>PCDK01000010.1:2400000-3000000 GCA_002778075.1 Grosmannia penicillata
GCGTTTGAGCAGTCGGGACACGGCTGTCTATCTGCTTGGGACCTCTTCTCTTCACCACCTCACAATCAAGACACTGCCTCCGACACCACCTCACCCAGCCGGCTGTTTGAGTCTATCCCGGGCAGCCCCCCTATGATCAAAGCGTGCAGGTTATCGCATCTGTCTGGTGACGACCTGGACTACCTTGTCAAGAAGGGAGTGTTTGCTCTTCCGCCTCCGTCGACACAGGAAAGCCTCTTCAGCGCGTACTTTCGTTTTATCCACCCCTTCCTGCCTGTCTTGGTGGAAGACGAGTCTTGGACTGAATACGAACATGGCCTGAAAAAAATGAGCCTCTTGTTGTATCGCTCCATGCTATTTGCAGCCTGCCCGGTAAGTGTTATTTGCATCGCTTCCCAGGATTATAATACCAATCATTCCGCCAGTTCATCTCGTCGGAGGCTGTACGTGAATTAGGTCACAGCACCATCGCCGAGGCACAGGAGTCACTCTTTGAGAAAGCAAGGGTATGTCAGCAAAATGGAGATCAAGCCGTCCAGGTTGCCATGTTCCACGCTAAAACAACACCCAGCTTCTTTTTGACTTTGAGACCGAGGATAATGAGTTCACGCTCGTTAGTTCCGCTCTGCTGCTGTCATTCCGCTCGCCAAGGGCAGCCCAGAAATCCGTTCAGAAACCACTGTACTGGCTTTCCATAGCCATATCCTTGATGAACGAGATATCGAAAAACCAGGAGATACAATACACGGGCTCTACGGACTATGGAAAGCTGGTCAAGCGTCTGCAATGGTCTTGTGCTGTTCGGGAACTCGTAATTGCTCTCAGTTCACGGACTATTACTGAGATTGAGCCCCGCATATCTGAGCTTCCCCCGCTTGATATCGAAGATATCAGAGACTCGACACTACATTCCAAGGTTTACGACGAGGAAACGAAAAGTCTGTTTTCCGTCATGTTCTTCTCTCTAACAGAACTCACGCGGCTGGTAGTCAAGAGTCGCCTACTCCAGTCGGCAGCGGTCCCCAAGCCGGGCAGAGACTGGGCTGTCGGAGACCAGATTGTGGATTTCCTATTCGGTATTGAGAAGGCGAGCTTGGAACTGGCTGAGTGGCGGGGCAAGTTCGCCAGCAGGTTCTCGCTTGCTACCACAACGTCAACTTTATCCAACCTCAAAATGCTTGTGTTCCACCGAAATCTAGCTCTTCTCTTATGCGAGTAAGATACCCCGAAGCAGCCTTAGCCTTCGCCTAATACTGACGCACCAAACAGCTCGTTTTTGATTACTTTGAATCGGCCACGGAAAGACTACTTTGGCAGCGCGTTGCAGTGGTCTCAGGGAATGGTCGACCTCCTCAAGACGCAGTGGCAACGGGCCAAATGCGCCGCAGTCGACATGACCACTCTAATGGCAGAAGTCAGAAACCTTGGTCTTGGCCCATACCTACCAATCACAATGTAAGCCAGTACTTGCAAACCTTGTCCGCGCAAGCACAGAAACCCACACCAAAGAAATGAACATGAAATAAGGCCTATGCTAACATTGCCATTGTTGTCTGCCAGGTCTCCAATCGCCATTAACTCTGGAATTGTTCATACTTTGCAGCGGCCGCTTTATGAGTTCACTCAGTCGTCAGACAGACAGGAGAATTTGAAGCTCTGCATCAATGTACTTGAAGAAATGCAACAGCGCTTTCCCGTCGTGAATGACATGATAGCTATGCTACACGCCGCCATTCGGTTTGCAGAGCAAGAAGTCGCAGCCTACAGCCAGAACAACTCGCTTTCAGCTGGTTTTGGCTGTGGAAAAGACCTTCTCTCCAGTCTGGACCAGGAGATGATCGTCCGGGAGGCCTTTATAATTTCGAAAACGATCCATTTCCTCGATGGACTGTTTTACAAAGGCTACCACACTAGATAACGAGGCCCCAAACACTGGTAGGCGTCAAATCGTGGTTGTGGCACTTGTGTAGAATGTATTACATTGACGCAGTTGTGCCGTTCCCAGTAAAGGGCAAGACAGAAGTACGAGGAGATGTGATGATCAGCAACACAGTGTGAACAACGGATGTCTAATTCAATGCAATTGGTCTTCATAGTTCTTCAAAAAGTTCTGCTTTCCAGAAAGCCATATTTGACACTTGATGGCAGGCCACCATGCGATCCATATACAATCTTAGTAGACCAGTTGTTGAAACCGGTCGCCGTCCAAACCTCCCTAGCCGCGGCCTCGGCGAGGCAAATCTATTTTTTGTTTGAAACGTCTAGGATAAGAGTTAGCAATCTTTCATAATTATGGGTAATTTAGTAGTATCAATGAAGGCTCGTAACGTACTGAATTGAAAGTGGATGATGTCTCCGTCTTGGACAACCTAGTCCAGAATTAAGTCAGCTGCTGCAACATCAGGAGTTTAAATTGTACTTACATAAGACTTTCCTTCTTGCCGGTATTTCCCGGCAGCTTTGATGGGGGCCATGGACTTGCCACCTTCACAGAGATCATGGAAGTCTTGGTAGGCGACCACCTCAGCCTTGATGAATCCCCTCTCGAAATCACTGTGGATAGCACCGGCAGCTTGCGGAGCTAGGCACCCCCTGGGGATTGTCCAGCATCTGACCTCCTTCTCGCCGGCTACGTAAAAGTTAGCGCAAGTTTACCCGGGTGGAAAGATGTGCGCGTACCGGTAAAGTAGTACTGGAGGCCGAGCTTTGTGAATCCCTCCGTGATGATCTTGTCCAGTTTGGACTTGACCTTGCTCTCTTTGAGAAACTCGGCCAGTGCCGCGGGATCGTCCTTCATGCTGTGGACCTTCTCTTCGAATTCAACAGAGAAGGGGACAATGTCTCGGGGAACACCGCCGTGCTCGGTGACCCACTTGGCAATCGATGGCAGGTACTTGCTCTTCTGTCTGAGATAATCCTTCATTGTCAAGTTGACGAGGTAGATGACCGGCTTGGTAGTGATCAGTTGTATCTTATCGTTGATAAGAGCAATTTCGGCCGGGGTCCAGGTTCCGTCTCTGACTGGCTTGTCCTTCTCCAGCAACTATCGCACAGTTGTGAGCATGCTATACATAAACGGGCAACCCTAGTAGGATAGGAACTCACTGCCCGGATCTTTGCTGTTGTCTCGTAAAAGAGGGGCAGCATCTTGTATTTGCCACCTGCCTTCTTGACAATTGCTTCCTCGGCGATGATTGCCTTCTGCAGAATGTCTACAGAGAGTTAGCAGACACCAGGCCGGTCGGGGGGTAAGCTACGTACCAAGATCCTTTTTGCAAAGCTCGCTTTGAATGGTATCTGGAAGTGCACCGGTTAATTTTGGTCGGCTTGGGAAACTTTGATGAACCAACCCAAGTCCCGTACGGGATCGATCGAGTCATCAACGTGAAGAACTTCATCGTTATCAAAGGCTCTGTCATAGAATCCGAGTCAGTTATAGCCTAGCACTCTGGTCGCCAATGCTGTATTACCTGACAATGTGGAACATGCCGTCGACGGCCTGAATATGGGATAGGAAGGCATTTCCAAGACCCGCTCCTTGGGAAGCACCCCGGATCAGGCCGGCAATGTCGGTAACCTGCAGATACGGTGGGTACATGGACGGCGGCTTCCAGAGGTTACAGAGAAAGTCCTACATGTATCGCCTAGTTTAGTCGTCCATCAGCTATTTTTAGAGAGTGTCTCGACTTACATATCGAGCGTCGGGAACAGCACATCTTGCCTCATTGGGCTCGATAGTGCAAAACGGGTAGTTCTCCGCCGCGGCGCTCTGCTCGGTCAAGAGATTGAACAGGCTCGACTTGCCCACGTTGGGCAGACCAACGCATCCCATCTTCAGGTTCTTGCGAACCCGCCCGAACGCAACAACATTGTCCTCGACAGCTTCGACCTTCTTGGGAGGCATGGTGATAGCACTTGGAGGCACAGATGGGTATCTACTGGAAAGCTTGATCTTGGAGAGTTCAGAGCAACAGACCCCGTTGTTGGCAAACTTTTCAATTATGCTTCACAGCCCACTTGAAGGCCCACTTAATCCGCCCAGCCTTTGGTGCCACATTTTACCTTCGGACTTTACAGAGTAGAGAGCCGGCGTCGGCGATGAGGCTGCCGAGGAGGGTCGAGACGCAGTCGGCAGGAATCCCTTTTTGGACTCTAGGACACAGCAAGGTAGAAGATAGGAAGACCGATAATATAATCAATCGATATTCGAATCAACAGAGACGAAACCCTGCACCGCTCAGCTCGGTTGCGCTAACACTGGCAGAAAACCCAGCCCAGTCCCTTGATTGATGTGAAATCGACGAAAACCCATCTCTATTATACGTTCAATCCTCCGAATAACAACATCATTCTCATTCCAGATAGCCGAGCCACAAATACCATGTGGCGGACGCACCTTGCTACCATTCCCTTCTTCTTGCCCTGCATACGTTCATCATACGTCCATCATAGACAACGTGGCGTAATCCCCCAGTTTCAACCTTCAAAGACTTGGCCGCGACATATCCGACCATAAGACCCGTAAAGGTGCCGTCTAAAAAACAGCCATCATGTGTAAAATCATCGTCTGAGTATGCAAGACGAGTAAGTTCCAGCGGGACACCCTCAGTACCCTCAGTACCCTCAGTAGTGCTGAACGGCTTATTTTGAAACTCCATATCGTCATCTAGCTCGATAAAAGGGTGGTGGGGGTGGGAAGGTAGCTGTCCCGGGGGCCAAGGTGGCAGTGTAGTCGACGTTGCCAGTCGCACCCCCAAACATTTCCGCGAACGTCCTAGTATCGTTGGCCATGTTGATAATGTGGTGTCGGTTTATGTCGTTTATGTAGGTTGGGGAAATAGGGTATGTACCCAGTCGATTGAATGAGTTATGGGAAAAAAGATTAAATAGACTGTGTGAAATAGAGTTGGAAAGGTTGGGTGTAAGACGTCGGTTCCTCTTCTATGCAGCTCGATAGAAGGGTGTTTGTGCATGGAATACTAGAAGCCGTGCCAATTATCTTGTCCGAATTGGGAGTCCTCAGAATCCCACTATCTCCTATGCTATGAGTTGCAGCTGTCAAGGATAGATCCCGTTTATGTCTGCCACAAGAACGCCTGCCGTCGTGCGTACAGCGATGGTGCTGCCGTTGTTTTCCAGACAGCTAGAAATCACCACTCCAGGCCGAAGAATGTCGTATCCTGTATCGTACACAACGTTATCAAGTGGCCTCGGTACAATTGCTCTCCGGGCCTGTTGTTTTTGCAATGTTGTGCGACAAAGATAATGCTCGTCATGGTAAATCGAGATGCAATGGGCGATTCGTCCAGAGGACTTTGGACCACCATTTTACAGGATACGATATTCTTCGGTCCGGAGTAGTGAGTCATGCTCAAAGTCGAGCAGGATGGTGCGGAGGGCCACCGCCCCCTCCATGCCGGCGAGAACACCGGCAAAGTCTCCAGCAACCTGGCCAGCAACGGGCAGGCACGTATCTCTCGAGCACACGGACGAACAAGAGGCACAGCGAGTGGTGCCGAGGTCAAACTCGCATTGCGCAAGCGAGAAGTGGCCGTTGCGGGCCAACGACGCCACCGAATGGCGGAAGCATATTACCATCGAGGCTTGCCATATGCAATGAACGACGGTAAGGGCAGCGGAAGAACGACAATCTCCCCGATTTCAAGGTCTCCTAATTTCCATATGGGGATGGACGTGTCTACCAGGCTGGTAGAATTAGGCCTGGCGCCTGCGGTCGTAGTAGAATTTCTGCAGCATGGCTGCGTCTGCAAGTGCGTCTGCAATTGTGATGCGACTTTGGGGAAGTATCTGAGGAGAAGGTGATTGGGAAGTGAATTCAAAAAATGACATATTTATCCGTGTCATGAATGGTTGCTCCAATTCCGCGCAACTTAGAGGTATTGCGCGTGTTCTCACAGGAAAGGGATTGCCTAAATCAATTGTGAGGGAAAGCTGAGAGATTGGAAGTGGTGGGAAATCAAAAGTGGGAGAGACCTTAGAATCGGGAAGATTGTCGTTCTTCCGTTGCCCTTAGGGAAGGACCGGCATTTGGTCCACGGAAAACATAAGATGTGAACGGCCACAAACGTCGGTGACATCCTTCGTCCCAGGGAAGATATTGAACAGGAATGAACGAGCGGGATCTGCGGTGAATTCAACTTTCGAATCTCTGAGATCCACCGGCGAAACGAGACATCGACGGGCAGCCACGAGTTCTCGGGAGGTAGCTCGCTTTGCATCATGTTCTCCTCTCTTCTTGGCAGAGGCAGCCTTGGGTGAGATACAGGGAATAAAACACGCTCGAGAACTGATGGAAGGCTGCGAAAAAAGTGAAAATCAGTTCTTTTACTCCACTCATTTTTCGCAGCCTTCCATCAGTCCTCGAGAGTGTTTTATTCCCTGTATTTCACAAGTCACGCGTCCTCTTCGCGTTTCCGAAGTTAATGCCACGCGTCTGGACGTGTCGAGAAAAAGTAAGCATAACAGAGTGTATGTTCGAGGAGGGACCTTAGCTACCAAATCCTGGAAATAGGAGGGGGTGACGACAGAATTAGGTCAGGAGTGTGGAGGTGAAAAGCCACAGAGCTTAACAGGTATGCAGGACGTGCCGATAGGCAGGCATAATAGCAGGCCTGGTAGTAGCGGTAGTCTCGTGTGATGCGTTTGTAAGGCCGACAATATTAGGAGTATAGCTAGATGTAAACGGCGCGTTGGTTGTATGCCTCAACTTGTAAGGGATGGCGCCATTTGTCTTCTTAGAGTATGGAGTAGTAGATTTTTGTAATGTGAGCCTGGCAATAGAACGTCTCACGCTCTGTTATAGAAGAACCCTCTGGGGCAGGACTGTTACGTTTTGAATACCGTCTTCGTTACTAGTGGGTGTAGCAGCGCGGCATGCCGCGTCATGCTGCGGTGGTGCAACGGCCATGCTAGCCTAAAACCAAAGTTACCTTGAGTAGTAGGATGCTCTTCCACATTGGGTCTCAATACGTTATTCCCAGTAGCCCGTTCCATACAATGTATCAATGTTCGAGCCAAAGTTGTCATTCATCCAAGACGTACATCACGTTCTCCGGTTTTTGCCGTCTTTAGTATAAACCTCCGCCTGTCAGACAACACGGGGTCCTGCGAACCTTTAACACGAGGACATTCGGACATTTCTACGTCGCATCATCTGTGCTTTCAGCTGGACAGGGCTTGCGGGCAGTAGCTGAGTCGATCGACAACCATACGTATGTAATTGGTATAGATACGCGCCAAGGCTGAAAGCATTGGGGCTGTCTCGTTTCCCGATCCTAAACAGAACCTAGGATGATTTTCTCTTCCAACAATTATGCGCTCGGTCCGAGCCTGATACTCGCGACGAGAGCCAGCTATCCCCAGTTTACAGGCTCGGTAAGCCTTCGTATCTCTACATCCAGAAATATACCGCGATCCCTCTTAGACATATCTCAGACCAGCACATGCGAGACATACGAGTACGCATTCTCGCCGTGCAAACACCGAGGTTTTCAGCACTCCAGGATATGTGCCAGCTGTGGAAAGAAACGACAAGCAGGCTTATGCCGCCACCTTCAGCTTGGAACGTTTCGGTCTTGGGGTACCGAAAAAGAAACGTGATGCGCTGCCCCAACGACCCGTATTCTGAAAAAAGCAGAAACCGGGAACCTGTGCGCCATTCTGATCAACCAGGTTGGCATTTTGCTCATCGTGCGGCACAATATCGTGTCTGGTATACCAGCAATTTATACAGTTATGCACTGCTCCCAAAAACCCAAAATTATACGCAGTATGCGCTCGTACTTTGCTTTAACAAGCACATTACATAGTCTTATCCATTTGCACAAAATGCCGGAACAAGCCACCGCGGTCACTAAATTTATTGGACAGAACACATTTCCTTGAAAATGTGCGCCGTGTACATCAAGCCGTTCACAAGCAAGATTCTCAAATTGTATTTGCGTGGGCAAGCGTGTGCACAACGGTACTTCGATGTTAGGCTGACCCATGATAGCATGTTTCTCGATGTTAGTTCAAGTAGAGAAGCCAGCTTTCACTGACTCACGGCCTGCCCCAGCACGCTACCGAAGTTGCTACCGCTAGTTTGTTCCGGCACCCGGAGCTTTTCAACTATGCTTTTCTCTTGCATCCCCTTTTCACACAAAAAGTGCTGCTCAGTCACACCAACCTAGTTGCCCTGCAAGATTCTCTGATTGTGCCGCCGTACAGACGCCAATTAGCGATGGTCGCCAAGAGAAAGTACATACTTATGAACACAGGGCTGTATTGCATCCCTTTATTCTCCAGCCGTATTGCCTAAGCCCTTCCGGATACACTACGCTACTCACTCGCGACAAGTATCTGTGCTGTACGTGCTGTACTCGTAGGGCTGCCAGCACGGATATTTGTACTTCTCTTTCTCGACACGCATTCCTCTATGCGAGACTGATTTGCAAGCCACCGTCCCAGCTTAGCTTTCCTCGATTCTACTGTGGTCAGAAACATGGCAACCCATTACCATTACAATTATCACCGTCACAGTCTCGGGGCTACCGACTGTCTCCCCGGATTGTCTTGGTCTCCAATAAAGTGCGTTCCGCAAATGACCGGTGATCTTGTGTTCTTAATGGGTACTCCCCCTCTTCTCAGGGGCCTGAGTCTTGTCCAAAAGTTAAAATAGCTGTATACGCCTTGCCCAAGTTGCGAAATCTATAAAAGGAGCTCGATATTCATAGCGTCTCGTGATGATAATACTGGCATTTTCGCTTTCCCGACTCGAGTCCCACCGCTTCTGTCAACTTCATACGCAGCCAACACCCTCGTCTTCGTTCCTCTGGTCATTTCGCTGCGCAATTTTCGCCCGAGGCCTCCCGTCTCATACTGTGTTTCCCTGCAGCTTCGGCTTACTCCTGGCAAAAAGGAGTCAAGGCAGTCATCATGCACCTGTCAAAACGCGTACCATTTTCTGTCACCGGCACTGTGCCGCCTAATGTACATAGGCGCCGAAACTTTGCATGCTCTATGAATTCCATATTTCTAGGTCTCAGCACGATTTCTATGATCCTTCGATTCTACGTCCACATTACGCGACGCCGGAAGGTGCAGCCCGCAGATTGGATAATACTGGCTGGCTATATCATGTCACTGATGCCAGCAGCGTGTGTATACATTTGTAAGTGGCATTTTTTCAGTATTACCGTTTATTAGATCGCATTGGCTTTATGCAAAGAAGAAAGTGATATTGAACAGTTCACTGACAGAGCTTCAAGTGCTTGACCATGGTCTCGGTTACCACATGGAAAACTTAGACCAGGGCACTATACGTGTTCTGCTAAAGGCAAGGCTCCTGCGAGATAAGATACGCGATACGTTTCTACATTCTAACATCCACGCTGACAGGCCGACTTCGCATTGCAGCGGGCCAATCAGCCTGCGTTGGCTTGCATCAAGATATCCATTCTCGTCTTCTATATGAGCATTTTTCCTACTCGAAACTTCAGAATTGCTGCATACGCAAACATCGTGTACACGCTACTGTGGGCTATCGTTGGGTGGTGCGTCAACCTGGCCGTCTGTCGCCCGATTTCGTTCTTCTATGACCGTACCATCCCCGGCGGCTACTGCAATAGCCAGCAAGTCATCGGTGCGACCAACGGCGGCTTGGGCGTGCTGGGCGACATCATGATCTTGCTTCTCCCAGTCGCAATGATCCGCAAGCTACATCTAAACCCCCGGAAAAAGATTGCCGTCTCGGCCATTTTTCTTATGAGTGCCCTGTATGAGATACATTTGCCCTTTCTATCCACGTCATCGTGCATCTACTCCGTGATCATATACTTGGGAGTCTAACAATGTGCAGGATTTGCGTTGCCAGCGGCCTCCGCATTTGTGCAGTGGCCCAGGCAGCTCCGAAAGACGTGTCGTACGCCCAAGCCACCGCCTCCACCTGGACCGCTATTGAGATGCAGGTCGCTATTCTCAGCGCCAACCTGCCCACCCTCAGCCCCCTATTTGAGCGCTGGCTACACAACCGCCAAAGCACTCGCGTATCTCGTGCCATTTACATTTCCGGAAAAGCGGCTGGATCAGGCAGTCGCCACATCCGTACCGAAACCAATGCTTGCACTGCCCCTGAGATCGCCGAGTCAAGAATGACTAGGTCCCTTACGCATGACAGCTTTGAAGGAAACAGCGATGACTTCAGGCCGGGGCAGTCCCGTGACGATTCGACAAGCGATTTAGAAATGGACAGCATTCGGCTTACGTCCGAAACAAAGCTAGCGGTACGTGTAGAGGAACTTTGACAACTTTTCTACCAAAGCATCTGTCGCGATAACAAATAATCTTTGCCTCAGCATCTATATTTTGGACTCGTGTTTTACTCTATTTATCAAGGAAGTGACAACATGATGCAAACTCTGACACGAAGTCAGTTGAGTGGCGCGCCAACTGAAATTTAAAGAAAAATGACCAAACGCACACTCGCCAGACTTCCTCATGTAGGTGATCTGCGCAATAAAAGCTCAAAGGAAGAAGAAGATGTACAAGTAATACTCGGAAGAGAGTTTACTATTCTATGTGCTTTGAATACACTCGTACTTACTTGTAACAGTGCGCATATTAGTGATAACATGTGAGGATGTAAACCCCCCTCCCAAAAGACAATGCATGAAAAGAAAAACAGAGGGAATCAGTCTAAAGATAGAATTAATCACCCCGCAGGGCAAGCAACCAGATCCAAAAGGCAAAGCCCATCCCGGCAGACAATCCACGGAATTTGGTCATTCTCTCGCTGCCGAATATATGAATTTCCATTCCGTGCAAACCACCAACACCGTAAATGCATAGATGGTACACACGCCAGTATAACGTGAAAACAGACCCAAAATAAGAGCGAAAAAAAGTAGACGGGGTTCACTTGCCAGCAAGTCCTATCGACTATACTTATCCAGCCCCGGGCGCCGCTCATAGAACCACCTCGAGGTCGGCCTTGACGTTAGTTTGTTGGTCTCTTTGCAGCTGCTCTGCCTCCTCTTGCCGCTGCTGCTGCTTTTGCTGCTGCAGCTGCGTGGCCTGCAGCTGTTCCCGAAGCTCTACAAGCTGCTGCATCATGTCCTTGATCTGAGTTCTTTGTTCGTCCGCTTGTTGCTTAAGTTTAGTGTTCTCCTGACGCACCCGCTTGATGCCTTCGCGCAGATTTTCCTGGTCATCGTCTGACTTGCCATCGTCGTCACCGCTTATGAGCGACGACGTGCGCTTAGAAGGGCGTGGCGCAATCTGTGCTTGCTGAGTCGGGGTGGTCAAATCCGCGTGTCCCAGCGTCTTTCCGTCATCATGGGCGACCGTTGGCACGGCGAGCGAGGTCAGATTCTCCGGCGCCACAGAGACAGTGCTAGCGACGGCTGACGGTGACCCAGCGAGCACCGATACGTTGTTGTCAGACGTCAGCGGGCGAATGACCTGAAAGGCCAGGTAAGCGTGATTGCCATGGGCGGCGTCACCTAGGTCGGCGCCATTGGCGGCAGCACCGGCTGAAGTGTGCACGCGACGCAGGTGCTCGTTCAGGTTCTCCTGCCGAGAAAAGCCTTTGCCCGCGTGCCGCTTGCAGCTGATGTGTGGGCAGCGCAGCGGGTTTCGCGGGCCTCCGTGCTTGTAATGGACTTCTCGCTCGTGCCGCAGAAGCCCGCCCGAGTATGTGAAGCCAGGCAGCTGTTCACAGCCCACAGCTGTACAGCAGTAGGGCCGCTCATGCTTATCCATGTGCTTGCTACGGAGACGCGTCAGTCACGGGGCTCGAGTGGCAACACGAGCCAGGCAGCAGAGCAGGGAGGCGAAGACGGTGACTCATTCCCATGAGAAATCAGGCAACTTACTTGTATTCACACTTTCTTGCAAACTCGCGCACTTCGTCGTTGCAGTCTGGCCAAGCGCACGGAATCATGCCGCGTGCGTTGCGGCGGACATTGCGCTCAGGCTTAGTAATCGACGAGCTTTGTTTTCCCTCTGCCGACGCGTTCGCCGTGTGGCTTGGTAGTGAGGAGACGGATGACACGGACGATTTCCGACGTTTAGCAGTCTTCCTCTTCACGCGCGTCCGCGCCGCTGCCGAGGCTGCCGCTGCGGTGGCGGCTATGGTGGCGGGTGGCGAGTCCTCGCGGTGCTCGCTGTCATCGCTAGGAACCTCGGGCACGATGAGACGCGCCGGCTCGCTGTCAGCCAAGATGGTTGCTTCAGGCGCCTGATAGTCGGCAACGGCCGCCAGCTCGTTGACATCGGCTACAGAAACGTCGTTCATAGCAGAGGTATGGCCGTCCTCGGATCTGTCAAAGCGGTCATCGTCGGCGATGTGAGGATAGCTGTCATCGCCCATAAACGGGGAGTGCCTCGACGTCTCAAAGACGATGCTCATAGACGTCTGCCGCGGGGAGTTCATGATCCCCGCTATCAGGAGAACCACAGAAACAAAAACGCACGAGAAATGCAGATAAACGTCGGTCAAACGAGTGTATGAAGGTGATGGGCAAAGGGGTGAAATTTGAAGTCGAAGATGCGCCAAAAAAGAGAAGGAGTGAAATGTAAGGGCGATCCCCGTAACGACAGCCAGACAAACAAAGAACGAGGAAAAACAGGAAAAGGATAATAGCGATGAGGCTCTCGTGTTGTTGATATAATCTGTTAATTGCTGTAAGTCAGAGCGAATGCCTGAGGAAGAAAAAAAGAGAGCTACGTTTAGCATAAGATTAGGCATCAAAGGTGCAGCATTCGTTTTAAAGCAGAAAATAGTGCCGTGGCCCTAGCGTCTGATGGGCACGTGATTTTTCATTGACGCCACCTAAGGCACAACTGTATAACATCGACATCGCCACGAGAATCGCCTCTGCATACGTACATTGTAGGCTGCCTCAATTTATAGAGCTTGACCAGCCAAGCCGAAGAGGTTGCGTGTTGCTGGAGGCCTGATCCCGCTCCCTGTGTTATGTTGGCAACGAGCTGTCAGGTCGTCTTGCTTCTTTTGTGGGGTTACCGCTATTTATGTAAGATAGTGGATAGGCAGCGGTCTACGGAGTACGGAGTACCTCCGTGAAGTATTGATTCGATCCGCCCCCTCTGGCCGATGAGTCAGTACGTAACATTAACCGCCTCAAAAGATAGCCTCGGTCCTTCGTGGTTCACGATTGTAGTGAGGCCAAAAGTATTCCATACGAAATATGTACTCGTTGTTTATTTCTTCACGGTGGATATCCCTAGAAGTAACTGCCCTGTCTGTGTACGGAGTAGGGTTTATGAGGGCTGTGCCACTAGGCAGCAAGTAAGATACGAGTACGTAAGACTCGGTGTAACCTGTCTTCACATTACTTGAGGTCTTACTTTGGGCCTGTCGTAGTAAAATCTCTTCAATAATACGTGAAGCACGCTTCGTCAAAATAAGCTTAAACTTTACCCCAAGAAGGCAAGTGGCAGAGTCACCCAAACCAGCAAAGCCGCTAAGTGCGGATGCTGCTTTGGGCGACTCTGCCACTTTTCTTCTTGGTGCCACCCCCCACCGCCGTACCTCACATCGTCCATCTGCTTCTCGATATAGCATCGTGGGGATTCCCATTCGCAGGCTATCGCCAATCGTCGGTTACCCTTCCGCTTCTTCCTCCTCTATCCACCCCGGTATCGGATCAGAGCCTTACTCGCCTCGGAGCGATTGTGCGAACAGACGACTTCGAAAATGATTCCCAATGCCAAATTCTCGACGCCTTTCTGCAGAATCTGGGCAGCGACAGAAGCGACACGATGGTGGCCGCTTGCCCGGACGTCAATGCCCTTTCGAACTGGGCCATCTATCAAGTAGGAGCCTTACTGAATCCTAGTAAACTCTTCCCTACACGATGTTTGTTCTCCTCATCAAACCACGACGATTGACCAAAATAGTGGTACTTGCCGATGGCCATGCACCGCGGCCCATTACCACACCAACATTTGCCGGTGCTAGCGCCATCGCCGAACAAGCTCGAGAGATGTTGCATCTTGCGAGAAAGGCAAAGTCGGTTCTTCAGCCAGATCGCAAGCGACCGTGCTAGACTATGCGCATATCCTGCCGTTTGCCCTGGGTTCCTTAAATGATATGTATCATTCAATGATATGTATCATTGAAGGAACCCAGGGTAAACGGCAGTCCCGGAATTCCCCGGCACTCATTGATAACATCGGCACAGATTCTATCAATTAGCGTGCCAATGCTATGATGTTAGGTGCGTCTGAGCACCGTATGTTCGGGAATTGCATTCTTGCCTTTCACCCAAGAGGTGTGTTATCTTTCATTTCGACCAAATCTACGCTTCTAAAGGGAAACTGACTGGTGTATTTTTATAGGTCCCCAACAAATACGAATAGAACACTTCATGAGGAACGCGCTCCGGTTCCACGACGACATCAATGTGGTGAACTTTACATGTTCTGATCCCCTTATACATATGCCTACCTCAAGGTGCCCTACACAATCTCCAAAATTCTATTCCTAAGTAATTTTTGAAACGCTTCAAAAGGGAGAGGGCCTTAACTGTCGCGTCCTACGGCCAGACGGTAGCACTGATGACAGTGGCCCTATGCTCTCTCAAAATATGTTGACGAGCGGACACCATATAGGTGCAGGACGCGACAGTCTAGGCCCTCTCTCTTCTAAAGCGTCTCAAAAATCACTTACGACTTTACATTACTACATAAAACATGATTCGTTGCTCTCCCTTTTCAGTGGACAGCCTCAGCCTAGCTTAGCCTGACTCCCCCGAAACGTGGCCGGCTCTCATGTCAGTATGCCACATACTCTAACAGAGTCCCCAACAAAAAGAGAGAATCCACTCGGTGTGCCCGCCGACCACTTGGGCCACTCAACTCCAAAGAGTTACGTTGCACATCTAGCGAGGGTAGTCTTCTATCACTTGTTGGATTACGAAGAAACAGACCAGAGGGCAAGGCGTTGGTCGTAATCCCTGGACCATAGCGTACGGTTGGATGAAAGAGGATTGCAAGGTTGGGGCTAGCCGGCCTAGAAAACGGCCGCTTTGCCCTAGATTAGCATATGACACGACTGAAGCTCGCGAGGCGAACTAGCTTCCAGGCTGTCCACATTCATAGGTGTGATACTTTGTATCTTACTATTACCTCGCTACCCGCGGACCCATTTCAGGCTGCTTTGAAACATAGTACTACTTTGTAACGTCGGCTGACATCCGACCCGCGCCCCATATAGTCCCGGGCAGACACACATATCAAAGCCGGCCACATGGCTGCTGCTGTGCAAGGTCGGGTGTGACTCTGGAAAAACGGTATGAAAGCAGGCGACTTGTTGTCCTATGGGTCATTGGAGAATGTGTTTAAATTCGAAGTAAAGTTTTCGCGGGTGCCTAGTTGCTGGTTGCTACTTGCTAATGCAGCCCGGAAATAGGTCTACTACGTCTGTTGATGTCTGAAGTCGGGTCATGGTAGCATTGGTGCCTGATTGGTCAGATAAGAGTTTTATTTTGGGGTTGGATGTGCTACCCAATGCATCTCTACGGTGTAGTTTACTTCGCTAGAATGACAATTAAGGAAGGGCACGGAGTGCACGATGTACAGCGCTGCGGAGGTGAGTAAAACGAAAAATGATAGTATATTTACATTTCGCAGCATTTCCATTGCTTCTTGCACCAACGTCGACGTTGGCTTTTTCACAGTAGAAATCGCCCTCATCTTACTTGGCTAGACACGTAGTGCGCGGATATCTTATAGGCTTATGGCCAACCGCGCGTGTGGACCAAGTCTATGGCATTATTTCAAATGCCGAAGACAGAAAGAACCCTGAAATCACCTCGGGTTGAAAGGGAAAGTATTCAGTGCCTTTTCCAGAGAAAGGGAAGGCAGTTTGTGTATGCTAGTATAATGCTTCTAAAAGTTCTTGCTTAAGGTGGCTCACCTGGCAATTTCAAACCTTCTACGCCTTCAACCCTAAACCAGCTGCGTCATTGACGTCCAGCCTGGCTAGCACCTACAAAGCCAGGCAAAGATTACTCACCAGACGTGTCTTCCCCGTGAGCGAATAGGACGATAACTGTCAATACAGAAGACAACCTATCTCATCCTAGGAGAAGGCGAAGGAGAGTTCAGACAGCCGTCAAGCTGAGAAGAATCTGAGAGACATTTCACAGTACTCCCTGAAAACTTCTGGGGTCATAAGGCCACGGCAGTTTGGCGGGATACAAGGCAATGTGCACTACGCATGGTACCGCAATGAGCCAATAGGCTGCCTCATCAAAACCTGTCGCTCATTGAATATGTTGAGCCGAACACGATTGAGGTCTCCACTGGAGAAGTGTACTGCAGATTTGCAGAAACAGGCCAGAAGGACTCTACAGTCTTTGCCACAGGGCATAACCTTTGCTTGCATGCGCGCAATCAACATGTCATCTTGATTAGGAGCAAAACTTTTCCAGGGACTACGCAATTACGTCCGTCCTGTCCTTGATGCACCTTCATGCACTGTGGGGAATGTTGTTGTTTCTTGTTCACTTGCACTGTGGAGAATGGCACAGTTCGATCCTGAACCACTCCGTGATCCTCGTGCGACGGAGAAACGAGGTCTGAGTTCAGTTCCACTGGCTACATCGAGGCTAACTCTAGCCAAGCGACGGTTACTGGAGACATGATCGACGAACTTATTGCCTAGCTAGCCGTACTAGACACAGAAAACAAAGGGTATTAAGAGGTGTCTGTTATATTAGCTCGTTTCCCCCTATTCTAGATGGCACTAGATATCCCCCTATGACAACCACATATCTGTTGCCGCAACGAAGAGTCTCATATCTCTTGATGAGACTTGATTGTGGCAACAGAAAGCGCGGTCGAAACGGGACAGCCCTTCGCCAAAGCAGACTTCGATCCAACGGACCGGGTTGCTGTGACCAAGGCGGATGAACCCGAAGACCTACCGTCTCTAGACCTCCGAGAACTACGGTGGGTTCTGACACGCCTTGCAGCTATGTCTGGGGCCGCCAACATTCGGCAATAATGAAATCGACGAACGACGGGAGCTTAAGCGTTATGGAGGAGGTGGCTGTGGAGACGACACGGACGTTCTGCCTGTATTAAACGAGGGGTTACTCCGTCCAGAACAAGACCAATAGCGGGACAGGTCAAAGTCCGAGGGCAGGACATACGGAGCAGAGCCACTTACCAAGATTTACCCTCAATTGTGCTTGATGATAGTGCTAGCGAGCTGCTAGTTATGCAGGGCTGTAAAGACTCGTTCTTGTCTAGAAGACAACTGCAAAGGTACTATATATTGTGAAGCCGACAGGCAGTGTCTGAAGGGCACAACAAAGCATGAGTATCCTACAGGGTATTTTTCGGACGTCCGCGGCTCACAGTGGCGGCTGGAGAAGAAGTGCGTGCTTTGTGCTGACGCCAGCGCATCTCGTAGCTCCGGCAAATTCTTGGCGATAGCTACAGGCACGGACGAATCCCGGGACTTGATTGCGATACTAGCGCCATAGATACCGAGCGGTCGCCGAAAGAGCTGCGCAGCGCGCCAAAACACGCCTCCGTCTGAGGGGTCGCAGGCTCTGACATCACAAGTGCTGGCAGACCCCGCCCCGCGACGGGCATTTCATGCTCCAGGCTGGTCCTTGCGCGCGGGTGAGCTTCGGATAGGGCGCTTCGCCACAGAGCCGCTGGTAGCAGTAGCTAAAGATCGCTGTAGAGTAATCGTAGGGGGAGAGGCCGTCGGCCATCGGCCATCGGCAAGAGGGGCTCGGAGAAGAGCGGGACGCCGACATCAAAAGGCAACTGCCCCCCCTCTCTCGATCGTGCCTTCTCTTCCCGTTCTTGCTTCCTTTGCCATTGCATCCCCGTTTCCAATCCAACTCCGACTTCATCTTACGAAGAGCCGATCCACACCACATCCACCGCTGCAACTCAGATCATCACCATGGCATCCACGGCTGGCAAGGTAAGCCAAGAGCGCGGCGCACCGGCGCTGGGGCATGGAGTGAGGCGTGGGCTCGGAGCACACAGGAACTGGGAAGCGGCCAACTTGGCCAAGTTGCATAGCCGTGCTGCTGCCACGCAAGTGCGAAGCCAGTGGATGCATTCTGCGGGCATCGCGTGTCGTGGCAGTCCTTGCCTCGCACATCGCCATGCACATCGTGGCAACGCCTGGCATTGACAGGATTCCGCTTGGGCTGCCATGAACGCGGGTACCCGAGGCAGAAGCGAAGCAGCAAGCAAGAGCAGGGGGGGTCAAAGAGCAAGAGACGGGTGCTACGTGGCCACCAGCTGACACCGCACAGGTCATCACTTGCAAGGCGGCCGTTGCTTGGGAGGCCGGCAAGGACCTGACTCTCGAGGACATCGAGGTCGGCCCGCCGCGGGCACATGAGGTGCGCGTCGAGATCTACTACACCGGCGTGTGCCACACAGATGCGTACACGCTGTCGGGCAAGGACCCCGAGGGTGCTTTCCCCGTCGTGCTCGGACACGAGGGTGCCGGTGTTGTCGAGTCGGTGGGCGAGGGCGTGACCAACGTCAAGCCGGGCGACCACGTCGTCGCGCTCTAGTCAGTACTCCTCCATCCCCTGTTGCGCTAGTGCATGCACTGTCTGTCACCGATGGCCGGCCGCTGACATGCGCAGCACCCCCGAGTGCAAGGAGTGCAAGTTCTGCAAGTCGGGCAAGACCAACCTGTGCGGCAAGATCCGGGCGACACAGGGCCAGGGCCTGCTGCCAGACGGCACGGCGCGCTTCCGGGTCAAGGGCAAGGACATCCTGCACTTCATGGGCACGTCCACCTTCTCGCAGTACATTGTGGTGGCGGACATTTCGGTGGTGGCGGTGCAGAAGGAGGCGCCGCTGGACCGCGCGTGCCTGCTGGGCTGCGGCATCACCACCGGATACGGCGCAGCGCGCGTGACGGCGGCCGTGGAGGAGGGCAGCAACATTGCCGTGTTTGGCGCGGGCTGTGTCGGCCTGTCGGTCGTGCAGGGCGCGGAGGCCAACAAGGCGGGCAAGATTATTGTGGTGGACGTCAACCCGGCCAAGGAGGAGTGGGCGCGCAAGTTTGGTGCGACGGACTTTGTCAACCCGCTGGCGCTGCCGCAGGGCACGACGATTGTGGACAAGCTCATCGAGATGACGGACGGCGGCTGCGACTACACGTTTGACTGCACGGGCAACGTGCAGGTGATGCGTGCGGCGCTCGAGGCGTGCCACAAGGGCTGGGGCCAGAGCATCATCATTGGCGTGGCGGCGGCGGGCCAGGAGATCAGCACGCGTCCGTTCCAGCTGGTGACCGGCCGTGTCTGGCGGGGCTGCGCGTTTGGCGGCATCAAGGGCCGGTCTCAGCTGCCGGGCCTCGTGGGCGACTACCTGGACGGCAAGCTCAAGGTGGACGAGTTCATCACGCACCGCAAGACGCTCGGCCAGATCAACGAGGCGTTTGAGGTGATGAAGCAGGGCGACTGCATCCGCGCTGTCGTCGACATGCGCAAGCTGTGAGCTGTGGAGGTCTAGCCGCCCATAACAGCAAGTAAAGAAATAGCAAAAGCAATATAAAAAGAATAATAGCAAGAGCAAGAGCAAGGCAAGAGCAAGAGCAAGCGTGACAGACTACGGAGCAATAACCAGGCCGTTGGCCACAGCCTTGCTTTATGCGACGCTTTATGTGACGAGGTCCTTGCCTGGCAAGCCTCACAGGTCCTGGGCATACTGTGCATTGACCGACGGTGAGACCAGGCGACAGCGGCTGCGCATTGACCGACGGTGAGACCAGGCGACAGCGGCAATGCGCAAGAGGCAAGACAACGAGGCGTCGAGGCCGCAGTCGACGGCGACAGCGATCCTGCCACGCCGTCGGACGATCACCAGGCATTGCCGTGCCGCGGCACATGCGTTGTTTTGCCGGTGCTGGCGGCTGCGCTGGCTGGGCGCAAGCTGTCAGGCCGCCACGCGCCAAGGCTTGGCCGCAGTCGGCCTCGCGCTGGAAGGCGAGCACGGAGTACTCCGTACAGAGTACGGAGTATTACGACGAGTACTCGTACAGATCTCGTACGAGTCGTCATCGCGCGACTGCCTGCTGCGTCATCGCGCAAAATGGTTCATCCGGCGCCGTGGCGGGGCGCGCTGCCAGAACGTTCCCGAAAACGGAGCCTCGTCCATTGGGAAGCGCCGGGCCCCATCGGCGGCTGGACGGGGCGCATCGGCCAGGCTGGGGAGGCGCAGATTACGCAAGTCGGACGTAGCACGGCACGCCGCGCGCCGCCGTACCCGTGACCTGCGCGCAGGCGCAGCGGCGCTGCACGGCCGGGTACCGGTACCCGCCGGCGCGCCACCGTCCCGGGGCGTCCAGCCGCCATTGGCTAATGGGCATTGGCCAGCCATTTTCCATTTTCCATTTGCCATTTGCCTCCTTTTCGCGCCTCGGATGCAGTGCCCGTGTCGGGCTCGTGCTCATGCGCCCTACTCGTACCGTTTTGCCTCCTTGCCGGCGCCACGGGTGTACTGTGCGAGTACTCGTAGATACTCTAGCACGCCGTACAGAGTACTCCGTGCCGACAGCTGCGGCTGCCGCCTGCGCATCGCCGGCTCAGCTTCAAGCCGCTCTCGTCGCGTGGCCGTCACTCGTGCCGACTTGGACAGCCACGCACGTCGTACTCGTCTCGCTGCCGGCCGATGCGTCTGTCTGGCACATGCCAAGTCGCATCTCGTCCGACGTCCGACGTGCGATACGAGCACGCCTGCGCCTGTAGCGGCCTGCGTATTACGCTGCATCGCGCATGCATGACCAAGCAGCCCAGTACTCGTAGTCAGACAGTCGTGCTCTGCCGTGGGAGCGAACCCCGAACCGGCTCCAGCTTCTGGCTCCGCTAGCGCCCCACGTGAGTCCCTCAACTGCGCCAGGGCCTTTCATTGTCTCGCATTCATCGCCTCTCCTTTCTCCGGCCCATGCGCTGCGTCGGCCGCCGTCTGCCTCTGCTCCCGTGACTCAGTCTCGCCGAGAACAAAACCCGCGGCTTGCCCGTGCCCATTGCCACGCCGGGCTGTCCTCTCCCTACTCACCTCCGTCTGCCACGAACCTGCGCATCGGCCTCGTATCGCCTCCTCTTCTCCTCTTATCGTCTCCTCCTCTCTCTCCTCCTCCTCTTATCGTCTCCTCCTCTCCTCTCTCCTCTCTCCTCTCCCGCTCTCTGCGCCGTTTCTTCGCCCGTCGCTCGCCGCCCACCGCAATCATGGCGCCCCGGAAGATCAAGTGCTCCTTCAAGGACTGCAAGGAGGGCGCCCAGCGCATCGCCGGCGACTGCACCTTTTGCAAGGGCCACTTCTGCGGCCGCCACCGGTTACTCGAGGACCACCGCTGCACCAACCTCGACACCGTACGTTTCGCTTCGCCTGCGCCGCCCCCGTCATTCGCATGCTAACAGCCCCAGTGCAAGAAGGAGGCGCACGAGCAGAACGCTGCCCAGCTCCGGTCTGAGCAGACGCAGGTCATCCGCGGCGTCTAAGCCCGTCGCCGGGCCTGCTCCGGACACCGACAGCAGGCCAAGGCCGCAGCGCCGCTGGCGCAGGCAGTCCAACGGCGCAGACGGCAGTCCGCCACGCGCGCCCCGACACGCCCGCCTGCGTCTCCCGGCGCCGGCCCGCCGGCCTATGAATACGGAGTACGGTGCGTGGGAGCCCACGTCGCCAACTCGCGGTCTGCGATGCGCCGCCACTCGAGCGAGCCGGCGCCGGTTCACGGCAGCCACGGCCAGCGCATGTCGTTTCGGCTTCCGGCTTCGCTTTCTGCTCTATCGGTTTCCTCTCGTCTTTCCTAGCCGGGACCATATTACGTCCCGCCATAATCATCTTCATGCGTCGGCGTCGGTTTGGTAGCGACGGAGTGGAAGAAGCCAGCTGCTTCTCCCTCCTCTTTGGCTTTTCAATCTAATTATCATCTATTTCAAGTGCTGCGCGCTGTGCTGTCTTTCCGACACGATCAGCCAACGATTATCCCGTGCTTTCTATGTATCGTGCCCCGTATATCCCGACTACTCCGTACGTATTATTATCGCGCATTGTCGCGGCTCTTATCAGTGTCTGTCGTATCTCCAACTTATCTTTGCGTAGGCCAGGGACCTGCATATGCCACTTGCGTGTATCATTCGGAGAATGCGTCTTGCGTTCAGTAGAGAATACGGCAGCCCGCAGATAACGCTCGGCCTCTATTCAGTCCTCTTTCTTGATCGTCACCGGCGAAGTGTCCTCCGTCTTCGTTCTGCTGCTCGTCCGCGGAGTCTTCGCTTCCTGCTCTTGCTTCACGTTGTTCTCGCTCTCTGTCTTCACCTCGTGCTCCTCCTCCTTCACCCTGCCGCCTGCTTCTTGTGTCTCGGCTCGGCGGCCTTCCGCCTTTACGTGGGCGTCCGCCGCGTGCAGCTTCACTTTCTGCTCTTCCTCCTCTTTCACCTGCCGCCGCCGCCGGCCCTCTGCCACCTTTTGCCGGTTCGCCGACCGGCAGAGGCCCCGGAGTCCCACCGTGCAGTCACCGCACTTGGCCCCCTGCGGCAGGCAGACCTTTTGTCCAAAGCCCACCAGCAGCCAGTTGATCTCCTTCCACCGCTCGCGCGGCAGCCAGCTCTGCAGCGCCAGCCGCGTCGACTCCGGCGTCTTGGCCGCCGCCGACCCGGGCTTCTGCCAGCCCCAGAGGTTCGTGATCCGGTGCACATGCACGTCCACGCCGATGCCCTCCACCCGGTTCCAGCCGTGCTCGGCCGACAGGCACAGGTACGCCATCTTCGGCCCGACGCCCGGCAGCGCCATGAGGCCCTCTGCCGTCGGCGGTATGTCGCCGCCCCACTGGTCGCGCAGGATCTCCGCCGCCTGCTTCAGGTACTTGGTCTTGTTGTTGTGGAAGCCCACCTGCCAGATGATCTCGTTGAGCAGCGCCGGCTCCACCGCCAGCATGTTCTCCAGGTTCAGCCCGGGCGGCGCCCCCGGCGCGTGCGGCGGCAGCTCCGCCTGCAGCCGCGCCATCGCCACCGCGTTGACCGTGTCCTTGGTCTGCGAGCTCAGCATCAGTGCCACCAGCGTGTGGAACCGCCGGTCCCGCGCGCTCGCCGCCGGGTGCGCCAGCCGCTCGCACCCCATCGTGTCGACTGCCGCGTTCGCCGCTGGGCCCCCGTCGAGCCGCATCGCCTTGACCAGATCGTACACCTCCTCCCAGTCGGCCGGCGGCTCCACCACCGTATCGTCGCCGCCGCCCCTGCCCGACACGACCTTTGCTGGTTTGCGCACGCGACGCGGTGCGGCCGTCTTTGCTGGCGGGAGGACCGGTTCCGCTTCGTCCGGCTCGTCCTTGACTTCTCGTTTAATTTTGACCGCTTGTTCGACCTCTTGTTCAATCTTGACCTCTTGTTCGGTCCTGACTTCTCGTTCAGTATGGGCCTCGCGTTTGATCCTGACGTCTCGTTCGATCCTGACTTCTCGTTTGGTCCTGGCTTCTTTGTTGAACCGAACGTCCGGCTCGGTTCGGCGACCAGGCGCCTTCTTCCGGTCCGGTAGAGCCGTCACCGTAGTCGCGCGCTTCCGCTTGCCGTGCGCCGTCGTCTCAGCCACCCGCTTGCTCCCATTAGCACGAGCTCCGCGCTGTTCTGCTCCGACAATGGCGTCCTCAATGTCGCTGCCATAGGACGCAAAGGGCACGTCCGAGAGGCTGCTGTCGTCGTCGGCGTGGGCATTGTCGTCGCCTGCTGGTGACTCCTCCTTAATCACTTCGTTCCCGCCGGCCTCGCCATTCTCGCGGTATCGAAAGCGCGCCAACGAAGCCACGCGCATCGATCGCCGCGCCGGGGCTACAGTCGTCGCAGCCGGCATCGGTCTCTTCTGTGCTTCGCGCAAAGGCGTGTTGGCTTTCCGAGCGAGGCCACTTGCTTGCAGCGCCGGTTGGCTTGGGGCGGTTCGTAGAGCTGTACCAATGGCAGATGCCAACAATCGCTTTGTTGAGGCGCTGGGTAGATGTCGTGTCATGCGCATACATGCGCATACAAACTACGCTTCGCTTTGGCTCGTGCTAGAGGAAAGGAGATTGTCATCGTGGTATTGCCTTCCTGAGGTGCCCCATATTTCTTCGTTGGCGCTAGTCAGCATCGGTTATTTCCCTGCAACCTCTGACCAATCATAGTGCACATATATCAAGCCTTGTTCGAGTTTCAAGGGCTTGCGCGGCTTCACTCTACGCCAAAACCAGTGTGGTAATATTTTGACTTGTAGCATACCGCTCGCGTTCGCTCACCGGGGCCTGCCTACTGCGTAGTTTTGTCTGTCTACAGCCTGTCTACAGCCTGTCTACAGCCTGTCTACAGCCTGTCTGCCACTTTGTCTATGAGTTCGTCTCTTCCGAGTCCGTATCCCAGCCCATCTGCTACTCTGTTTACCACCTCGTCTGCCAGCTTGCCTGCCTGCCTGACTGCCTGCGCACCAACTCACCGGGCGATGAGCGATATATATATGCGACTGGCTGGTCTGTAGTCAGCCAGGGTCTGATACAAGTTGCTGTAATCTGTGCTGGCCAGCCACCAATACGAACTGCTGCGGGAAGCGAGCATACCCCTTACCGGCCTTATTAGCCTGCCTATGGCGTAGCGGCTGTATACGGCATGGCATAGACCAAGACAATAGCAGCTTACCACAACTACTACTACTTTCACGCTTACACTACATTAAGCCGAGACGGCAATACTCTTCGGCTCTCGCCAGCCACAAGAAGTGCAAATCCAAAGGCGGGTATAAAAGTGCTCTCAGCCTCCTGCCAGGCTCAAGTTGAGCATCGTCAGAGTGCATCGGTGCCGGAAGTCTGCGGCTGATTATGACCGTCGTTTCCAATCTGCGTAGCACTTTGCGCCTTCTTTGCGCCGGTCCGAGCAATATCATTCGCTGCAAGTCAAAGATGGAAACACAAGTGGGTCTGCACGTCAGTATTCTTTCGCCTGGCGGCTTTGTTCGTCGCGGGGCAGTTGCTCGCTGAGCAAATTTGCGACGCAACGCACGCGACAACGCACGAGAGATACAGCCGCGACCTCTGCGCTCTGAGACGGCCCGTTTGAAGTTGCTTGGACTGTCAGTCGAGAACTCCGCTCACGCCCCGCCTCTGTCGAGTCTGAGTCTCCGGCCGAGACCGGACGACCGCAATTCGCCGTCATGGAGAAGATCACCGACAAGATCGCGGGCCTCGGCCCTGACAGCAACTACTTCTCGCTCGAGTTCTTCCCGCCCAAGACGGCCATGGGCTTTGCCAACCTGCGGGACCGGCTGGACCGGATGGCGCGTGCCCTGCGCCCGCTCTTCGTCAACGTGACCTGGGGTGCCGGCGGTTCGACGGCGCAGAAGTCGCTCGAGCTGGCAGAGATCTGCCAGCGCGAGCTGGGCCTCACGACCTGTCTCCATCTCACCTGCACGAACATGAGCCGGCAGCTCATCGACAAGGCCCTCGAGGACGCCAAGGCTCTGGGCATCCGGAACATCCTGGCCCTGCGTGGTGACCCGCCGCGGCCGACGGAATACAGCGACGAGAAGACGGACGCCAGCGACGACCAGGAGTTCTCCTATGCCGTCGACCTGGTTCGCTACATCCGCAAGAACCACGGCGACTACTTCTGCATCGGCGTTGCCGCCTACCCCGAAGGCCATGCCGAGGAGAGCCACCCGCTGGGCCAGAGCCTCGACTACGACATGCCCTTCCTCGTAGACAAAGTCGGCGCCGGTGCCGACTTTATCATGACACAGCTGTTCTTTGATATTGCCGCCTACGAGGTCTTTGAGACCACCCTGCGCCAGCATCCCAGCGGCTTGTTCACAGACGTACCCATCATTCCCGGTCTCATGCCGATCCAGAACTACCAGATGATCAAGCGCACCACAAAGCTCAGCCATGCACATTTTCCCGACGCGCTTATGGACCGCCTCGAAGACGTGAAGAAGGACGACGAGAAAGTCAAGAGCGTGGGCGTGGACATTATGAGCGAGATCGTCGAGCAGGTGAAGACGATCAAGGCGAGAACACAGCCGGGCCGTCCCCGAGGCTTCCACTTCTACACCCTCAACCTCGAGAAGGCCGTGTCGTTCATCCTGGAACGCACCGGCCTGATTCCCCTCGTCTCGCCGCCAGAGCTCGCAACGGAACCGCCGGCGGCGGACGTGGCTGTCATCGACGACCTGGCACCGGTGCCCTCCATTCATGTCAACGGCAGCTCCTCTCTGCCGATACCCCCGGCCTCTCAGCGGCGCCAGTCGACCGTCGGCTCCGACCCCCGGAATCGCGTCATCGTGTCGGGCCATGCCTCGCATCCGGACTATGAGGCTACCGCGCTCGAGGCGAGCGTGCCGGCCGAGCCGGTCAACACGCGCGCCAACACGCTCGCCATCTCCGAGGGCGAAGGTGTGCTCGGCCGCGAGGCCACCTGGGACGACTTCCCCAACGGCCGCTGGGGTGACGCCCGCTCGCCCGCGTACGGTGAGATCGACGGCTACGGTGTGAGCCTGCACATGTCGGTGAACCAGGCACTGAAGCTGTGGGGACGGCCCACCACGGTCCAAGACATCAACCAGATCTTTATCCGGCATCTGCGCGGCGAGCTGGCGGCGATTCCGTGGAGCGAGGAGGAGTTCAACCCGGAGACCGAGACGATCCGCGACCGGCTCATCGGCCTCAACTCCAAGGGCTGGTGGACGGTGGCGTCGCAGCCGGCCGTCAACGGGCTGCCCTCGGAGGACCCGACCTTTGGCTGGGGCCCGGTGCACGGCTTTGTCTTCCAAAAGACGTTTGTGGAGTTCTTCCTGCCGGCAGCCGACTGGCAGGCCCTGCGCAAGCGTCTCCTCGACCCGGCCGTCCGCGACAGCGTCTGTTTCTACGCAGCCACAGCCGCGGGGGACTTTGAGGCGTCGGACGACAAGCCCGGCAAGACGGAAGAGGACGCCAAGGAAGCGAGCACCAATGCCGTGACATGGGGCGTCTTCCCCGGCAAGGAGATCATCACGCCGACAATCATCGAGGAGGTCAGCTTCCGCGCGTGGGCTGAAGAGGCGTTTGGCATCTGGAGGGAGTGGGCGGGCGTATACCCCAAGGGCTCGGAAACAGCCCAGTTGCTCGAGAGCACGCGGAACAACTACTACCTCGTAAACATTATCCACCACGACTACATTTCCAAAGACGCTCTTTGGAGCATGCTCGTCGACTGAGGGCCAAGGCAGTACTCGAAGATCGGTGGCTGCAAGGTCCTCTGTACAGTAGTCTATCTCTTGACGTTTGGGGAGTTCGGCAGGGGAAAAGGGGGGCGGTACTCCGTAGAGATCACAAGTCACAGGGAAAAATATACATTTTGATTTACTATCTAAGGCTGGCTGCAAAGCCATTCTCCATTTTGCGCAATGTGTCAACGCACCGTGACACAGCAGCCATAAACGGAGCCCATCTAGGACGCTTGCTATGCTGTCAGGAATTAAGCACCTGGGGAATGACATGGGGTATTCTGTAGGAGGCAAAGAGGCGGCGACAGGTTGGCCACCGAAACAACAGGACATCTGCGCCCAAAGTGGCAGCAAATACAAGAAATCATGCTCGATCAGAGCTCAGACGCGTGACCCTTTTCTAACAAGAGCAGCACTCACCAACGCCATACATGTTTAAGAGTATACACAGCAAGCGACAAAAGAAAGAACAAGAGACCAGGCCGTGAACGCGGCAGTCTGACGGCCTGTTTAGGCGTCAAGGCAGCACCACTTGCTCTCCTCAGATGGCCCCGTCATTGTCATAAAAGGACGAGTGGGCCATCGAGTGGCTGAATGAGTCCCCGACGCTGGCAAAGGGATCCTCGTGCTGCAGCCACGAGGACGCGCCGTCGTACGCAAACGACCCCCCGTGCGATTGGCTCGTGCCCTGCGTGTGCCAGCTCTGGGCCAGATCCGGCGTCGGCGCGGACGATGGTATCGAGGCGAAAGAAGCCGCGACGGCGCAGTCGTGTGCCGTGCCGGGCTCGATCTTGGGCATCTTTGGCACGGCGGACGTCCGGGGCATCTTGGAGGGCGTGTCGATGATGAAGACGCCGTCGTCGTCGTCGTCGTCGTCGATCACAGTCGGCTCGTAGAAGCGCTGGTGGGCGCGCTGCGGCGTCTGGCGCACGGCCGGCGCTGCGCCTGTCGGCCGGACGGTCGCGACCGACGACACGGCGCTGCGCGGGTAGCCGTACTCGCCGTCGGGCGTGGCGGCGTCGGACGGCGTGGTGCCCGTGCTCAGGCCCGGCGTGCTGTCGGGCACAAGCGTGCCGGGCGTCAGCGGCACCGCCGCCGCCGGCGTCGACGCCGGCACCGTCCTCGCGGGCATGCGCGGCGTGGAGGACGGCGTGAGGTCGAGCTGGTCGTAGTCGACGTCGTCGCCGAAGCTGCTGCTGTCCTCCTCGTTAGAGAGGCACAGCGCGGCGCTCTCCTCGACCTTGAGCCGCTTGGCGGCCGTCTTCTTGGCGCTGCCGACCGCCGCAGCCAGGCCTGCCGAGGGCGCCTTACGCTTGGCAGAACCGCCCTGGCGGCGGACGGTCAGGGGGCTCGCGCCGCTGTCGACGGCATCGCGCAGCGACTTGGCGTCCTTGCGAATGGCCCGGAACTGGAACTCGATGCCCTGCGGCGTGGACTCGCCAAAGTACTTTGCGATTTCTACCAACAGTCAGCCATGGTCAAGGAAAAAGCAGTCTCCGTGGGCATAGGGCAAGGCATAAAAGAGAAGACAAAGGACAGAGAAAAAGCAGAAAAGTGCCGGGAACCGAAAGAAGAGCAAGGACGGCGCTTCGTACCCTTTTCGCTCACACGGAACATGTCGCTCAGGTCCTTGGCGTCCTTGCCCTCGGCAACAGCCTTGCGGATAGCATCGGCCTGCATCTTGACGGGCCGGAAGCGGTGGCGGATGATGGACTCGGTCACATCGGAGCCGAAGTGCTGGGTGATGGCTGGCGGTGTGGGAAGACAGAGTCACGGATCAGACAGTGTCTCGGCGAATCAGACGGAAGCAAACGAGCAGACGAGGATACAGAGGAATGTGAGGAAGAGCTAGGGCAAGCGAACAGCACCAGCATGGCAAAGAACAGGCCATTGAGCGATCGCAGAATGCGGCCATGGCAGGCGAGAATAAGAAGCAAATGGACAAATGAGGCTCACCTTTAAAGTTGAGCTTCAGGCCGGGGTGAGCGGCAACAACAGCCGCCAGAAGACGGCTCTGGGCCTCGTACGTCCGAAAGTTGGACGGCATGGTATGCAGACGAGAGGACGAGAGCGCCGGCGAGGGGTTTCTTGACTTCGTGATGTGCGAGATGCAAGGCTGAAGGGCGGTCTCGGTCGAAGTACTGGTTTACCCGCTCTCTGGTTTCCGTGGCAATCGGGCCGGGTTACGTCGTACTCCGTAGATGGAAAGGCCGTGCGGCTCTTCACAGTGAATATGAATATTCGACTTTGTGAGGGCCAATTCGTCTGTCGGCAATCTGGCACGCCTGGCCGCCAAAATGAAGCAATAAGCACTTGGCAGTGGCACTTTGTCAACAGACGATTCCGGACAGATAGAGCGTCGTTGCTGCACACGGGACGGCGTGGCAGAGCAGTGCGGTCAGCGGCAGTGATAGGCCAACGGAGGATGACAGCTTGAGCCGCGGATAGGAGGATGTGCTCTTTTCCCCTGGCTAGACACGACACGCAGAAATGGGTGGCTGGGCGACAGATGGCGGAGACGACTCGGCGGGGCGGGGCGGCCTGTGCCAGATTGTTAGCGGGTACCTGCCTCGGCACCCATGTAGCGTGCAAAGCAAGGTACCTCTTTAGCAGACGTGCACGCCATCCGCACAGAATCCTGAGAGATGCCCCTGGATCGCGCGCTGGCCTCTCGTTCGCGCGGCGACGCGACCCTTTCTTGGCGCGTTGCACCACGGGCTGCGGAGTACGAGCAGTACGATGAATACTCCGTGACTACGAGTACAGAGTACTCCATACTTCGTCCCGTACGGAGTACACGCACGGGCAAAAGGCGCAGTGAGAGCTGACTAATGCATGACGTAATCCGATCGCATCGCAGACATGGCTTCGTTCTTCTTCTACGGCTGCGTAAACTGCTCGCGCTTCACGCTGCGCGCTCGCGACTCCGCCTTGCTCCGGTGCGCCGGGCCGCGCCCGCCGTCGCTGTCCAGGTCGTCGTCGCCCACCTCCTCGGCCTCGACGTCGGACGTGGCCGCCTCGCCGCGCCGCTGCGCCCGCTGCTCCGCGCGCGCGATGCGGCGGCACATGGCCATGTCCGGGATGAGGTCCGCGCTGGCAATGGACTTGTCGCAGCCCGTCTGCGGGCACTTGGCCGGCCCGTTGCGCAGGTACTCGAGGATGCTCTGCCGCTGGAACGTGTGGTGGCAGACGCGGCTCTGGTACGGCTCCGTCATCGTCACGAGCGACAGCGGGCACTTGAAGCTGATCACCTCGCGCGCCACGATGAGGTCGTCGTCCTCGTCCGCCTGCGCCGCCGCCTCGTCCGGCCCGTACAGCACGGGCGCGCCCGCTGCGTCAAACCACGTCGACGCATCCGGCAGCACCACGTCGCCCTCGGGAAAGGAGGCTTCGTGCAGCACCTGCCGGAACGCAATGTAGTCGTTGTCGAGGCCGTACTTTTCGTGCGCCGCCATGCGCTCGTACTCGGCGCGCCGCCGCGTCCGCGCCTGCTCCAGCAGGCCCATCGCGCTCGGCGGCGGCGCCGCGTCGTCGGCATCGTCCGCGTCCTGCTCGTCCTCCCTGTCCCCGTCTTCTGCCTTGACCGGTCCGCCGCCTTGCCCGGCCGCCGCTGCCGCCCGTCGGACCTCGCGCTGCGCCTGCCGCACCTCGCGCTGCCGCTCCCGCAGTCGTATCTCGTTGCGCCGCGCCGCCACCTGCTCCACCGTCCAGCCGAGCGCCGCCCGCTCGTCGGCAATCCCCGCCCGTAGGTCAATTGTCTGTCGCGCGCTGCGCTCCAGCTCCTTCGTTATCGGCGGCACTTCGGCAGCAAGATTCTCCATCGTCCTTCGTATCTGACGCTCCGCCTTCGTCGGCTCGACCGGCTCGTCGTTGTCTCCTCCGTTCTCCTGTCGCTGCCGCTGCTTCTGTCGCTGCCGCTCCTGCCGCCGCTCGACAAGGTGCTGCTGCTCTATCTTGCGCTCGCTGTAGAGCTCGTTGATCGCGCCCACTCCTTCTCGCAACAGCTCCGCCGACTTCATCAGGTGCGATTCGTACGACCGCATCAGCGCCTGGTTGCTCGTGAGCTCCGTCAGCGTCCGTATCGCCTTGTCGCTCAGCGGCAGCTGCAGGGCCTCGTATGGCGGCAGGTCATCCGTCTCGTTCTGGTCCGCGTCGCTTTCACTCCCATCGTCCAGTCGACTCAAGTCTGCATCGGCAGTTCGTCGCCGTGCTCCAGGCTGTACAAGCAGCCTCCTCCGGGACGCCATAATGGTATGCGACGGGGTTCCCAGCGATGTTAAAAGGGCCACAGCTGGTATTTGCCACCAACTTGGATCAATGTACGCGCTGGACGAAGAGGCTGCGACCGACGCGTCTGAAGCGCGTAGCGCTAATTCACGTGCGGGGCATACTGCGATAACTGATTATGTAATGCTCTCTTGATTACCTCATCCTTTTGTCGAACTGCTCTCGCCAGCAGGAATGGCATCCTGCTCTTCAAACAATGCAGAATAACTCGGCCTTGGTCCGGCCATGTTTCTTTCTTTTGTGGAAAGGGACGGATGGAAAGCCACAACACACCGCAGGGATACTATGCTTCTAAAAGATGATCTATACGTCACAACACCTACGGCTTTTCAGAACGGGCTAAAGAGAGCTCTGCCGTAGGCGTCAAACTTGTGACCAAGTTTTGCCAGTTCGTCGTTCTACTTTTACCGCCGACTGGATGTCATGTTTGAAAATATAATCAGGAAAGCCAAGGAAATTCAATCCAATACCTGTTCTTCAGCCGGCAACCGACAAACTCTGAGTTGACGACGCTATGACAAGCTGTCCACTGTTATAAGTTGGCAACCGCCTTTATTTTCCGGTGTTGCAACTAGAAATTAATGGAAAAACCCATGAATATGTCACTCCGGTACCTTAACTTGGTCGACTTTTTTCTGAGAGCGTCTTTTTCCACTGCCTTCTGCTAATGTCTGATGACTAGCCGTACGATTGTCAATACAGACCAGCCATGGCTTGAACTTCTCGCAGAAACCCGCCATGGATCAGCCTCAATTTCCCCATTTTTAACTGATATCCAGTTCGCTGCCGTTGTGATACAGGGTGTGGCTACACACTCCGAAACAAGTGTTTGATTTCAGGGCTAACTCGAGTTCTGCATCGATCCCAGGCCTACCCACGTAGTCTAGAGATCGCAGCGGATCGAAAAGCCAATTCAGACGAGCCCCACCCCATTGTCGAAATACTATCAATACTGGTCATACAAGCATACAAGACGTCGAACTAAATAATTCGATATATATGAGCGCAAGCCGTACAAGTCGAAATACAGGGATGAATCTCGTACCAGATGTAAAGTCGCACACAGTTGATTTGCTTTCAATTTGCGGAGCCGCTGCTCCCTGCTAGGAAAATAATTGTTTCGTCCTGGACCTAGACTCTTGGTCCGCTTTGTCCGGCCGATCTCCTCAACTGTCAGTCTCCTCCGCAATCCATATACGTATAGATGATTTGGCTCACAGCCAGGCACCGTTATGTTCTGCTGCGTATAATCTATCGTTTGTGCAGAAGAACTCTTTGCTTTGATAGTCTTCTAGCCGGGAAGCGATATGGGTTTTCGATGAACACTGTCACAAGTTTGTCGGAAGATATTCTTGCTAGCGTGACTTGCGACTGTCGCCCACACACGAAGCCGGGAAGCGACATGGCATATTGGCTCAAGCATTTCGGGCCTAGCCAGCGCCCGTGCCTCCATAATGTTGCGTAGAGCTGTCGTACTAGTATCATCTTGTTGGAAAATAAGTGTCCGGCTGCATGTCTTAGCTCACCTGTCGATACAAAGAGAAAACTTATCTGACGACAAAAATTCTGGTAAATTTTGAGCTACATCGAACATATCTATGTTGAAAGGCCTGCCGTTTCCGCTTTTCTTGGAAGTCACCGAAAGAGGTATGGTTACTTACCATTTGAAGATCTTCGGCATACCCGGATGGAAGCAAAACAGCACAGCTTACCGTCTCAGTCGCCCTTTGCCGATCACGAGCGTCTGATTGGGCATTTCTCGTATTGTGGTAGGATTTGGCGTAGGATGATTACCTGAGTCGGCTGACATACCCCCATAAGAAGACAAAACAAGCACCTTGGTCATAACCACGTCGATTCGGATCGACCGTTATGCTTGCGATCTGTAAACGGCCCCACATATCTATCGATCGGCCTTTCCAAGAATCGGAACTAGACTGGTGAGCTCCCAAACTAGAGCTGTAAGCAGAGACCGCTGACGACGTGCTCTGGATTCCGACTGCGTGGCTTTTTTCACTATCATTCATATTGTGTATACTAGTAACGCCCCTAGTTTGCTAGCATGTACGTTCCATGTCTCGTCCGACGTAGTACGTTGGAAGCGATGCGGCAAGGTAAGCTATATATGGCCCTAGCCCGTGATTGTGAGGAAACCTCGTGGCTCGAAGCCCGGACAGCTCGTTAAGTAAATGTTACTATCAAATCAAACAAGTTTAATAAGCCAGAAATTACAAGCCAAAATTACAGTGCCACTGCAACGGCTCTTTGGCACAGTATGCCCTCTTTCTCCCGCAAAGTCGAACGCTTCAAGGCCATCTCTAAAAGCGGCAGGAGAAGCAGCGTCGGCAGTTCCTGTGGTCCTGGAAGCTATAGAAGCATGGGAGGCGGCACGGCAGCGCCATCAAGTCCATCACCGAGGGAAAACGGTTTGCAAGATGAGTCGGATGACGAGGCTTGGGCCGGGGGAACTACGGTGGTAAGTGCCTGTGAATATGGCCTGTACAGTCCGTACTTTTACCCAGGCATATACAGCAGCAGCGGTATCGACATCATGAGAGTCATGGTATGTATCGTGTGGGAGCACCGAGCCGCCAGACGCTGGTTTCTGCTAATTTTTCCTCTCTACTCGTTAGTTTCTCGTGGCTACACGTCCTAATCCGACCGTCCACCTTGGCCCAGTAGATACGTCTTGCTCGATCGTAGTCTGCGATCGAAGGCTGCCGGACATCCCCATCGTCTACGCGTCTGACACATTTTTGCGCATCACCGGCTACTCGCTGCCCGAAGTGCTTGGCCGCAACTGCCGCTTCTTACAAACGACGCCTGGACTTCGGGTTGAGTGGGAAACTGGTACGCCAACGACGGTCGATCCGCGCGTAGACCCCGGTGCGCGGCAGGTGCTTCACCACGCGATAGAGCACGACCTCGAGGCGCAGGTGAGCATTACCAATTTCCGCAAGGATGGCACGCCATTCACCAGCTTTGTCACCACGATCCCGGTCTGGTGGGAGAACGCCGGCGACGACTGCGACGAATACGACCCATGGACAGGCGAAACCGACGGGCGTGCGCCGCGAGAGTCGGGCGGCTATCGGTATGTGGTCGGCTTCCAGTGCGACCTGGACGAGATGCACGCCCTCTCGCGGGGTGCGCCCACCGAGGATGTGAACAACATGGCCATAACTTGACCACTCAGGTGCGATCGATTTCTCTTTCACGTTTCATGTATTTGCCAGCGTAGCGATCAGGCAATGGGATTACGAGAAAACAGTGTAGTATTATAAGTTACCAATATACAAGTTACCAAGATACAAGTGACCATCTCAAGTTACCAGTACCGAGTTACCAATATGCAAGTCCTCCGATCTTCTGATCCTAGTCACCAAAAATGACTGATACGTACTGTCCACAGCGGAGAGCGCGGTACGGACGACAGGTATTCCAGGCGGTATTTTCCCCGTGCTTATTGTTATTCATATCCACCACTTCCATTGGGTCTCGGCATGAAAGTCTTTCCTAGAGATTCTATTGCCGGCCTGCACATCTGCCGAAAGCAAGGCGGCGCTCCTGTTGGTTCGGGCGAGGACAGTTCCTCAATACCGCTTGACTGTCTCGACGATCCTATCGATCCGCCCATCTTCGGCTAGCTTGACGAACATGAAGGTCTCTGTCCGGAGCGCGGCGGACCCGTCCGGCAGTCGCCTTGCCGTGGTGTGCCGGTCGGCCACCTGATTACCGGAACGCACAAAATCCACAACGTTCAAGGGCAAGCTAACGAACGGCAGAGCGCCGCGCATGCGGCTAATGTGCTTTACAAAAGCGGCCAGGTCACACGTAACCTCGTTGTCGCGCAGCGTAAACGTGGGCGCGAAGTACTGAGTAATGTACTCCTCGGCGTCCTCGGGACGGCCAACGAAAAGACCCCGTAAGACAGCCTCGTAGGTGGCCTTGTTGTCAGCAAAGGTGGTTTTGGTGGCCATTCCGGCATGCAGCGGGCGTCGCAGTGTGGTGTTTTGTAGCGTTTGTTACTGCTCCTGGATGCCATCGGAATCATCGGGATGCTTTTGCAGCTGCCCGTCCAGCTGCTTGGCCCATGCCAAGACTCAGCTCGGCCGGTCTGAAACTGCTGTACTCCGTATGCGGATACCGTTTGTATACACAGTGCACTGTGTACTGGGCACAGTGCTGTGGAAAGATGCACATCGCGTCGCGATGGTGGCATAACGAGCACTGGGCAGACACCGACGGCACCACGCACGAGCGACAACGCGGCGGCGACAGCGACGCACCCGTACGACGGCGACTGAGAGGAAGCACACGCCAGAGCCAGACATGTCTGCACACGCGCGCACCGCCTCGCGCGGCGGGCCGGCGGCAGCAAGCAGCGGCAGCAAGCGGACGTACTTTGAGCAGCAGCGCGAGCTGCTGATGGGCGAGATTGCCACAGTAAGCCAGCCTGACCGCCGAGAGGGATGGGCGTGCGGGCGGTGCTGACAAGACAGTCGTTTGAGCAGGTGCTGGCGAACATCAACAAGCTGAACCGGTCTCTCGAGGCGGTCATCACGGTATGTTGCGTGCTCGCGCGCTCTCTCTCCATGTCTTCCCGGCTGACCGGCGACAGGTCGGCAACGAGTTCTCGGCCGTCGAGGCACTGTGGTCGCAGTTCGAGGGGGTCATGCACAAGGAGGAGGCGGGCGAGAGCGAAGCGGGCGGGGAGGGCGACGCCGCGCCGGAGGGCGAGCACGACGGCGAGCACGACGGCGAGACGGAGCCAGACAGCCACGTGGAGCAGTGAGGTCGACAGAGCACAACGACACGGGTTACGACGGGCGTTACGGTGTTTGGGACAGCGCTGGGATACCGCGAGGGTGGCTGCAGGTTGCCTATAGTACAGAGTACATGGGGATATACCGAAAATCCAACTTCTATCTGCGCGTGCGAGCGAGCGGCCGCCAGGCGCTATCTGGCCTGTCTTTCTGTCTCTGTGCCTGCCGCGGCCGTCATGGCAGTGCAGGCCGAGGGGGGTCGTCGTGTTCATAGAGTGTCGTCCAGGCTGTTGCCGTCGTCGTTCAGTCGTCCGCGCTCATATCGAGCCCGATCTCGTCGCGGAAGACGCTGTTGAGCGACGACCCGTCCTTGAGGTAGATCCAGTCGCCCGCGCCCGCATCGGCGCCGTCCGCCACCACCCAGTCGTACCGCTTCGGCCCCGAGATGGGCGACGACAGCCAGATCTGCTTGTTCGGCGGCTGCTTGTTGACGACGTAGGTGCGCGCGCCGCCGCGGCTGCCGGGGTCCGTGAGCGCGAGAGTCAGCACGCCGGCCGAGAACTCGACGTCGACGTCCTCGCGCTCGTCCTGGAGGGCCTCGAGGCGCTCGAGCAGGCGCTCGAGGTAGTCGTTGGCGAGCTCGTGGTACTTGGCGTCCGAGAGACGAGCCGGGGCCGGGGCCCAGCACGGCGCAGACCGGCGGAAGGGCCCGGCGGCGGTGTGCAAGGAGCGCGGCGGCAGCGCGGAGCGTGTCGAAGCTGCTTCACAGACTGGCCGCCGAGACTGTGAAGAATGGGGAGACGGGTAGGCCGACCGGAGCGGTGCCATGTGCTGTGTGCCGGCCACCCTCCCCGCTCCGGCGCCGAGTAGCCTCGCCGGCGGGACGCCCAGGACGCGCAAGGTCCGCGGTGCCATGGCTGCTGTCGTGGTCGGTTACGGTCGCTGCAGGGCGAGCTGGTGAAGTGGTGATGCCGGCGTCATTTTCGGCATTAATTATGACATTGTTTTAATTGGGCCCACGTGTGGGTCCAGCCCTCCGCAAGGCGCATCCCGCCTATCTCGGGTCACGTTTCTGGCCGCTTCTGCTTTGCGCTTTGCGTCTGGTGAAGCTCGCCTGCTTCCGTGCCGCTGCCATGATCAACGCATTTCTGGTGTTCAACGGCCAGGGCCAGCCGCGGCTGACCAAGTTCTACACGCAGCTGGTAGGTGGCGGGTTCCGTCTGTCCTTCTGTCTTTCTGTCTCGTCCCTCGGCCATGAACGCAGCGCTGACCGCGCAGGACACCGTGATCCAGCAGCGCCTCATCTCCGAGATCTTTGCGCTCGTTGCGCACCGGCCGGCGGGCTCGTGCAACTTCCTGCCGCTGCCGCGGCTGCTAGCCGGCCCGTCGCCGTCGAGCGGCGGCAGCGATGCGTCGGACCGGCCGTCGCTGGTGACGTACCGCAACTACGCGACGCTCTACTTTATCGTCATCTCGACGGCCACGGAGTCGCCGCTCGCGCTCATCGACCTCATCCAGGTGTACGTCGAGTCGCTGGACCGGCTGTTTGAGAACGTCTGCGAGCTGGACCTCATCTTCAACTTCGAGTCCATGCACGCCACGCTCGGCGAGATGATCGTCGGCGGCGTCGTCATCGAGACGAACCTCGACCGCATCGTGGCCGGCGTGCGTGCCCAGGGCGCCGTGGCCAAGCGGCCCGTCAACAGCGCCGGCAGCAGCAGCCTCGGCCGCGGCGCCAACGGCGGCGGCGGCGTGGCGGCCATCAGCGCCGCGCTCGGCAACAACTTTGTCTGGCACGGGCGCTGACGCGTGTCGCGAGCCATGCACGGCAGTGATACAGCGGCCGCCGACACTACGGCACGACAGCACAGCACAGTAGCACAATAGCACAAGCTACACATGCAAGGAACGGGTATATTGCCGGTCTGCCGGTGCCATATATCGTACAGGATAGCCAAACGCCAATGGATGCAGGAGGGAGAAGACGACATGGGCACAGCAGCCGCTGGCGTGGCCGCAAATCGGCGTCAGCTCGGCTACTTTGCCGCAGGTGTCGAGCCGCTGGCAGCGGCGGGGATGTTCTCCTTCGACCGCAGCGGCGACCGGCCGCCGGCTTGCAGCGACTGGAGCGTGTCCCAGAACCAGGTGCGGAACTGTCCGGTCAGCGAGAGCAGTGCGATGGGCGGAGGTGGCGCCGCCGACAGCCAAGGCCACGGCGCAAGCCTGCCGCGTAGATAGAATAAAGGGAACGAAGATAGTAGAGAGAATAAACGCAGGAGAAAAATGAACATACCCCGTCGACGGGCGTCGGCCCTTGCGTCCACTCCATGAAGAGCACGCAGTAGATGGTGACGACTGGTCGGTCAGCACGCCACACTCCCGGTTGGCCAGTTTCTCGCGGTATACGCACACGTAATGGTGAACAGCTGGGCCAGCTTCACAAACTTGACCCAGCGCGGGCGCTCGGCGCGCAGAGAGACGCGCCGCTTGAAGCGCTTCTCGAAGCGCAGCTGCTCCTGGGGCGAGAGCTTGGAGAAGTCGGGCGGCCACACCTTTTTGGTCTTGTAGACGGGCGGCCCGGGAGGCGACGGCGCCGAGGGCGAAGCGGGCGCGTACGCGGCCGGCGAGGCTGGCGAGGCTGGCGAGAGCGAGGCCAGCCGGCGGCCGAAGAAGCCGGCCGACCCGCGCGTCCGGGCCGGGGCCAGCAGCGGCGCCGCCGCCGACGCGGCGATCGGCAGCAGCCGCAGGCCTGCGCGCGCTGAGAAGAGGGGCAGCATGGCGACGGAGGACGATAGCCAGCAACGATGACTCGGCGCCGTGGCTCGGCTGGAGGCGTCGTGATATTTTCTGCACCGCCACGCCACACCGCCACAATGGACGTCGCCGACTTGGTAGTGCGCACGCGACCCATGCGGCGACGTCAGGCGACCGCTGTCGTACTGTCGGCCGGCGATGACGACGCCACACCACGCGGATCTGTTGCCAGCGAGGCAGCGTCGTCGGGCGCCGCGGCGTTGATTAGTCAGCAGACGACGGCCCGTGACTGGACGTCTCCGGCTTCCCCTCGGGGCTCCGGCTGGCAGCCAAGCCAGCTGCTGGGATCAGCGCCGCGCTGCAGACGCAGACTCCGGCCATGCGCGCCTCCGGAGCAGAAATCATAAAGTACTCTGCACAAGTACGCGGCCTCGCAGCGGCCGTCTGCTGACAGCCACGCGTCCTGCCCAGCGTGGCTGTGGGTGTTCACTCTATGCCGCAAAAGTACGACGCCATGCCAAGTCGACGAGTACGTACTCTGTGCCCGGCTGCTGCGCTGACAAGACACGCCTCGCCGCTGACAGGCCGCGTCGCCGTGCTGCTCCTGCCGGCCGGTCTGCCTCGCCTGCGTCCGCTGGCCGTTCGCGCGGACCCTCCAGCCAGCAGAGCGCCCCTCGGCCATGCACGACGATCCTTGGCCGCCGCTGTCCCGTTTGTCTGCCCGTTCGTCTGCCCGTTCGTCTGCCCGTTCGTCTGCCCGTTCGTCTGCCCGTTCGTCTGCCCGTTCGTCTGCCCGTTCGTCTGCGTACGCATGCTGCCTCGTGGCCGCTGCTGCCCTCCGTCTCGCCAGTCGTCGTTCTGCTCACCCCCTCGGCCTCTGTCTGCAAGCAGTCTCGAGCCCGTCCTGTCTCCGCCCCGTCTGACCATTGCTCCCGTTTCTCTCTCTTTTCTTTTCCTCCTTCTTTCGTTCCTTCTTTTGTCCTGCTCCGCCAGCTTCTCCCCGTCATGTCCTCTGCGCCACCCGTTCCGGTCGAAACCCTGCATCCAGCTGCAACGTACCCTGTACTCTGTATCGTGTACACAGCTGCCAAGACCGCCACATTCGCCATGGGGGCAACGCAGTGCTGATCAGGCAACGTGCTGCAAACACCATGCCTGTACGGAGTACCGCGTACCGCACGTACAATCACAGGTTCGCGCAGTTGGACCCAAAACCGGGCCCAGTATTACTCGTAAGACTCGAGCTTAACTTTTATCTTCACGGCTCACATGCGTACGTCTACCGGCAACCACCTTGTTTCTACTACTTTCTTATTGCTCCTCGCTACGTTCCTTGCAAAATGCCCAAGTTTCTTCTTGTGCGCCTGCTCCTGTTTGTGCCGCCTCCTGCTTGTGTACGCGTCAGAGGCGTGTTCTCGGTCCTTGCATGCTTGACTCAGGCGTAAGACGCCATCATCAGCCCTGGCGTCCCGTCATGGCCTAATGCAATTGCCCGGCTTCCGGCCTGCGTCCTATTTGGTCGTGCAGGGGGGTCCAGCCACCGTCCACGGTCCTGTCTCCTGTGAGATGTGAGATACGCATTCGTCTTGTGACACCCCGTATCCTCTGCTCCTGTATTCGTAACACCCCGTACAGCGCATGTCGTGTGTCCTGCGCACGCGTCCCCCGGCAACCAAGGACAGCACAGGCGTACAAGAGGCAAGGCCGTCGACAGGCGGCTGACTGAAAAGCTTATATACGAGCTCGCGCCCCGGTTCGGGCTCCCTGCGTTTGCCTCCTCTTGTCTGTTTAGTCTCGTGCCTCTCCGTTCTTTCGAGCCCTCGCACTTCTTCCACTCTTGACCGGCCTCTGCTTTCACTCGCTCCGCTGTCTTGCGTTCTTGGTTCTACTTCCACCGTCTGTCTACTCTTCCCTCGCCACCATGAAGTGTTCCCTGTCCGCCGTCGCCCTTGGCCTCGCCGCCTCGGCCACCGCTGCCACACCCTCCTTCCCGTCAAGCTTTTCCAGCCTGGCCAGCCTGTCTGGCCTGTCCACCTTGTCTAGCTTTACCGGCTTCACGCCAACGGGCTCGGCCCCTGCTACCATCACCCAGCCGGGCGGCCCAATCAACTTTACCACAACCTCTGCCGCCACCACTTCCAGCGTCGGCACGCTCTCCAGCTACACCTTCACCGGCGGCAACGGCACCTTCACCACCTCTGGTATCACCACGACAGCCTCTACCACCACCACTGGCACCTCCACGTCTGGCTCCAGCTCTGGCTCCGCGTCTGGCACCGCCACCTCTGCTTCCGGGGCCGGTGCGCCGTCTCTGGACCGGTCTGTGGCCGGCCTCGTGTCCTTCCTGGTTCTCGGCCTGATCGTGGCATAAACGTGCGGGCATATACCTTGTTAGCAGCGGACATAATGACGCCGGGCGGACGCGCGGGATGGGGGACTGGTGGAATCTGGATCTGGATCTGAAATTTGGGCGACACGACTTGAATTCAGCGTGTGCTGGATAAAATTTCTCCCGCGGCATCGGTCAGATGTGCAGCGTTCTTTTTTTTTGCCTTCTCTACACATCCATCTTTGGCCTACAGAGTAGCACCCTTTCGTAACACACTTTAATCTACAATAATTCAGACCCAAACGTACATTCTTTGATGTTTTTTTCTCCTTTCTACGAGAAGTCCATGCATAGCTGACTAATAAAGATGACTAATCCGCTTCGGGCTCATTGGCCAGGAACGTCCCAGCGTCATACGCGCAGACTAGTCCAGAACAGGTGCTGTGGGGCCTCCCGTCGCGTCTGGCTCTTCCTCTCCAAGAGGCAGGAGTCGTCCTGCACGAACCTTTCAACGTTCATTCTTCTCAACTACGTTTCCGTCCACGAAGAGCAGAGTGCCGACCATCGCCATCTGTCCGGAAGCACTGTCCGCCGTCCTGCGTCGATCCGCCTGTCCGCCCTTGTCGTCTCTTGCGCGACCGGCTCTCTGTTTACTCTCACCACATCGCCAGCACAGCTTCAGACCGTTTCTGCGCTTTGCGACAGCCGACAACATGGCCGACTATGCCTCCTTCAAGGTGCCGGAGCTCAAGAAAGTCCTCAGCGAGCGCGGCCTTCCGGTGACCGGCAACAAGGCCGACCTCATTGCGCGTCTGCAGGAGAACGACGCTGCTGGCAAGGGCGCCAAGGGTGAGCCCCAACGCATCTCCTCTTCCTGGCGCATGGGCCGCCGCGTTTTGCGCCCGCTGACATCCTCCCGCAGCGCCGGCCGAAGACGAGATCGACTGGGACGACGAGCAGCCGGCTAAGGCGTCCGCCGCCGCCGCGGCCGCCGCGCCTGAACCGGCGCCTGCTGCTGCCGCACCGGCCGAGGAGGCAGCGGCGGCCGACGCCACCGCTGCGCCCGCGACCACAGAACCCGCCGACGCCCCCGTTCGCGCTGCCGCCGCCGGGACAACGGACGCCGCCAGCGCGGCCGCCGAGACCGAGGCCGAGGCCGAGGCGGCGCCGCTGCTGTCGCAGCACCTGGCGCCAACGGACGCCGAGGAGGAGGCGAAGCGCCGCGCCGCGCGCGCCAAGCGCTTCGGCATCGTGGCGGAAGACGACACGCAGAAGAAGGCGGACCGCGCCGCGCGCTTCGGCATCGACCAGCCCGCCCTGGCCAAGAGCCTCGACGCCGCCCTGCCCGACCGGCCTCGCAAGCGCGGCCACGGCGGCGAGGGCGACGCCCCTGCTGCCGCCAACAAGCGCGCCACGCCCGACCGGCGCAACGGCGATGGCGGTCGCGGCCGCGGCCGCAACAACAGCGACCGCAACGGCCGTCGCGGCAACGACACCCGCAGCAACACCCGCAGCCAGAACAGCGGCGAGGCCAAGAAGCGCACCAGCATCCGCGATGACCCGGCAGAGCGGAAGCGCATCGAGGAGCGCGCAAAGCGCTTCGCCGCCTGAGCTCCGGCCGTCTGCGGCCCGGTTTCTTTTTGTCTGCTGCTTTCTGTCCCCGGTCGTCGTCCGCTGTTTGGACTTGTCCTTTGTAATGGTCTGGCTTTTGTTCATGCTCAAAATGGGCTCGTTTCTTAGACCTTCTCGGCCCATCAAGAGCAGTAGCTAGCTCGTCCTGCGCATTTTGTACTGTCGAATGCAGATGGCATGCTCGCCGGCTGCTTTCTCTTGCGTCTGTGGGCGATATCATTTGTATCATATGTTTTGACTTGGTCTTTTGCACGGGTTACATATGAGCGAGAAAAAGAGAAAGGTGTTTACTGGCTTGGTTGGCGGATCATACAACATAATGAGAATGTTGCGTTTTTAGGCCTATATTTTCCAGGTATTGAAATCAAACCAACAGCGCCGAATCCCACTTACGAAAGCTTTGGTGAATGAACACATTAAATGCCATAAATTGGGTATCTAAATTACAGAAACAGATGGGGAAATCATAACGAAACGCTCATACCAACTCCTCATTCATGCCGCAGGCGTCCTTGCCTTGCATTCGCTCACTCCCTCATAACTTTCCAAATCACACCTACATACTTCGTAAAAACCTTCGTAAAGAACGAATCCAATGAGCCAGCACTGCCAAACAGAAGATGAAAAGTCACAACGCTCAGAAATGCACAAAGCCAAACGCAGAAGGAGTACAGACTGTTGCTCAGCACTGCTGTTTTTGCCAAAAGAAACAATGTCGAAAAAAACCACAAGATGAAAACAGAAAAATGCAGATCCCTCTAAACCCTGATGAAGGGGTCCCGTCAAGCCAGAGAGGGCCTTGAGATGCAGTGCTGTTTTTACCGGCATCGTGTTGTTTCTCTTTGGCCCCCGATATGCTGTGACAAGGGTAGAAGCTTGTCCAAAGGTTGTGGGCTTGCGCCCTCTTTGTCTGATGCTGAGTCTGATGCTGGTTCCCCTCGCAATGCAATGATGCTTCATGCCAATCATAATTAAAAGACACTGTATGAGGCCTGTTGTTCCTCGAAAAGGCGGCGTGCTCGCCTTGAAAGTTCATATGCTGGCAACTCGCCGAATATCCGGCACACGGGCATAGCAGACCGTTAGCTTCATGTTTGTCCTCCACTCCTCACATTCTCTTAGAATTGCGCGATTCGTCCACATGCCGGTGCTCGCGGAGTTGTTTATTGTCTGCGGTGCTCCGCTGGCCAGCGCAGCATCGCCATAGCACCGGCTGTGCCACCACCGTCCAACACGCGCCACCATATTCGTGATGCTCTCGTCCGCAACCGGGCTGTGGTCGCTGATCATCTCTGCGAGACTGCGATCGTCCTTCTTGGCTTTGCCAACAGCCCGAACAGATTCTCCGCGCAGGCTTGCCTCACTGCTGGACTGCGGGACAAGGCTTGCAGCCGGAACACCAACCCGACATGTTTTGATATCGGTAAAGTTCTTGTGTCCGAGGATACGGAGCATGGCATCTGCTGTCGACCCTAGATGCACGTCGGGCGAGTGTGCATGAATCTGTTCCTTGAGCCGGCGAATGGCACGACGTGTGCGGTTCCCCATATTGTTCAAGTCCAGATCAAGAATTGCCAGTTCCAAGTAGCCGCAGGGCTTGAGAACGCGGCGCGACTCGTTGATGATGTTTCTGTAATGACTCTCGGGGGCCACTGCCGGGAAGCGGTACACAACAGTCGTAAAAATTTCCGATTGGAAAGGAAACCTGGCTGCGTGGGAACGGTACTGGATCTGATGATGGTTGGGTGGGCTAAGGGGGAACGCATGGGCCCCGGTTCCCTGATCTGTCGGCAGTGGCGCACGCGGCGATAGATTGAAAAATGTTGCAGCTGGATATGTCTCGGCAGCGTAGAAAGACCAGTCGTCGTTTCCAAGCCCATCGATCACGAGTACAGAATGTTCGTTGGGAGGACTTACAGCCGGTACCATGTCGTCGCGAGCAGGACTGAAAAGAACATGGCCAAACGTAAGCCACTTGCTGACTGTCATAGAACCAACTCGCAGGTTCACCTGGGCAGTAGGCGAGTTGTCTTCCGATATCCGGCTGCAGACGCTGCCGTCAGAAAGTCTTGTGCGATGCTGTGTACTTCGCTGCGAAGATGCGCTGCTTCTCTTGACTGACGGAGGCTTCGTTTCGGCCGTCTTCCCCTTCTCCCGATCACTGTATCCAGAAACAAATTCCGACACAGAAAATGGCGTTGGCGGCAACTGGTCTGTTGGCGGAGGGCGATTGTTCTCGATCGCCTCTTTGACTTCGTTCGCCATATCGGCGCTATAGACACTCGAGGGGACCAACGATCGATTACCACGGACAATTTCGTAGACTGTTGGGGCTGACCGGTAGGTCGCCACTGTCGGCGACTCTTGTATCCTTGCATTCGGCTTCACCTGTATTGTGGTCGTCCTGGACTTGATGGGGCTCATGTCTTTGTCGAGGTGAAACGGCAGGCCTTGAGAGGAGCCTGATGAGCGCGGAACTTTGACTGTGTCTTCCCCAAGCAAATCATTGTACTCGTCCCAGATCTCGTCCTCGGCCAAAGGTGCGCTCGGATGTGGTATGACGGCAGTAAATTCGGTAAAGTCAAGGATTCCAGAGCTCCGAGAAGTTGAATAGGAAGCTGTTTTTGAATCTGAACCGAAAGATAGCGCAAGAAACATGGAACTTTTCCGAAACTCCGTATTCTTCACTTCGAGTGTCCAGCCGGGTATATGCTCATCATCATCTGCTCCTGGCAGGGGTGGTCTCTTCGCAATTGGCGTGGCATCTGACTGGCCGTCCACTGGCTGCAAAGCCTGCAGGCTAGCCCGATTGAACGGCCTTGAAAAGCTCATCGGAGAGGTCTCTTCTCCCCGTGCACTGACGACTTTTGGTATCCGGCCAACCTGAGCCAGCCTGCTGGGGCGGCCCGTGCTTGCCACTGGCGGCTGCGGTGGGAGCAGGATTGGAGCGGCGTGTCCCGACACTTTAGCGAGAGGCTCTGTGGCTTTGTCGATCTGCCGAGACCGGGTTGGCGGAGAAGGCTGTCTGGGGTTTTTGACCTGTGATGGTACCGCTGGCTCCAGAGGTGACCGTTGTAAAAGCAGGTCCTCCGCTGAAGCATTACTGTTGTAATCCCAGCCCTTCCCCAGGGAATGCAACAGAGCAGGATCGTTTAGGCCACGAGCTTCCATGAGAACATCCTCCAGCCCCAGGTCTCCGTCCTCCTGCTCCGATGAGTCAATCATGGTGTAGAAAGCTACCGGCTTCGCAACCGGGATGGGAGGAGCAGGTTCAACTGTGACAGCCAAAGTGGACGAGGACTGGAGACCCTTTTTGGTAATGGCAGGCTGACTGTGGGACCGGCCAAACATATTCCATTTGCGAGGCGATTTTGCGCGCTTGGTGAGCCTTTTGGGAGTCGGCTTGTTATCGTCAGAGACGGAGTCTGTTCGGCCGTGCACAGTGGCGCTCAAATTTAGCTGCGAATCGTCCGACAGAAAGCTTGTGTCGAGGCTGTTGAGCGATGGCGCCGGGCCGTTCTGCACGACAATCGGCTCCGGTAGCCGGACCTTGGACTGACCTGGCGACTTGAGTCGTTGCATGGACCGTCGAAAGGCGAGCGTCGAGCGCATCACTACCCCCTCCGAGTCGCTGCTGTCAGATGGGCGGCGGGTCCTGCCATCAAACGGAGTGGCCAGCTTTCCATCTCGAGTCAGTGCTGACGGCCAAAGAGTAGCTCTCCCATCAGTGGACGATAATGATAGGGATGCCTGCGAATGGTTGCGCAAATCTGGGCTGAGGCTCGCACTTGTGTTGCTCTCTGTGCGGCTCAGATCCAGACTGGTGTTTCCGTTCCTCACAATCTCGCCTCCGGCGATGATAACTGGGCTCATTCGGTCTCTCAGAAACGAGTCTTGCGGGTTCCCGGGAGCGTCTTGAGACGGCGCCATGCCGCGGACCAAGATTCCTGCAGTGCTACTTTTCCGTCGACTGGTGCCAACCCGTCCGTAGCCTTCGTAGCCTGTTCCAGCAGCAGGACCTTTCCTGGACGGTTTCTCCTTCGCTTCAAAGGTAGACGCTTGCTCGAGAACCGGGGTTGCTTTGGTGCGGCGGCCAAACAGGGGGAAGCGCGACCGAAAGTTGGAAATGTTTGGGCTGGGTGATCTGGTCTTCGTTGTTGTATGTTGATCCGGGGCGTGCCGCGACTGGTCATGGGACGTACGTAACGAGTCGACTTCAGAACCATGTGTGCTACCAGACGTGGCCGAAACTTTGGAGGAGCCCGTCAATACTCTGGGTTCTCGAGTTGCAGAGAACTGCGTTGGGGACTGGAACCGCGGAGTCTGCTGCTGATTCATAGAGGGGGATGTCGCTGTTCTCTTCCGGAGGCCCCGCGTAGGAGACGTAGAACCGGAGTGCGGAGCAGTCATGATACCTATGCTGGCACGTCTGTCAGGCGATGGAACCGATGTGAGGTTGCTCTGAATTATGGGCATCGGGTATCCAAGCTGGGACTGCAAATCCGATGTCCCATCTCTGCTTGGCCTCGTGGGAGCAGCAGGGCGAGACGCTGACTTGAGTGCGGAAGCAGGCGGCCGAGACGATGGATTGGGTGCTCTCAAGGATGGGATCGATTTCGGCAACAAGGAGAATGGCGGTGGTGCTGCAGGATTAGCCCGGGCTTCGTCGTGAGTTGCAGCGGATGCCGGTGGCCGGTCCGGTCTCTCTAGCCGCTCCGGCAAGCTCGGGCGTTCTAATCTTGTTGCCCGTGGCGGCTGTTCTTGCTGTTGCTGCTGTTGCTGTTGCAGGGTTTTCCCAGACTGTTCTGACCGGCTCGGCTTGGCGGGAGAGTTATCGTTGCTACTCAAGCTGAACTTGTGTGAGGACTTGCGAGGCGGTGGACTCGGCGGCAGGGGAGACAGGCGCTTCTTCTTTGTCTTTTTCTCCTTCATTTCGCCAGCTCGAACGGTGGCGGTGGAGGAAGAAGATGACGAGTTCAGCGATTCACGAATAGCAGCCAAGGTGTGTGCGGTGGACACGGCAGCTCCTCCGCTAGCTTCTCCGGGGTAGTCCTTTCCAAAGCTGCCTGCCCGCCCTCGACTCCCTTGGCGAGTCCTGGGCACGGAGGGGATGCGACCGGTGCTAGCAAGGCTGGGAGAGTAGGAAGACATGGAGGTCGGTGTCGTGTCCCGGCTATAGGCTCCAGGCCCTGGGGAATCAGAGAACCAGGTGGACGGGCTTCCACTCATTCCGCTAGCCAAGCTGTTGGAGCCGGAGTAGTGAGGTGTAGGCGGTGGCGGGAGGCCCTCGGTGGCGAGTCGGTAGAGAACGTCAGGGTGGTGTTTGGCGATGTTGTTGTCCATAATGACGGGGTGGACATCGCGGTAGCGGTCGAGCTCCGGGTAGACGGTCACGGCCGGGGCTGTGGTACCCTCGGCTCGTTTTGCCATTGGCATTTCCGCTGGGCTCGCAGTCAATCCGCGATCAAAGCTGAGAGGCGTCTGCGAGTGGGGAATGGAAGAGGACGTGGCAGACTCCTGGGATCCGCTGCGAAGAGCGTTGGGGCGGCTCTTGTTTCCAGAGAATTCCTGGTCGGCCACAGTAGAGGCTTTCCGGCGCAAGACATTCCTAGAGGTACTGGTGCCTGGTGGAACGGGATTTGTCGCGAGGCCGCCCCTAAGACCCCTAGATGAAAGGGGAGCAGAAATGGCAGATGGGGCGGGCCGTCCTGAGCTGGGTGTGTTCATGACTGATGCCCATGGCTGGGACTGGTGAGTTAACGGAGGGCGAGCGCGTCCGGGTTTGTACGGTCCAGGAGGCTGTCTGGAGGGCGTTGGTAGGGAGGAAGAGGAAGTCTGGGGGATTCTGGTTGCCAGGCTTGGTCGGCGGGTAGAAGAGGATGGCGCGGATGGGCCCGATGGAACAGACAGGCGGTTGGTTTCAGGCTGGAGAAGGGAGCCTTCCGGTCTCCTTGGAATAGACTGGTTATTGGGTCCTGGAGGATAGCCCACGCCTGGTCTGCGAGAAGCCATGGTGTCCTATGTGATGACATAGAGATGCAAATCCCAAAGCTCGTCCACCATAGTAAGTCGTCACTATGAGCTGTGCGAGTCCATGTCCTCGATCCGGTGGTAGATCCGGGAGTAAGGATTGTCCAAGATGGCTGGAGAAGGTGGTCAGCAAGGCCACATTGAGGCTAGGCGGCCGAAGCAGGCTCGGCCCTGGTAGGTGTGGTGGTGATAGAGACCCTGTTACCGATATATTAGGTGGTGCCCAAGGAGTCTTTGTCGTGACAAAGAAAAAGAAAAAGAAGACAAGCACAATGTTGTAGCAAAAGTAGTGCGGGCTAAGGAATCGTTCAGATTACTCCAACTGACAGTGCAGAATGGAAGGAGAATAGAATGGAAAGGACAGAAAAGAAAGGGAAAACAACACAGAATGCGAGACAGGAGGCGGAGGCAGAGAAGAAAGCACACAAGGATGAGTAAGAGATATATAGGGGAGTTCTCCGTGTGAGATGCCTTTTGGGCAAGGTGTCGTCAGATGGGAAAGATAAAAAGCGAGGATGTGGTGGGACCCAAAACGGAGACGTTGGAGGACGAGAGGGCTGTTTAGGCGCGCTGTGTGGACGCAGTGTCGACGGTAGTGCAGACGGTAGTGTGGAGAGAAGTCTGGTTCGAAAATAGAGGAGAGACAGGAGGGTCGCAGTGGAGGAAGAGAGCGGGTAAGGGTGGGTGGGATCTGACGATGAGTGGTCGAGGGGGGGTGTGGTGAGTGGCGTTTTTTATGGGGGAGAAGGAAGTGTATATCAAATTGCAACGCAAAGCCAGAGCGTGGGTGTGTCTTGTTGAGGCAGGGTGTGGGTGCTGGAAGCACGGCTCACGGTCAAGTCGGGGACGAAGGAAGAGAAGGCTGCGCGGAGGATGCAGTAAGAAAGACGGCGATGGGGTGGATGTGAAGGGAACGGTGCCTGTGACCAATAGAAAGGGGACTTGACAATCAAAGACGAAGATGCGGGAGCTGTCAACTAGACGAGCAACCACGACTTGGCCAAGTCGAAGGAACGAGACTGCTATCTCTGTGTATGGGAAGCAGGCGTCTGGGCTGTCACCCCATGGCAAGTTGCAACGGATGGTGTGGTGGCTGATGGACGTTGCGCGATTGCGCGGCAAGAAGACTTACTGGTCGTTGCTGGTGAAAGTGATGAGTAAGCAGGACAGAAGCAGATCGCCGAGGGCCAGCTGCTCAGAGTGGCGAGCAGTGATGGGACGGAGACGAGAAGCAGCCCGGGCAGTGCAGGGCACGGCAGCTCAGAGGCCGGCAGTCGAGCGGACAGGCCAACGGTATATAGGTCGTAGAGAGGCACTTGCAGGGAGCAGAGGCAGCGCGTGGCCTGGGCGGTGGTCTGTGTGGATGCTTGGATTCATACGAGTAGTGTACAAGTTTTCCGTTTTTCGTTCTCGTTCTTCGTATGGACGGCCGTTGCAGCGGGTTCGGGCAGTTTTGGGCGGCAGGGGTGTGCATCAGGAGAGACGGGGGTGGCGGGCCCAGAGCAGGCAGTGTGCTGTAGATCAGAGCAAGACGATGCAGCCGCGCGAAATGCCGGGCTGAGCAGCGGGGGTGCGTATGTACTCGTACGCTGTTATTGGAAGAGGAAAATGGCACGAAACGGCGACAGGCTCTGCCGCGGGTGTAGCACACCGCGTGCTGGCATTCGGGTGCTGGCATTCGGGTGCTGGCACGGTGAGGCTATTTTGGGTTGGTATTGGCATCGTCGTATTTGCTTAGCTCGGCTCGTTTCTTCCTTTTCGCGGCCGTTCTCCGTTTCCATTTCGCCCTCTTTGGGCGGCGCAGACGCGGGAGGCCGCTGGCGAGCGCGGCGGTCAGGCGGCGCTGGCAGCAGCAGCAGGGCGGCGGGTAGCGGTCTGCAGCAGGCGGCGATGCAGGTGCGCAGCCGGCGCTGTGGGTGCGGTTGCGTGCAGATGGCGGCGCTCGAGCCGATGCACTGCCTGTCTGTGCCTGGGCGGAACAAGGGAACAAGCACTGCGCATGCAGGCAGCCCATGGCGCCCAGAGCCGCGGAAAGACGCAGGGTACAGGCACGGTACATGCATGCCGCGCTGTGGATCGGCGGTGGCCTGTTGTGGTTCTGGTATTTGGTATCGCCTTGTCCGCTGCCGTTTCTCGCGTGCCGCTATTTCTCCGTCGTTTTTCTTCTGTCTGCCCTCTTTCTTGTCGTTTTCTTTTGTCTGCCCTCTTCTGCCGTTTTGCTTCGTCGCTCTCGCTTCGTCGCTGCCGGTCACGCCTTCCTCGCGCTTCCATATTGCTTTTGCGATTCGCTCTTTCCTCGCGTCTGCGCACGCGCTTTCCCCGCCTGCAGCGACGCCCTGGCTGCTGCATACGGCCATGTCCTATGAGAGGCGGAAAGAGCGGCTCGTCGCTGTCATTGGATGGCGCCGCCCCGACGCTGTCCAATGGCGCGCCGGTCGCCTGGGAGCCCTGCTCGAGGAAACGGTTTCTGCTGCCGTAAACATGTACTCGTACGAAGAGCCGGCCAATCTGCGTCCTCTACAGGCAATACGCCGTATCTGTCTACATAGTACGGAGTGATACATATTTGCATCTTGGCCCGCGTCGGTGGAACAGAGACTGACACCCTGACCTAAACAGGACGTCCTGCAAGGCCTGGAAGCTACTCGTATTTCAAGTACCGGTCGAGCACGGAGTACGGAGTATTACGGAGTATTCTGTACTCCGTACAAGGTACATGTAATACATCGTTTTTGCGCCCACAGACGTGCCGCAAATGCCCCAAGATCGCCTGCTAGCGTAGCAGCGGCGCACAGACGGAGGTGACTCAGCAGGCGCATTGCACCTATCAACAGGCATGTCATTAGGAATATTGCCTCGTACGATGGCCTACTTCGTTTTCCGTACGGAGTATTTCGTATCCATCCCACACGCTGGACGCGCTATTCCGCAGACGGCGCGGCGCAGACGGAGGACTACTGCGTACGACCTAGCACAGGGCTCCGGCAGCCGCTGGCCGGCCTGTTGGCTGTTGCTGCGCTGCCAGCAGAGCTTCAGCTGGCTTTCGCGCGTGCTCTGCAATCGCTGTCGTTGTCTGTCGCACTAGCAGCGGCGCAAGGAAAGGGCCGCTGGCCGCTACGGAGCCGTCGAGGACTAGTCTCCCTTGCGTCCATACGGAGTACACGTTGCTACTCCGTACTCGACAAAGTACTCCGTTCGGTCGAGAATGGACGAAAGTGCCCCTCTGATTCGCCCGCACCGATCAGCGTCAGGAGGTAGCCCGGGCCAGGATCGCTGCGATTTACCATTGGCTCGTGCGCTGCGCCGGACGGCTATTTTTGGCCAATCAAATCGGCAGCTCCACTTCGCCCGAGTCCGAGGCGTCGCCTCGTATTCGGAGTTTTTGCGCGTTCTCAACGCCCACGCCATCACGTGCTCCAGTCACGGACTACTTGTACAAGAGCGCAGAGCCGAGCAGATACACGGCCGCGTACGGAGGCCGCGTACGCAGTACTTCGGAGTACTCACTCTGTACTCCGTACGGATGCTGTCTCGGCCGCTGTCTCGGATGGCCCACGCCTGGCCCTGGTCTCTGCTGCCACATTGGCTACCGGGGGCGGCCGGCCGGCTGCTGTTTGAGATCTCTCGCCTCGACCGACGATCTGCTGCTGCATCAGACACGATGCTGCAGACACGCAGAGGACTTCGTAAGACAGGCGCACTGCGTACGCACAGCGCAGACAGCAGCGCCACGGTGTGCTGGCACCATCCGGCCTGCTCGCCGCCGACGGCCTCCGGCAGGCAGACGCGCAAAAGCAGGCAGATGCGGGCAGTTGCGGGCAACTGCAGGCATATATGCGCCTATATGCAGGCCTATATGCAGGCAGAATGCCGACACCTACAGGCATCGCCGCGCCACAGCAAGGCCCAAGCACTACTCCCCAGACGCCAGAATCCCTGCTCTGCCTGCACTTCGCCACTCTGGCCAGCGCCAGCCGTCGTGGCACGCCGCTTCGTGCTCGCCCCCAGACGTTGCTCGGTCAAGGAAACGGCCAGCGCAGCGGTGGCGACCTCTGCGTTTGCCAAGTGAGTGCTTGCATTACTTGTACTTGTGTACTCGTACGCATTGCTGGTTCTGTACGAGTAGAGCCAGTCTCTGCTTAGTCATCGTGGAGCTGTCACTAGCCGGCGAGGATAGCCGCCGCTCCACCAAATCTGCGCGAATCCGCCAGACTGCATCCCAGCTCCACGAACCACGAGCCAGACAGCCGCTCGTCGCCGACCGACGCCAAAGAACCGCTGCTGCAGATCCCCTGTGCGCCCCGCCGTCCTGGCCTCTGCGGTTTGCCCGTCCGTCTCGCTGTCCGCGGCCGCGCCAACCCTACTTGGCCGCTTTCCCATGGCGGCCTTCCCAGTCTGTCCGTCTCAACGTCCAATGTCTTCTCACGTCCCGGATCCTGGTCCGTGACAGACGCCTCGCGTACTCGTACGCTGCACCCTGCTGCCAACTTTTGCCAGTCTGCTGCCAATCGCTGCGGACTACCACGGACGGCACTACTGCTTACTTTGCGTGCGGCCCAGCGGCAGGCCTGCTTGCCAGCCGGTCCCAGCCGCACGACACCGTGGCCGCGCTCCTGGCCATCGTGACTCGGCCGTCAAGGCAGACGCGTCCCAACAGCCAGCTGGGCGGCCTGTCGACGGCCATAGGACGGCCGACGTGCTGACACGGTCTTCAGCCGCCGCCACTGCTCCATTGCTTTGTGTCCTGTTCCTGTGACCTGCGCACTCGCTTGAAACCTGGAAACCGTACATCGAGCGCTGAGTGGCCATGTCTCCCACGATCAGCCGTCATCTTCTGCAGAATGCAGCTGAAAGAGGCAACGGATGACGTGTCTGGCAAAACAGCAAGGGCAAAACACAGCATGGGCAAAACACAGCAAGGGGGAGGAGAGACGAGAGACGAGACGACAAGCGAGAACGGAAGCCACAGCCACGAACACATGGAAACCAGAGACCACTCGTACAGTCTCACCTTGACCACCTGCTCGTGCACATTCCGGACGCTGTGCGGAACAGCCGGAACACTTTGCAGCTCGCACAAAGAATCCAAGTCGGCCCCCAAGACGCACCACAGCCACCACTTCTCGTCCGACCATCGCATCGCCTTGGCTCCCCTCGGCTGTGCTCACCACCACGTGGCTACCGCATGCTGCCTGGCCGGCACCGTCCCAAGGCCCCGGGAGCTGCCTCCGTGTACAGACTACGCAGCCTGCCGTGCGACCTCCCCTTTCGCCCTCCCCAGCACACCTCACCGTCTTTTCCCTTGCCTGCGCCTGTCCCACGTCGTCCAACGGTGTCGAACAATTCTTCAGCCGCACTGGCTCCCTGCAGAGAGGCACGCGAGAGAAGAGGAGGGGGGAGAGGCGAGAGAAGAGGAGAGGGGGGGAGGCGAGAGGCGAGAGGAGAGAAGAGAGAGGAGAGAGGAGAGAGGGGAGAGGGGAGGCGAGAGTAGAGGCGAGAGGGAGAGAGGAGAGGAAAGAGAGGAGAGAGGAGAGAGGAGAGAGGAGAGAGGAGAGAGGAGAGAGGAGAGAGGAGAGAGGAGAGAGGAGAGAGGAGAGAGGAGAGAGGAGAGAGGAGAGAGGAGAGGAGAGAAGAGAGAGAAGAGGAGAGAGGAGAGGCGAGAGAACCTCCAGCAAGACACCGCGCATCGACAGACGTTCGACTGCAAAACAACACCCAGCGGAACAGCAAGCGCAATATATTCGTCAGTGGGAGAAATAGATGACATCCTTTCCGTAGCTGCCCGGACTCCCGACCGTTTCCCTCCCGAGCACGGCGCAGCAGAAGCAACATGAGGCTGTGGAAAGCATCGCACGTCCGCCACCCCTCCAAAACACGCATGCCCAGAACACACACACAGAAACACCCGAAAGGCGGCAGCGGAAGCATACATGGCGCGGCAAAGACGCCGAGGCTGGGCCAATCGCCAGCCAAACATCACAGGCAAGAAATTCAAAATAACAACACAAATGGCCAGACATTACACAGTCCCTCCCGCTTGTCGCAGAGCCTAGTCCCCGAGAATGTCCTCGTCCTCGTCATTGTCCTCCTTGTCGTCGGCGTCCTCGTCCGACATGTCCACCTCCAGAAGCTCGCGCCGCTGGAGGTCCGCCACCGTGCCCTCCTCCGGCTCGGGCGAGTCGAGCAGGTCGTTGAGCTCGTCGTCGTCCAGATCGGCCGCCGGCGTCGGCGCGCCCAGGAGCATCCCGTGGTCGTCCGACACGTCCATCTCCCCAAAGCCAGCATCGGCCGCGTCTGCCTCCGCCTCCGCCTCCGCCGCCCCATCCACGTCCACAGCCGCCGCCGCGTCTGCTTTCCCGTTCCCTGCGCGTGTCCCGCCCGCGTGTGCTTGGTTTCCGCGCGCCGGCCGCGCGCCGCTCTTCTTGCGCTTGATCGCCGCCAGCGTCTCCGACGCCTTCTTCTCGTCGAGAAACGACACAATCTCCTTGTAGTTCGGCCCCAGCTTCGTCTGGTTGCGCAGCAGCCGCCGCTTCAGCTTGCCCGCCTGCGGCCCCGTGCTGTCCAGCACCTGCACCGCAATCGCCATCACAAAGTAGCTGGTCAGGTCGCAGAGCGCCCGCTCCGCCTTGACCTCGGCCGCCCGCCGCTCCTCCAGCGTCGCGTCCTCGTCCTCCTCCTCCTCCTCCTCCTCTTCGTCGTCCATCGGGTCGTCTGCCGGGTCCTCGTCCTCCGCCGGCTCGTTGAGCGTCCTCTTGCTCTTCTTCGCAAACGACCGCTCCGCGAGATCGAAAATCGACGTGAGCTCCGGCGTCAGAGTCGCCGGCACCTGGTCAATCAGCCGTCCCAGCGCCACATAGTGCGCCATGCTCCGCGGGTCCTTCATCGGCTTCCGCAGCGTCGCAAACAGAACGTGCAGGTCGCAGTAGCTGCCCACAGCGTAGAGCCGCAGGTCGTCGTTGTAGCCCCGCGAAGAGAATGTGTGGATCACGCTCTGGTCAAAGTCGCGCTTCAATATCGCCAGCTTGTCCACCACGTCGTTGGCAATCGGCGTATTCGTCGCCACCGCCATGCCCAGCGCCCGGATCTTCCACATAAAGTAGAACTGACAGGCAGCCATCGCGTGCATCACCAGTCCGTCCTCGATATTATCGAGGTCCTCGTTGACCTCCTCGAACTTGCCGCGACGCACAAGACGTACTAGGATCTCAATGACGGAAGAGCTGGACTCTGCCGTGCCGCCTTCCTCTTCCAACCTGTCGATGCAGTCCGCCGTCGCCGCGAGCTTGCTGATCTTGAACACAATGACCGACAGCTCCGTAGCCAGAGAGGGCGTGAGGTTCCCTCGCACCGTCAGCTCGTATGCCTTGTCAAAGTTTCGCAGCGAATTGATGACCGTCTCCCAGAGCGATGCGAGCCGGCTTTCCACCACTTCTTCGAGCTCGTCGTATTTCCGCGCGTGCAGAAGAGCCGCCGTCGCCTCAGACACCACCGCCATGTCTGCGTGCCGCGTGAACTGTGTGCAGATCTCGTCGAGGAGGCTCTCCAGCGTGGCCGTATCCTGCCGGAGTTGCCGGAACACGGCCAGATTCAGCGACTGCTGCAGTCGCAGGACGGTCACTGCCGTGCTGGGCTCCGCGCCGAACTTGCGGAGGAGCTTGGGCATGAGCGTGGCCAGCTGCAGCGACGCAGCTTCCGCGTTTTCGGCGGCTGTGGACGTGCCTTCGGTTCCGAACCTCCGTCGCAGCCGGTCGCCGTCTGCACCCGGAGCCAGGGTCGCTTTGGCAGCTGCGGTGAGAATCTCGAGCAGCAGCGCCTCTTGCTTTTCGTCTGGTGCTACAGCCGCCCGGAACACCGCATCTGCCGTCCTCGACTTGTTCCGGCCACGGCCTTTTGCCTCCACGCTGTGATCGTACAAGAGGTAGCCTGCCAGGATCTCCCAGTTGGCGATCTCGGGGATCTTCTCGACCAGGGCCTGCGTCGCCAGTGCAAGCCGGCTCGTCTCCGGAACGACAGCGCCCGTCGCTTCGGCGGCCGCATCCAGACCGTAACTCTCCGTGTTCTTGGTTCGAACCCCAAGCTGCTCCTCGTAGCCGTTGATTGTGTCAACCAGGCTCTTGACGTTGATCCAGTCACGGCGCGGGACGTCCAGCTGTCCCGTCCGATTCTGGTCCTTGCCAAACAGCTCCAGCAAAGCCTCTTCGCCGCCGACGTCATCAATCTTTATCGACGCATAATCGCGGATGCAGTCGGCGAAGTAGCTCACCACAGCTTTCCGTATCCGGGGCTCGGAGTCGAAGATAAGCTTGCCGACCTGATCAATCTCGTCTGGGTCGAGCAGGCCAGACGGCCGCAGCTGCTCCACGACGCCAATTGCCGTCACGCGGACACTGAGATCGGCGTCCTTGGTGGCCATCTCGATAAGACGACTGCGGAACCGCTCGATAAAGTGCCCGAGTTTGCCGGCATCGCGCTTGAAGATGCGGCCCAGCTGTCGGAGGACTTCTTGGCGCGCCGTGGGATTCGTGTCGGAGAGCACCCAGCCCAGGTAGCGGAGATACTCGGGCTGTCGGAACACCGCAGGGAGCAGCCAGACCCAAGAGCCCAGCGCTTCCACGCACTCCGTCCGGATGCGCGGGTCCACGTCGCGGTACCGGTGGACGAAGACAGTATCGAAAAACTCCTTCATCATTTCTGCCGCGCGCTCCCGGTTCCGGTTGGCCTCGCGTAGGCTCGTCTCGAACGCAGTGAGCCGCGGGTCCTTTCCCTTGGGCCGGCCATTGCGGCCTTTCTGGGTCTCGACTTGCTGTGTCATCTTGTTGATGCGCTCGTCCAGCTTCCTGGCGACGTCGACCAGCGCGTCGAGCATGGCCAGCGCAACCGTTGTAGCCGTGTGCCGAAATGGACGCAGAGTCGATGAGGACAGGGAGGCGACCCAGCGCACGACGTTCTCCATCAGCTCCGGCTCATTGTAGAGAATCTCGGTCTCGTGCAGCACGTTGACAAAGGCGTGGAAGAATTGCACAAGCAGTTCACGGAAGGATTTCGTGGATCGCGATTTCGAGATCAAGGGGTAGTCGGTGATTTTTTGCTGCGATCACAAGATGTCAGCAGCGTGTCTTGGCAAGCCCAAGCATCCAAGCAGTGACACGGCGGACAAGCAGCGGCGTACAGGGACACGCATGCAAGCCGACCGCATTCACAGAACAGACGGGGGCCATTCTCACATCAACATAGATTTCCTGCAGCTCGGTCAGCCGGTTGGAGCAGTTGTCGGGGTCGTTGATGTCGTCCTCCGTCACATGATGGTCGCAGCCGGCCGCAGACAGGATGCAGTTGACCAGATCAGCAACGGCGGTCTGCTTGCCGCTCTGGTATCTCTCATACCAGCGGGCAGCCACGTCAGCGCCGTCCTCGCCGGACGAGAAGATGTCGCCTGTCACGCCAGTCAGATACGTTCCCGGGCGCGTAACATGCGGCCTTGGGAGCAAGGAACAGGGGCCCTACCGTAGAGCGCGCTTCCGTGGTCGTCCGTCTCAATGGCGACGCGCACCGACTTCTTTGGCCGGGACGGCAGGTTGGCCGCGTGACTGGCACCGTTTAGCTTGGGCTTCTTGGCGGCGCGCTTGCTCGGTCGCGGTGCCGCCGGCGCGCTTGGTTTCCGTTTCGAGCGCGAGCGTCTCTTTGCCCGGGCCTCTTCGTCGTCGTCGTCGTCGTCACCGGCGTCTTCGTCCGCATCGCTGCCGTCGTCGGCCGCGTCCTCGCCGTCGTCCTCGCTCAGATCGCCGTCCGTGCCATCGACATCCGCGCCGTCGTGCGCCGAGCCGACGCGCTTGCGCTTCGCCACCGGCGCCGCGTCGGGCGCGTATTTGCTGGGCGCCCGAACGACGCGTCCGGATCGGCGCTGTGAGGCCGCCGTCGCGTCGTCGGTGGCGATGGCCGATGCGCTGTCGATATCAGCCATCGTCGAATCCCTGGGTCGAAGCGACAAACAGCGCAATGGCACCACGCGACAATGGAACAAAGTAATCTGCAAGGGTCGCGCGCAACACGCGCGTAGTTCAGGTGGCCGGAGCGAGCGAGCGGGCGTCGTCCGTTTGAGGGGCTCAAACTGGGATTTGGCGATGATGCACGAGGAGAATGGGTCGGTAAATAAAAATAAAACCATAAAATAATGTCGCGTCGCTCACGGCAAGCGCGACTTGTCCCCTCCCCGTTTTTGAGGGGGAAGGTGTAATATTAGTCTGCCTAGCAGCGCTAACGTCTGAACGGCGGATCTCTGCCTGAGGCAAGTTCTTGTATGCGCGTATCCACTACAGTCTTCCCCGCTCTTCTTTTAAAGGAATATGTATGTATTGAGAGCCTCTCAGAATACGGCAGCGTCTCGCGCGATCACCAAAGTATATCGTATCCTCGTAATACATCGAACCGGCTACTTTGGCACAAGCATCGGCCGCCTCACACGAGAATCGTGTCATACGTAGTAGGTAACTTCCGGGCTCCGCGGCATTTGGGGGTAACAGCCCGCGCGTCCCGTTAGAATAACGCAGATAAATGAGAGGGAAGCAGAATTCTTGCAGTTTCGGTTGTCCAGTCCACAACATCAGTCCAAGCAGCCGCCAGATTTCGCCCGAAACTGTATTGTACATGGATATTATATTAGACTTAGTTCCTGGTGCTCTCTGCTCGAAAGATGGCGCCAAGGATGAGGAGCCGAGAATTGGACTCCGTACGCTATTTATATCTTTACTCCATCTCAAAGTATTGCCCGATTCCGATTTCCATTCCAATTTCCAATTTCCAATTTCCGATATCCGATATCCGTGTTCCGTGCTCCTTGTTGCCTTTCAAGTTTCTTTTCGCAATGTAGTTTGTGCTCCATAGACTCCAATTCCACGGGAGCATTTCCCCTGCTACCTTGTCAAGAGGTTCTCTGGCCGCTTCGTCGGCCTACTCGTATGCCAGCCACAGCACTACTTTTCCACGTCGGTGCCTGCTGTTCACCTTTTCCATGGCTTCATTGTGCTCGCGCAGCTGGAAGGCCGAGTCGAAGTAGGCACGGACCTCGCCCGCTTCGATGAGAGCCGTTATTGCTTGCAGTTGCTGTGGATTGGGCTCCACGACAAACCACGCGCTCCGGACATCCATGCCGACACCCACAGCGGGCCGGCACCGCTCGGCCGGCATGGCCACACTGATGACGGTACTGCCATGACGGGCACACGTCCAGGCCCACCGCAGGGTGTCGCCGCCAGCGCAGTCCAGCACGAGGTCGTACTTGTCGCTGACTCCAGAGCGAGTTTGGACGCTCGAGCTGGAGTGGGTGTGTCCCTGGCTGTTTCTGCTACCGCTTTGCGTGCGAGTAGGGGTGGTGTTCGTGGACTCCAGCACACGGTGTGCCCCCAGACTTCGGCAGAAGTCAGCGTTGGCCGGCCCGCACGTTGCTGTGATGTGGCCGACGCCGGCCAACCGGGATAGCTGAACCGCCCAGAGGCCAACACCGCCAGCTGCCGTGGTGATGAGCACACGCTTGCTGGCGTTCGTGTTATCGCCAGTGATGCTGAGCGGCCGATGCAGCTGTCGGGACCTCGGCGGCGATCGAGAGGACGAAGACGGGGAACGGGGGGAGCTACTAGGAGCAGAAACAGTCGAGGGCAGCGGCGGTGGACCATATTGCGAAGAGTGGTTTGCGGCGCCGAAAGACACTGGCGACATTGGCGACACTGGCCGTTCCGGTATACTGAGACCTCCATGGACAAACAAGGCTTGCCATGCAGTCAAGGCTGATAAGGGCACAGTGGCCGCCTCCTCCCAACTCAGATTTTCTGGCTTTTGGCCAAGCTCATGCGTCAGGGCTATTGTGAATTCTCGAGCGTTTCCCGGGCGATTGAAGCTGGTCATTGCATAAACATCCGTCCCTCGCGGGAAGGGCGACGAGCTTGGGGCGAATAAAACTGTTCCGGCAACCCCGTATCCCGGAATGGCTGGCGTAGCTGCAGCAGGGCCGGGCCACGATAGCTCGCCGTACGTTAGAGCCACAGCTTGGACCTGTATGATATGGTCGTCGGGGCCGTCTAGCATAGGCGCCGGGAGACTCTGGAGAGACAGTCTGTGTGCACTGGGGTCGTGAACCACAGCCGAGAAGGTGCGGCCATCATCTTCGTCGCCATCCATCCCTCCCCGATGGACAGACTGGTACAGGGCCAGATTGCAGTTTTGCAGATGGCGACGATGTATGTTTAAGAATACGGCAGCCTTGGGTGCGGTTGAAATAGATAGCGCCGTTGTAATAAAGTACGCTAAAGACCGGCGGAAGAAAACAGTTGGATGATAACAGCGAGGCTTGTTAAGACGGTGAGAGTCGATAGAAAGGGGGTATAGGCCGGGCAGAAGTAGCAGTATGTCGGCTCCGATACTCTGCGCGGATTTTTTCTGCCTCTTTTGATTTATCGCGGCAAGGGGAGCAATGGGGAGCAAGAGGGAAGCTAGCTTTATTATGTAGAGGCGGAGGGGTAGGCCCGTAATCACGGAGGGTAACGGGGTGGAACGACAAAGGCAGAAGAGGGCCTTTCAGGGCGAGCCCATAGTGCACAACGGCGAGTAGGGCCGCAGTGTAGTGCGGAGGAGCAGCATCTCACGGCGGGACCTTTGAGATACAGCGTATAAATAGCAGGGAAAAGCTCCGGGGCAGAGGAGCAGAGAAGAACACGAGCAGATCACAAGGGGGGAAACAAGAAAGATGGCCTGTGTTCCCCAAGCCCATTCATTGATCGGCCTGGGATTGCCAATATGGGCGGCGGTTTTCTTAGCAAGCCGGAGCAAAAAGGAAGAGCTAAAGTCCAGAAAAATACAAGCCCAGAGACTGCCGGGGATATGAACAGAGAGATACGCTGGTTGGGCAGATTATGGAGCAGGAAAAAGAAAAGAAAAACAGACTGCAGCAGACGTGTCTCACTGCCGGCCACCGGCCACGGAGCAGGCGTCTGAAAAGCACTTCTCCGATCCTCTAGCATGGCGAGATACTAAGTGGTGCGTGAGCTGTCACGAGGACAAGGACTGCATGACACCCGAGTACGGTAGGACGATATCGACACAGGCACGAAAACAAAACACGAGAAGAGAGGTAACAGGATTAGGGACAGGATACAGCGGCAGAACATAGTAATCAAGGCAAGCAATGGCCATATAATCGGTATTACAGACTACTCTGTACAGGACGCAGGATACAAGGTACGAGCACATGCTGAGTGGGGAGGACAGAGAGCACAGAGCAGTGGGGAGGACACCGGACAGAGGGCACAAGCACAGGGCGAGATATATACGAAAGATAGAAAAAGAAGTGCATCCGAGTCACAGAGTCACAGAGTCACAGAGTCACAGAGCCACCGGGCCACACTGAAGGAGGTATTACGAAGTATTACAGACTCGCTGGCACACAGCCTCCACGCCTACGTTAGCGCTACTCCTGGCGGCTAGCCCCATCTCTGTGCCGAGATATGGAGACAGGGAGGGCCTACGAAGCACGATACACGCACAAAGGTTGCCACGGGAGGACGGGAGGACGAAAAGGACGATAGGGTGGAGGGGGACAGCCCGGAGCCAAGCACCCTCCGAGGTAGCAAAGGGCCGCAGCAAAGGGGGGACGGAAAGGCCAGTGGTGAGAGGACCTGACAGGTGCAGACGGAGGAAGTTGGAGGGAAGATCAGGGAGTTGGGTCTGAGTTGCATACATGTAATTAGGAACTGGGTCAGATTGCGGAATACGACGTAGCAACTTGGGCCGAGAATCAGGACAGACGAGTGTGACGAGAGCCGGACAAGAGACATGACTGATCAAGGAGAGCAGAGGCGGGCAGAGCAACGCTACCAGGGCCAGGGGGGTGGAAATGAGGCCAGAAGATGCCAAGTGAGATATTGGGCGGGAGATGTTGGAACAGATGTGGGAACAGTTGTCGGAATGGAGGTGTGGAACAGGAGAATTTGCCTGATGTACAGAAATAGAAGTGAGTTAGAACAGACTAGAAGGTGCCCAGAACACGACCAGGATCGCAACGAGACATGGACATGGTAGCCAAGAGACACGAACATGACAAAAAAGGTGTGGATGAGAATCCAAAAGCGAGAAACCAATGAGAAACCAATGAGAAACCAATGAGAAACCAATAAAGGCCAATATAGGGACGCCCTTCTACGGGCCCAAAAGGGCGGACAGGGAGCAGAAGAGGTAGGACAACTGCCGTGGAGGGAGGCGCTGAATCAGGGCCGTCGAGAGCGCAGATGCGATGGAGGCCGAGCATATGGCAACCGGGCGCTGAGAGGTGAAGTGGCGATTGGGCAGCGGACTGGCGTTCTGCTGGCTGGTATGGGCGGGCGGCGGCTGGCGGCTGGCGGCTGGTCGCACAGACAATCTCGCTGAGTCAGCAACGCTCTGCTCGCATCACGGCAGCCAGCGTAAACAAACGACACGCGATGCACGCGATGCATGCATGGCGGCATGGCAGCGCCGCAGCGACTCGCAGCGACCCGCAGTGCCCGCGGTGCGCTCTGTGGACACGACACGGGCACGGCGCTTCGCCCGACGCAGCGCACAGCCGCGCACAAGACGGACACGCCACGATGCGCCTGACGAGCTGCATGGCCTCGCGCAGTTTGCAGAGTACGGAGTACTCCGTAGGCGCGGCTGGACGCTCGCTGTGCCGGCTGTCCAGCCCGCCATCCGGGCCGCTCGATTGGTCCGGCCACTCGTCCGCTCGTCCGCTCGTCTGCTCGTCTGCTCGTCTGCCCGCCCCTGGCCTCGCCGCCGCGCGCTTTCGCGCCCTCGTCGCCGCCAGCCGAGATGACGTCTCACGCCGATGCGCAGCCTTGCCAGCAAAAGAGGCCTAGCTTCACCGCCTCGCTTACTGGCGTGATTCCCACGGCGCCAATAGTACCACAGACGATCGTCCAATACGAGTAGGGAGCGCACTCCGTACGGGGTACGGCATGGCACCGGGCGGCACGGGGAGCCAAGGACGGAGCAATACGCGTACCGCCCAAGTACAGATTGCGCTGCTTGGCTTCGTACAGAGTACGGAACACGAGTGTGTGCTCGCATGCACAGCACTCGTATCGGTACGAGGACTAGTACAGGCAGTACAAGCAAGAACGCCGGACTACGGAGTATGCGCCAGAGCACCAATGTTCAGCTGGGCAGCCCACGGGCGGCGCAAACTAGGCCGGCTTGTGCCCGGCTGGTGTGGAAGACGGACAGCTGGCTCGGAGACGACAGCCAAGACAGGCACGCGTGAGATACAAAGCACGGAGTACAAGGCCCGACGCACTTGCGGCGGATACGACGTGCGCAGCGAACAGAGCCGCCGCAAGACAGTCCCTCTGCCTGCATGATCTTCACGAGTGGAGGGTCGCGGCTTGCGCGTGGTGATCATCCGGCGATCTGCGTGGAACTATTGTCTTGGCCAGCGCGGGTGGAGAGCTCGCATCGATGCGCCCAGCTGTGATCAGCTACTAATATCGGAAATGCACACGGCGCATTTTAAGATGAGAGGCCAAAATACGGCAAGTACGAAATACTGGAGAGCGTACGGAGTACGAGTACTCGTAGTACTTCGTACGAAGCGATACGTACTCCGGCGGGTCTGCGCGAGACAACTGCGGGAACTGCTTGCTTATTCCTGTCAAGTGCCTGTCTAGTCTAGTCTAGTCCTATCCAACGGTCCAAGGCCATGTCGCGGTGTCTGTCGGAGTAATATACTCGTACTTTGAGGAGGCGGCCGCATCGCCATGGCTACGGCGCATCCCTTCGTGCCAGCACGCGCTTCCCACGGAGAGCCGCTTACGGCTGCGCCGCGCGAGCGCCCGCCAGCAGCGCGTCGCGCTCGCCGGCGGCCTCGTCGTCGTCCTGCGCCGGCGCCCGGTACAGCACGTAGTGCTGCGTAAAGAAGACGACGTCGTACGCCATGGACACGTTGCCGAGCGCCAGCTTCACGGGGTTGCCCGTGAGGCCGGACCAGTCGCCCTGGCGGTAGCTGTCGATGAACAGCTGCGCCGTGCTGAGCAGGCCGCCGGCGAAGTCGAGCGTGATCTGGCCGATGCTCCAGCCGCGCGTGCTGCGGTTGCGCCGGTTGGCCAGCACCTGCGGCGAGTACTTGACGAGCGAGATGAGGAGCTTGACGTAGCCGAGCGCGTAGACGACGTCGAGCCAGTCGAGCGACAGGGCCGCGGGCGCCAGCGCGACCGCCGACGCCAGGCAGGCGACCGCCGCGACCGAGCCGGCGGCCACGCCCAGGATGAACCGCGACGGCCGGCCGGACCCGGCGCAGCGCGCGATGCCCCACGCGGCCGGCGTCAAGTACTGCGACACGGTCACGAGCGAGAGCGCCAGCGCGTGCGCGGCAAAGGCGACGTCGTTGGCCGCGGCCGTCGGCGTCAGGCCGTGGTGGCGCGCTGCGTATTCGCTCCGGACCGTGTCCGAGTAGCGCAGGGCCGCCGTCGAGGCGAGGTAGGCCAGGAAGCCTGGATGTCAGACGGGAGAAAAGAAAAGAGAGAAACGGGAAGACGAGAGAGAACGAGAGAGAAGAGGGAACGAGCGAAAGGAAAACAAGAGAGAACGAGAGAAAAGAGAACGAGCGAAAGGAAAACAAGAGATATCGAGAGAAACGAGAGAAAACGAGGAAAAACGAAAAAAAGAGAAAAGAAAACGAGAAAAGAAAACGCACCAAATGTGTTGATAAACGGATAGTCCACGGTCGTGCCGGCCGTCGACCGCCGACGGGCGTTGAGCAGCGGCTGCGGGTAGAACGAGAGCGACCAGCAGAGCGTGTAGACCCAGCCGGTCAGGCCGGAGAGCACCGCGAGAAAACCCATGGCCGAGGCGTGCAGCGGCGAGAGAGGGCGAGAGTGGTGGTGAGGCTGTTGAGTTGGGCGGAAGCCAATCGGACAGAAGAGCCTCTGGAAACTGCTAGCGGACGGAAATCGGCTGACACATCCCTGTCGGCAGTCGTGCTCGAGCTCTACGAATGGCGTGGTTCGCGTGCAAAATACAGTGCCGATGACGTCTTTGCCGCGGCAAATGAGCGCATGGAATTCTAGTCCCCATTTTAAGCGTGCTTCATCGAAGCGGAGCTCCAACGTCTAACGTCTAACGTCTAAAAGCGACTCGTTGTAGACACCGGCTCTATGATCAGACGGAAACGGGGAGAAGCAGGAGGAGAGATGGGCCAAAGGCGGCAGACGAGACAGAAGAACCGGGCACAAGAACGGTAACAGCCGGCACAGGGAAGACGACAAGCGGAAGGAAAGCAAGGCGGGACAAGACGAAAGACGCCCGACACGGAAATCACAATGCCAAACACGACGATACCAGACAGACACACGAGGCACAAGATCAGCACTGCTCCTCAAATCGTCGCTTTCCCCAACGCCAGCCGGTTACCAAGTAAAGAAAAGAGGAAAGGACAGAGAAAAGAGAAAAGAGAAAAGAGAAAAGAGAAAAGAGAAAAGAGAAAAGAGAAAAGAGAAAGGAGAAAAGAGAAAAGAGCGAGAAAGAGAAACGTCAAACGGGACGACCAACGACAACAGACAACCGAGGCGAAACTGGTACAGATCCTCACAGATGCTCCTTTTCGACTCCTCCACATGCAGCGCAGGTCCGTTGGGCCGTCTCGCTGCCTCGACCCGGCGCGCCAAGCGGCCCACGCCAGCGTCGAGTTCGCCGGCCGGCCGCTTTGCTTTCCTGCCGCACCGGATGCCGCCGCCGCCGCGTGCTCACGCCTTGCGGCCCGTCAGCGCGCTCGGCAGCGACCGCCAGCCCTGCTGGTCCGGCAGGCGGAACTTGCCAAAGTCCTCGTCGAGGTCGAGGATGACGCGCAGCGCGTTGCGGCTGCGCGCAAACGGGCTGAGGGCGGCGGCGCCGAGGTCGGCCTCGCCGGCGCCCGACAGCGGCAGCTCGCGCTTGGCCTTGTCCTTGGCGCTGCCCGGGTACGGCACGGCGTTCTGCAGCACCTCGTACGCGGCCAGCGTGAAGCCGAACTGCGGCGACGACCGCATGATGCGCGCCGGCCCGCCCTTGAAAAAGGCCCGGAAGCCCTCCTCGTGCCAGATGGTCTGCGCCGCGTGCCGCAGCCCCGTGTACTGCGTGTCGCCCTTGCGCGCCTCCACCTGCAGGCGCGTCTTGATCACGTCGCACGGCGTCGTCAGGTACGCCGCCGGCATGCCGGCAATGGCGCCGGCCGTCAGCAGCTGCCAGACGCTCAGCTTCTTCGTCGCTGACTCGCCAAACATGTCCTTCTTCAGGTGGCTGTACGTCGGGAAGTAGATGGCCGAGAAGGGCACGTCGCGCAGCAGACACGCCGACGCGCCCTTGTACAGGCCCACGAGGCCGAGGTTGCGGATGATCCACATGGCCGACCGCTTCGGCGCCTCGCCGCCGCTCTTGGCCACCTCGCCCTGCACCTGCAGGCGGATCTTGACAATCTCGAGCGGGTTGGTGAAGACCACCTGGCACGCGCCCGCCGTGCCGCCGGCCAGGATCTCGTGGCCGGCCCAGATGCTGCCGTCCTTGCGCGTAAAGTGGCCGCGCACCAGGTCGTTGACCGTCAGCTTGATGGCCTTTTCCGGCGCCACGCCGACCAGCTGCGGCAGCACGCCCGAGTACAGGCCCAGGAAGCCTTCGTTGCGCACGACCTTTTGGAAGCAGTCGAGCGAGTTCTTGTAGAGGCGCTCGCCCGGCCGCGCGTCGCGCTGGTTCTGCAGCCGCGTCTTGACCAGGTCGATCGGGTACACCATGAAGGCGCCAAACGCGCCGGCCACGCTGCCGAGGCCAAAGTTGTAGGCCGACTCGACGGCGTCGGCCAATACTGTCTGCAGGACCGTCTTTTTCGCGGCGACGCCGTCCGCGCCCGCAGCCACGGCGGCGGCGGCGGCGGCGGACAGGTGCTCGCGGCTGCGCCAGGAGGGGTCGAAGACCTTGGTGAAGTCGGACAGGCTGAGGCGGCCCGAGGGCTCGCCGGTGCCGGCAAAGTGGAAGAGGATCTGGGCCTCCATGGGCGTGAAGAGCGAGAAGCGCGCGCTGCTGGCGGCCTGGTTCAGAAAGTCGGTGGCGGTGATCTTGCCGTCGGCGGTCTTGCTGCAGGCGCGGCGCACAATGAGGTCGACGAGGTCCATCTCCGTCAGGATGTTCTGGAAGGCGCGCACGTTGGCGTAGGAGATCTTGCTGCCCTTGGAGATGTTGCAGAGCGTGTGCAGGTTGTCGAGCACGTGGTCGGACAGCTTGTGGCGCGCCGTCTCGCGGATGATGCGCTCAAACTCGCCCGGCTCGATAAAGCCGTCGCCGTCCTTGTCCAGCAGCTGGAAGGCCTGGCGTATGCGCTCGCCCTGCAGGCCGCGCAGCATCTGGGAGAACTGCTGGTAGTCCATGTCGTGGCGCTTGCGCTTGTCGCCAATGTAGAGGCGCGCCCACTCGCAGTCCCAGTTGAAGGGGATGGAGTCGCTGCCCTTGTTGAGCTCGTAGAGCTGGCGGAAGTCGTCGTAGCGGACGGTGCCGAGGCGCTCGACATCGAACAGGCGGAAGGCGATCTCGTACTCGGCGTCGGGCTTGGACAGGATGTTCTCAAAGTTGGCCCAGTCGGCGAGGGTCACGCGGCCCCGGCGCTGCCGGTCGGCCACGGCGAAGAGCAGCGTGTACTGCTCCCGCTTGATCTTGTGCTGTAGAGGTACTGTTAGCCGAGGCCGGAACAGAGGCAGGGCATTGGCGGGCGGCAAGCCGGACACCGGCCCCGAGAGACCGGCCGGCGCCCCGGAGGAGCGCCGAGAACGCCGAGAACGCTGGGGCGTGGCACCGGTGCGGAGACGGCGCGGCTGCCCTGGCCGGCGCAGCGGCACGTACATAGTCCTCGTCCTTGGGCGCAATGGCGTCGATGAACCGGTCCAGCTCCATGTACAGCTCTCCGGTCTCGGCATCCTTGGCGGCGTTCTTCGAGAAGCGCGCCCGGGTTTGCGCCGAGAGCTGTGCGGGCTCGTCGTGGCCGGCGAGGCCAGCAGCCTGGAGCGCGGCGGTCACGGGCGCCGCATTGGTCGTGGTGGTCGACATGGTGGCAAACGTCCTGTGGCGGGTTCCAGGTGTTGACTCACGGGGAGGTGGTGACAATTTGGTTATAAAAGCGGCGCCGGGATGTGGCCGTCGCAGTGGCGGTCTGTTCTTATTAGGGGCAGGGCCAGGGCCAGGGCCGATGCGTGAAAATAAAAAATAAGACAAATAAAATCAATCAATTCAGGGCATTCGCAGCAGGCGCGAAAAAGAGGCTAGCGGTCGCGGGAAAAAAAGGAAGGAACGGAGCGTCTCCAGTTAAGATGGCGCATGTGGAGAAAGGAAGGTCCAGTCGTTTGCGAGAGGCGCGGATGAAGGGTTCGTGCTGGCGGAAAGCAAGAGAAACAATACGAGTGTTCGCACGCTCCAGTGTTGGCAGCCAAATCTCTGCGATGTCTATCATTTGACGTAGTACGGCCTTTGGTGTTGTCCACGGAGTACTCCGTAGGGATCTGGCGCGCCGCTAGGAATAGTTTGGCGATGCCTCATGGAGTACACACATGTGATACTTATTTACGCAATTCTGTGCATTGATGCTCCTCCGCTTACGCGTTATAATTACGGAGTATCAGATACAATGTAAATAAATCAGTAAGTCGGCCACAATGCGGCGCCTTTGATTTTGCGCATTCTGCTCCGTAACTGTGACTGCGCTCTCCGGACCGCTTCAGCCGGGCGGTGTCAAGTTTTCTGCCGGTCATGGTCCGTGCAGCCCCGCGCCGTCTTCATCCGTAGCGTTGCACGGAGCACTCCAGGGGTCTGGCGAGATTCGATGTGAGTCACGGCGGACAGGAGACGTTCTTTGTACGAACACGCCTCGAGAGCTCTTCTGTTCTCGCGCTCTCTTCCTCGCGCTCTCTTCCTCGCGCTCTCTTCCTCGCGCTCGTATCCGTTCACACGTCAGCTGCAGGCCGGAGCCACTGTCTCACGCCGCCGCTCTTCCTTCCCCATCCAGCGGGCTACTTCGTATTTGTACAAAGTACGCGTCCCGCCTTTCGACCGAGCTGCTCGACGCTGGAAAGGCGCCTGCTTGACAGGGCGAACGGAAGCTGCCCTGCCGCAAAGCACTCGCCGCTGTGGGGGTCATTTCGCGAGTAGACTTGCTGCTTTGGGCCACCAGCCGCCCGACTGTCCCGGACGGCGGCAAAGACCCGGAATGGCCGCCATTGCCATGAAGTATGGGCGCTGCTCGCGGACGGCATATCTCGTACAAGTGTCCTGACGTCGCGACTCGTGCAATGTACAGTCACTGCTTGCTCGGCCACTCTGCGCGCAAGTTGCCTTGATATTCGAGATCCGGACCCAAACGCCATCGCTTTCATCTCTGACTTTCAATACTCCCTCCTTCGTACCTACTTCGTACGCGCCTGTCCGCCGCTGCTCGGCGGTGAGAAGCAGCAATCGCAGTGCCGCCTGCCTCGGCGTTCGGAGACGTGCCGCCCATGCGACGTCGCTGGTCGGAGTGGATTCCATTTTTTGCGGCGCTTGCTGATCGGACACTCTCCTCAGGCCCGGAGATAGTCTACCCCCGCGTTCTCGGTGGAGCCTCGCGCTCCGAATATTGCACTCCGTACAAAGTTTGAAACGGGCGCCGGCGCGCCAGGCGTCAATTGCGCTGCAAGCGCCAGTGCGCCCGGCCGGAGACCCGTGTATCCGTACCCGTTCCCGTGCTCGTTCCCATACCCGTTCCCGAGATTACGACGACAATGTACAAGTACGAGTGCGGATCTCGTGGCCCTTCCGACCCTGCCAGGTAGACAAAATACGGAGACTTGAAGCGCACGTGACACATCCGCCGACCCCACGCATCTCCACAGCCTCCGCATTCTCGGCGTTCGGGATGCCGTCCATCGCTGCACACTACTCCGTAATACCACTCGCCGCGAATGCACGTGCTTTGTCACCCGCTCGCAACAGACATCATGTTCATTCGTTTATTATGCCTCTTGTCGGCACCGTCCGTCATTAACCGCCCCTCCGACCTGCATCTATAATCTGAACGCCTCCATAGAACCACCCAATGCCTTAATCCCTGTCCCGTACTCCTGTTTGCAGACGAGCGTTGATGGTTCCAAGCAGGAGAAATCTCGAAAGGAGGAATATGAAGCTGCGGGAAAGCACAACGGAAAGCAAAACTATCGTATCTCGTAATGTCATCAGACGAGGACAACCAACACGGATCGCCCCATCAGGGTATCGTATCTGCTTGCATGGCATTGCATGGCAAGGCCGTCTGGCCACGGCGCAACATCCATGGGAGATCCGCAGCAGCAAGGAGCAAGGCGTCACAAAGACAAACAACGCCCGGACGTCAGTGAAGCAGCAGGTATGCTTCAACAAAGGAAACAAGGAAACAAGGGAACAAGGAAACAAGGAAACAACTCAAGGAAACAAGACTGAAACATCGACAGCAACCAGCCAAGAAAACAGGCACAATGCAATCGTGACCGTGAAACCAGGCAGAATATAATATGCACGATAAATGGTGTTCGTTTCCCAACCAGGTCGCCAGATAAACAACGGCGCATTATGGGTTGTATGGGAGGAACTGCCAATGTGCAGCGGCGTGGATGCCCTGTCGTTGGCAAGTACCCGAAGCCATGCCACGAATCCGCATCCTGCTGTGGAGGTCGTGCCGCTCGGAACGTGCGGGGAAGCCGACGCCGCTAGGAGAAGCGATCGCTACCAACGACACGTCCTTCAGCTTTGTACCAGAATATCCGGATAGTTTGACCGGAGAGGGGCCACCAGATCAAAAGAGTCCGGGAAGGCAGGGAGCTGCCGGTGTCCGAGCTGCGACGGCATTGTGAAGCCCATCCGCAGCTCATCCTCGACAAAGATGGATGCCTTTTTGAATTTGCTGCTGGCATACTTGTCGTACACCGCGGCGTGGTGAGTCCGCGGGTCCCGGCAGCATTGGAGAATCAGATTGGCCAATGGCCGGACCTGACTCCAAGTGTAACCCGAATAGTGGGTGTGGGCCATGGTCTGTACACACGTCAGCAAAATTGTACCGCAAAGAAGGGAAGACGAAAGTTGGGGTAGCAAGAAATGCCGCTTACCCAATCGCCTTTGTGAAGCATGAGGCGTGCCAGACAATGGGAGCCTGCTGCAAGGAAGCTTGCCGGGCAGGCCACGAAGCGCTCATCCATAATGGTGATCTCCAGGAAGTACTTGGCCAATGTTCGTGTCTCCAAATCGTAGTCATCGGCCTTGCTAATGCGGCGAAGAAAGCTCATAGGGCCCGGCCAGCCCAGCTCAAAGCCCAGCATGCTAAGCATGAAGCGTTCAGCTTTGAGGATCTCATCCGTAGTGTATCCGCCGTCCACCATGTAGACGATCTCCTGGATGGAAGGGCATATGATTTCTTCGTACTTGGCGGCAATGAAGATGGCCGTGGCACCGACAAGCTGGAGCTTGTTCACGGACACGATTTTCGACGAGAGGAACCGGTCAATGTAGTTGACAGTCAGAAAGAGGGTTTCCGGCAGCAAGTTGAAGCGTGCGTGGACCTGGATCAGCCACTCCATCAACACAGCCCGCATCGACCATTGGATCTCGGTCTGGATGTCCATGTAGTAAGCGCTCGGGAGCATTCTAGCCTGTCCAATGTGTTAGAGCGATCAGACAGTGACAGCAAGAGTGTGGACAGCGACCGGAAACATACCTCGAGTTCTCTCATGTAGTTGTTGATATCCTCTCCATACTCTGCGACCATGCTAATGTCCCAAGCCTCATCGTCGGCTTCCTCTGGAGTAATGGATGCCTCAACAATGGCCTTTGCCATGTCCAGCTCGGACTGGATCTTGGCTGTCACCTTGGGCATGATGATGGTAGTGAAGCCGCTGGTTGTATTGTCACCCAGCGATCGGAACGAGTGGGCAGTGGTGTAGCCCTGTTCTTCGTAAAAGTCAACATCCTCGTCCCACTGCTCTTCGGGCTCCGACATGTTGCCAGTCGGTGCAGCAGGGATGTCCGAGAGGAAATGGGGGTGTGCATCTGCTGCCGGAGGGCCGTCTTTCGGAACGCGAGCTGCCTGCTCCATCCGTTGCTGAGCTTCGGCATGTTCAGCCTCATTGATGATAGCCTCGATAATGTCCACATTGATATCAAGCTCCGGCAGTGGGTCCTGGAACTGCTCAACGGCGTCGACAAAGGGGGCATCGTTGCCATTGACGGCATCATGAATATCATTGGTGCCGCTAGCCTCGTTGGTATCGAGAGCATCGTAATACTCAACGGTGCTAGCAATGTCGGCAGGTGGCGCATCGGAAGCGCAGGGGGCGTGACCATCCGTGAAGACAACGAGGTCTTTGTCAGAGCGCTCAACCGGCAGACGGCTTTGGGTTCTCCGCAGCGTCTTTTTAGGTTGCTGGTCGAGCAATGCTGCATTCTTAAGACAGGGTTGGCTCTTATGATGGCGCGGGCTCGGCTTTGTGTTGCTCATGTTCCCGTTGTGTGCGAGGGGGACGGGTACAGAGAGGTTATCGATGCGTGCGCCATTGCCGGTGCTGAATGCGACCATGGTCTTCCGTGTAGCAGTAATCTGTGTTTTTGCGACATGGAGAGGTGCTGCTCGTGCGTCCTTTGCCTCCGCGGCGGACCCATTCTTGGGCCGTTGCGCAGGAGCTAAAAGGCCGGCTGGCTGTGCCGAGTTCTCCTTGCCGCCGGTGGCAGAGTGAAGGACGGGGGCAGCATTGGATGCGACAGAGGCGGGCTTCGCAGTGAAAGCAGTCTGGTGGGCGCGCGCGACATTGCTGACATCGCCAAAGGCAGTACGCTTCGCAGTAGGTTTGAAGGCGTTGGCAGCATCTCTGAGGATAGGGGCACCAATGGACTTGTTGCGCGGGTGCGTGGCGCCGAACATGGCCGGCGCAGCGTTCTCGTTGTTGGCCTGGCTCAGGCTAGCCTGTGGGCGCAATACACGCAAGGGCTGCATTAAGGACAATAATTAGCTCTTGCGGGCGTACAGTAAGACGGCGGGGGGAGTACGAAGGAGTTGGAATAAGAGAGCAAAGGAGGGCATAAATGAGTGTATGGGGAAGGGAGATGCCCGGAAGGAAGAGCGTAGTTGCGGGAGATGAGTGCGAGGCCGAAACGGAGTAATACTGGTACAGAGTACTTCGCACAAGATACAGGGGTGGGCGCCAATAACACGAAGAGATATCAGAAATGCGCATGGTATGGACAGTGGGTCAACGGCAAAGGGCCCACGGTGCAGACTGAGGGCCGCAAATGAGAGGTTGGGCGCCCCGTAGACAAACGGCGAGAGGCTCGAAAGGACAGGCAAGAAAGACGGATAAGCCGATGCGTGTAAAAGGACAGTGCTTACCTTGGCATCCATGCTGGCGATGGGTGAGGGATATGTGACAAGAGTGTCTGTTCGTGTAGTATACGAATGATGTGATAGAAGTGAGTCGATGTCGCGTTTGCCGGAAATTAGTAGCCGAAAAACACGGAAGATGGATGCTCAGGGAATAGTAAGGCGGATCGCCCTGCTGATGGCGAGTTGTATCACTCGTGGCCGGAGGATCGTATATGTTGTAATGAGGAACTAAGCTGCTGATGACATGAAGCGTCGCGTCTATACTGCGTAGGCCAGGCGACAGTGTGCAGGATCGTGGGAATCCGAGCTCGATGCCAGCCTGTACAGAGTTGCTGTCCTGTTTGATGTTGGTGTATGGTGGCGTTGTGTGGTCTGTATTCGGGCTCTTGGAGCTCCCCGCTTCAGATCCTAGTTCTCTTTGCAGTGCTCCGTAGGCTCCAGCTCTGTGCAAGGATCGCTACGTAGAGACGCAGGCCGGAGAACAAGGTGTCGTAAAGAAGGTGGAAGATATGTGGAGGTGAGGGCATGTAGAGTTGAGGGGAACAGCGAAAGCCAAGCGGAAGGAGAAGATGAAGTGGAGGGACAGCCAGTTGAAGTAGGAGGGAGCCACAACAACAACAAGACGGGGGTGAGGCAAGCTGAGTTAGTGCATGTGGAGATCTGCCTGGCAGGACAACATAAACAGTGTTCGGGTTCGAGAAGAATAATGGGGATGGCGGAAGGCTGCTGGAAAGAGCCCCAAAGTACGGAGTAGTGCAGATGGGCCAAAGAAGGCTGGACACAGACGTGCAGTAGCGCAGCGCAGTGCAGCGAAAGCAAAGGCAGGCCGGTGGAGGAGGAAGGGCCGGCGATGGGCAATGAAGATGCTGGAGAGAGGGAGAAAGAGCAGGCTTGGTCTGCGCTGCCGGGCGATGCGGAGGGAGAAAAACAGCAGGAGGCAAGAGAAAAGGCAGGAAGCAAAAGCGGCGGTGCTGAGCAGCAAGCGAGGTCGAGAAATTTTGGCGAAACAAAACAAAGCAGGAGCAGGGTAGTGCATGCCGTTGCTGCGGGTCGCGCCTGCCGTGTTGAGCGTGAGACGAGCAGGGAAAATGAGCAGAGTGCGTGCAGGAGTTTGTTGTGGTGGAGCACTGTGTACGGAGCATTGATTGCGCAGTGCCTGCAGCGCCATGTATCTTACTCGTACAGTACGAACACGGTATGAGGCCGCAGCGGAACGGTCGTCGCAACTACCCGTACTGTGCAGCGCTTTGTGATTGTGCGAGAGCACGAAAGCTGTTGCCGGGGCGCCAGCCGCGCATACACAATACATTGCGTGGGCAGCTGCACGTAATGCGAAACAGCCAACACAAAAACAAAGCAGGCAGGCCGCAGCCGCCGGCGAGTCTTTGTGATGCGCAGGCGTTGGCTCTGACGACGTTGGCGGCTGTCGAGCCGCTACGGAGTAGGATACAAGTACGGGAGTACGAGTGCCGTCTGCTTGTTTACAGGCAGGCGCCGTGCGCGCACCAGATTGGCCGGCGCCGTTGCCGTGGGCCGGACATGGGCAACAGCGGCAGCGGCTCGGATTCGTCGAGAGCGTGCTCGTATTGCGCACGGTACTTCGTACGAGATGCCGCCGAAGCGGGCCCGGTCCTATGGATTATCCGTTCCGACGACGTGGCGCGCTTGTACCTCTGTACCTCGTTGACGGGCCCACTTGTAGCACGCATTCGACGCAATCAGACTAGCGCGCGCACTAGCCAAAAGCGGCTACGGCCGGACCCCTCCATTTGCCGTGCGCAATCGTCGCGTCTTCTCGGACATGCGCCTGGACAGACTTTTGACAAACGCGAGCCACACATTGCGTGCGCATGCACAAAAGGTGCGCGAACATATTCGCCTGTAATTTGCGCGCAGAACGGTGCCCGACACACATGCAGGTGACGCTGGTGTCGCCGGTGATGGACGCGACGGGCCGGAGCGGGGCGGACGGCGCGCGGCTCGGCGGATACACGCGGGACGGACACGTGATCACGTGAGCCGATTTGTGGCACTTTTTTGACCGGCGAGGCGGGCGGCCGTGTTTCGACGCATCGGCGGCTGTGGCACGCGCAGTCATTGGCTGCGCATGGCTTGCGTCCCGGGGCGAGCAAGGCAGGCGACGGACAGCGGCGCGCGGCGAGGCGCGCGGCCGCAGAAAGACAGGCACGGCGACGGTAGGACACCGTGCGGCGGGCGGCGGGCGGAGGGCGACGGCGGCGGCGGCGGCGACAGAACGGCTGGGCTTGTCGGGACGCGGTGGTCGGTACTGCGTACTGCGCCGCGTGCGCGAAGAGCGGCCAGTCAGAGGACGGGCGCATTCCCGCGGCGGAAGCAGCGTGAAACAGGCGAGGGGCCAATCAGGGTGGCGGGGAGGCAGAGATACCGGCGAGACACTACTTTGCAGAGGCCGAGGCGCAGAGCAAGAGGCAAAGAGCAATGGGCAAACCCAAAAGGCAAAGGCCGAGAGGCAGCGAGGCCGATGCAGAAGGACCAGCACACCGATGCTTGGCACATCTGCGACGCACTACGGAGCGCTCTGTATGAACTAGGACGGGCTAGGAACAGGCGAGCTTGCGCGCGGCGCGGCGCCACGCTGACTCGTGCTCGTGCTCGTGCTTTGCACTGACTGTATCGCATGCGCAAGCGGCGGCGGCAGCGGAACGGATCCGGGCGCGCGCGCGGGTGTGGTGGTGTGGACAGCATGCACGGTGTCGTGTTTCCGAGGCCCCGTGACAATGCCCGTGACAATGGATGGCGCTGGGTCGGAGCGGGCGTCCTGGCGGACGACAGCGCTACGTGTGCGCCGGCCTGGTGGCGAAGTGCTCTGCACAGGATGCGGACGGCGCGGTGATGTTTGTTGGGGACAGTGTAGTGTTGTTCCGCGTCGGCAGTCGTCTTGTCGATGTCTTCCGATGCAGCAGTCGATTCGATGTCTTCCGATGCAGCAGTCGATTCGATGTTGTCTTCCGCTTCAGCAGGCGTCTTCGAGATGCTGTCTTATCTTCCACGCAGTCGTCTAGATATTGCTGGTCTTCTAGCAGTCGTCTCCCGTCTCGCAATCTGCCCATTCGCGCCGCTTGGCCATCACCCACCGCCAGCCTGCACGGCCAGACAACGCACTCGCTTGCCTGCAGAGACGACGCGCGCTGCGACGCTAGCTGCGACGGGCCCGGCGACGGGACTGGGCTGCGACGGAGTGCAACGCTGCGATGCCGGGAAGGCGGTGACGGACTCCACCGAACAGAGCGATGCGCAAACCAGGCAGACAGGCGCAGATACGAAAGGCAGGCGTGCAGACGGCCAGCACACAGCGAGCGCGACGCGCAGCCATGGGCGTACGCCGTGTCGTCCGGGCCGGCGCATGCCGGGCGGTCTGCTCTTGCGTCGTGCGCCGTCCGCCGGCGCCTTGTCGCTGCGGTCTGTCTGTCCGTGTGTCTGGCCGTTCGGTTCCGTTCGTGCCCGTCTTCCGTCGCCCGTCGACCCTGCGCCGACCTGAAACGGGGCTGCTGCAGTGGAGGCGCCGCCAGAGTGCGGTCAACGCATGTGGACATGTCGGCTGCGCTGGCGCGCTGGCGACGCTGTCTGCGCATTGTCGCCACTCTCTGCCATGCCTGCCAGACAGCTGCGCCCTGGCCAACGGCCGCCTCTCTCGCAGCCCCTCGGACTCGTCGCAACGCTCGCTCGGCGGCGTGTCGCAACGCTCACCACGACGCTCACCACGCCGCTTCACCACGGCTCGTCGCATCTCGCTCTGCGGACGACTCCTCGCCTCCTCTGCCTCCTCTTGCCGTCCCCCGGCCGCCCAACGCGCCCTGCTCCCCCTAGTCGCCCGTTTGGGCCTGGCCTGTCTGGCCGGCGCCGGCGTCACCGCGCCCATTGGCCACCGCCCTCTCCGCCAGCAGCCCCGCTCGCGCTGCACACCAGTCGCACAGTCCTGGCGATCATGGCGATGCCAGCTGGCGGCTGGCCTCTGCAAAGTACGACGTAGCTGGCCGTCTGGTTGGCCGTCGCTGGCCGTCGAGCTGGCCGCGACGTACGACCGTCTGTCCCGCAGGCCTGCTGGCCTCGACGCCGCTGCCGGCGTCCGGTCGGGCCTCGAGCCGCCCGCGCCGTTGTGCCCGCCGTCGCAAGGCGCGTCGCTGGCCGCGCTGGCGCTGCAATGCGTGTCGTCTTCTGCCTGCATCGCCTGCATCGCCAATGCTACGCTCCGGCTCTTGCGCTGGAGTCGCAGCGTGGTCTCCCCGCGGCTCTGCGCTACGTACACTTTGCCGCTGCGTAGACGACGGGACAGAGGCAGACAGGACAGGACAGACAGGACAGGACAGACAGGACAGGACAGACAGGACAGGACAGACAGGACAGGACAGAGACGGACAAACAGGACAGAGACGGACAGCAGAACAGAAGACAGTCAGTCCCAGAAGACGACAAAGTAGAGTAGTCGTAATCCGTGCCGCGTCGCAAGCTAGCGCAGCCACGGCTCGCCAGCCGCACCCCTGAGTCCGCCTAGCCTCCAGCGCCCTTCCAGCGCACCAGACCTGTAGCTGCCCCTAAAGCCCCCCCCGCGCGCCCTGAGTCCCCTGCACCGCCGCACCGCGCACCGCCCCGGGTCCACCACAAAGCGAGCGAGCCGAAAAAAAACCACGGCCGCCTGTCCGCCGTCAAAACCTCTCCTCTCTTTTCCTCGCCCACGCATCCCGACCTCAACACCGCCTCTGCGTCCGCCCCGACGACAATCCCCGACGCCCGCCTCCATCGGGCCTGACTGCCATCTGCTCTGCCGGTAAGCCGCTTCCCTGCCCGTGCCCTGCCTGTCCCGGGTCGCCAGCGCTGCTGCTCCTCTGCCGGCCCCGATCGCCGCCTGTCCTCCTGGCTTGCGCCGGCCTGCTTTGTGTCTCCTGCATCGCCTCGCCGCCGCCGCCGTCTGTCTGCTTCTGCTTCTGCTGTGTCCTGCCCATTCCTCTCCTGCTGTCTGCCTTTCTATCGGCTTACTGGCCGCCTGCGTCCTGTGCTTCTGCCCGCCCTGTTCTGCTCCGGTCCGCTCTTTTCCGTTTTGCCCTGCTTGCCAGCCTCTTCTACGTCTGCTTCTGCTGCGGCCGCCCCCTGCCGTCCATCTCTTCTCCCGCTTCTCTACGGAGCATGCCTCGCTCGTTCTGCTCTCTCCTCGCGGGCCTCTGCTCACTCGCCAGGCTTCGGTCTCCTGCTCAGACTCGAGCCACGACCGCCCAATTCCGGCCGGCCGTCTGCTCCTGGTATGTCTGCTCTCCGTCGTCGTCTCCCGTCCCCATCCGGGCCATCGGCCCTCCTCCGTGCTCTGCCTCCGCTGTCTCTGCTCTGCGTCCATTGCTAACCGTCGTCGTCCAGGTCTCCGACGCCTCGTCGACCTCTTCTTCTGCGCCGGCCGATTGGCAGCGTCGCCTTCCGACTCCCACCCCCCAACGGTCCTCTGTGACCCGCTGCGACACCCTGCGACCCTCTGCGACACCCTGCGGCCGCCGTCGCTCGCTCCTACATCGGCTCGTCCGTCTGCGATCCCGTCGCCAGTCGCGAGCCTTATACCTACACACGCTGCGGCCTCAGCGCTTCCTGCCCGCCGCTGCTCCTGCACGCCGCCCGGAAGCCGCTAAGCGCTAACCCGCAATCCGCCAAGGCACGAGACCTGCTTGCACGCTAGCTGGTGCTGGCCCCACGCCTGTCCATCGTCGCTGCCGTCCCTGTCACTCGTCTGCCCGCCCGTCCTTCCCGTTCTGCGCACCTGTGCTGCATCGCTCCGTCGCCGACGCTTTTGCGCTTTAGCCGCTCTGCTTCTGCGACACTGCATTGTGCCATCCAAGCCTCCAGCATCCAGCCATCCCGCGCGCGAAAGCCCGCACATCCGCGTCGCTGTCCGCCGCGCCGCGACCTCTCCTTTCCGACCGGCTGACGCAGCTGCTGCGCCTGCCAACGGGACAGCGGACCTCGTCTGCTTCCACTCGGCCTCTCGTCCCGATTGGCCTTCAGATTGGCTTTTGCCTTCAGCTTCCGACTTTGCATCGGGAGTCTGACCCTGCGTCTCAGCTCCGCGTCCGAGTCTGGACTCGTCTCTGCATTCGCCCGTCGGATCGCCGCGCAGACACCAGCCTGTCGAGACGGCACTGCCAGTCCTGCGCCTCCCCTGCGCACACACCTTTTGCCCCCTTCTTCGCCCTCACTTCGCCATGGACTCTCACCCCGTCCACACCCCCGGCAGCTCCGCCATGTCGGCCGCCGCCTCTCCCCCGGCCCCGTCCGAGCCCAAGACCGTCCGCTTCCAGCTCATCACCCCCGACTCCCCCCACACAACCGCCCGCCTGCCCATGCGCGTCCAGATCTACCCCCACGATGCCACCGACTCCATCGTCACCACCGTCAAGAACTTTTACGGCCTCTACTCCAGTCCCACCAGCTCCAAGGGCGTCAGCTTCGAGGACGACGGGGGCAACACCATGATTGCTCGCTACGAGAACTTCCGCGACAACATGGTCGTCTACGTCCGCGTCATCGACGAGCCCACCCTCTCGCCGAGCGCTTTTGCCTCGCGCTCCTACCGCTCGCCGCCAGACGTCCTCGCCCACCACGCCTTTGACGACGACTACGGCGCCGTCCGTCCTCCCTCCACCCCCGCCTTCCCGTCCCTGCAGCACCACCACTTGCAGCACCTCCCCGGCGACCTGGCCGCTGCCCACTCGGCCCACAACGGCGCCCACTCCCGCTCCGAGTCTGCCCGCAAGCGCAGCCTCTCGCCCAGCAGCGCCCGCGGCCGCCGCGAGGATAGTGCCCACTCCAAAAACCGCTCGCGCTCGTCCAAGAACCGCAGCTTCGCCGACGTCCACGGCCCCGACAGCCTCAACGGCTACAGCAGCGGCGACGGCGCCCCCAGCTCGTCCACCAGTCGTGCCAAGGAGCAGCAGCCCATTGGCAACACTGAGATCAGCGTCGAGAACATTGTCGAAGGCGGCCGACGCAAGCGCGCCAAATTCGAGAGCTCGGTACGTCGTACACGGCTGTCTCATGCTTTTGTGTCCTGCTGTTTCCTTTTTCTGCCGGGGAGGGGGCTGCATTTCTCGTGGTTTCCACCTGAGACATTTTACTTTGGACTTGTCGACTGACATCCGCTTTCACAGGAACTTCCCCTCTTTGCCCCCCCTCAGATGCCCGCTTCTACTTCGAATCCCTCCGTGTCTCCCGTCCGCCGCTCCGACCACCGCCCGCCGCTTCCGTTTGTCCACGCCGCCCAGAACCCCTTCGCCGGCAACTCCGCCGCCCTGCACTCGCCTCAGCACTACCAATCGCATTTCGGCCATGGCGGCGTCTACTCTACCCCAGACTCGGACAGCCGTCGTGCCCGGACCAGCATCAGCTACTCCGGTCCCGTCATGGGCATGGGCATCCTGCCCACCCCTGACCCTACCGTCAGCTCCGTCTCGGAGGAGGACAAGGATGTTGCCATGCAGCTGATGCGTCTGGGCGAGATGTCCAACATGTCGTACGGCCGCACCTCCACCTCCACACAGGATGACACCTTTAGCGGTAGAGCGGATGCTACCTCCTCTACGGGCGCCACCAGCGACTCGGAGAGTGACAGCGGCTGCGAAAGCGGCCCTGAATATGGCGACGATGTCGTGGACGAGGACGGCCGTGCTTATCACAAGCAAAAGCTAGACTTCAATGGCATGAGCCGCAAGATCTACCAGTCCGTCGAAGAGGGCTTTGGCGAGGACCTCGAGACTGGCGCCAAGGAGATCACCCTGCCGCCTGTCATGGGCCTGATGGCGGCGCCGAAACTGAAAAAGGTTGCCAAGGCCAGCACTGCTGCAGCGCATGCGAATGCGCATGCGAATGGCACCCACGGCGCCAACGGTGCGGCCGGTGCCAAGCAGCAACGGGCGCCGGCAAAGCCGAAGCCAAAGGCTCCTAAGGCCAAGGCGGGCGCGGCCGGCACCAGCACCAAAGCAAAGAAGCAAGCTACTGTCACCACGCCAGGTGTGCCCATGTCGCCGGCGTCCCTGCCGGCGGCATCGCGCAAGCTGTCTGTGGCGTCCAGTGGCGGCATCCCCCTTGCTGCCGCTGCCGCCGTCGGTGCGCTGGCCGGTGCGAGCGAGGAGGACATTGCCGACCTGTCCAGCAAGCCGCGGTGCCAGCGGTGCCGGAAGAGCAAGAAGGGCTGCGACCGGCAGCGGCCGTGCGGCCGGTGCCGGGACGCGGGTATTCCGGCCGAGCTGTGCATCAGTGAGGACGAGGGCAACGGACGCAAGGGCCGCTATGGCCGGCACATGGGCGTTCCGATCAAGAAGGACACTGGCGCAGCGACGGCGAATGCCCCGATGCAGATGTCGCCCCTGCACTCCATGACCATGTCGTCGATGTCGATGTCGTCTGGACTAGCGGCACACGCCATGCAGCCGCCGCCGCCGCCGCAGTCGCCGCTGAAGCAGCAGCTCATCCACCAGCAGCCCCTGACGGCGCCAACATCGCCGGCCGTCGTCGGCGCGCACGGCTCGCAGGCGCCGCAGACGCCTCAGACACCGCAGACGCCGCCGACTGCAGCAGTGGCGCCGTACCAGCTACCGCCGATCAGCACGCTGGGCGCAACGGGCGGCAGCCAGGGCCTGGCGCAGAAGACCATGTCCTCTCTGCTGCCGCCAGCGCCGATCTCGTCGACGCCTATCCTAGCACCGGTGATCCCGGGCATGGCCATGGGCAGCATGGGTGCGGACAAGAACAAGAAGCGGAAGCGGTGAGTGTCTGCGGACGTCTGCCATCCAGCTTCTCGATGCAGTGTTTCTTTTTCATGGGCAGTGTCCTGCCCTGTGTGTCTATTCACTCTCTCTATAATTGGGACAAATGGCGAGGTGTTTTCGGTTCTTCAGGCGGTTTACGGCCCGGCGCGGGATCATAGAGGGAGTTTGCGGGGATATGGCGGTCCTCCCCTCCCTTGCCCCGGTCCATGTCACTCCTTCATAACGAGCGATCTGGGGAAGGATACGGATTGGAGTTCTACGGGAAGGCTTGCCTTTTGTATCCTTGTTCTGTGTGCTTTCCTTTCCTCGCATACGGTTCTGCATCTTATTTTTATCCGTCATTCTCCTTGCTCGTTCCTACATCCGGCTTCTGCTATTGCCATTACTTGATTTGTTTAACCTTTAACTTTCTAACTGGTGGCCATGGGCGGTTCGTCATTGCCTTTCCTCGGCTCCTCCAGACTGGCAAGGCAGAGGCTCGGGGATATCAAAATTACAGAAGGGGCTGTACAGAAAGACGGCTGTCAGAGGGGTCGCCGATAAGAGAGGGGGGTTGAAAGACTGAAAGACGAGAAGACGAAAAGACGAAAAGACGAAAAGAAGAGAAAAGAAGAAAGACCAGAGCAGCTGGGTTGGACATTGGACGGGCCAGTCCAGGCTGTTTCTGTGCCGCATTTGCACGGCTTCTCGGGGCGGAATTGGCAACGACGGGCCGGGCGCGGAAGAGGGAGAAAGCCCTATTCGGTGCGGTGCTTCTGGTCGTTTGCGTGCTTTCTGCGTGCTTTCTTCTCTGCTGCCCTACCGCGTGTCCATTATCGTTTTCGTCGCATCCTTTGTCTTTTCCCGCACGATGCGCATGGCTCAGCCAGCGATGTGCCTTTGTGCTTGCATGCAGTTTAGGGAGACGGGCGCTGTTCGATTATGTCAGTATCAACTTTGGCTTTAACTGTGTGTCTGTTCGTCTGCGAGCTTGCAGTGCCCTATGCTTGCGTTCTTGTGATGTGACGCGCCCGTCTCGGTGCATTTTGTTCGGGTCCTTTGGGCCTTGTGATGCCTACCTGTATCTGTGTATTTGTGTATCTGTGTATCTGAGTATCCTGAATACCTGTGTATCTGTGTATCTGTGTATCTGAGTATCTGTGTAGCTTTGTATCTATATGGAGTATACCTGTGAATCTGTGCATACGTGTACCTGTGTATGTGTACTATCGACAGGGAGCACTAGGCCTGTGTCAACGGCACCTCAAGGCAGACCGGGGAGTGCAGGCAGCCTGTCCCAGTTGGATCTGACCAGAGCCAGATCCAGATCCAGAGCTCTTGGATGCGGCTCACCGCTTCAGTTCGCCGGCAGGACGACGCAACGTGGCATGGCGTGTCTACACTCACAGCGCAAAGTTGCGCGAGCCCATCTGGCCACCGCGCGGCCCGCGGTCCCCGCCATATCAGCTCCGTCATTAATGCGCCATATCGCCAAAGTTTGTCGTTCCCTTGCGCGTGCTTGTATTTGCAAGTAGGCAGCCGAGAAATGTGTAGCAATAGTTTCTTTTCAATTTTTTGCCGTTATTAGACACAAATACCAAAAATATTTGTTAATTATTTTCCCTCGACAATATCGTCTTTTGCCAGACGCATCGCACATCTGTAGAGACTCCTGTAAAATTACGTCTTCGTCTCGTCAAATCTCGTCGTGCTGGCGCGTGCCGTCAATGGACGTTCATCGAGCGACGTTCACTGACGGACGTTGGTCGCCATGATCAGCACAAAGCTGCATGGGTAGCGACAGAGAAGTGGAGACACTCCCAATTAGGAAGTATGCTGGCGTAGTAATACAGAAAAGCGGATACCAGTTAAGCTACTGTCAGCTAGACCATATGTAGTCTAGCTCCAAGGGAGTACCCAAGTACCCGACGGCTATCTAGATGTGGATTGGGAAATCCTGTTTTCGAGGACACTTAAAGCACCTTGGAGTCGGGGGATCGTTCATAACTGCCGGCCGTCCTGCTCGCCGTGCTTCGCGATCTTTCGTTTTCCTTCTTCTCTCCTTCTCTCCCTTTCTCTCTCCTGTCGGCTAGGCGAACGTCGTAATACCGCCACAGAACCCTGACCAAGCGGCGGGGCCGTCTGCCATTTCTGCTACTACGCCGTTGTGCTACTTTCATCCCCATAATTGTCGCTCTGGCCGGGCGTCTTTTCTTCCTTCTGCTTTTGTCTTTTTTTTTTTCAATTTTTCCCTCCCCGTGCGCGCATCCTGCGCTGGCTGTGGGCGGTTTGGGCCGCCATGGCTTTCACGATGCCTGAGGATTGTGGGTGCCGCAGGCGTCACCGGGTGGTCCAAGCGCAGTCACGCGCCATTGTGCGACTGCTGTTCCCCGCTGTGTCGAAGCGCCTGCTGCCTTGGCGTGCTTGCGGTTGTTGTGCGTGCCCTGGATCGTGCCTGCCGTGCTCGAGTGCATGCTCCGGCGAAGCTGCGAAGGAGGCTCGCCATCGGCTTGCACCTGCCCGGAATGGCCGTCGGGTGCTGCCTAGTTGCATACGTTCCGATCGCGACAGCTCGTACAACATGCACCATTTGTGACGGTGTGCACTTCTACGTCTGCAGCCATATTCTTCCTCCTCTTTTCTTCTCTCCGCTCCACTTCGGCACACCAAACTGGCCAGGATGCCGTTGTCGGCTGGCTCCAGATGTCACACCTCCCATACGAAGTACGAGCACGCGCGCAAGAACGTCAACTACGTCCTTTACGGATGCTGGGACGGTGGCTGAAATCCCTTGCCTTGGATGCTCAGTAAGCCTATTTGCCTGTTCTCGCGTTCTGCTGTTCTCGTATGTTTTGCTCCGCGTTACTCGCCTGCGCTCTATTCCTTGCTCGCCAGCTTTGCCCTTGATGCGGCCGCTGCAATGCGGTGTCTGCGTTCCTTTCTGCAAACGCATCGTTACCCCGTCCGTCTTCCGTCTTCCCGCCTCCTCTTTTCCCGTCTGTGCCTCTGCCCCCTGCAAGCCAGGTATTACTGCACAACGATCTGGGCCGCATGGACCGCATGGACGCATGGACCGCCGGCGATCGGCTCCGGCCAGCAACATGAGTACTCGTACTGTCGGCTCGCCCGACGGGTATTCTGCTAGCCTTAAGCTGGGTCCCAGGGGCCAAGCGGAACCCTATGAAGTACGAGTACGAGCACGAGCACAATATGTGCTACTGCGTCCATTACGAGTACACGTATCGCATGTGTGGCCGAGTTGTGGTTCGTACGAGTATGACTGGCGCAATTGTGTGACTGGTATGGTGATAATGCCGGCAGGCTTGGCTGTTGCGTGTTCTCGTTGTTGGTGGCATGCTGCTATACGAGTACGAAGTAGGCGCAAGTCGATCTTCTGATTTGTTGTCCGGCTTGCTCGGCTGGCCAATGATCTCTGACGGCTGGCAGTCTTGCAGCTGCCGGGCAATCACTTCCGTTATCGCAACGCTACGAAAACGTCTTGGCTGAACGAGGCGCGACGGCAGAGCGCGGAGAGTGGACGAGAAAAAACAGAAAAAAAAGAGAAGAGCGAAAAGAGGAGAGAGAAGAGCGGAATACCTAAAACAGCTCGCATTAAGTTCACGCCCTCTGTCCACTACCAGGACCCCCGGCACACAGCGGCCAACATGGTGGGAGGGGCGTTCAGTAGCGCACGACTGGCTGCTCATCCTCATCCTGCGCTTTGGCTGTCGCCTCGGCGCACCAGAAGTTCACGATAGTTTGTGTTTGCTAGCCTTTCCTTACGTTGCGTTCTGCCCTGCCCACCTTTTTGTCTGAAGCTCTGCTTTCGCCTTGCTACGCTTCCATCGTGCTTTCGCTAGAGCCTGTCACATTTTTTTGCCTTCCGGCGCCTTTTCCCAGGTCCTTTATTGGCCTTGCCCTTCGCCTCTGACCCATTCTTCCGCAATTTTTCTTCTTCTTCTCTTTTTTCCTTTTCCCATCCTTCGTTTCGTCTTTCTGGCCTTGTCTCCCATCTCCCCGGCACAGGCTCCACCCGACATGCGACATACAACGCCAGCTACTTCGTACCCTCCAGACGGCGCCATCTCCGTCCCCATCTCCGTTGTCGGTTGCCGCTGGCAGACCGGTGAACAAGCGTCTCTGCGTCTCTGCTGACACTCCTTCGCCTCGCCCCGTCCGACAGAGGCTGGCCTGAATCCGTCGCAAAAACCTGCCCTGGAACAGCGGTCACGATGGATGCACCCTATACGATACGTACCTGTCTTTGTGTGAAGTTGCCATTGAGATCTGTCGGTGACGAGATACTGTACACCTGACCTCGGCTTTGGCTCCCTGGATCTGCCTTTGTGCCTCCAGGCCTTTATTCACAAATCATGGCCTCTGGGCTGCCTTGATGATGTCTGCCCGATCTACTTGGTCCCTGATCTAGTTGTGTTACGCTTGATTATTCATATTTTATCTCTACCTTTGCCTTGTTTACACATCTTCGTTTCCCTTCACTCTGTCTGTAAGCTCCCCACTTCTAACAGACTCGGGCTTTCTGTCCCTTTCGCTCGTATTGCATGTATTACGAGTCCGTCTAGCTGAAGCCACTTGTCTGTGCTGTGTCTTGCCTTTTTGTGTCCCATCTTGTCCATTATTGGTTCCTCCACATACCCCCTCTATGCTAGTCCAACCCCTCTCCTACAAGGAGGCGTTTGCGCAACAGGAAGTCCGGATGGCTAGGGATGGCGACGACCGACAACGGGGATTGCGTGCGCAGGTGACGTGAAAAAAAATCCCCCAAAGGAATGGAGCGGTGTGCGTTCGAGATGAGAGGGGTGAAGGAAGAGGAAAATACGAGGGTGATTGCAGAGGAAGAAGCAGAAGAGAGAGGAAAGAGAGAAAAGACGAGCGAAAAAAGAGGAGAAGGAGGAGAAGCGGCAGGGCAGCAATGGAGAGCCGAGAGACGAGCCAAGACAGCAAAGCGAAAAAGGGCAAGCAGGAGTGAGGCCAGACCGAGAGTCAGACGGGGAAAAGAGCAGGAAAAAAACCCAAGCAAAAAAGCAATGCGACAGGCGACACGTGGAATACCGTGACGGCGAAGTTCACGATGGCTCACGATAATTTTGCCTTGGATGCACTCGCGATTCCGTCGCTTAGCCACGGGCGCGGAAGGCGAGAAAACACGAGCTGGGCGGGCCGGCCAGAGCACCCTGGGCGAGCAAGCTACGCGCAAGCACGCTATCCACTGCGGGCAAGAATAGCAGCTTCTAGCTCTGTTCTTTCGCTGCCTCCCGGCGCGTGCTGTTCACTCCACGTTTGGCAGGCTAGTGGCTGCCAGTGGGCTCTTGCTGGAAGTAGTGCCGGGATACCGGGCGCTTCGGGTGGACCCACGTCCAGTGACCGTGGCCCCTTTTTTCGAGGTCTGCTCCTGCCGGCTCTGCAAGCCGGCGGCCGGCCGCTGCTGCCCGACCAGTGTTCTTTCAGCTTGCTCCTTCGGCCAGAGTACGCTCGGCTTACGAAAGCTGCTTACGAAAGCTGCTTTGTGCCGCTGCCGCCGCGAGCCGCACAAACTACGTATACGCGAGGACCTCGGAGCAGAAGGAGCAGCCCGGCGTCTTGCAAGTGAGGCAGGTGCTCGTAGTTCTTGCCTGTTCTGGGCGATTATACTATAAACCATTTTATTATTTTTAGTTTGGCGCGGTGCGGCAACGGCAGGCGGCCGCGACGCAGTCGCAGCCATGACTAACAAAAACACAAAAAAATGGGGAGAAGGGTCCAGACTGGGCCAACTCCGTTTTTGCGGCCACACCGTGGCGTTCCACCACCTCGTCTAGATGCACAGAGACACAGCTGCCGGCTGCCCTGCGGTGCCCGAGAACGGGCTCTCTGCAACGGCGTGGGCTGGGCCGATGGCAAACCACGAGCACTCGTCGGCCGGCCGCCGCTGTGCAGACACAACGAGGACAGACGTGGACTAGGACAAGGCCTAGGACCGCCGCCGAGAGAACCACCTCGATGTCCCTGGGTATATAAGACTGACGGTGCCGTCGACATGGAGGGGATGGATGTGGTGCAGAGACCAGTATCGTGTATCGGGCTACTTCTCGCTTCCAAGTTGAGGCCGGAGAGACATCAGATAGCCTTTGAAAATCAAACACAGTTGCTGGCAGCAGCCAAACCGACCTCGGACCGTTCCCCTCGCCTGTCCCACCCCCTTCTTCCTCCTTCCTTCTTCCCCTCCACACGAAGATCCATGGCTGCCGACCAGATACACAACGCGGCCGTCGTCAGCGTTGACATTGCCGATGCCCGCGGCCCCTACATGGCGAGCTTTGCCTCGGCCCTGACGCTCGCCAACAGCCAGCCAAACTCGCCGCTGCCGTCGCCCAAGGCCGAGGCCTGCGAGTCGCCGCTGGACTTGGCCGGACGCCTGGTTGCCTCGGCAGAGGTGAGCGTTCCTGGCGATGCCGGTGCCCACGATGCTCGCGAGACCGCCGATGCCGCCGTGCCGGCCCGGCAGTCCGGCCCCTCGGCCCTGCACGCCTGGTCGCAGGTGGCCGCCGCCTTTCTGCTCAACGCCATCGCCTGGGGCACGCCCTCCATGTTTGGCGTCTACCAGCTCTACTACGTCGACACCCTCGGCATGTCCAACAGCACCGTCAGCTGGGTCGGCTCGCTGCAGACCTTCTTGGCCTACCTGCTCTCGACCGTGTCCGGCCGCCTGGCCGACACCGGCTACGGCGTGTCGTCGGCCGTCGTCGGCACGGCGCTCGTCGTCGGTGGCGGCCTCTGGACGAGCTTCGCCTCGTCCTCGACCGCCGCCCTCTTCCTGAGCCAGGCTCTCCTCACCGGCACCGGCCTCGGCCTGCTGTCCGCCGCGCCGCTGCCGTCCATCAGCGCCTGCTTCGGCCCCGGCACGCGCCACGCGCACCGGCGCGCCTTCGCCCTCGCCGTGTCGACCGTCGGCACCAGCGCCGGCGGCGCCATCCTGCCCGTCGTGGTCCAGTGCCTGATCCCCGTCGCCGGCTTCGCCTGGGCTGTGCGCTGCGCCGCCCTGCTGGCCCTCGTCGTCTGCGCCGCCGCCATCCTGATGATCCGCCCCGTGGACGCGGCCGAGGCCACGACGGCACCGGCCAGCGACGACGACACCGACGTCGAGGACGCGGCCGAGACGCCCAAGGCCAAGACGGAGGCCGACCTGCTCGCACCCGCGGCGCCCCAGCCGGCGCCGCCTACGCTGCTGCGGCGCGCCAAGCAGGCCGGCGCCGCCGTCGCCAGCCTCGTCGACATGGCTGCGCTGCGCGAGGTGCCCTTTGCGCTCTTCCTCGCGTCGACCTTTTTCCTCTTCTGGGGCCTCTACTTTGGCTTCGACTACATGGGCAACTACGCCAAGAGCGTCCTGGGCTTCTCCAGCAGCCAGGCCACCATGCTGCTCGTCATCGCCTCGTGCGTCGCCATGCCGACGCGCGTCCTCCTCGGCTTCGCGGCGGACCGCCTCGTCGGGTCCCTCGACGCCTTCTTTGCCGCGTCGGTGCTGCTGGCCACCACCATCATCTGCTGGCTGGCCGTCGGCACCTCGGCCACGGGCATGTACGTCTTTGTCGTCTTCTTCGGCTTCTCCAACGGCGCCGCCCAGGGCGTCTGGCTGGGCTCCATTGCCGAGCTGATGCCGTCTGCGTCGTCGTCCGGCGCGCCGGCAGCGTCCAACATTGGCGCCCGCTTCGGCATGGCCTGCACCGTGGCCTCCTTTGCCACCCTGGCGGGCCCGCCCACTGCTGCTGCCATCATCAGCTCGTCTGGCCACGCCACGTCCTCGGCCGCGGCCTACCACGGCGCCCAGATCTGGGCCGGCGTCGTCTCGTTTGTCGGTGCTGTCATTGTGCTGGGCGCCCGCTTCTCCGCCGTCGGCTGGCGGCGCTCGGCCGCGAGCAACAAGTCTTGAGAAGAGCACGTTCACTCTTCTCCTAATATATACACTAATACGGGGTCTTTGGTCTGGATGCACGATAAAAACACGGGAAGCACTGGGCTCGCAGATGAGCGGGATGAAAGCGAAGCACTGGTGGTGCTCGTACGATTCAACGAGTTATGATTCGTTTACGGTTATTTTAGTTATTTTACTGCTCAGTTGGGATGGAGCACGGGATGCATACTGCTGCTCTTTTAGGGTTTGGGCGTACATGGCGCAAGGAAGAGAAAAGGGAGATTGGGGCTAGACTGATGACGACGTACGGGACGTACGCAAGATATGATATTTGATTTCTTTGGGACACTTGAGCGTGCAAAGCCTCGGTGAGAGGATGGCCGTGGATAACATGATATAAGCAAGCAGAATACTTTGCCTTGTTGCCTTGTTGCCCTGCGTTCCCACTCTCGTTGTCCGCCTTCTCCCTCTTGTGTGCTCAGCGCGATTTCTCCGACTGCCGCAGCCGGTCCAGCTGCTGCACGGCCACCGCGAGCACCCGGGCCACCTCGCGGCCGTCCTCGTGCACCTCGTCGTGCTTGCCGTGGAGGTCGCGCATCCCGTGGTAGCGCAGCCCGCTGGCGGCGCCGTCAGCGGTGCGCAGGGCCGCCTCCATGGTGTCCATCTCGCCGGCGTCGACGAGCTCGTCCTCGGGCGAGTAGGCGAGGACGGCGAGGCGTGCTTGCCGGGCCAAAGTGTTTGTGGAGGGCTGGCCTGTCAGCGCCGCCGCCCAGTCGAAGCGTCCCGGACTGGCGGCATCCCAGGCGTCGCGGTCGTCGCCAAAGGCGCCCTCGACGATGACGCGCAGGACGCCGCCGACCAGCGAGTCCGGGCCGTCGCCGCCGCCGCGGTCGGCGAAGCCGCGCAGGTCGTAGACGCCCTCGAGGCCGACGAGGACTGGCGGCAGCGGCACCGGCGGTGGCCGGGACGGGAGCAGCGGCATCCACAGCTGGAAGGCCAGGAACGCGCCGCACGAGTGGCCGTAGACGATGTAGCGGCCGCGGCGGATGTAGTCGGCCGCCGAGCCGGGCGCCACGTCGTGCGGGCGCTGCGCGTCGCCCGCGGCGCCGTCGTCGGCGAGCGCCGCCAGGCCGGCCCAGACGTCCTGCAGGTGCGCCGGGTGCTGCACGCCGTCCTGCACCCGGTCGGGCGGGTACGGCGACAGGCGGTAGCCGAGCGAGGCGAAGCCGGCCAGGCGGCGGCGCCGCAGCACCGGCTGCTGCGTCGCGCTGTCCGCGTCCTGGCCGTCCCGGTCGCCCCGTGCTGCTGCCGCAAGCACGCAGTCAATGCCGGGAATGGCCGAGTCGGTCAGGATCCTCGGATCGCGCCAGGCGCCGCCATGGATGTATCTTGGCCGTCGGTGAGCTGGTGGTCAAAGCACACAAGAACCGGAGAGAAGCACAATGTACAACAGAAAACGGAAAGCGGAAGCCGAACAGAAAACAAAAAACAGAAAACAGAAACCGCAGTCGAAGCAGAACGCGACGCACATAAACCAGTATCGGTCGTCGCGGCCGGCGGCGACGCGCTCGGCTTCCGGAAACTCCCAGACGCCGGCCACCTGCCGCGGGCTCTCCCCGAAGCGGATCTCGTGGTACAGCAGCGAGGACATGGCATGGGCGGTGGTGGTGGTGCGTGGACGCGGTCAGGCGGAGATCGCACGACGAGGCTGTATTCGGATGACTAATCCTGCGCGGGACACCTCATCCACGGCGATGCCGCTCATAAGCGTGCACTACGACCATCGGCTTGCAAAGACGGGTATCCAGAACGCACCGTCTATTTAACTGTCCTATACCCCCCCGTATAGCTCCCATGTGTGCCGCCTTTCCCCGGCCTTTCCTGGTCTGCGGTTGCGCCGTAAGATACAAGAGACGATAAATGCAAGGCCAATGCACCGCACAAGAACATGGCTCTCCTTTCTCGTGCCGCTTCCTCCATGCTACTCGGACTCCTCCTCGTACTCCTCGTCTGCCAGATCCGCCGGGTCCACCACCCACTCTGCCTCCTCGCTGAACACCGGCACCAGGTTGTACTTGCCGCCCACCGGCCCCATGCCATACGCGTGGTCGGCCGGCGCCTGCTCCTCGCCCGGTTTGCGCTTCTCGTCCGCCTCCTCCAGCAGCACGGCCGTCGTCAGGAACTGCACGTCCGTGCCGGGCATCATCTCGTACGTCATGCCGCCCCAGCTCAGCTCCGCCCGCCCGGACTTGCGGATGCTGAGCGTGCCTAGGAAGCCGCCGGCGCCGATGTCGGCGAGCTTGCGGCCGTTGTTGCCCTGCGCCGGCGTCGCCGGCACGGCGTCCTTCTCGGTCAGGTCGACGGCCGCATCGGCTGTGGCGGGAGTGGCCGCTGGTGCAGGCGCGCGCGCCACGTTGTCGAGCATCACCACGTCGCCGTCGTCGGTCGGCTCGGCCTTGACGACGCCGCTGCCGCTGCCGGGCGTCGGCGGCGCCGGCTGCAGCCACGGCAGCACTGGCGGGAACTGGAACAAGAAGAGGCGGCCCTCGCGGTGCGGCGGGTCGGCCGCCGGCGTTGTGGCTGTCTGGTCGTCGCCTTCGCCCGAGGAGATCGTCGTAGCCAGCACGCGCGGCGGGTCCATGGCGAGGTCGTGCAGCATCGCCTGCAGGCCCTCCTCGACGGTGATGTCTTCGGGGTCTCGGGCCTTGTCCTTCTTGTCCTTCTTGTCCTTCTTGTCCGACTTCTTCTTCTTCTTCGCCGCCGCCTCCTCCTGCTTGATGCGCGTCGCGTCGGCAATCTCCTCCCGCTTCGCCGCGAGCTCGTCAATGTCTGTGACCTCGATCTCCTGTCCGTCGGCGCCGACCAGCTTGATGCCGCGCTCCGTCTTGGGCGCCCGCGCCCAAACCTCGTTGTCGTCTTCCGCCATGTCGGCCATGGGCACGGTGCTCTGCGCGTCGTTCTGGATGAAGAGGTCGGAGCCCGAGTCCGACTTCGCGTCTGCATCCGACGCGGAGTCGGCCGACACAGCCGCCTCGCCCGCCGCTTCCCGAGCGGCCGCTTCCAGCTCCGCTGTCGTCGCAACCTCCACTTCGCGGTCGCGATGCTCTTCGCGCTTGATGCCCATGGGCAGCAGATGGGACTGCGCCAGCTTCTTACCGCTGCCGCTGCCGACGCCCGAGCTGGCACTGCTGATGGTCTCGGCGGCGAACTCGTTCTTCACTGCGTCGTCGTCGCCGTCACCATAGTCTCCTGGCCGCCCATTGAACATGTCTGTGTTGAGCCGCGGGTCGAACTCCGCCACCGGTGCCGACGATGACGCAAACCCACCGGTGCCGCCCGCACCAGCTCCGCGCCCACCCCCGCCGAAACCGCCTCCGCCGCCACCGAAGCCGCCGGTGCCGCTGCGGCTTCCACCGCGTGCTACTGTGTTCTGTTAGCATCCCGTCTGGATCGGACCGTCCACGTAGAAACATACTGGCACCTGGCGTTTGCGAGAACGGTCCCTCCGGCACGTTCGACCGGCGCACCAGCCCGTCGCGGCCGCCGCCAAAGTCGCCTCGGCCCCGACCCCGACCCCGTCCACGGCCGCGCCCGCCATTCATCCGGCTTTCACGACGCCGACGCGCATCGTCAGCGGCTACGCGGTCGCTGAGCTTCTTCTCTTCCGCCTCGGCGAGGGCCTTGCGCTCGTCGTCCGCGCGCCGCACCGCCTTTGGCCGCATCTTAAAGGACCGCGCGGCCGCTGACCGCGCTGCTGGTGCTTTTGATTCTGTGGCTGCTGCCGCGCTTTCGCCCTGCTCTTGTGCGCCTGTCGCTGGTGCCTCTTGTCCTGTTGTGCTTGCCGGCGTCTCGGCTGCTGGTGCTGCGCCGCCGCGCGGAGCGACCCGCCTCGTGCGCGGAGGCATGTTGACTAGCAGGTCGCGTCTGGTGTCTGAGAACGAAGGGTCGTGTGAGAGGCTGGCAGGCAAATGAAGCTCTTATGAGTTCTGTATATTCCAGTATCACCTGACCACGGTCGATTGCCCAGTAATGATTGTCTGCAGAGGGAAGGCACGCAGGGCCTCCGCCACTTTTTTTACATGATCTCCACAGAGGCAAGAGCGAGAAATGGGCACTGTTACCTAATGTTGTCTTATCGCGATAACAAGTCGTTATCAACATGTCGCGCTTTCGCCTTTGCGACGGCTGCTCGACGCCGGCAACGTCGACGCAGACAGACAGCCCCCATGCCCGTTCTACCCACCTGTGAGAGAGAGCGGCGAGCGTGAATCCCGGACACCTGTGTCGGATACGTGCCCCCGCTTCATGGCCTCCTCCCCCTTCCCTCCGTCCAGCGCCTCGCCTGGCGCCGGACGCATTGTCGTCGGCCTCGACCCCAATGGCGAGCCGAACCTGGAGGTCGTCTCCTACCAGTACCCGCTGAAGCTGATCTCGCCCGTGTCCAGCAACGGCAGCAGCTACTCGGGTCTCCTGAGCGGTGTCCGCAGCACACAGAACGGGCAAAACGTGCCGCACAGCGATGCGCGCAAAAAGAGCGCCCTCGTCTTCCTGCTTTCGTACGGCGGCGGCCTCGTGGCCGGCGACCAGGTCCGTGTCGTCGTCGACGTGCGGTCCTGCGCACGCCTCAGCATCGTGACCCAGGGCACCACCAAGGTGTTCAAGGCGCCCATGGTCCCCGGCATGCGGGAGCCGATCGTCACCCGCCAGACCATGGAGATGGCCGTGGCCGCCGGCGCAGCGCTGTGTCTGCTGCCGGACCCCGTGCAGCCGTTTGCGGACAGCGTCTACGAGCAGGTGCAGGTGGTGCGGATGGCGGCCGGCGCCTCGCTCTGCCTGCTCGATTGGGTCACGCAGGGCCGGGCAGCGCGCGGCGAGAACTGGAGCTTCATACGGTGGCAGGGCCGCAACGAGGTGTGGGTAGAGCGCTCGACAGGCCCAGACGGCGCCGACGGCGCTGACGCGGACACCGGCCGGCTCCTCGTCTGTGACGCCGTCATGCTCGCCCCCGGGCTCATCGGCGGCGGTTTCTCCGCGTCGCCGGCGGCCGCGGCGCCGACGATTCTCCGCGACGCCATGCACGGCCTGGCCGTCTTCGGCACACTCATTCTGCGCGGGCCTCTCGTCGACGCCCTCTGTCACTTTTTTATGCTCGAGTTTGCGGCGCTGCCGCGACTCGGCGCCCGCGACTTTCACGATAAACTAAAATCAGACCCTACAGCGACGAGCATGCTTGACGTACCGTCGGCTCCCGAGACCGCCGAGCAGTGGCGCACTCGCCGCTTGGTGCTGGAACAGGCGCACGGGATCCTCTGGTCGGCTGCGGCTGTGCGCGGCTGCGTTGTCGTCAAGTTTGGCGCACGCACCGTCGAGGGCGGTCGCCTCTGGATCGGCAGCATGCTTGAACGGGAGGGCAGCGTGGTCACGGCTTTCGGAGATGAGGCTCTCATGTGTGTTCGGTGACCTATCGTTTTGGCTCCACGAGATACTAACGAGTCGTCAATCGATTCTTCTTCATTTCTTCATTTCATTTTCTTCTGAAAAAGATTCGGAGTAAAGCGACTGCTTGCCAAAAAATACTTGTTTAATACAATATGAATGAGAAAGAGCCAAAGACAAAATGAGCCTTGATAGTACGTAGCCCTCCACCTGACGCCGGCAAAAACGAAACACGCAACGATACGCATATATGGTCTAGACAATAATTCATAAACATCGTAGTTTCGCAAACAGCTGATGACAATCTCTGCTCCCGTCTTCCCCTCGATAATACACAACGGATAACCAGCATTGTGACTGATCTGTCTCCACACCGTCCCGCGGGTTTCAGCGATCAGCGTTCATGATTACGTGCTAATTGTGCTGAGTTCTGGGAAATATTGGGCAATTTTGTTGGGATCACCATAACTGGACCGTGGTGGTTCCGCAGGTGTAATTGGGGTGACTGGGTCCCCTCCGCTTTGAGGCAGTACGGCGCCATGGACCTGCTCCAACTCACTCAACGACATGCGCTTTTTCTTAATGTTTCCCTGGGCCGGCGGGTGGGACAATGTTTGGCGAGCCGGATCGGACTTGTCTGCCTGTGCAGTGTAGGCATTGGAAGGCTCTGCAATGGAAGGCGGGGCGAATAGGCCACCGTTAGCGTTGGAAGACGAGGCGTATGGTATCCTGGGGCGGCCGATCGAGGCGGTATCTGGTGTGCGGGACCGCATCACGCTGAGAGGGACCATGGAAGCGCGAACTTTTTGGCACGGCTCCACGACATCGGGGGCGGGAGAGGATACAAGGGTTGGCAGCGAGATCTTTTCGTTGGCCACGAGGCCCTTTGTCTGGACGAAAGCAGCAGAGCGGGTGTGTGCCGGGCCGCGGTTGGAGTAGGCGTCGAGAATCGGGTGGACCATGACCGTCTGGGCGTGGATGGTGAGAATCGAGTTGGTCGGGACGTTTACCCAGTTTTCTATCATGAGTGTTAGTGAGTGCGTACGGATTTGGCCTTTCTGGGCCTGGTCCTCGGAATAAAAGGGCTCACCTCGCTCAAAGGTAAGGGGCTCGCTGGCAACGAGAATGACGTCGGAGCCCTTGTCACGGCGCTTCATCTGGTAGTCCTTCTTGTCGGTGACCGAGTGCTGCTTTTCCCACTGGCTGCCGGAGGAGTAGTAGAGGCTAGCTGCCTGGTCGGTGGCACTGCTGACGTAGCGCGTGCAGATGACGCTGTTGCCGTCGGACAGGGCAAAGTTGAGCAGACTGCGGGTGTCGACATTCTCGTCGTGGATCACGCTCTCGGGGATGGCGTCGGTGAGCTCGTTGATGATGGCAATGGTGCGAAGCATGGCCTTGCGCAGAAGACCGGGGTTGAAGCCCTTCTCGGGAGGCTCGCTTGGGTTGGCACCCATGCGCTCAAGGGTGTCGAGGAAGAGGGCAAAGGCCCACTCGCTGTCGGTTCCGCCGACGACGATGTGGTACCACTTATCCGCAAGGCGCTCGGCCAGACGGCGCTTGATGTATTTCCAGCCGCCGAGCGAGCCGTTGTGCATCCACATCAGGCTGCCGTAGGAGAAGGGGTGGCAGTTGTCCTCGCTGAGGGGGGCACCGGTGGCAGCGCGGACGTGGGCGAAAATGAGGCGCGAGGCGGTCTTGCTGGCGATGCGCTCGAGGTTGGCGCAGTTCCAGGCAGGGATGGTCGAGCGGAAGAGGCAGGGAGCCTCGCCGAGCTTGGGGTCAGTGTAGAAGCCGATGCCGAAGCCGTCGGCATTGTTCTGGCCGCGCCGCGTGTCCTATGCAGAGTCAGACATGCGATAGGCGGCATAAGTGGCCCACGTGGCAAAAGTTGGCAAAAGTGGCAGAGGAAACGCACGAGTCGCAACCGAGCATCAAACGATTGCTTGAGCATAGAGTGTGTGGGATCGAGGATGAGCTTCGAGAGCAGGATCTCGTCGCTACCCTTGTAGACCTGGTAGAGCAGGTTAGCAGAGTCCGACGAGGGACTGGCGCGCAGGTGAGTTTGACGCACCAGGAAGCGACACATGATGGGCAGAGTTGGCTGGAGAGCTCGCAAAGCCAAAAAGCCCGCAGAAGCTCCAAAGCTGAAATGCTGCTTTGTCCTCGAGACCAGATGAAAGCAGAAGAGAGCGTCAGAGGGCACGGGTGGGAATCGTGGGCCGTAAAGATTGGACAGCTGTGTCAGATGGAGCAGCAGCGCGAGGAGAGACGGCAAGCGAGAAATGCGAATGAGGAATACGAAGAAATAAAACGAGAGAAAACGAAGAGAAAAGAAGGTATCTAGAAGTGGCGCAGCAGAAGTCGGTGAGGTTGAAAAGGAGCGTTTGCGGGAAAGAGTCAGAGGACGGATGAGGAAGGAAGAACTGTGATGTGGGTCTCTGCCGAATGATGTAGGGAGTCGCATTACTTGGTACTGGTACGAGCGACAGCACGCAGTGCCTGGGGTGCCGCTGTGCTAGACGTGCCGGTAGCGCCGGCCTGGTGGGCATTGCCGGCGGCGGCTGCCCTGGCGCATGCAGGCGTCGCTTCCCCGACAGATGGGCTGTGGCGCCACAGACACGCTGCAAGGCTGAGGGTCTAGCGTTGTGGCGGAATTTGGCGGAAAAATGTCGACATCGGAGAATGAGTCAGCCGGAGATTCCTGCTATGAAGCAGAAATGGTGGAACTGTGCAGGCGAACACGCGCGAGCACGATATTGGCCCGATATTGGAAGCTCGGGTCTCCGTCCAGGGCGCCGAATTCGGGCGCACAGAAGAGTACTCTGCACGGACACGACACGACGCCACGAGCGAGACAGGAGAGACACGCGATGGCGCACAGTTTCTGTCGCGCGCTTTCCAAGTGCCGGCTTCACGGCTGCGTGCAGACTCGCGAGTCGTACGGAGTATTACCTGTATCGCGTGCGCCAGCCAGCATGTCTCTGCCGAGGCTGTGGCCAGCCTGGCGTTGTCGCGGCTGTGCAACGCCGCGAACTGGTCGCTTGGCTGGCTGAATTCACAAGGAAGTGCCCCAGCCAGGTTGCCACAAGGACGACGACCACTGGCTGCTGGGCAATGGCATTGCCTGCCGAGAGCACATCAGCAAGGCCTGGCAGCATCGACAGGCCTCACACGAGACAGACGGAGCACGAGCACGAGCACGAGCACACGCACATATACAACCTTCTCCACACCGCTGGCGAAACGGCGCACTTCACATTCTGCACGTCGTTGCAGACGTCCATGTATGACATGAGACCATTTGTGGCTGTTATGCTGTCGCCCGGCAGCACAGACTCGCGGCCTGCCCTTGTACTTGGTACTTGAGGCGAGCCATGGCGTGACAGTTGCGGTGAACATGCCCGATGGCCAGCGCTCGGTGGTCTTGCTGCGTGAGACCTGCGTGCCGCTTGAAGGTGTCATAGCAAGGCAGAGACGGCGGTGCTGTGCCGCGTGCCGTTGTAGCAAACAACACCCTTGCACGGAGTCAATGGGTAAGCATCCCGTTGATTGGCATGGGTGTGCGTCGACGGTGTAATACATGCATACTCGTTGCCTTGTAGTCTGATTGGCCAGTGATATCGTCGTTGCGCATCTCTGGTAGCCTTGGCCAAGTCTCCTTTGATTGGGGCCTTAAGGCTACAACCGCTGGTAGCCTATTTGTGTCGTCCGGCAAGGCTGGATACATACGGGCCGCCGATTGGGCCGCTTTCATCGTTGGCCTCTCCAATGGGCCGGTTGTAAGCCCACGGGCAAGCACAAGTGTCTGGTATGGCGATCGAATACAAATAGACGGACTCCTGGCCTGGGCTCTGCCTTCATTGCCCACTTATACAAGCATACATCACATACTGCACAATGACCGCTCTGGACAGCTCATCCTACACTCTGGTGGACACCCCGGCGTCCGTCCGGTCTCTGCTTGCCGAAATCAAAGACGTTCCAACGCTTTATGTCGACCTGGAGGGCGTCGCGCTCTCGCGCTACGGTTCCATCTCGCTCGTCACCCTCTACGCCCAGCCGCGCGATCATACTTACATCGTCGACGTCCACACTCTGCGAGAGGCCGCCTTTTCTACGGCTGCACCCGGCGGTGCAACGCTGCGCTCCGTCCTCGAGTCGCCGGCCGTCACCAAGGTCTTCTTCGACGTGCGCAACGACTCTGACGCGCTGCACCACCACTACGGCGTGTGCCTGCAGGGCGTCGAGGACATCCAGCTGATGGAGATTGCCGGGCGACGGTCAAAGGGCCGTAGCTTTGTCAGTGGCCTCAACCGCTGCCTGACCGTGGACGCGCCAATGTCGACGGCCGCCAGAAAGGCCTGGTCCGCCACCAAAGAGGCTGGCATGGCGCTCTTTAACCCGCCCCATGGCGGCACCTACGAGGCCTTCAACGCGCGTCCGCTGCACCCGATCCTGTTGCGCTACTGCGTCAACGACGTCTGCTTCCTGCCGCTGCTGCGCGATCTCTACTGGGGCCGCCTCGATGCGGCGTGGCGTCGCAAAGTCGCCGACGAGACGCGGAAGCGCGTGGTCGCGTCGCAGAGCGCGACCTACGAGCCGCATTCGGAGATGAAAAAGTTTGGACCCTGGAACAGCTAGATGCAGTCCTTGCTGCCGTGATGGAGGAGCGCGTACAGCGATCACAGACGTATCTGAGTAGAGTACTCGATAAATTACAGTGACTCTGGTAAGGCCGGGCTGGTACGTAATCCCGGATACACGGCTATCGGTACTATATAGTTACATATCATAAACTCTGCTTAGAAGCATACGCCAAGGCACGTGCAAATGGTGAGGGGCCCTCCCCAACAAAGTGGCGGTGATCCCTTAAATACATGGTCCCAATTGCCCCCGTCATAATTATCAGCAAATTCCAGCGAACGGCCGTCGTGAATTCATCCTTGTTTGGCCCATGCGACGCGCCGTTTGAGGGACTACCGGACCATGTTCATGCTGCTTCCTTCGAAATCCTCTGTCGACGACCCGTCCGTCGCCAACTAGTTGGACGACGCCTTCGCTCTGGGCCACACCTTGCCCACCGCCTCTTTCCGGCATCTTCCTCGCCGGCATTTCGGCCTATTTCGCACTCATCTCAGCTTCCGATTTTCCCGCCTGACAGAGCTCTCCGGCCTTCCGACTGCCCCTTCTTCTTGGACCCGTCTGACGCCTCTCTGATTCCGCTATGAGTGGACGGCGTCTTGCTGCCGGCGCCCTCGGCGCGCTGACCCGCCGCAGCACCGCTCCGGCCGGTGCCCGACTCTATCACCGCCGGCTGCTGCCGAACGGCGGGCTGCAGCGGCTCGAACCCACTGTCCGCGCAGCCCGGCAGCGTCAGGGCTTTCCCGTGAACGGCTTCCACAATGCTGTTGCCGTCCGCAACGCTTCCTTTGCGCGCCTGATCCCGAAACTGGTCGTCAAGTTTGCCCGCATCCCCGCCATGTTTGGCGGCTTGATGATCGGCGCCCTTGCGTGGGTGCAGTACCAAGCCATTCGTACGTTTCTGCGTGGAGTGGTGTCTCTGGAGTGCATGCTGACACGTGTAGAGGTCGGCAACTCCGCCTACGACATGTACGCATCGACGCGAGACACCGTGACCGGCGCGGCATCCGGCCTCTGGGACGGAGCCGTCGGCGTGGTACACCAGACACGCCAGGGCTGGGAGAACACAAAAGACCAGATCGCCGTGCCCGAATGGCTGCAGACAGTCATGAGAAAGGGCGAGGAGCTTCGGGCGGGCTTTGGCGGGTCGGGCGGCGGACCTGGCGGCGACAAGCAGCCCAAGCAGGGCCGCGGCTCTGAAGCAGCCGCCGCAGCGGCTGCTGCCGCAGCCTACGGCTACGCCGACCACAAGGACGACGAGGACCAGAAGCCCGGCAGCGAAGCGGTGGCGCGGGACGACCAGATGATGCTGTTCACCAAGAAGATGATCGAGATCCGCAACATCCTGTCCAAGGTCGGCCAGTCCAGCACGCTGACCCTGCCGTCCATTGTCGTCATCGGCTCGCAGTCGTCTGGCAAGAGCTCCGTGCTGGAGGCCATTGTCGGCCACGAGTTTCTGCCCAAGGGCACCAACATGGTCACGCGTCGGCCCATTGAGCTCACCCTGGTCAACACGCCCGACTCGCAGCTCGAGTACGGCGAGTTCCCGGACCTCGGCCTGCGGCGGATCACCGACTTCTCCTCCATCCAGCGCACGCTGACCGAACTTAACCTGGCCGTTCCCGAGACGCAGTGCGTCTCGGACGACCCCATCCATCTCAGCATCTACTCGCCGCATGTGCCGGACCTGTCCATGATTGACCTTCCGGGCTACATCCAGGTCGTGGGCCAGAACCAGCCCTTGGAGCTGAAGCAGAAGATCTCGGAGCTCTGCGACAAGTACATCCAGCCGCCCAACGTGATTCTGGCCATCTCGGCCGCCGATGTCGATCTGGCCAACTCCACGGCGCTGCGCGCGAGCCGGCGCGTCGATCCGCGCGGCGAGCGCACCATTGGCGTGGTCACCAAGATGGACCTCGTCGACCCGGCACGCGGCGCCTCGATCCTGCAGGACCAGCAGTACCCGCTGCGGCTCGGGTACGTGGGCGTGGTGGCGCGGGCGCCGCAGGCCTCGAGCGGCGGCCTGTTCAAGAAGGGCGGCAGCGGCAATCTGATGGCGCAGATCACGCGGAACGAGGACAACTTCTTCGGCGCGCACCCGCTCGAGTTCGGCCAGAACGCCGACGTGTTTGTGGGCACGACCACGCTGCGCAAGAAGCTGATGCACGTGCTGGAGCAGACCATGTCGGCATCGCTGCAGGGCACGACGGACGTGATCCGCCAGGAGCTGGAGGAGGCCACGTACGAGTTCAAGGTGCAGTACAACGACCGCCCGCTGTCGGCGGAGTCGTACCTGGCCGAGAGCCTCGACGCGTTCAAGCACTCCTTCAAGCAGTTCGCCGAGGAGTTTGGGCGCCCGCAGATGCACGCGCTGCTCAAGGGCGAGCTGGACCAGCGCGTGCTGGACCTGCTGGCGCAGCGGTACTGGAACAAGCCGATCGACGACCTCGCGCCCGTCGTGCCGGAGCCGGACCCGCTGTCGGAGCTGCCCAAGGCGGACCCGGACTCGCTGTACTGGCACCGGCAGCTGGACGCGTCGACGTCGCAGCTCACGAAGCTGGGCATCGGCCGCCTGGCGACCAACGTGGTGGCCACGAGCATCCAGCTCAACATTGAGCGGCTCATCACGCAGTCCAACTTTGCCAACCACCCGTTTGCGCGCCAGGCCATTATCGACGCGGCGTCGAGCATCCTCAACGACCGCTTCTACAGCACCAGCGACCAGGTCGAGAACTGCATCAAGCCGTACAAGTACGAGATCGAGCTCGAGGGCCGCGAGTGGGACGCGGGCCGCGAGCACGTCGGCGGCGTGCTCAAGACGGAGCTGCAGGCCTGCCAGGACGCCCTCAAGCGCCTCGAAGCCACCGTCGGCGGCCGGCGCAAGCTCGGCGAGGTCATGAGCTTTATCGACCGCGCGCGCCGCGGCGACGTGATTGTCGAGGGCGAGGGCCGCACTGGTGCCGGCGGCTTCAGCGCATCGCTGCTGCAGAAAGGTATGTCTTTTGTGTCCCTCTCCTCTCCCTCTTCCTCTCGTCCTCGCTCGGTTTCTTGTACTCGAGCACACGCTAACAAAGCAGGACGCGAGGCTGTCTTCCTCCGCGACCGGGCAGACATTATCAACATGCGGGTGCTCGCGGCCAAGTCGAAGCAGTGCCGCAGCATCGTCAACAAGTACTACTGCCCAGAGGTGTTTCTGGACGCCGTGGCCACGAAGCTGGCCAGCACGGCGGTGCTGTTCCTGAACGTGGAGCTGCTGTCGGAGTTCTACTACAACTTCCCGCGCGAGCTGGACCAGCGTCTGGGCCGGCACCTGTCGGACGAGGAGATGGAGCGGTTCGCCAAGGAGGACCCCAAGATCGGGCGGCACCTGGACGTCATCCGGCGCAAGGAGTTGCTGGAGCTGGTGCTGGACAAGATGGAGAGCCTGCGGCAGCTGGAGGGCCGCGAGAAGGCGCGGCGCGGCGGCCCCTCGAACGACAAGAAGTCGGCCGCCGGCCGCTGGGGGCTGTTTTGAAGGGCAACCGGCGCCGTGTCGTCGCTGCCCCTCTGCCTTTAACGACGTTATGGAACGAGCTGCCCTTGCTTTGCCGTGTCGTTTTCCTGTGCTTGTGTCCTCCTGGACTTGTACGCTTCCAGCCTCACGGACCTCACCACCGCCCGCGAAGCTGCTCTCGCTTTGTGGTGTCTCTGCGGCGGTCGGCGGCAAGGACGCCCGATGTATGTATGTAGTAACGTAGGAACAAATACCCTCCTCGCTTTGCAACGAAAATATAGATTCTTTCTTTGGACAAATACAAAAATGGAAGTGGCGCAATACACGATGTCCTGCGATCCGTGCAAGTGATTTCTAGATTGTGTTTCGGGCCACCAACTGCCGTAGGCTTCTGCATGCTGTACTGTTTATGTGTGACGACGCCATAGCGGCGCCTGCTCTGTTTTCCCTCCCCCCGTCTGGCCTCATGGCTGGGCCTTCAGCCGCCCTCCACACTCGTCTGCAGGGTGACCTCCCAGCGCAGGCTGTTGCCGCGGCCGTAGCCCTCTCCGAGACGGTTCTGGATGAGGCGGGCGACGCGGTTGCGCAGCTGGCGCAGGGCGCTGTCGTCGCAGCCGCGCACGACGCGCACGCGCAGGTTGGCGATGCAGAGGCCGTAGTGGACCTGCCAGAACTGGGCGTCCTCGACACGCGCAATATTCGGCTCGGCGGCGATCTCGTCGAGGACGGAGGACACGCCGTTGCCGTGGCTGTGACTGGCGACCGACGCCGAAGCGGCCGCGGGTAGCGCGGTGGACGGGAGACTGCCGGGCGCCGGCTTGGCGGCCGAGGCGGCCGAGAGCGACACGGCCGCGGCACTCTCGGGCTTGCCGGCAAAGGACATGAGCAGCATGAGGCCCTGGGCGACGGCGAGGCGGGCGCCCAGCATCAGCATGGACAGGGCAATGGTGGCGCACAGCAGCCGGTCGAGCCACGGCTGCACGGCGACGAACATGAGCGGCAGGACGAGCAGGACGAGCGAGACGCCGAGGGTCAGAAAGTGGAAGGGGTTGGCCAGCACGGCCGAGAACCCGGGGACCATGGCGAGCGCAGCCAGCAGCGCGAAGACGGAGGCGAGCAGCGAGGTGGCGCGCTGCGGGCGGGACGCGCCGCGCGAGGCGGACGCGGGCGAGGCGGCGCGCTTGTTGGCGGGCGCAGCCGCGGCGCCGGCGTAGGGGGCGACGCCGTGCAGCAGCAGGAGGGCGCGGCGGATGCGGGCGTGGTTGCCGACGCCGTAGGCGCTGACGAGGGTGCAGGCGAAGGCGGCGAGGGCGGGCACGTCGACGGAGCCGGGGTGGACGTAGCGCGAGTGGCCGCTGCCGTGGTGGTGGCCGCCGTGGCCGCCGGGCCCGCCGGGGAGGTGGAGGGCGGCCTCGGAGACGTGGGCGTGGTGGTGGTGGGCGGCCGAGCCGGCAGTGGCGGCGGCTCCGGGCGCGGCCGAGGCCTCGAACCAGTCCTTGAGGTCGTGGCTGAGCAGGTCGAAGCCGCCAAAGACGAGGAAGATGCTCATGGCGAAGCCGGCGAGGACCTCGGCGCGGCGCAGGCCAAAGGGGTGGCGGATGGTGGAGCGGCGCCAGACCTCAAAGTTGCCGAGCAGGTCGACGGCGACGCAGACGGCGGCCGAGCCGACGTCGAAGAAGACGAGGTGCGAGAGGGCGGTCAGCGCGAGGCTGTCGCCGCCGTCGGCGGCGCAGAAGAAGACAAAGGCGGCGACAAAGGCGTGGCACAGACACCAGTAGAGGCGGGCGCGCTGGTCGCGCTGCATGCTGCCCCAGGCCTCGCGCAGGGTCGGCAGCGGCAGTGAGGCGGGCAGGACGGGCGGCGGTCGCGGCGGCGGCTCCTGGAAGATCTGGTGCTGGGCCGAGACGCTGCTGTGCTTGTAGCGATGGCCGCGACGGAGGCCGATGTTCTGGGGGTCAGCTTGGTGGAGGGGGGAGAGGAGGAGAGGAGGAGAGGAGAGAGGAGAGGAGAGGAGAGACGAACCGACTTGACGGGCGCCGTCGTCGAGATGTACTCGGTCTGGAAGTTGAACGGGTTGGAGACGGAGGCAGCCATGCTGGCGGACGCGGCGCCGGTGCCGGCGTCGTCGCTGGCGTCGGTCATGGAGCCGGCCGAGGGCGGGCGCAGAAAGGAGGTGCGGTAGGCGTCGGGGCTGAGCAGGTCGGAGGAGGCGTACAGCGAGAGCGGGCGGCGCGACGGCGCGCGCACGGACGCGGCGGCGGGCGCGTAGAGCGAGATGGGGCGGGGCCGCGGCGAGGACGGGCCGGAGGCCGACGAGGACGCGGCCGAGCAGCTCGAGAGCGGACGGCGCGCGTCGAGCGAGGGCGACGGCGACGGCGAAGCCGACCGTCGCAGCAGCGCCGCGTCGTGCGGGTGCTCGGGCAGCGAGCGGTCCAGCGGGCGGCTGCGGCGCGCGCCAGACGTGTGCGCGGGAAAGCCGGACGGCAGGTCCGACAGCCGCGGCGTTCTGGCGGCGTCGTCGTCGTCGTCAAGGTCGAGGCTGAGGTCGAGGTCGATCAGATGGCTGTCCGCGTCGCGCTCGATCGGCGGCGGCGGCGGCGCGTCCTGGGGCGGCGGAGAGGACACGAGCAGAGATGGCGGAGCCGGGCCGGACGCCATGTGCCGCGGGCGGGAGGCGGACAGAGACGGCGAGGGCGCGCGAGGGCGGATGCTGGCCGGCGGTGATGTCGTGGGCATCGCCATGTCGCCGAATGGCCAATGGCCCGTTGTGGCCAACAGGGCGACCTGGCCCCTTACTGTTTTCGGCCTAGCGCTTAGACACGTCTGGGACGCTCGGAACGATGCTGCGTACGCGTGCCAATATTCCCGTGTCGCCGCGTCGATGGAACTGCGTGCTGCTGGCCGTGGGCGTCTGCGCAAAGGCGAATGGCAGAAGCATCGCGGTGCGGCGCAGGCCCAGGCCGTGAGCGTCGTCAGAGCGATACGAAAGTACCGGGGGCGTCGTGTAGTGCCGCGTACAAAGTCCATTCGGTCACGTGCGCCGACGGGGCTAGTGGATACATGCATGGCACCGCATATGCATTACCGCGCACATGTGTCTGGCTACGTGCAACACGGCCTGCCGTCTCTGGCCTCCTCGATCTCGCATCTCGCCATGCGGTCGGTGGCCTGTCGCCCTCTGCAGACTACGGACGAACAGGAGCGCGCGCGCTCGGCAGCTCTGAACGGCCGCTCTGCGCTCTGCACCCCGCGACGCCGCCTCTTTGCCGGCCGCGCTGCGCGCACGCGGCGCCATGGACGACGACACGCCGGCGGCCTCGACGGCGTCGCACCGCCGGAAGCCGAGCTTCGGCGCCGGCCTCCTCGCGCACATCCCGCTGCTGCGCGCCGGCCTTGCGACGCACCGGGCGGCGCACGACGACGGCAGCGCGCCCGGGCCCGACGACGCCCCGTCGCCGCTGCTGCCTCGCCCGCGGCCCGTCATCGACGACACGGACACCCACTCTGGCACACTGCCGTCACCAACACGCGCAGAGCCTCCGCCTGCACCGCCTCTCTACGCGCCGGCACCGCCCAAGACGCGCCGCCGCCGCGGGTCGCTGCGCAAGGTGGCGCTGCTAGGCCGCGGCGCCCAGCGCGAGCGCCGCGAGCGCAGCACCGGCGTCGGCCTGGGCATTAGCAGCGCCTCGGCGTCGGCGTCGAGCGTCGACAGCGTCGGCAGCACCTCGAGCCTGTCGAGCGTCGAGAGCCTGCCGCCGCTCGACGTGGACGCCACGCCGCGCCCGTCCATGGACGGCTACGCGGCCCGGCTGCGCGACCACGCGACCGCGCCCGAGCCGGGCACCGCCGACTCGACCGACGACGACGACGCCGGCCTGCACATGGCGCGCGCGAGCGTCCTCGCCAGCACCCACGCGGGCGGCAGCAGCGGCGCCGACGCGGCCGCGGGCGGGCTGCTCGCGGCGGCGGCGACGGCGACGCCGCTGCGGACGGACAAGGCCGAGCCGTCGTCGCTCAAGACGCCGTCACAGAAGCAGCTGCACCCGCTGCCGGGCGCGCTGTACACGCAGGGCCTGAAGCAGCGCGCCAAGTCGCCGCTGTCGTACACCGATCTGGCCACGCCGCTGCCGCCGCTGCCGCCGTCGGCCGACGCCGACTGGGACTACGCCGAGACCGAGTGGTGGGGCTGGGTCATGCTCGTCGTGACCTGGGTCGTCTTCGTCACCGGCATGGGCTCGTGCTTTGGCGTCTGGAGCTGGGCCTGGGACGTCGGCAAGACGCCGTACGCGCCGCCCGAGCTCGAGGACGACCCGACGCTGCCCATCGTGGGCTACTACCCGGCGCTGCTGATCCTCACCAGCGTCATGGCCTGGGTGTGGGTGGTGATTGCCTGGATCGGCATGAAGTACTTCCGCCACGCCAAGATCAGCGGCGACTGATGGCGCCGATAGAAGACTGCGGCGCAGTGCTGCGCTCGGGAAGCCTAGACAGAGCACTGCCAGAATAATAGCTCCTATCTTCGCAACGGCGCCGTGGGTGAATCGCTGAAGCACGTGTAGCCAAGCCGAGTCAGACGAGGCTGCAGCCTTGCAGACGTTCCACAGTCTCACCTCTGTCAGCGCCTCTGTCCAGCATGTCAGCGTGTCTGTCCACCATGTCAGCGCGTGCACTATCCACGGCTTGTTCTGCGAAGAGCCGCGCGACTGAAGCGCCCGGAGCTATCCTCGTATCGGCAGGAAAGGCTAGCTTGCCGAGGTCGCTACCCCGGCTTTTCCATCGGCACTCGCCCAAGCTGGTGTTCGTGCTCAACCCCGCAAAACGACTCGGACCACACCATCGACGCTGTCTTCTGCTGTCCCGTTCTCGTGTCTCCCACTGCACACTTCTCCCGGCGACGCAATCTCTCGATGGCCGCCCCTCCGCCGCTCACCGGCCTGCGCGTGCTCGAGTTTGCCGGCCTTGCCCCGGGTAAGTCGAGTGGCCAAGACGGTGGTCTTTGTCTGTCTTTCCGTCCGGCGCTGACAGCGGCCACAGCTCCGTTCGCCGGCGTCCTCTTTGCCGACGCCGGTGCCGACGTGCTGCGCATCGACCGCCCGGCCGCGGGCAGCGACGCCGCCGCGCCGACCGACGACCCGCTCGCCCGCCGCAAGGCCTCCATTGCCGTCGACCTGAAGCGCCCGCGCGGCGTCGCGCTGGTGCGCGCGCTCGCCGCCGACGCGGCCACCGACGTGCTGATCGACCCGTTCCGGCCGGGCGTGCTGGAGCGCCTCGGCCTGGGGCCGGCGGCGCTGTGCGCGGCGAACCCGCGGCTCGTGTACGCGCGCCTCAGCGGCTTCCGGCGCGACGGCCGCTACGCCGCCATGGCCGGCCACGACATCAACTACCTGGCCGTGTCCGGCGTGCTGGCGCTGCTGGGCCGCGCCGACGCGCCGCCGACCCCGCCCGCCAACCTGCTCGCCGACTTTGCCGGCGGCGGCCTCGCGCTGGCCGCCGGCGTGCTCCTGGCCCTCGTCGCGCGCGCCGCCTCCGGCCGCGGCCAGGTCGTCGAGGCCAGCATGGTCGACGGCGCCGCCTTTGTCGCCTCCTTTCTGCGCTTCCACGCGCACACGCCGCTCGGCGACCGCCCGCGCGGCCACAACCTGCTCGACTCCGGCTGCCCCTACTACGACACCTACGCCACCGCCGACCGCCGCTACATGGCCGTCGGCGCCCTCGAGCCGCGCTTCTTCGCCGCCCTCGTCCGCGGCCTCGGCCTCGATGCGCAGTGGAACGTCCGCCGCTACGACCGCGCCGCCTGGCCCGCCCTGCGCGCCGCCATCGCCGCCGCCTTCCGCGCCCAGCCCCGCGACCACTGGGAGCGCGTCTTTGACGCCACCGACGCCTGCTGCACGCCCGTCCTCGACTTTGCCGAGATCCAGCACGGCCGCGCTGCCGGTCGCGAGTCCGACCAGCGGCCCTTTGTCGGCCTGCGCGACACGCCGCTGCTGGCGGTCACGAGCGCCCGCGACGAGACGGAGGCCGCCGCAGGAGCCAGCCCCGGAGCAAAGGTAGAAACAGACTCGGACAGTAAGCTTCCCCAAACAGCCGACTCAAGCACGAACGAGGCCACGGGCTACCGCCGCGGCCAGGGTCCGGGCGTGGAAGGGGGCGGCTACGTGGGCCAGGCATTGCGGCCCGGCGAAGGGGGTGAGGATGCTTTGCGACGGTGGCGTGGATGGACACGGAAAACCGACTACGACGTGGAAGACGGCGGCTTGGTCCTTACGGGCGACAAAGCGCGGCTGTGATTTCGTAGGCAGGCTTGAATTGCAGCTACTTCACCAATGCGAGCTCAAGCAGCAGGATTCTGCACAGAATGGTATCAGGTCGACTACTGTAGCAAACGTTATTTGATCTAAGCTGCGGAAATGAGCAGGGGATATGGGATATGGAGTATGGAGTATGGAGTATGGAGTATGAAGTATGAAATAGGATAGACGGAGATGAAAGCAAAGACAGAGGCCAAAGGAACAGGCACAGGAGGGTCGGCTAGAGGTGTACGTCGTAACAGCAATAGCACATTGTCGTTTTTCCAAAACCAAGCGGACACCAAGACGGCAGAAGAGAAGAGAAGAAACTGGCAGTGGCAGTCGCTCGTTCGTGGTCGCCAGTGTGTGCTTGCTGTCACTACTGCACCTGCGCCACCACCTCGCTTGCCCGGCCCAGCGCATCCACCATCTGCTGGCACTCCTTTCTCCGCCGCACCGTGTAGTCGCTCTCCTTGAGCAGGTCGTCCAGCGTGTCCGTGCGGTACATGTTCTCGAGCAGCTCCCGCTGCATCTCGTCCTTGGTGAACCTGGATGGATTAGTCATCCGGCCTCAGTCCTCTCCATCAGGGGCACGCGACTTACTGGACCAGGTTCAGCATGATGGCCTTGGGCACCATGTCGATCATCGTGCGCCGGACAATGTTGTAGTAGGACTGGATGAGCAGTTCTGTGCCGTGTTAGCGTCGTTCTTTGCCGCGGCTTTCGGCGCGCAGGGCACTCACTGATCACTTCCACCTCAATGTTCTCGCGCTCTGACAGCGTGCCCGAGGCCTTGAGCATCGGCGGCGGCGCCTCCATGGCGGCAGCCTTCTTCTTGTTCTTGGCCGCGAAGAAGCTGCCGAAGAAGCCGCCCTCCTTGTCGCCGTCGGCGAGCGTCGGGCTGGCGGCGCGCGCCGGCGTGGCCGAGGCCGGCAGCGGCTTGCCGGTCTTGGGGTCGACCTGCACCGGCTTGGCCGGGTTATGGCGCTCGTTGACAATGGCCATGGCGCGGTGGCCGTTGAGGAAGTCGGGATGGCCCGTGTTGATGTAGCAGGCCTCCATGGCGACGAGGTCGCGCACCAGCTTGTTGGTCGGCTCCATGGCCTTTTTGAAGAAGGAGATGACCACGGCGTGGATCTTCTCCTTCAGCTGCGGGTAGCGCCGGAACAGCGACTTGCTCAGCGACTGCGTCAGGATGCGCACCAGCTCGTCGTACACGAGCGACGTGCACTTGAGGCTGGGCTCCTCGAGCCGCTTGATCTGCTGCTTCACAATCAGCTCAAAGGCCGTCGTGCCGACAAACAGCGCCGGCGACGAGCCCGACGAGTTGTACAGAATGGTCCGGATGTCCACGTCCTTGACCTGGTCGAACGGGTCAATGGCCTTGATGCCGTTCGAGTACAGCTCGTGGAAGACAAAGCTGATACGCGCACCGCCCGACAGCTCCGTGCTCGACAGCTCCGTGTTGTTGCCGTCCAGCACCGTCCGCCACTCGTTGGTGAACTCGGTGATAATGTTGAGCACCACGTTGGCGCTGTTGCCCAGCATTGACGGGCCCAGGCTCTCGAGCTCCTGCGTGTACTTTTGCAGCGACCCGGCAATGCGCGCCTTGATGTCTGGCAGCGTCTGCTTGATGTGCATCAGCAGAATCAGGTTCAGCTTCCGCGCGAGGTACGGCGTGCCGCAGTATGAGCTCTTGTTCCGGTAGGCCTTGTGGTTCTCAAAAAAGTTCTTCTCGGCCTCCAGCGACATCAGGATCGGCTTCTTGTTGTCGATGTCGCGCTGGCCGCGGTTCACCACCGGCACGTAGCCCAGCCGCAGCGGGATGATACGGCCAGCCAGGATGTCCACAACGTCGGTGCCTTCGTCCATCAGGTCGACCTTGGTCAGCACGCCAATGGTGCGCTGGCCCTCCGGGTCGACGTCGCGGGCCAGCTTGAGACCGTCGGAGTTGGCCAGATCCTGGTTGGCAGCTGTCACCGCCAAGATGATGGCGTTGGGCTTCTGGATGAACTTGAGCACCATGTCGCGGATCTGGCGCTCGATATCCCGCGGCTGGTCGCCGACGGGCACCTTGGTGAGACCCGGCAGATCAACGAGCGTCAGGTTCAGCACGTTGGGCGAGTACACGCGCAGGTTGATCGGCGCGGGCGAGATGCCGGCATTGCGGCCGACCTTGGCTTCGGTCTCGCGGTTGATCTCTTCGCGGATCTGGTTGAAATCGTGGAACTTCTGGCCAGGAATGTGCAGGAACTCGCCCCATTCGTCTGCGTTGGCGGCCTTGTCGGTGCCGTTTGCCACGACCTCGTCGGCGGGGGTGGATTGTGCTGGCCGGTTGATGAGCTGGAGAACAAGTGGCCGCCTTGTGACAATGCCGGAGCCTCGTGGCAAGCTGTTGGGCCAGGTTGTTAGCAAGGGCCTCGCCAGCAAATCGCAGATGCAGCTTCTCCTACGTCCTCGATAAGCGCCTTTCCGAGGGCAATGCTTACAAGTCGCGGCCGACAATGTTTTCGAGCACGGAACTCTTGCCGCTCGACTGGCTGCCGACGACGACGATCTGGGGCAGATCAATCGGGTTGTTGACGTTGATGGTCGTGAACACATCTTGGAGCTTGTTGACAAGCCTGCACTGTTAGCAAGCGATGCGATATGTGCAGACCGGGGCAGAGCAAAGAGTGCGGCGCAAGGCAGAGGAGGCCAGAAACGAGACGAAGCCCAAGAAGCCCAAAGTCGGGCACTTACTGGATCAGCGCCGGATCCGAGATACCGCCGGGGGTGGCCAAGTTGCCCGACATTCTGGCGGGATCTTGGAGACAAAAGGAAACACAAGACAGCGCGCAGCGCTTCCAAAGTATGCAGTAGGGGACTGCAGAGAGCTCGCGGCAGGATTGGGTATTTGCCCAGAAATAGGAGAAGCGGTGGAGGGGTTTCGAGGGGCGACGATGCGCAGATGGCGTATCAGAGCTCGGGATGCCGAGAAACGCGGGACGTTGCTGGAGGGCTTGCAGGAGACACGCAGGGCAGACGCGGAAGCTCGGGATGTCTTGGGCCGGCAGGCAAGGTGACAAAAGGTGAGATGTTGACAAGGTGGGAGGGATGCTGGGCTCGATGCTGCCGAGCGGAATATTCGCTGTTGGACAGCAAAGCGATAAAGCCCCCCCTACGCGTGTATCTAAGCCTATTTGCGCATGGCGCGTCATGTGACGATGACGGCGACGGGCCAGGCAACCCGCATAGCGCTCAACACCGCCTCGTGGCGCCCCAGCCAGGCACCAGCATTCCGCATAGGCAGTGGCCGAGTGGGCATGAGAATGGTAACTGGAGTAACGGTGAATGAAGCTCTGCATTCTTGGGCTCAGGATGCTTTCTGCTTGGCTTGACGCTGTCACGTGACCAGATCGATCTGCGTTGCCTCATAAAGCGTGTAAACGGCCATCATCGGCCAGCAGAGCATGTGCATTGTGATAAGTAGACTGAGTATGTGAAAGTACAGTTGTATTTGTGCATTTGTGTATTTTGGTAACTCTTTGCAAGGAATGCAACATGTGAATGCATATATTGCTTCTACGTGCCTCTAGCAAGTTCTGTTTGAGTAGTACGCAGTTCAGTTATTCGCTCTTTGGCCGCTTCGCAGTCCAGTATTTGACTAATACAATGGCCACCCTGCCCGAACATCGACTTACTCGTATAATAACAAGGTAATGTACGTCATCTGCAAGGAAAACTGCTTCAAGCTGTAAAGTACAGGCCGAGTTTATGACATCCAGTGTCGACTCAGACTGCATGGGTAGTACTCTGGCATTTGCCGCACTTCTGTGCCATTGCCACGGCCTCGGCCGTCACTTCGCATAGTCTGCTTTTTCGAGTAACCAGCGTGTGTAGCATTCAACGTGATCTGTAGCATCCAGGCATAAAGCCACCATACTACGTGACTGTCTTCGTCAATCCAGACGACCACAACGACCATAAACGCATCCATCAACTCGGTAACATCCACGAGGCGGCCGAGCTAGGCAGCCAAACAATGGTCTTACGCGCTTATTCATGTCCAGCCCGGGGAAAAGCCCATCTAGAGCGAGCCGGCCATCTGGCTGCGGTCCCATCATCGTCCCCATATGTATCATACATTCATAAAACGGCTGTGGCTGGAGCACATGCCTGCTGCCGTGACACTATTTCAAGAGTCAAACTGGCCAAAGGGATCCACTGGCATGCCGAACACAGACTTCAGCTCGTTGAACTGGCCGAGCAGCTTCTGGCAGGCATCCTCGCGGTGTTGCCACTTGGCAGCATCGCGCGGTGACATGACCTTGCCCGGTGCTGTATCCATGACCGGGAGCATGCCGCCGACAAGTATAGGTGCGGTAATGGGGGCCGCAAGTCCGCCCGTCAGGATAGTCGCGCCGAGAGCGGCCATGCTGAGACCAAAGGCATTGTTGCGGCGGGCAACGAGGACCTGGTCGATGCGCAGATGCGAAAACTGGGCAAAGAGGGCTTTGCACGTGGTGGTGGCTTGCGGCCCGGTGACGAGGTAGGCGAGGATGATGGCAAAGTCCACGTCGTTCCAAAAGATCTTGCGGTAGTCCCACTGCTGCCGCAGGACAGCAAAGTCTGTGCGGTCAGCAACAGAGAAAGGCTTAGGTCACGTCTCACGGGAACGGGGAAACGTACACTCTTGACAGGTGCTGACGGCCTTTGCCGAACTGGGGAGCAGCCCGAGTACCTGGATGGCTTCGATAGACCGCACCCGCCGCGCTGGCCAGGCAGTGCCGTCCTCGGAGCCCCTTGCGACGCCGATTTCCCAGTAGCGGCCGGCCTTGAACTTGTCGACGAGCCTCTCTTTGCTTTCCCAGATTTCGCGGGGGACAAGGCAGAAGGACATGTGGACGCGGAAGGTCTGCAGGGTGCCGATGGAGGGTATGGACGCCGCGACGTCGCAGCTCTCCCAGGAAATGGACGGCGGCCTGATCGAGCCGTCCTCGATCAGGCCGGCGCCGGGTGTGCTGAAGCGGCCGTAGTCGTGCTCGGGAGGCGTGACCACCAGCATGCTGACCCACTGGTCGAGGCCCGAGGCCGGCTCGGGTTCCAGCGATTTTTGGGTGTCTTTTGTACGTATTAGGGCGGCTGTCTCGGTGGGAAAGGTGACAGTGGGCGGCCTACCTTGGCTCAGAATCCAGTCGAGCATGACAGCCAGGACAGTCAGCAGCCCCTCGAGGCCATACTTGGCCACCGGAGCCAGCCGGTGGAGTTTGAGGCGCGCAGTCGTCAGAGAGTTGTGGCCAGCGCTCTTGATGCAGTCAAAGGGCGCGGGGATCTGGATGTTGGGGTCGACGGGGACCAGCATCTTGACCCAGTACGGCACATTTTCCCAGGTGCCGTCGAGCAAGGCGGCAAGGTCAAAGGCCTTGCCGGTGACCCAGACCAAGAAGAGCGCAATGATCGTGTCTCGCACGAGAATATAGCGCGTCGGCCAGAGCGCAAAGACAGCGACGACCGCCCCGACAAGGATCATGGACTGTCGCTTGGCCGTCTGCAGCTCTTCGCGCCGGCTGTGCCCCCCTAGAGACGAACAGGGAGGCATGGTAGAGGGGAAGGAGGGGCGGATGGGGATGCTTCAGAAAGATGCAAAAAAGACGGGAAAAATGATACGAGATAAATGATAAAAACAGAAAAAAAAGAGAAAAAAGAAAAAAAGAAAAGATAAAATACGGGTCAAAGGAGAGAAGGGCGGCGGACCGAGATCGAGGCAGGACGGCAAGAATGAGCAAACATCGCCGCCACATGGGGAAGCCTCCAATCCAGCAGAGCCACATGTACGGGGTACTTGTAGCCTTTCGACTGGCGGTGTATCAATCCATGACGTTGGGCAGATCGGACGCGAGCTTTAGCCCTGTCGATGCCATGCTCTCTACGGAGTACGGAATACTTTGCGCCCCACAGCGCACGCTGGCCGGACACACGTTCCGATGTTATTGCACGCAGCCCTCTTCGCTATCGCGCCGTATGAGAGCCGGTGTTTGGTGCCCAACCGGATGCAGCCGACAATGCCGGCGCCGTTGCGGACTCACTGTGGAGCGGCTGATCTTCGCCGTCAGGCGTCGGGCTGAGCCGCACTGACAGCGGCCGACTGTTCCACTGGCAGCGCGCTTTGGGACGAGAACCCGATCTGGCGCCATGGCAACTTCTTCCGTGTTGCATTTGGATGTTCTCTGTACTCCGTACGGGTACTCCGTACAGAGTAATACTCTGCGGATGGCTGGATCCGGGGATCGTGGTTCCACACAGAGATGAAACGGCCGTCGTCATTTTAGACTCCACCCTGATCACCGCCTTTTGTCGTGCGCGTCGCAAGTATTTCTCTGTATCGTGACACGACATCTAGCGGACATTAATCCTGTTCGCTCTCCCAGACAGCCAGGGCGGGGTAACACTTGAGCTGCCGCTGCATGCTAGAAAGCGTAGAGTCTTTTGCCGTTCGGTTCTATTTCGGTTGTCCTAAACGCTTAGAATTTAGAAGACGGAAGTCCTACGCCAAAGGTTCGCACCTTCTTTTCAGACATCTCGCGGAGCTGCACATCCCGAGAAGAGCAGGCATTGCGGCCTGGTGCTTGGTGACATAGTTAGAAATTCAACAACGACCCCAGAGCAGCTCGAAACGATGGACAGGAGAAAATGTATTATTCGCCTAACTTGCAACTATGAAGTGCATTCGTACCAAAGAATCACGAGCCCAGAAATGGAGAGTGCGTCAACGTTCCGCCACCCGAACATCCGTAATGTTTCCCTTTGACAACTGCTTGATATGGTCGAAAACGTCTTCAATCGGAGTCACAAACGCGTACCGCATTGCACATGTTGGTTCCTTTGGTCCACTAAACACGACACCAACAATTTCGCCGCGGGCGTTGTAAGCCACCGAACCGGAGTCTCCGGGCTCTGCCATGTCAAAATTCTTCGAGGAGACCACACATGCCTCTGTAGATTTTCCGAAAATCCCAGCTTCGGACCACATAAACACGTCTGTCCTGTACATGGACACATAGCCAGCTGTTTTCCTCGACACTGCCCCGACCTTGAAGATGGCGCCACCAATACACGACAGCTTCTCTAGAGACCTGTCTGGATGGAAGTTCGCTAGTCGAGTCGCGGAGTAATCATGAAGTTCGCCCAACACACGCGAATCCCGAATCTCCCACTCTTCAGCCGGAGGCAAACTGTTGGAACCTAGGCGCGCATCATTCACCCGAAACAGCGCCCAATCGAGTCGTGCATTTCCCTTTGTGCGTGCTGCGAGGCCTGAGCCAAAGTATGGCATGCCGAGGATATGAGTTCCTGCTTCAAAGAATTGGCTCTTGTGTTCCCGCTCAGTGCGTCGATTCACGACAAATCTGCTGAGTGGTTCTTCGGCATCCTCTAATCGCCGAATGCTGCGATCCAGTGATGTCAAAGTGAAGTTGTGTTTCTTCCTGGACGGACTTTCTATAGCTGCCATCCTCTCTGTTCTCGAGGGCGTGAAGCCATGCAGGTCTGCACGCTGCGCCTCACTGCCAGGCCTGGGGCCGCCAGGCGTTCCGTTGGGTCGAACACAAAACCCGTCGATGCATGGCCGGACAACATGGTAGTTTGTAAAACCGTATGTTGTCCAAACCGGGTTGTTCAGGGTCTTGATGTAGCACCCAAAGGTGCCCATGCTGGAATTGACCATCTTTCCGTTTGGTAGATGAAGGTACTTGGCTGCGATGATGTCATCTCCTAGAACGGGGCGCTGCGGGTACTGTTTAAAGGAGAACATTGTATCTTCGTCCTCTTTCTCAGTAAAGCCGGGTTTGGGAGCTGGAAGCTGAGCTGGAAGGTGCTCAAAGGTATATGGAACAATGATTCCGTGCTCGAGATGGAGTGTCAGTGTATAGGGAAGTTGGCCCAGATAGGATTGAATCGCTTCGACGACGGGCGGCCACGTGTTTTCTGCTACGGCGTAGCTGACTGAAACATACACGGTGATGGGATTTCTGGATATGATCCTGGAGAGCCCAAATCGAAAGAGCGAGATGGACGTCACTTGGTCCTTGGTAGTTTCGAATCGCTGAAGCACGGAAAGCACCCTGTTTTTGATCTCGGGCCAGTCTCGCACAAGGTCCTGGTTGTATTCCACGACGCTGGTATACCTTTGCATTCGAACCTCGGGCGCCACGATTTCGACGCCGACGTCAAGATCGCCGAGTCCGGCGTTGTCCAGCTCCTGGTCGATGAACATCTTGATGTCCTTGGTGGCCGCCTCCCAGGTGTGGAGAGAATCTGATTCCCACCGAGCAACAATGGAAAGTACGATCTCGCTTCCCTCTGTTTTGGGCAGGGCACGCTCGCACAAAGCTGGCCTGACAGCGTTGCTAGAAGGGACACTGTAAAAGCCCGGGTCGATTGGATCATCATCGTCTTCTTCTTTTTCTGGTTCGAACTGCATTATACGGCGGCGACGTAAGATGTCCTCCGCCTTCTGTGCAAATAGCGATTCAAACCTGGCTTGAAGGTGTTGGATGCTGCCACCGACGTAGGCGTACTCGCACGGGAGCGGGGGAAGAGGCGGCGCGCCAACGCGGTACTTCACGGCCGAGATCCCAAACTCGCCGCGACTGCTCTCTCCAGAGGAGGAACGCTCGCCGCGCCGAGAGCGAGCGTTGCCGCTTGATGGCAGCGTGGGTAGCGACTCCATTTTGAAAATAAAGTAAGAAGAAGGAGAAATAAATAAAATATATAGGAAATAGCTGGAATAGTTCTAGCATATAATGCTGAAATGCCAGACAGAATTCAAAGCAGAGCTTACTAATGACGCCATCTTGTTGGAGCTGTGATGCTTCAAAATGAAGTCGTCGCTAAGACTCACAACAAGATGAACGCCATTAGTGATCTCTGCTTTGGGTTCTGTCTAGTACTAAGGTTACATGCTGGCGCAGTAAATATGCCATCGATAGAATGTCCGTCTAGCTTTGAATGTGATGGTTTATGTTTCTATAGATGGGAGCCGGTGGTGAGGACATACTGATGAACGAGGTCGTTGTAATCAGAGAAAGAACTCTGACCAAATACTCTGCGCGTGTGGTCCGTGCACCGCCACAACCTATCGATTGAAGTTCATGTATTACTCCGTACTCCGTAACGCGTTACAACTGGTACAGCAACGCATCTTGCAGCATTGACAAAGCCTCTGCCTGGCCTTTATTGAGGGCAAAGATTACACGTAAGTATTTACAACGTCATACTGCTGTTTAAGGGCACTTCGCTGTAGGCTACTTGAGGTAAATATCGAAAATAAAACAAGAGCTACCTGTTGTCTGGTACTGTTTCTGAGGCTGAAAAATACCGTTGGTATTCAGATAAAGCGATTAAGACAGGTACGAGTACTACTTCGTAGTCACTCGTCCTGTGGATACACCAACCCGCACTGGGCTCTTGCCGTATCCATCCAGCCCATGATGGTCAGCGTGGTGTCAAGGGAACAGATCGAGCTCTCAGTCTTGCCGGACCGCAAGTCCTCTGCAATTGCGTCCTGCTCGTAGTGGAACCCCCGTCCTGGCACAGCAAAGTCCAACTTCCGCTCCTCCTCTCCGTTAGCACGAATCACAATATAGCCAGGCTTGGATGTGGCGACACCGCCCACAGCTATGGACCCTTTTGATCCATGGATATGACAAAACTCGGCGGGTGTCTTGTACAACATGGACGCTGTACACACGGCCGTTGCCTTGATTTCAGAATATTTAAGGAGCACGGAGACCTGCTCGTCGACCTTTTTTTCCGGGTCGACCTCGCTGTAAAAGTTCATGCTCGCCGTTACCGTAGGGGCCACGTTAGGCTGGCGTCCCGGCGCAGAATTCAGAGCCAAGTGCGCCCACGTCAAGGAGTAGATTCCAACGTCGAGGAGAGCGCCGGCTCCGAGATCGCGGGACACGGTGCGTGCCCCGGCCTTGCTGCCGCTGATAGGCATGTAGAGGCCGAAGTCGGCGAATACGGTGGCAACATCGCCGATGACTTGATCGTCGTAGAGAAGACTTTGGAGTTTTTTGGCAAGGGGAAAGAAGCGTGTCCAGACGGCTGATGGTCAGCCAGGGCCCACCGGCTTGTCAGTGACAGAGTGACAGTGACGTACCTTCCATGAGGAATACACCTTTGGCGCGTGCTGCGTCGATCATTTTCTTTGCATCCCTGGAGTTGATTGCGATGGGCTTTTCGCACAGCACATGCTTGCCGGCGGCAATGGCGTCGAGAGCATTCTGGCAGTGATACGTGTGGGGGGTGCCGATATAGACAATGTCGACGTTGGGGTCGTTGTAGACGCCGTGATACGAATCATACACAGTTGGCGTTGCGGAAGGACAGTGCTTCTCGACAAATGCATTGCCCTTGGCCGTGGACGACGAGCCGATGGCTTGGACGACGTGTCTCGTTTTGGGGTCTGTCCGCTCAAAACAGAGATCCGACACAAACCATGACGAGATCAGACCGCATCCTGGCCATGTCAGCATGATGCCGGCTCATTATGTCGATTTCAAACTGCTTCTGGACGTCACCTACCAACAACACCCCACCGTAACGAAGGAGGAGAGTCGACGGCCATTGGAAAATCAACCAGAACCGCTCAGTGTGTCTTGACAGACTATGGCTTTCACGCTTTATGAATGCCCGCATGGTGCCATTTAAACAGGTGCCCTACAGAGTACGACACAGCTTCAAGATTGGTTATGCGGGGTAGCTTCTGTTTGCGAACAGCTTGCAGCTTAATGCCATGTCCGAGATTCCCCGTCCCCCCAACGTCTAGCGTAGCGAGTTTACAACTAACTATGAAGGTCCACAACGCTAGCCTCCATCCACATGAAGACGCTGGGATGCTCGGACAAAAGCTCAGCACTGTCCAAAACTACGGCGTGGCAGAAATGGCATACAGCGAAGCTCGGGTAGAATAAAAGGGAAACGGAATCTCAAAAGAATTGTCCTTGTTTTTTTGGTATACGAGCTCATTTTCTGCCGGCTTGTCTCGAGGTGAATCTGCTCTCCGTTAGTACTCGTGTCAAGATGGCCACTCCGCCCAGACGCATCGTCAACGTTGGCATCATCGGATGCGGCGAAGTTGCCCAGGTTGTGCATATTCCCACGCTCTCCTACATGTCCAGCTGGTTCCGCATCACCTACCTCTGCGATGTTTCCGACCAAGCATTAGCACACTGCGCCCAGCGGGTGCCCAACCACGTGCCAAAGACAACGCGGAACGCGACCGAGCTGTGTGCCTCGCCAGACGTGGATGTCGTGCTCGTGGTCAACTCGGACGAGTACCATGCATCGCATGCCATTCTCGCACTGCAGCACGACAAGCACGTCCTCGTGGAGAAGCCGCTCGCGCTGACAAAGCGCGACATTGCCGCCGTGAGCGAGGCCGAGCGCGCCAGCAAGGGCAGCGTCATGGTCGGCTACATGCGACGGTACGCGGCGCCGTTTGAGGACGCCGTCAAAGAAATCGGCGGCTTGGACAAGATCCTCTATGCGCGTGTGCGTGGTGAGTGCCTCCACGCCAACTGCGATCTGACAGCAGAGCCCCCGCTGATTGTTGCCCTTTGCTGACGGGCAGACATCCTCGGCCCCAATGCGCACTTTGTAGCGCAGTCGGGCGCGTTCCCGGAACGGTTCTCCGACTTTACGGCCGAAGACGCGCAAGACAAGACGGCGAGAGCGACGGAGATGGTGAAGACGGCCTTGGAGCAGGAGTGCGGCGTGCCGGTGACACCCATGTCCACGCGGATGTGGCGTGTTCTGGGCGGTCTCGGCTCGCACGATCTGTCGGTGATGCGAGAGGCCCTGGGCATGCCTGAAAAGGTCGTCGGGTCGTCGCTGACTGTGCCTTTCTGGAAGTATGCATCTGCCCTGTCCGCTGTGCCGTGTGCGGCGAAGCCGACAAGCGCTAATCATAGACAGCGTCCTGTTCAAGTACCCGTCCTTTACAGTGTCCTACGAGTCGGGCATGGACAACGTCCCCCGGTTCGATGCTCATATCGAGGTGTACGGAGGCAGCAAAACAGTTCGCGTGCAGTACGACACGCCGTACGTGAAAGGACTCCCTGTCACGATGCACATTGCGGAGAACGTCGACGGGGTCTACCGCGAGACCACCATTCGAAAGTCCTACGAGGACCCGTACACCAAGGAGATGAAAGTCTTGTGGGCTCTTGTTGCCGAGGGGAAGCCGGTCAAGACCACGCCAGAGGACGCACTGCACGATCTGGAGATCTTCAACATGGTTATGAAGCATGGCTTCGGGGCATGAAGACACGTTCGGCCGTGTCAACGGACAGTCCTCGTCATGTATGAAATAGATGATAATAGACGCATTGTACAAAGTTCTTATGACTGGACTACGTCGTATGCCGCTTATCTGGCTGTACTGCATCCACGAAGCAGGACTCGCGACCGCCTGCCGACACCGCCCCGTCACGGCGAACGAACAGACAATCAAGCATGCTAGCGCTTCTATTAGTACCCGTACAGACTTGACCCCGCACGAAGTGACCATTCTCTATGGAGTGAGTGGACCGGCTCGCGGAGTAACGGGCATGAAGCCGGATATGGGGGCGTCTCGCCGAGGATAAAGACGTGGACGACCGCAACTCCCCGACAACGGTGCTGCCCCGGATCGACAGTGGAACGCGCGCACGAACAACCATTCTGTTTTTCAGACATTGTTGCATCCGCGCCTCCTCTTCTCCGGATCCTTGCCTCCGCTTCCCCGCGTCGGATCGTCGCCATGGATGGCAGTGTGACGGCCGGTCATGCGCCGACAATGGATGCTGGCAATACGAGTGTGGATGCTAGCGGGCAGTCCCACTCGCCGGGCCAGTCCAGCCAGCCAGCCGCCAAACGACGACGGCGCGAACCACCGCCCAGATCCGTGGCCGCCTACCCGCGGAAGAGAGCCGTGGCCGCCTGTCGTCTCTGCCGGGCCCGGAAGATCAAGTGCAACAACGCGCGTCCGGCCTGTGGCGGCTGTCTGAGCTCTGCCGCGCCATGTGTCTACGAAGACACGGAGGACCAGTCGGCGTGAGTACGAAGCACCTCCGCGGCGCTTCGCCGGGCTGCGTACACGGGATCAACTGACACCCACAGCATGGACCCGGCCAGCCTCCTCATCTTGGACAGGCTCAACCAGGTCCTCTCGCGCCTCGACGTCGTTGCCCCGGCCGCTGCCCCGGCCGCTTCGCCGAGCTCGTTGGTGGAGACCCTGGCGGGGGAGTCGCCCGGCCTCCAGTCTCGGAAAGACGACCCGTCGCAGAGCTATCTGCACATCCTGCGCATCCCGTCGGCACGCACGACGGCCGACGCTATTCTAAAGTGGCCTATCTTTGAAGCGCGGTACGCACCGGACTACATCACCAACGCCGTCTTTCTTTCCGAAGACGCCGACGAGAGCTCGAACCACGAGGCCGACAGCTCTCCTTTGTCATTGAGACGCCGTCGGCAGCAGACCTTTACGGCACGGCCTAGAAATGTCGACGAGGAAGCCATCCCCGGCCTCGTGCAGCGCTTCCTGGACCGTGTCCACATCAAGAACCCCATCCTGGATGTCGACATCGTCTGGGCCTTGACGCGGCGGGTGGCCGAAGAAGGTCTGTCCTGGGATCTGGACTCCTGCTTGGTAGTAAGCTGCTCCCCACCGAGTCGTCGGAGTAGAACGCTGACCATGCCAGCTCATTGCTGCTGCCCTCGGCTGCGTGGCTCAGCCTTTTGGGTCCGCCGTCTCGCCCGCACAGGGCGCGACCTCGCTGGAAGCCCATGCCGAGTCCCTGCAACACGGCGAGGCTTACTACGCGCTGGCCCGCCGGCGTCTTGGCTTGCTGGACCGCGGCATCCGCGTCTCGCAGTGCCACTTTCTGGTCGGCGTGTATCTGATGTACACGATGCGGCCGCTCAGCGCCTGGTCGCAGTTCCGGTCGGCGTCCACGTCGTACCGCATGTACTGGGAAAGCCAGGCGCGCCGCCCACTCTCGGCACGCGCGTCTGATTCGGGCGAGGCCAGCAAACGCTGGAGCCTCGAGCAACGGCTGTTCTGGAGCTGCTACAAGTCCGAGTGCGAGCTGCGCGCGGAGATGGACTTGCCCAACAGCCTGCTGGCCGACTGCGAGTATCCAGACAGTACGAGCCGATGCCGCCTGCCTACCGAGTGTTCCTGTTCTCGGCTGACCATGCCGTAGTGCACCCTTCGCCTCCCGATCCGCCAACGAGCAGTCCTGCCGCCAGACATGGGACGGACGCCGACGCGGCAGCGGGCGGGAGCCATAGCCGCCCTACTTGGCTCCACCAGCACCACGAGCAGAGCTGGTTCTACTACCTGACCGAGATCACAGTGCGGCGCATCGGCAACCGCATTCTGCAGATGATGTATGTGGGCGGCCATGCCTCCTGGACGGCGGACGCCATTCCTGCCCTCGCCAAGATGGCCAACGAGTTCTACTGGCAGCTGCAGCAGTGGTACGTGTCTTTGTGTTGGTCGGCGTGCTGGCGTAGCTGACCGTGTAGGTACGATGACCTGCCCGCTCCTATCCGGTCCAAGGACAACGAGATTCCCACCGAAGAGCTCCCGGCATTTGTCCGCGCGCGCATGCGCGAGCTGCAGTCCTGGGTGTGTCGCCCGTTTCTGTACTATGTCATACACAATCCGCTCGATGCACCGCACCGTGCGGTCGCCCTTCCGTTCGCGGAGAGAGAGCTGCGCCGCTGCCTTGCCGCCCAGAGCAAGTTGGCCTATCTCCATCGTCACCATGGCACGTTCTACGCCATGCTCGGTGCCATTGGCAATGCTTTGCTTGTGCTGGGGGCCGTCAAGAGTGGCCGGTTGCCTGTTCCCTCGGAGTGGAGACCGCACTTGTTGTTTATCATAGAGCACATCAGGTTCTGGGAGGACGAGTGTCCGAGCATAGCACGTGGTCGGCACGTTTTAGAGGACTACATGTCTGTGCTGTGAGCTATCCTACCGCAGGTCTGAGCCTCTTAACGCGGGCTTCGAATAGTTGATTACACAAGTAAGCAGCTACTTCCGTCGAAGATATACGGCGTACTTTGTAGGTGTTCAGGCCCTCACCCCGAACTACCCACTTTTCCATTTGTACAGCAGCATCAAAGGATCACTCGGAACAGGGTTTACGTCGTACTCCGTAGACGCTGGGAGGGCATATGGCCGCAACTCCCCGAGCATCATCCGTCTCCAATCTTACCCCATCCAAAATTCACTAGCTCATGCGAGCCCCCCGCAATCCCCAGATGGTTGACTTCGGCAACTGTTATTCTGGGGTAACAGAGGCCATGGGGTTATCAGACAAGGTGGTTTTATAAAGGGATCGTCGTAGCTCAAGTTCGGATTTTTGTGAGCTTCTGGCAACCATTCTATTCTTCCAGCCTCCCAAGCCCTTTCCACAGGATTTGAATAGTTGTTGCCATGATTGCTAAGTCAGAGCTCGGTGGCCGCAGTGCCATTGGCCAGAGTCTCGCTCGTATCTTGCCGGATGACGGAATTCCATGGTACAGGAAGCGGCATCTGGTGATTCTGAATATCCATACCGTTGCGCTGGCCCTCTTGTCGGGTGCTCTTGGATACGACGGCACGATGATGAACGGCCTGATGGCGCTGTCTCAGTGGGACGACTTCATGGGCAACCCGACGGGCTCGTGGCTCGGCTTCATCAACGCCATCCAGTCCCTGTCCAGTGCCGTCACCTATCCCGTTGTTGCCTATTGGGCCAACCGATGGGGCCGCAAGAAGGGACTGTTCATTGGCTTCGTCTTCCTCTTCCTCGGCACCTTCTTGCAAGCCTTTGCCCCCAACTCGACCGCCTTCATCCTCGGCCGCCTCTTCCTCGGCCAGCCTTCCGCCTGGTGGGGTGGCCTCGCTCCTCTTCTGATCACAGAGCTCGCCTACCCGACACACCGCAGCTTCCTCACGGCCCTCTTCATGTGCGGCTGGTATGTGGGCTCGACTGTGGCCGCCTGGGCCACCTTTGGCACTCGAAACTACGACAGCAATTGGGTCTGGCGCATACCATCTCTGCTGCAAATCACCATTCCCGTCCTCGTTCTTCCCGTCCTCCTCTTCGTCGAAGAGTCTCCGCGCTTCCTCGTCGCCAAGGGCCGCACGGCTGAAGCCCGCGCCATCCTGGTCCGCCTGCACGCTGGTGGCGACGAGGACTCGCCGCTCGTCGCCTTTGAGATGGTCGAGATTGAGCGTGCCATCGAGGCCGACGACATTGCGAAGAACAGCACGTCGTGGATGGACCTCGTCAACACGCCCGGCAACCGCCACCGTGCATTCATCACCGTCACGCTCGGCATATTTGCTCAGTGGAACGGCGTTGGTGTGGTGTCGTACTATCTTTCCAAGGTGCTCGACACGGTGGGCATCACGTCTGTGACCAAACAGACTCTGATTAGCGGCTGCCTGCAAATATGGAATCTCATCTTCGCCGTCGGGGGCGCTTCCAATCTGGATCGAGTGGGCCGCCGGCCTCTCTTCCTCTGCGGCACGATGGGCATGCTCGTCAGCTATATCGTCATCTGTGGCCTCTCCGGAAGCTTTTCGAGCTCGGGCAACCACCAAGTCGGCATTGCTGTTGTTCCCTTTTTATACATCTACTATGCCTGCTATGACATCTCATTGTGAGTCACAAACTTTCTTTCAGTTGCTGGACGTCGCTGATCCGATCAAAGCACGCCCCTCGTCATCTCTTATCCCGCAGAAATCTGGCCGTACCATCTCCGGGCACGTGGCATTGCCCTTACGCAACTCTCCACCTACGCCGCTATCTTTTTCAACACCTTTGTCAACCCGATCGCGCTTGAGGATATTGGGTGGAAGTACTACATTGTGTTTGCGTGCATCCTAGTCGTTGTCGTGGTGACGATGTACTTTGCGTATCCAGAGACCAAGGGACACAGCCTGGAGGAGATGGCTGTTATATTCGACGGGGAAGCGGCTACTGTTGTTGACCCCGGTGACGTGGATATGGTGGAGAAGACGGGCGCTAGCCATCATGAGGAGAGGGAAGTTCAGTGAGATGAACTCATGATGGGCCGCTGGAAGGCATTAATAAACAGCTACTTCGCTTAAAAGGAAATCCAAAACAACTCCTATATTCAAAGGCGATAGCCTAAACCCCGGAACGAGATAAAGGTTGCTGGATTCATTCCAGGCTATAGTGTAATGTTCTTGGCAGGATCGAATTCATGATTATCAGTAGTCTTTCTCTTACGCAACGTATCGCCCTCCTTTTCCATTGCCGCACTGCCAGGAAGGACATACCCTCTCTGGTTGGCCACTATTCGTATGCCGTTCTGAACAGAGTCTGTCGAATAGTGTGTGTGTCCGAACACCCAGACTTTTACAGACGCCCAGTCGTCCTGGCCGAGAAGGTTTGTCGCAAACGCCGGCGTCCATGGATTACAGGCGTGTTCTGGCTTGGACGTGCCGTCTATACTTGGTGCGTGATGGGTTGCGACGAGGATTTTCCTCGGGTTGCTAGCTCTACTATCTGCTGCAGTCCCTGCTAATTGCGCGCGGAGCCACGAAACCTCCTCAGCGTGGACTTGGTTGTGGCTATGGACAGTCCTGCCGTTTATTTTCTTGAAATCGCTTACTTTTGCCTCGACAATTCCGCGTGCATTCTCCGGAATTAGCGACCAAAGCGTGCATCCAAGAATCGTCAGCCGGGAATTCGGATCATCCCATCGAGCCTTGTTGAGGAGAACAACACGGCCGGCTAGGCTGTGCTCTTTAGAGAGGCGCATAGCTTCCTCAATTCCAGCCTGGTAGTCGAGGCCGTAAAACTCATGATTCCCAAGCACCAAAAAAACTTTCTCATATCGAGCCGCCTGCGCTTTGAGAAATTACAGGTACTTGTCATAGTCTATGAGACGCCCAATGTCACCAGCCAGGAGAAGCAACGGCGCCGATACAGGGAAGGTGAAGGTTGTATACTGTTGCCCGACCTCGAGATGCAAGTCCGAAAGGACCTGGACTTTGTGTCCCAGTCGCGATCGGGGGAGTTTAATGCGGTTGAGGAAAGCTTCAATCATGGTATAAGAGGGATATGAGTTGAGTAGTTCTGCCATTCCGATGGACTTTGGGAGCGTGGCCGCTCACGAGCTCACACATTGCTCCAATGTTGTGCTTCCGGGCTTATTCGCCCGTCTCCGGAACGAACGGATTAATTGACGGGGTATGTGATTGGCCGAATTATGTTTGTGGCGCAAGAGACGGGCTCCAAAGGCTGGGAACCTGCCGTCGCAAATTGCCATCAACACACTGCCCCAAGGAGGTTTGCTGCCATGAGACTGTCTTCATGAATATCACTCCTATAAAAGCTGCTGTTGTAATCCTGAGACACCACGGAGTTCCCCTCTGCATCTCGGGAGAACTAGCCTTGAACTATTACAATGTTCCTCGAGTTTGCCATGTAAGTCATTAGCGATCCGCACGTCTGCCTTTGCCTGGTGCTGATAGTACTCAGACTCTGGAAATCTGTGTCCCAAAGGCAAGCCTGTTAGTCGCAGCAGGCTTACTTTGCACGTCTGGACTGTTCGAAGCTAGTGATGTAGAGGAGTATAACCTGTATACTGAGTATCAGCGCGGTTTCCCGCGTCTGACAACGACGAACTGGATATTGCCCTCACTGGCAGTTGTGGTCTTTCCAGCTGATTTTTTGGGCCTGGATCCTGTTGAGAATACTGTCATCCCAAGTTTCACGCCGTCAGAAACGTACACCAGCAAGGAATTATCGGATCTCAGTCGAGAGGACATCGCCAGCCTTCCCCTGCCTCGTCTAGCGCCGCTGCTCAAGGGATGGGCACAAAGGTTCCTGGACACGAAAGATGACGTTGCCATGATTGCGGTTGAGCAGCTCGTGGATGGTATGAATCTAGACGAGGCCTGGGTAGCAAGAAATCTGAGCATGGCGGGGTCAGCGGTTTTAGCCCTGGTCACAGCACGTATCCGCAGCAAGAAATCAAGGATAGACTACTTTTCGAAGAACCAGATCACCTGTTTCATTGGGGGGGAGGAGGAAGCGAAAATGGTTCGGCTTATACCTGGTACTGAATGAATTTACGGTTAGTTTCCTATGAGGTCGGCGCTTCTTGTAAGACCACAACAGTTTTTTGCTTCGTTTTTAGTTGGCTGGCTCAAACAGCTATATGCCTTGGGGGAAAGCTTGGGCTTTTCTGTAATATATCGGAGGCGCGAGTGCGAAGACGGCAGACTGGGAAGTGAAAGCTTGTTGTTATCGCCCATATTAACAGTGCCGCGTTCTTGGAAAAAGCCCATCTTATTGATGCAGCTTTCGTAGTAGAGGTAGATGCCACACTTACATGAGAGTTTTTTCTCTGATTTCTCTTTTACGCGTTCGAGCAGTAGTCGCAGCATACGAATTACACTTGCTAAAGGTAAGGGAAGTGGGAGGCTGAAACTGTTAGGAAGCCGCGAAGCGGTCATGATAGCAGGACTGCAAGCTAACGAGATGGTCACAAGCAGGCAAGTCAAGGCAAATATAAAAAAGCAATAGCGGGAAAGACGAAAAGACGGAAAGAGGGAAAACGGGAAAATGAAAAGAGGAAGAAAGAAAAGTGACTCTCCGTGCTGGAGCTAAGAACGTGCACAGTTGACGCAGACGAAGACGCAAATATGGAGATGGCATTGCACCAAACAGGTAGCGTGGCTCTGTCGTATTTGGAGTACAGGAGCAGCACAAGCGCCGGGTACAGGAGGGATAAACAAGAGACAATGGAAAAGTAGACCAATGGGACATCATTGGCGGAGGAGAACCAAAGGGAAAAGGGGGTGCTTGTAAAGTGATCGCAGCTTTCGATGGCGGTCGGTTGAGGCATTACTTTGTGTCCTTTAAAGCGTATTCACAAAGCTTCACTTGAAGAGGTCCAGTGAGGTTACCGCGAGAAGACCGTTGGAACGTTGGGATAGTGCGTCAAGTATGGTGTTGTCGCATGTGGTGCACGGACCACCTGCGCAGGATATTTAGCTCAGGCCTTCACTCGGCCCTCAGATAGCTTCCTCCCGAATACAACGACCCCATTCATCAAATGGCGGATGGCTGGAGTTTTTGGGACATCGAGCTGTCAGCGGCTATGGGCTGCCTCCCAGGCACTGGCCACAGTGATATGCAGGGCTGTAGCGTGTTTGACGTCACCCAAAGGACTGAGACTGACCTTCTAGACTTTGTCACATCTATGCCATGTCTGCCGTGTATCCACGGTCCTATGATGCAGCAGCCAGAGAGCCGAGGCATCTCAGGATGCTGAAAAAGCTCTCCTTCGTTCTGACAGCCGTCTCAGCCAGCTAGACAACACAGTTGGCAATCCAAAAGCGGTCTGGAAGCGACAGGGATATTGAGATGCGGTAAACAAAATCAAACATGCCGGTGCTCTGGACCAGGACTAGGCGGTTCTCTCACTCGCTCCGTGCGTCTTTTTTTTGCAGTTCTTCCACAGGAGATAGCAGTGGTAAAGTACGTTGAGGCTGTGCAGCGAGGGGGAAGCTGAGCGATTTCTGAGCGACACCCTTCGCTAGCTCAGCTGAAGGACTCTGGCTAGGCAGCCGCTACTACGCGATGGGCGAGCCATTTCTTCCAGATTTACGGGGTGTTTGGGCTACGTGTCTTACATCATGGCGCAACCTATTCCCTTTCCCCTTCATTTCTATAAAATTGCAATAAAATAATACAATGTAGTTGCCGTAAGAAACGGACCAAAACGGCTGGTGCAGCGCACTTTGTGTTTCTAAAGTACGCTCGGCTATGCTCCTTTGCTCCTTGCTCCGTGTCTTGCCTGATTCGGCTCACTTACACACAATATCCCTCGCTGCCAGCCATCACAATGTCGCCCGCTGCCACTCGTAGCACTGTCCTCTGGCTGGGCTGTTGCCCACTCGCCCGGCAGCATTATCCGCCTCGATCGGCAGAGTATAAAGACCACGTCATCCGTATCGGCAGCGGAAGTTGCTCGCGTCGGTCTACTCATCTCCTTTCCTCGCTTTATTTCCTCGCCATATCCCATTCACCGTTTGAATAGATCTGCCATGGCGGAGTCTAAACCCAAAGACCACATCCAATTCGATTGTGTCGAGGTAGAGGAGGGCCAAGCAGGCGTCAGGGCGCCGCGCCCTGTGCTGCAGCGCTCTGCGTCGGCTGGCTCGCTGTCCATCCGACCGCTCTCGCGGCGCAACTCGATCGACGCTGCGGCAGACCTGCCTATCCAGTACCGGACCATGTGAGCTGCCACGACGTCACGGCCACATCGAAACGACAGCAAGACCGGCATACTGACACGCGGCAGGTCGATTGATGTCGACGACTACACGAGAAACAAGCATGTAGCCTCGAAGACCAAGCCGGCAGTGGAAGGTGAGCAGACAGAAGAGGAAGGACAAAATGAGAAGAACTCGGAAAATCAGAGATCCTGGTTGACAACAATTCAAACAGACGGCACAAGACGCGAAGAAAGAAGCAGAAAACTAACCACTGCTAGACCTTGCCAGCCTCCGCTGGCACACCATGTCGCCCGAGAAGCTGGCCACGCAGCTGGAGACCTCGCTCACGGCGGGCCTGTCGGCCGAGGAGGCGACACGCCGCCTCGGCCAGTACGGCCGCAACGCGCCGTCGCCGCCGCCGACGCACCGCCTGCGCAAGGCGTGCGGCTACGTGTTCAGCGGCTTCGGGCCGGTGCTGCTGGTGGCGTCGGCGCTCGTGTTTGTGGCGTGGAAGCCGCTGGGCGAGCCGGCGCAGCCGGCGAACCTGGCGCTGGCGATCGTGCTCGCGGCCGTGTTTGCGCTGCAGGCGGCCTTCAACGTGTGGCAGGACTGGTCGTCGGCGCGCGTGATGGCGTCGATGCAGGCGCTGATGCCGGCGGACTGCGCGGTGGTGCGCAACGGCCGCACGACACACGTGCCGGCGCCGGAGGTGGTGCCGGGCGACCTGGTGCTGGTCCGGGCCGGCAGCCGGCTGCCGGCCGACGTGCGCTTCGTCGTCGTGGCCGACGCGCGGCTGGACCGGTCGATCCTGACGGGCGAGAGCGCGCCACAGGCCGCCGCTGTCGCCTCGGCCGAGGCCAACTACCTCGAGAGCGGCTGCATCGGCCTGCAGGGCAGCCACTGCGTCGCCGGCAGCGCCGTCGGCCTCGTCGTGGCCACCGGCGACGCCACCGTCTTCGGCCGCCTCGCGCGGCTGGCCGGCGCGCCGCAGGCCGGCCGCACGCCGCTCGAGCGCGAGGTCCGGGACTTTGTCCGGGTCATCTGCGCCGTCATGGCCGCCGTCATCGTGCTCGTCGTCGTCGTCTGGGCGGCCTGGCTGCGCCGCGCGCATCCCGGCTGGATCTCCGTGCCCGGCCTCATCGTCAGCTGCGTCTCCGTCGCCGTGGCCTTCATCCCCGAGGGCCTGCCCGTCGCCCTCGCCGCCAGCATGACCATCAGCGCCAACACCATGCGCCGCCGCCGCATCCTCTGCAAGTCGCTCAAGACCGTCGAGACCCTCGGCGCCGTCTCAGTCCTCTGCTCCGACAAGACCGGCACGCTCACCACGAACGTCATGGCCGTGACGGCGCTGGACGTCGGCGGCTGCACCGTCCGGGCCGCCGATGCCGCCGCTGCCGCCCGGAACGCCGGCCCCGGCACAGGCACCCTCCCCGTCGCCGCCGCGGCCCTCGGCCAGCTGCGCGCCGTCGCCTCGCTCTGCAACGACGGCCAGTTCGACGCCGCCACGCGCCACCGCCCGCTCGCCGAGCAGACCATCCTCGGCGACGCCACCGACCAGGCCATCCTGCGCTTCGCCGAGAGCCTCGGCCCCGTCGCCGAGATGCGCCGCCACTGGTCCACCACCTTCACCCTGCCCTTCAACAGCAAGAACAAGTACATGGTCCGCGCTCTTCGCCTCGCCCACGGCGACGGCCTCGCCGCGGCTCTGCCGGCCGACACGGCCGCCATCTTCCAGCCCAACGACATGTAAGTTCTCCTGCTCGGCTCCCGCCGATCCACCGCGGCTGACCGCTGACTGACCGCCAGCCTTCTCACCGTCAAGGGCGCCCCGGAGATCCTGCTGGAGCGTGTGCAGTACGGCGTCAGTCCGGCGTCGGGCGCCGCCGTTCTGCTCGACGCCGCTGCCCGCGCCGCCGTCGTCGCCACCAAGGACGCCTGGTCGGCCCAGGGCCGCCGCGTCATCCTGCTGGCCCGGAAGACGCTGTCGGCCGCGTCGCTGCCGCACGGCCTGTCGTCGGCCGCCCGCGACCGCGAGATGGAGCGCCAGGCGCAGTCCGGCCTGACGCTGGTCGGCCTCGTCGGCATCGTCGACCCGCCGCGCCCGGAGATCCGCGACGTCGTCTCCACGCTGCGCGGCGCCGGCATCCGCCTCTTTATGGTGACCGGCGACTTTGCCCTGACTGCCCAGGCCATCGCCGCCGAGTGCGGCATCATCACCGCCGACTACGTCCACACGGCCGCCAACCTGCCGCGCGACGAGCAGCCGGCTCGGGTCCCGGGCGCCAAGCCGCGCGATCCGGCCCGGGCTCCGGCTTTCGGCCGCTCTCCCTTTGTGCCGCACGCCGACCGCCGCGCCATCGTCCTCAGCGGCCCCCAGCTGCCCGGCCTGACGGCCGCCCAGTGGGACGTCCTCGCGCAGTACGAGGAGATCGTCTTCGCCCGCACCACGCCCGAGCAGAAGCTGCGCATCGTCCGCGAGCTGCGCGCCCGCGCCTACGTCGTCGCCATGACCGGCGACGGCGCCAACGACGCCCCCTCGCTGCGTGCCGCCGACATCGGCATCGCCATGGGCGCCGGCAGCGACATGGCCATCGAGGCCGCCGACATGGTCCTGCTCGACAACTCCTTTGCGCGCGTCGTCGATGCCGTGCGCAGCGGCCGCACCATGTTTGACAACCTGCGCAAGACCGTCGCCTACCTGCTGCCCGCCGGCAGCTTCAGCGAGTTCTGGCCCGTCCTCACCAACGTCCTCCTCGGCGTCCCGCAGATCCTCTCCAGCTTCCTCATGATCGTCGTCTGCCTCTTCACCGACGCCGCCGCCGCCGTTGCCCTCGCCTACGAGGCCCCCGAGGCCGACGTCCTGCTGCGCCCGCCCCGTCTCCCCGGCCGCGACCGCCTCGTCGACGGCGCCCTCATCTTCCAGGTCTACGCCTTTGTCGGCGCCATCGAGACCGTGTGTTCCTTCGCCATGGCCTACTGGTACCTCCAGCGCGCCGGCATCCCCTTCTTCGGCGCCATCTGGTTCCGCTTCGGCCGTCTGCCCGACAACATCGACCCGGACTACTACGCCGCCAAGCTCAACGTCGCCAGCTCCATCTACTTTGTCAACCTCGTCGTCATGCAGTGCTTCAACCTGCTCGCTATCCGCACCCGCCGTCTCTCCGTCTTCCAACACCCGCCCCTCTTCCGCCGCCAAACCCAGAACCTCTCCCTCTTTGGCGCTGTCCTCTTCGCCATCGTCATGGTCTTCTTCTGGCTCTACGTCCCCACGTTCCAGTCTGTCCTCGGCAACGAGCCTGTGCCCGTCGAGCACTGGTTCCTGCCCATGGCCTTTGGTCTTGGCATCCTTCTACTGGACGAGGCCCGCAAGTATTTCGTTCGCAAGTACCCCGGGGGCTTCTTTGCCCGGACGGCTTGGTAAATTTCATACAAGGAGACAAGGCAGCCTAGTTTCGGCAATACAGCAATTCATAGTAAAGGTGCAACGTGTTGTCTGCAGGTAGTAACAAAACGTGATTCGCAGACCCTGGTCTAGGCAAGTATTCTAGCTTTGTCTACGGTATGCCATCTATTCTAATTCGTAGTGGCCGCTGCCATATCGCCTCCCCTACAGCTTTGACGCTGTCCGCCCCCCGGCGTAGGGACAGCCCGACTTCTGCGCTTCACTGGGCGCAGAGGGAGTGTCCGCCTTCTTCGGTGACGATATGTAGCCGCCGTGGACGTTGTCTGTATTCGTAATATGTCCCGTGCTGTCCCGCTGGATCCCCAGTTCAAGAAGCCGGCCAAACGCCTTTGCAAAGTGGTCGTAAAAGAGGTCCTTGTCTTCGGCATACTTCTTCACCCACACCGCAAACGACGGGTCTGTCGTCAGCGAAATGTCCGTCGGCAGCATCATCAGCTCCGTCTCCGTGTCCTCGTCGTAGTACGTAAACTGCGTCAGCCCGTTGGCCAGCACCTTTTCCTTCCACTCGAGGTTGCGGAGCAGCCGAAAGTACTGGTTCGAAAACCGCGTCGGCGTGTTGACCCAGGGCCCTTCAAAGCCGCTAAAGAAAGATGTCAGATGTCGGCGGCATACTTCGTAGGAGGCAGAGACAAAAGAAGACAACCTACCTCCGGTCACTGTGACAACGGCCCAGGTTGTGCGCGCCGCTGAGAGCCACAATCTCCTGGTCGTTGAAGCCCATCCGGTAGAAGATGTCCCGCAGATGCTGCGCTCCCTGTGCTGCATCCGGCAGACGACCCCGAGGCGGCAGCTTCGAGTCGTCCACGAAATCTGTCCGCCCGCCCTGCCAGTGCACCTTCGGCCCGCCCATCCGCTCGACCGCGACCACGCCCGCCAGTGTCCACAGGTCGCTGTACGTGATCCAGGGGTGCTTGGCCTTGATGGCCTCGAGGAAGAGTCGCGCGTGCTGCAGGCCTGCGTTGGCCGGATCGCCACCCTCCGCCTCGTAGCGCATGCCCGCGCCGTTTGAGCCGCCCGTGTCCGTCGCCACGTCGTAGGTGCCGGCTGCGTGCCTGTCGCGTGTCAGAATCAAAGCCAACACCCCAACACGCACAGAGGTCGCCTACCATGCAAGCCTAACCAGCACCGGGCCAGCGCTGCCGTCGTCGTAGTCAGGCTGCTTCATGAGCGCCGCGACGTCCTCGCGGACGGCCGCAAAGTCCTTCTCACTGGGTTTGCCGGCCATGATGTTCGTTCGATTTCTGCCAGAGTCGAGACCGTGTTTGGTGCAACTTGGTATCGGCAGAGTGGATGCTTTCCATAGGAGCACATGCTTCCCTTATTAGTATGGGGAAAGCATGTGCCAACTGCCTCTCGGCAAACCCGAGGTAAACCATTACAAACTATCCAGGCCCACTCAGTGGAGACCCCGAGATATTCGCCTGGGGCAATCACGCTAGCCGAGGCAACGCGGTACGGAGTAATTAGTGCTTCTCCGGAGTAGTCCATGTTGAGATAAAGGCAAAAGATGTGATAAGCAGAGGCAGGTTACTGCCATCGAATCGGTGGACTTCAAGCATCCTGAATGGGGCAATGTAAGCTAGAGAAAGAAAGAGAATAGAAAAATCATTTCAAAGCATGTGACCTACTACCACGTAAGTAATACAAGCTTTCTTTCTATTTGGGTTAAGCTTTGAGTTTGGTTATTGGTTCCGATACACGCTAGTAAAGTTGCGACTTGCGCAAACTTCACCATTCATACTAATTTAACAAGGCTGGCAGTCTGCAAGGCTCCCCCTCACCTAAACACATCGTTGGAGTAACAGTCCCCGCATCCGAACATGCAGTATGAACCAAGAGAGTAATACGCAGTCCTCCCAACCAGAAGTGGGTTCCGGCTGCGGAGTCTACTTGGCTTGGCGCAACATCTCCAACACGTCTCCAACATCAAGCTGCTTCTGACACAAATAAAAACATCTATCACGTATAACTGTATCGTCATGTCCGTCTAAACGAAAACAGCCAGTTAGATCAGCACAATCTCCTCCAGCGTTGAATGTCCAACATGGCTCAAGCCTGCTTCATAAGGCTCCATCACAGCCGGAGAATGAAGGCTGTACTTATCTCCCTTGGTACACAGTACGCTGGGCTTTCGGCAGCCGTCAATCTGGAATACAATACATCCCGCTTCCAATCTTCCATGGGCATATCCAAGCTGGCCACTTGTGGTTGAGAATACAGAAGCGTTGATGGACATTCCCCGGATATGAGGATACAGGCCTATCGATCTTGCCAAAGCCTCAAATAAGCGAGAAAAATCTTCCCGCTGCAGTGACGGATGCTCCATAATGTAGCCGAAATTGATATCCCGCGTAAGCAAGATGTCCAGAGCGACATCAATGTTCGTTTCCATTAGCGAGAAAATCGCCGGATCTTTTTGGTAGGCTTCCAAGGCGTGCCCAAGTTTGCCCCTAGCACAGTCTTTGATAAACTGGCGGGCGTCATTCGAGGCATCCGACACATTTGATTCTTCTGTAGCAGAAAGGATATACTCGAAATTTTCGTACCCATTTCTCAAAGCGGCGTCTGGCTGCGGTTGGCCAAAAATCTTGACCAGTTCGAAAAAGCCAGTAGACTGATTTCCGCCGGAGAGATTTTCATGACTACCAAAGTTGGAATACAAGCGCCTAAAAAACTTGATCTGCTCTGCCCCATGCTGTCTTCTCGCTAACTCATATTCAACAGAGGGTCGTCTAGCCACGAGCATCTGAGTTTGAGCTTGGGCACGATCATTATCGCAGATAACTCTGCTCACGATGCCGACTCTTCGGCCTCGGACCGTCAGCTCCTGCCGGTCTTCTGAGATTTTTGCATAAACCTGCTTCTCTGCTTCGAGATCCTCTTCAGCAAGTGCCTGGCGATCTGAAGCGTCTGGTGGTATTCCACCAAGATCTCTGAAGAGGTCCTCGGCCAGTCTCTGGTCATCACTCCAGTCCGGGACCCATGATGGGAGATCGCCACGTCGATTTTCCGTCCAAACGTTGTCCAGGGGCCACATAGAGTTGTCATGCTGTATGATGGCGACTGTCGCTCTCTCATAAACCTCAGCAGTAGGTAACGCGTAATCTGGACGAGGCAGGGCCTTTCCCAGTTTCTTGGAGAGGCTATAGAGTGCAAAGACTTTGTCCTTTGGATTCGTGGCCTGCCTGATCCTAGAATGGTAGACGACAGTCGACAAGCTTCTGTTCTTGGACTGAACGTCTGTCGGCTGAGAGAGCACGCTCGACTCGCTCGTCCCACCGACTTGCCCTGCTTCGGTTGACTTTTTGGCTGATACTTCGTTGAAGAACGAGTATATGTACATGCAATTCACCAGGTTTCGTGTCCCTTTGCTCGACTCGGCAAAGCCGGCCTCAATCAGCTCGAACCCACAACTAAAAGCTTCCCAGGCTATCGTCGTCTTTCCGCAAATGAGTGTTGCATGGTTGGAAAGAAGGAGCTCTTGGAGTGTCCACATTCGCTCAAACCATTGCCGACAAAGAAATTCCTCAATAATGTCCTGTAATGCCGGAGCTTTTGTCCTTGTCCACTTTTCGTCTTCGATAATGTATGATATATTAGTACCAAAGCCACATTTTCTAGCGGCGGCCGAGGAACGAGACGGCCGGGATCAATACTTACCACAAGCGTTCAGGAATTCCGCACATAACGAGCTCCGATACGAGTCCCAAAAGTCGTCGCGCAGTGCGTAGAGGCGTTTCAAATGAAGCAATAGAGCGTCCGTCTTTTCATCTCCCTCTCCGAGCCAGATGACAACATCGCTGGCAACGCCGTAAATGTCTCCCATCGCAGCCACTTGCCTACTGCGCTCATCGACAGCCGATGGTGTTTGGTCGATGCATATTGCATCCACCCACAGGACGCGATCTTCGAAAGACCATCTTAGACGTCTCAACGCTGCGTCACAGTTGGCCGTGATGGGCAGCAAATAAGAGCCAATATAGATAAAGTACTCCTCGCTTGCTGGGCCCCAGACATACGATAAAGCCTCGTAGCATGGGCGGGGTGTCTGGGTAACATCGCACTCCACTAATGAACCAGCAAGGGCTTCGGACATTTGCTGGGCCGGGTGAAGGATCAAGAGCCTTGTCTGAAAGAGGCCTCTCAGAGGAAGATGGCGATAGAGCTCCATGAAGTATGAAGGCGGTGATATTCTGTGTACATAGAGCGTAGACTCGATTCAATGCGGATGCTGGTAGATAAGTGTTTTGCAGCAGCTTTTGTTTCGGGCCCCATCGACATGCATGCGGGGGTAGTGTCTTAATTTGGCAACTGAACGACAGCTAACGAGGCCGTTGACTTCCCCTCTCAGCCGCTTTTCATGGCTGCCTCCTGATTTGAATCTTCGACTTGAAACAGATGCTAGTTTGGGTATCAAACAGAAATTACGAGGTCATGAATACTAGGCAGCAACGGCGCTCGAGGACAAGAGGCCCGTATTCGCCATATTTGTCTTAGCACCTCTGTTTAAGATTTCCGGTACACAGTAGTGTGGCGAATCGCTGGCACCTCGATGGCTGAGTCAAGTCGTAAAAGTACCGAACAGTGGGCGAACAGCACCTGGTGTAGGGTTGGCGGGCAGCTACGGTGTAGAGATGGCTTGTATGAAATCCCATGAACGAGGCGCCCCTGTCAGCCTTTTATACGATCCAAGTGCTCCCACACTGCACAGATGATCCGCCCCTTCTTGCAGACGCATGGCCGCTGACTTCTCGCTCGTCCTGCCGTCATGGGACCAGCTCGACTTTTCCCGAAACTGCTCGGCTTACGGCCAGTGGCTGTCCTCGTTCATCGCGACCAGCTCGTGGGACAAGAAGACGATGCTCGCCGGCAGCATCGCCCTGTCGCTGGAGCTGTTTGACACGGCCGTGCCGCCCGGCTGGTCCTACTTGCAGAACGCCAGCACCGCCCAAGCTTCTACGCCCGAGGGACGGGCTTCCGCCACGGCCGCGTACAACGGCCGTGTGCTGCAGTGGTTCTCCGACAACCTCTTCTGGTCCTTCAACGCCACCGCCGCCTCCTGGGAGACCAGCCTCGACTTCAGCGAGCACGTCATCTGGCGGCCGGCGGCCTCCTGCCCCGACGAGTTCTGCAAGGCCCTGGCGTTCACCGGCAACACGGACCTGTCCGGCATCGGCGTCTTGATATCGTACTTGATCGAGGCCTCGCTCGTGACGTTCTACCTATCCTGCTTCACGCTGTGGCGGGTCTACCTCGCCATCGCCAAAGGGCGGCACCGCCGCCGACGTCCATCCCCCGTCGTCCGTGCCGCTCGCCGCGTCTTTGACGCAGTTCGCGGCAGCTTGGCCGGCTTCATCACCAATGCGATGATCTTTGCGCTCTCGATTCTCGCGGCGTCCCTCGTCATGGCTGCGAGGCAAGTAGGCGATCTTCGCAGGCAGAGGATCGGCGCCGAGACCATTCCCACCGGCAGCACCCTCTACAACCCCGTGCTGGCGCTCATGGTCGGCCTCTTCTCCGTCATGCCCGTCGTGGTACTGAATCTGCTGGTGCCCGCGCCCGACGACGATGAAGAGGCCGGGTGTCTGTCCTGGGCGCAAGTTTTTCGTCTTGTCTCGCACATCTTCTCCGGCCATCGCTTCGGCAGCCGTGCCGGCCTGCGTCATGTTGTTCTCGTTCTTCTCTGGGGCCTCGCCATCGCCATGGTCGTCATCTCGCCCCGCAGTGAGCTTGATTATGAGTACCGCGGCGTCTCCTCGCCTGGCAACGACGATGACCACAACGATTTTGCCGACGTCCTCTACGTCTGTGATGTGCGTGGCGGCCGCGCATACTGGAACGTACTCTACGCGCTCCCGTTCCTCGTCGTTGGCGCGCCCCTGCTGTGGCTCTTCTTGACCGGCATTGTCTACCGGCTGACGCGTAGACGCTCGGGCTCGACGCAAGGGGGTCTTGGCCCCCTCCGCGCAATCTGGATTTTTGGCTCGGCGTGGCTTTGCTGCCTCATCATGTGGGCTATCCTCATCTCTTTCACGAACCTACGCTCCGACATCGTCAGGACCGCCGGCAGCATGGACAACGACGACGAATGGGCCTTTAGCCAGGTTTTTGCTATCGCCACGTGGACCCCCGTCCTGGCTGATTTGTCGTTTCTCCTTCTCTTTGGCCTGGAAGCTGGCATATCTGGCCAGCTGCCAGACGACTTTACTGCTCGCCCAGTGGCCTCCGGCGTTCTCGGTCCTCCCTCACGCCCAGCTGGCCAGCTGGTCCACCGGCAACCGCCCTCTACCACTATCGCCTCATCTTCCAAGCCCATGCGGCAGACCTCCACCGAAAATACCGTCAGACCACCATCCGCAAGTCTGCCTGTCCTGTCTGTGCAAAAGGGCGTCTAAATTGGATTCCGGAGGCGTGACTGATCGTTAGACAGACTACTACAGCCTATGTGCTGCTTGTACGATCCCGACCAACTTTACTGAATCAGTCGTACCATAATTGCTGGGTATCACAAAGAGATTCAGCATTCTGTCTCTATCTCAGTATGGTAATATCCAATTCCATATGGCTCTAATGCAAACAAGAAAAAATCAAACTGTGTGGATATAAAACAAAACTCGCGGCTTTCTTTTCAAACATTTGGGCACTAGTGTACCATGGTCTTGCCAATCTCGCTCTCCCAACCGTCAGCCCGCTCAAAGCCGTTGGCGTGCGACTGGTAGTCCAGGAGTGCTTGGTAGACCTCATCCTTGCTGTTGACCACAAAAGGGCCGTACTGAACGACCGGCTGGTCGAGGGGCGTGCCGCCGATGATCACAAAACGGGCCGGCTTCGTCGCGGCTTCGTCGACGCGGACCGTGACGGCGTCACCCTCGGTCGCGAACACGACGTTGTGGTACTGTTCCACGAGTATCTCAGCCTTGTCCCCGTTGCTTCCGGTGCCGTTGGCAAAGTATGCGTCGCCCTCGAGCGTGTAGGCAAAGGTGCTCCAGCCGGCAGGCACCGATTGTGTCACGCGGCCGCCCGGCTTCACTGTGATGTCCAAGATCCACACAGGAGTGTACGCGAGGTCCTTGACACTGTCGACACCATGGCTCTGGCCGGAAATGACCTTGATGAAAACCTTGCCGTCGTCCGTCTCGACGCTGGGGATCTCCGACGCCCTCAGGTCACGGTATCGCGGCTCGCATGACTTGAGGTGGCGCGGCAGATCAACCCACAGCTGCAGGCCGATGTTGGCCGAGCCGTCCGGGTTCTGGTGCGGCATCTCAGCGTGCATGATACCGCGGCCAGCCGTCATGAACTGCAGGTCGCCAGCCTCGATGGTGCCGGCATTGCCTGCAAAGTCCTCGTGGTCGACGGAACCCTGCAGCAGGTAGGTGATGGTCTCCTGGCCGCGGTGGGGGTGGTCTGGGAAGCCAGAGCCCGGCTTGATGGAGAAGTGGTCCAGCATCAGGAAAGGCGAGAAGTTGCGCAGAGAAGGCGTTCCAATGGACCGGCGCACGCGAGCACCGGCGCCCTCGGCCTGCTCGACGGCCAGGAAGACCTTGCGGATGGCGCGTGGGATAGCGGTAGACATGTCGGTGACGATTTGTGGTGTTGTGTTGAAAGCTGCGGTATTCACAGCGGAGCTGGCAGTGGCAGTTGAGGCGTTGACAGCTGTGTTGAGAGTTGTGTTGAAAAAGCCGATGCTGCTGATGTAGGTTTGGACAGCAGGCGGAAGGCTGTTGCGGAACAGAACAACTGATGCAATTCCAAAAATGATGGAGAGCAAAATGGAAATAGTCTTCATTGAAACAAGGCGAACAGAAGCGGCTCTTTTATGCCAAAGAACGGAATGCCGGACGCCACACAAAAGACTCGCAAGAAGTATCGCGAACGTTCTTACCGTAGAGAAGGAGCTCGCCGCAGTCTTCTTATGTGCTTCGTCATGATCCACTAATGCTGACCGGCGTATTCGCTGATTCGTCGAACTGCACGGAACAAATGAGAAACAGAGATTTTGGTTGATTCAGCAATGACAAAGCTCCCGTAATGGTGACAAAAAAGTTAGCGCAGGCGAGAGCACATCGAGTTAGTAAGCTAGGCCGCCGCTTATGTAATGCGAGAGAGCAAGACGACCGGGATCCCCGACGAGCCACCGATGTTGATAAGCCCGATAGCCAAACCCGTTCGGATTCATGCTTACTCCGTATTACGCAGGCTGAAACAAAGCCCGCTGGGGTGGAATGTCGTTTGTGTGGCGCTGCTGTCGTGCTGCCATTCGTGCTGCCATTCGTGCTGCCCCTCTTCATTCGCTTATCGCCATGTTGCAATGTCGTCATGGCAAATACGGAGTATGCAAGTGCACACACCAGAGCCGAGGACGCGTCATGTCGCCTTGTCGCCTCCGTTGTATCGCACTGGACAAGAGCAGGCTTTTCAGTAACAATAGTCCATTCTTTTTTTCTAATCGACCCACACATGCGAAGTCCTAGAGGGCTGTCATCTGTCATAGAGCATCGTAACCACACTAATTTCGGTCTTCGGCCGGCAAACAAAAACTGAAACAGGAACACAGTAAGGAGAAATTTAAGACATAAATAAGACAACGGCTAGAAACATGATTACATGGACGGCCCAGTTGCGGGAAGTAAGGAAGCATAAAAGAAGTAGAAAAGGAAAAGATAAAGCAGAATCTCAAATCGGTGCCCTTTTAAAGCTCGATACGACGTGAGAAAAACGGTGGGAAAGGCGGACAATCGGTATGCGTGCCCCCATATCTAGTAAAGGCAAACGAAAGCTGCAGACAGCTCCGCCTTCCCTGTGCTCTTCCGGGTAGCGCCTACTGCTTCTCCGTTACAGCGGCCTTGGTGGCAGTCAGGTAGTCGCGCACGATCGCAAGAGTCTCGCTCGTGACAACGATAGCCGTGCTGGCCAGGGCCTTGCCCAGAGGGTAGACACCCTCGCCCGGGATCTGCTTGCGCTCGCCGCTGTAGACGCTGTAGACGTGGTCGCGGGCCTCGGTGCCCTTACGCACGGGGTAGAAGACAAAGTCCTTGGTCTCCTGGTAGACTTCGGAGGTGGGCTTGCGCACGACGGGGAAGCGCTGATCGAGGCTGCTGAGGGTTTTGTCGCCAATATCGTCGGCCTTCTTGACGTAGGTAGAGACGTACTCGTACGGGCGGGAGAGGTAGGGAAGGACGGGCTTGGCGAGGCTCTCGATCGTCTCGAGGGCAGAGGAGCTGATAGCCAGGGTCTGCTGGCCATACTTGTTCTTCTTGACGGACGACAAGCTGTCGGAAACAACGGGGTACTGGAGGAGGTGCTGGGAGGGTGTTAGCACGACAAGTTTTGGCATGGCCAAGAAACGCGAAAGTGAATGGCCTGGACACAGTTTGGCGGGTTCGAGGTCGGGACAGTGAGAGGCCGATAAAAGGATAGATACATACCTCCAGGAAGGCAGAAGACGGGGCGACACCATTGACGCCGTTGACCTGGGGAGACGCCATTGTGGTGAGAGGTGACCAGGTGTGGAGGTCGAGAGAAGAGGCTTCGGACGGTGGATAGAGAGCGAGTCAAGCAGTGGGCGGGCTGGACAGCGTCGAGAGATAACTGAGGCCAACGGTTGGAATAGCTGTGAAAGTTCGGGAAAGGCACGTGAAAATGCCAAGCGGCGAGCGGAAAGATGACCGACGGAGGAATGCGATAAGGTGAAGTGTCTTGGGGGCAAGTTCGGCTGTGAGACAAGGTCACTGGATGGAAGCGGGAGGAGAGAAGATAAAGGGGAGAAGAGAGAGGAGAGAGAAGAGAGAGAAGCAAGGGAAGAGCCTGGAAGTACGAGCGCAAGAAGGCTTTGTATCCGAATGTACGGGTTGTCCCACTGCGAAGAGCATGCTTGACAAGCTCGAAATGGAGACCACTACGTACCGCGTATTACAGGGTGGTACAGGTACGTAACAGCGCATCCGTCCAGGCTTTGTCGTAGCCAGCGCCTGCCTCGCCTCCCTGCCTGCCGCTGCCGCCCGCCGCCGCCGCCACTCTTATCTCTTTCACCTGATGCGTTAGCGAGGCGGCGAAACCATTGGGCAACGGCTGGCATGTTGTGCGGCTGCTATTGGCTGGCCAAGAAACCTGCCCAATAAACGCCCTTTGCCTCTTGTTGGCAGCCAAAAGGTGTGGCAGTCTGACATGTGAAAGCGCGGTGGTTGGCCCGTGCGTCCGTGTAGCTCGTTCCTTCCCGCAGCTGCGCGTCTCGCCACGCGCAGCGACATTGTGAGCAATGCGCCAGAAGCAGTTCCACCGGCTACGGGTACGGGTAGTCTCGTACTCCGTGCTCGCACTGTTACGAATACTGAGAAGAATGAGAAGAATGAGAATGCCCGGCGCGCGTCGAGGAATAGGGCGAGCAGAAGCCTGATCCTGAGACGTCCGGTCGTCGCTTCCATGAGACGTACAAGTCGGCATGTTGCATCCGTATGGCGCCACTCTGCGTCGCTCCTTCTACTCGCAGCCTGCCGCATCACGCCCGATGCAAAGGGTGCATTGCATAGCAGCAACAGTGGCCGCTCTTGCCTCTCAGTCCGCTCCGTTGTGTGCGTCGCAGCCACCCAATGCGATGACGGGACGCGTTCCCCGGCCGCCTGCCACCCAACGGCGTAGCGTTGCGGGATGCTGTGCATTGCTCGGCAATACCGGTGAGCGACTGTTGTGCATATTGCATGCAGCGTGAAGCAGGTGCATCCAGGCAGTATTACTTCGCGTGGCACAGTTATCGGCGCCCCGGCAGCAGGAAAGGACGCTCTGAGTCGCGACGCAAGGCGTACGACGCCGTGCAGATACTTGGCTGTACTGTACTTTGCAGTACTGTGGATCTTCGACGAACCCGTACTTGTACTCCATCCCAGTGACCCACCATTTTCACATGCCAAACTCACGATGGCAAGAGAATGTGAAGCCCCAGTCTAGCCTTGAGTATGTCTGAGCACGCCACGCGTTTACTCCGTAGACATGCGCAAGCATGTGCTTCTGCTGGATCTGTACGTCGTATGTACGAGTACTCGTACTGCTGCACTTCGCAGGGTCTGGCCGTGCATGCAACGATGAGTAAGCGTCACAGCGGCAGGAAGTGAGCTTGACAGACAAATCATGAGCATGGCCCCCAAAGCTAGCGCAGAACTATCGGGTCATTGCCGCCAGAAGGGTGTATCCTACTCCGTAATCTCTGCAGCTTTGGGCACGAAACGGTCCACATACGGGTACACAGGACACAACTGGTGATGAGCCGGCAACGGAGTCACGACAGCACGCAGACACGTGCAGCCCACGACACACAGCCACATGGACAGACGAAAGTCCGGCCTGTGGATACGCATTGCTTGTCCTCGGGATGGCAAGTAAACCAGTCCTTCAATGCGAGGCAAATTGGCAACGAGTGCGGATACCACGGAAAAGGGCCTACGGGGAATTTCAGCGATCCTGCAAAGTCTACGTAGCGGCAGATCCCGCCCGAAAAAGCACGTGCCGCTAACGGTAACCTTCCTTCCGTACGGAGTACTGCCTCGGGCGTCGAGCTGCCCTAGGCCGACTCACTAAGCGCCCAATCAGATTCCACGGACACGCAGTACGACATACGATGTGCGCTCGCTCGTCAGATGCGAGAACGGAACGACGGGTGGACGGCATCGTATTCCCCGTATTGCTACCGGCGTCATTAAGCGTGGTTGCATGCCGGCCAGAAACCCCCTTCAAAGCACATGCTTCTTCTTACTGCGTGTCAGTTTTCATGTCTTCAGTAAATTAACGACTCGCCGGGCAAGGAGGCTTCCCGCATCATATTATTGCCAGGCTTTGTTCCTGGACACTCCTGTATCTCATATGATGAACACCAATGTCTTGCATGTGTTGGCCATCCCTAGGGTTGAGTCCCATCCTTTGTAGGCGGCTGCTTCGGTGGTGCAGGGCTGCCGACATCGGAAACTCTTACACCGGTCTTGTTTGTGCTGCCTCAGCAGGGCGCTAAACCGAAAATCCAAGCATCTCAATCCCTCGCAACCGCTCACTCGCTGTCGACATCATGCCGAGGCCAGAAGGGTGGTGTGCGACAGCGAAGTGGCAACCCCAAAGCAGGATACCATAGGCACAACAGGCAGGAAAGGGTGCCAGCAAGATGCACATAGGATCGCCGATCGAAGCTTCGTCAATGATCTGTAAAACGACTGAAAATAGCAAAGCGCTCCAGTACGGTACCACGAATACGCAACATATGCCGTACCTGCCACTCTCTGTCAAACAAGAGCTTTTACCACGTCAACTTCGAAGTGCCATGTGTTCAGATTGGGCCGGTTCTCACGTCTCCCCCTTCTCTGCCGTTTCGCGCCATCAAAAACGGGCTTCCACTTTCTCCTCCGTGTCGCCCAACGCCCACGCGCTCGCCTTGGTCCGGCTGCGCACCGACTCCGCCTGCGCCCTCGTGAACCCCTTTGCCTGCACGGCCGGGTTGTAGCCGAGCTTGTTGTGCCGCCCAATGGCCTCGTCGCTCACCGCTGCGCCGGTCGGTGCTTCGGCGCCGTCCGCGCGGCAGTACACGGACACGACGGCGGCGCCGCCCAGACCGAGGTTGTGCTGCAGGGCGTAGCGGGTGCGCGGCACGGCGCGGTTGTTGGCCCAGCCGCGGAGGTGCCAGACGAGCTCGGCGCACTGCGCGATGCCGGTGGCGCCGAGCGGGTGGCCCTTGCTGATGAGCCCGCCGGACGGGTTGACGACGTAGCGGCCGCCGTAGGTGATGTCGCCGCCGCGCACGAGGTCGACGGCGCCGCCGCGGCGCGCGGCGCCCGCAAACGTGCCCGACGGCAGGTGCAGCGCGTCCAGCGTGACCATCTCGTTGGTGCTGAAGCAGTCGTGGACCTCGACGACCTGGGCGTCGCCGGGCGCGATGCCGGCCTCGGCGCAGGCGTCGCGGGCGGCGCGCTCCGTCATGGCGTAGCCCATGAGGTCAACGGCGCTGCGCGAGAAGAGCGTGGGGTCGTCGGTGGCGAGCGCCTGGCCCGCCACGCGCACGGCTTGGCCGCGCAGGTGCGGACGCGCATCCAGAAAGTCCTGCGACACCAGCACGGCCGCCGCGCCGCCGTCCGACGTCGGGCAGCACTGCAGCTTCGTCAGCGGCGCGTAGATCGCCGGCGCCGCCAGCACCTCCTCGCGCGTGTACACGTCCCGGAACTGGCTGTACGGGTTCTGGGCCGAGTGCGCGTGGTTCACCCGCGCAATCTCGGCAAAGTCCTCTGCTTGCGCGCCGTGCTGCTCCATGTACTCGCGGCCGGCATTGCCAAACAGCTGTGCCGCAAAGGGCCCCGTGCCAAAGCCGCGCGTTTCCGACGTCATCTCGGCCGTCTTTCCGAGCGGGCTTTCACGGTCCTGGAAGAAGGTCTGCAGGCTTCCCTTCATCATCTTCTCGAAGCCCACCACGAGAATGCAGTCTGCGCCGCCGTTGGCCACAATCGTCCGCCCCAGGAACAGCCCCGTCGAGCCCGTCGAGCAGTTGTTGTTCACATTGAAGATGGGGATCTGCGTCATGCCAAACTGGTAGAATACGCGCTGCCCGCATGTCGAGTCGCCATAGCAGTAGCAGGCAACGCCCTGGTCCACGTCGTCGTAGTTGATCTGCGCATCCAACATAGCCTTGACGCCGGCCTCAAAGCCCAGCTCTGTGTAGTCGACCTTGCCGCGCGGCTTGATGAACTTGGTCATGCCCACGCCAAGGACGTAGACGGGACGCTTTTCTTTCGCCATATCGGCTGGTTGGAATGGCGATAAGCGTGCAGGCCTCGTTGTAACACGGCAGTCTTCAAGTCAAAACAACAGACCCAAAGAGCTGGATCATGAAGAGCTTGAACAGAAAAGAATGGGATGCATGCAATGGGAACAGCTCAACAGAGCACCTGATGCGATCGAGAGATCGAAAGGAAAGCGGGGAACAAAATCAACGGTGCGGGATCCGGTCGGCTTTCGACGATGCCGAGGGACAACAGCTAAAGGGTAACCAACCGTCAGCATAAAGACATCTATATGCACAATGCACTCTACACAATCATCTATCGGATGTCCAGACGTCCAGTCGAGCAAAACAGCTTTGGTGGCTGGTCGATCGCAGCGGGGAAATGCTGAAAGTGTGGAGGGCCCTAAGCCGAGGCAGAACGCGCCTATCGGGAAAGCCGACCCGGCAGCTCCCCCAGATTCTCATGTTCCCCACCTGCCGTAACTGCCGCATCTGGCGGAGCCGTTTCAGCTAACGTCCGATACCGAGAACGTGTGCCGTGTCGTAACGGCATGCGGCCGAATTCTTATCACGTGACGGCAACAGGCGAACATCGTTCCAGTTCATCTGCCTCTCCAGAAAATAGGCCAACATGCATGCCGGCGTTCATAATTAAACACTATTCTGTGTAAGTAGCCCCCGTCTTCTATGGTCGCTTGCCGTGTTCAGTACCCGTATGCTTCCAATCAAAACAAGCAGCGATGCCATCCAAAATATTAAAATCCTGTCCTTTTCCATGTAATTACCGGTGATTCGCGTCCGACCAAATATCCCAAAAACCCAGGCCAAAGAGTGAGGCATCACTGGTGGGCTGTGAATGAGAAGCAACAGAGTCAGCCGCAGTCCAACAGGCACGGAAAGCATCCCTAGTCATCACACGTACCTCTTGTTGCTCACTCGGCAACAGTGTTGGCCGGTTATACCAGTCAGGAACATGCGGCGGCGGCATGCCCGGCGCCGATACAATGGCCCGAATCTGACGCGTCAGTTTGGAGATCACTTACGATGGAAAGAATCCGAGGATGCCGTCTTACCGTGGGTGAAGCGTGCCGCTGCAGCGTATCAAAACAAACGTCCCGCGCACGCCGGACTTGTGCGCGAATGTTCTCCTGGCGCTGCGCAGCGCTCGCCGCTGGCTGAACGGAGCCCAGCACTACCGCCAGCGCCACCACGTCACGCAGATCCGTGCTCAGGTCGCCAGCCAAGCGCGCCAGGTTCTCGACGGTCCGCTCCAGGGTCCGCACCATAAATGACGCTGACCAGATGGACGATTTGGGCAGCCTCGCGCCCGGCTTGACGGTGCTACCAGAAGCGCCAGACGCACCTTCAGCCGTGGCAGCCGCGGTGGATGATGACCTCGCTCCGCCACCGCTCTCTTGCTTCATCGCCTCCGAGCTTTTGCCGCCCGCAAAGGAGGACGGAGACAGCATCGGGTTGCTTCCCTCCTCCGCATCCACCGCTTGTTTGATGTAGTAACAAATACTAAAGGCTGCTTGCACAATGTCGTGCCGTAAGATCACATGGTACATGTGACTCACTTCGTCAAATCCGGGTATGTTCGGGTCTAGTTCGTCCATGTACGTCAGGAGCGCCATGGACGATTTGAGGTAGACGTCTGTGATCGCAGCCGGGGGCGGTGAGTCGGGCGACGCGCTCAGTACGAACGGACGGTAGAGGGCAACGAGGGGACGGCGCACGTGCATGTCGAGCAATGCGCGCATACGCCACTCGCGATACTTCTTCTGCGTTCCCACCGCAGCGTTGCGCGGGAAGAGACAGTTGATGTCATCCAGGGCCTTTTCCAGTTCGCCGCCGACCGCCAGCACCTCTCCGTAGTCCTGGATGAAGTCGATGCGGCACAGAATCTCGTTGGCGCGCATACGTAGAGGCAGTGTGCCAGCCGCATACGCCTGAAGCTGCCCATCGGTATAGTGGTCCATGGGCTTCGCCGGTGGCAGCGTAGGCATCTCGGGGAAGAGGTCGCTATCGTCCAAATTTCGCGGTGGTAGGCAGGTAAACTCGTTCGGTCGTAGAGTATTCGGCAGGCCGCTGGCCAGAGCAACGTGCAAATCCATGTCCATTATCGTGAACCACAACTTACGTCGGCATTCGGCCTGGAATGGAGATATCTGTGATGAAAATTCGGAGGGGTCGCGGTGTAAGCCCATAATCATGGCGATGCGGGAGGTCAGGCCGAGCTCGGTCCAGAGCTTGGTCGAGCGTGGATCCATCATACGGGTGGCGTGGAGGAGGAGCAGCTCCGCTTGCAAGGTGCTAATGTCCAAGAGCTGCTTGCTGCGCACCGAGTCTAGCCATGAGCGGACGAGCGCGCAGGCAGTCGGAATATGTACTCCGTCCGACCGGTCGTAGCAAAGTCCCTTCGATTCCGTTTCGAAACGCGATCCCATGCACATTATGCAGAGCAACCGCGGCAAGAAGTCTTCAGCACAGGGCCGTGTCGGCGAGCGGCCCAGCCCGCCGGCACCGTTCATGTTGACATCTCCGTTGACGCCGCTCGGCACAGCGCCAAAGTTTCCGATCCCGTTCGCGCCACCATTGTCCCAATAGGCCTCGTACTCGCGTTGAAATGACGGGATGTGGATGACACGATATAGTCCTTCCGACACACTGATATAGGAGTCCAACAGCCGGTCACACACATCGCGACGAGGCAGAATGTCGGCCATACGCTTTTGCACGGGCATGATAGAGTCGACGTACACGGATATAGGCTTGAGCACTTGCCGATGCTCCTCCTGGATGGCTAAATACACGCGTTCTAGGCCGGAAAAGAGGTCGGCAGCCGAGTCTCTCTTGGCTTTGTCGGTAACGAAGTCTCTGGCGTCGTCGAACTGGGCTAGTTAGCGAGGTGTCCGCAATCAGTTTGAAGGTGTAGGCACATAGAACACGAGAGCTCCCTCCTGCTTTATGCTCTACAGCATATTATCAACCTTTGAATCTCCTGTGCAAACGTGTTCCTTTCTTGCTCATCACTCCAAGGGAGACAAACCAAGTTCAATAGAACGCGCGTAGCATTCTGGCCAAACAGACGGGTGCGTAAGCCTTCCGGACCAGCAACAGTTAAGCAGCGCATTGTTGCCGAGGACGCGTCGACTAAGCTCTGGCCAGCTTGATCTGGCCGTGAGTCCCGTCGGTACAGCTGTGATAGAATGGAGGATGACGGAAAGGAAGGCAAAGCTAGAAGTGCCGGTGTGTTCGCGGACAAGAGGAGCCTCTCAAGACGCTCGACGCGGATCGTGAACTCGCCGACCATGGCGCACATAAACTGGCGCAGGTCGTGGCCGTTCAGGGTGAAGAGAGACGACTGGATACTGGCAGCCGTGGTGGGCGTGATGGCCGGTCCCGGAGCAGCGGCCGCGGTGGCAGAAGCAGAATTGTTGGCGTTGGCGGTAGCAGAGGAGGAGGCGACGGCCGAGATGGGCAGAGGTTGCTGTGCCGAGAGCGAGGCAGAAGCCATCGTAGAGTGGGTTGGAGCGCGAAGCATGGCGGGCGGAGAGGAGGGCGATGCAGGATTGAGGAGAAGGCTAAGAGACGAGTTGAAGGGCCGGACAGCGGCGTCGGCAGCCGAGGCGGCGGCGGACATGTGTTGGGAGGTCATGTTGTACAGAGGACGACTGGAGTGGCGCTTGGAGGGCCGCTCGCCGCTGGTGCCGCCGCCGATGGAGTCGTCGTCATCGTCCGGGCCGTCCGATCCATCAGAGTCCATGACGGAGCTGTTGGCGTCGTTGTTGCGCTGGTTCGTACCGTCGCCGCTGCCGTGGTCGCCGCTGCCGTAGCGGCAGTTGCGATAGGAGCGCTGGCACTGTGAGCAGGGACAGCGGCGGTCGCAGCGCAGCTTGCGGCGGCGGCATTCGGTGCAGGACTTGACGGGTCGTGGGCGCTTGACCGGCTTCGGATGCCAGTTGGTGACGTCGAAGACGAGGTTGCGCGAGCTTGCTGCTGTTGTTGCCGGCGTTGGAGCAGGGCCGTCGCGACCGGGGCCGACGGACTCTTGCATGTTGGGCGTAAGGAAGATATCGGTGGCCGAAGCGGCATCGGCAGGACGGCGACAAGCGGGACGATGAGCTGGTAGTCCGAGAGGACGCAGGAGGTCCAGTGGTAGAGGTCGAGGTTGGGGTCAGAGATCACCGATCGCAGATGGCGACCCGTCCGCGACCAAATAGCCGTGGTTGGCGCGTCAGAACGATGAATGCGCCAGAGTTGGTCTGATGCGCGCCTAACACCACCGGGAGGCGAAGAGAGTGTTGTGGTGGTCAGAGGACCGGAGACATGCCCTCGACGTGTGTAGGGCTGATGTATCGGACAGGATGCAGCCAATCAAGAAGCGCGCCCCGTCAGCAGTTGCTGGGAGTGCATGCACAGACGGATACGAAGCCAGGTAAGCAGCAGAAGGGGCGACAGTTGAGGGCGACGGAGTGGAAGCGGCGCCAGAGCAGATAGGCAGCGGACGAGCAGCGAAGCAGGCAGTTGGGCGTTGAGTCTCGCATACACGTATCAAGCGAGCAGATTAGCGAGTGTCCGTAGCCGAGCAGCGGGCCGGGGAGTAGGAACAGATGAGTATGTCCTCCGTAGTGGAGCAAGAGAGTAGCACTCCGTGGCAGAGCAGGACAGTAGTATTGGCGCGGTAGAGGGGGGTGAGGCGGTTGAATGATCCGTGGAGATGTACGGAGTATTCCGCACGAGAGTGGTATTACGAAGTATCACTTCGTAATCGAGAAGAAGGGGGGTGCTTGTGGAAGCAGTGGACACGGAAAGATGGACTCGTCGAAGAGCGAGAAAGCGCCGGTAAGCAGAGTAGCACTCAGTGGAGTGTAGAGTGGTATGTTCTGTAAAAGAGTGGAGGATGATTTACTCTTGGAAGGGACTCTAGAAAGAGTGGAGGACGATACTAGAGTGAAGTGGTGATATGCGTAACGTAGCACCTGTACTTGTACAAGTAGAGTGCAGCCCGTGAGAGCAGGGTGGTAGAGCTCGGCTACGTCGTCAAGAAAGCTGAGGCAGATCCTCTGGAAGTAAATGCTTACGGGAAGCAGTTAAGTTGGGTCCGCGATGATAGTCTCCTTGCTCCTTGACCGGGGTAGCAGTTGGATCAGCCGCGCATCAGCCAGTGAGCCAGTGAGTCAACGAGTCAACAAGTCAGCCAGCAGCAGCAGCAGATCGACGGCGTGCCAGAGAGTCGGAGAGTCAAAGTCGGGGTGAGATATCCGCGCAGTCCCGCCGTGGCGCTTGTTGCAGGCCGCCGGAGCAGTTAGCCGTTCGCGGACGAGACCTCCGCAGCTGGGTCTGAGGCTAGCCCTCCACGCGCGATGGCCACCCAAGGAGAGCTGGTGGCGAGGCGGGGAGCTTGCAGTTGATTCGTACGAGTACGACGTACGGAGCACTGCGCACGTACTCGTACTGAGCGACTCCGTCCAGGCAAAAGGAGCCGGCTTAACGCAATCTGTACTTGCAAGGAGGCTGTCTGCCAGCCGCAAGAAGCGCGAAAAGCCAACCGGGGTGCGTGGGCTGACTGTGAGCTGGCAGGGCGAGCGGTGCCGGGATGCCGGCGTGGAGGCAACGCGGCAGAGAAACAAGGCGCAGAGAAGCAAGTCCGAAGCCAAACCCGAGGCTCCAGAGTAGTGGCGATGCTCGGAGGCGACGCTGCGACCCGTCGGTAGGGGCGGTTCGGCCGAGCTGCGCGCCGCGGATGCAGTGCTGTGGTGCAGACGGCCGTCAGCAGCCCGTTTGGCCGGCGTCCGAGCCGTTTAGCCGGTGATGGCTGTCCTGACTGTCCTGGTGGCCGCGGTCGTCCTTTTGCCGGCCCAGATGATGCTCGTGATATCCAGTGCTGATGCTGCTCTCGGCCGATGGCAAGCTGTCAGCGTCAGCCGGTGAGCACAGCGGCTGGGTCGGCTGGGATGGCCGGCCAACGGTCAGCCGTGTGAGCAGTAAGCAGCAGGCAGAGCTGAGAAGGGCCCAGCGGCAAAGCAGCGGTAGCGAGACACAGACGGGAGATCCTTGTGAGAGGCAGAGGACAGAAACGTCGCCAGTTGCCTGCTCCGTTATTTTTGGAGGCCGTTTTGGACCTCATTAAAAGCGCTGACTGCTACGGGCTCTGATTGGCCGGGCGCACCTAGGGCGGAAATCAGGTCCCAGAACGGGTGCTGCTCGCACCCGAAGTTGGTCGTGGATAGAAGGCGCGAGTGGCAGCTGCTTTCCCGGCAGGCAAGAGCGACCCGCCGTGGCGGTTTCCCTGTTTACTTCGTACGTCGCACAAGCGGTCGCAGGCCAAATTCGCCTACTCGCACGGAATAGTGTGCGAAGCGCCTGCTGGCACTGCTGGCAGAATGCGCTGCGTGCAAGCGATGCAAGCGGCGTAGGTCGACGGAGTAGTTCGTCTTTCCTGGTATCTTACGATGCAGCAAGAACAGGACAAGCACGAGAGCGCCAGCGGGATGTAGCGAGCACAGAGGACAGTACGGAACACGTATTCCGTACGCAATGCGCCAAATATTTTCCGGCGCCTCTTCCGATGTCCGGAGAGACAGCCTGTGGAGGCGTGCTGGTAGACAAGACACTTGGTGTTGCAAAGTACGGAGTACAGAGTTCTTGCTGCGCTGATCTGCTCGCAGCCGAGCATGCCCGGGCATCTCGGCGCAAGTGCGGCGCTCGCGGGTCTCCGTAACTCCGTAACTACAAGTGCTGCGCGGAGAAAGTATGTGCGAGATACGCTCCACACTGTGTGTGCAAGTACAATGTTGGTGAGCTTGCACCGTGCGTCGCACGGCTCCAGCTGCTTTCCTGCCGCCCGGAACCCCTTGGCTCGCCGTTCTGGGCGCGGCCGTTCTGTTCTGGCCGGCTAGCTGTGCTGTTTCGATCTGCAGGCGTTTCCAATCCATCCGCGACAACGTAGCACTCGCGGGACTGCCCTGTTTCAGCGCCAGCCTGCCATCCTCAGAACAGCACTAGCAACGCAGCGCGTTAGACCATGTTGACAGGTATTTTGTATTATTGGCTCGCGGCAAGGTACAAGGTCGTGTACTCACTTGACTGGGCTGTCAGTCGGTAATTTGGCCCCCAACAGCCAAAGAGCTAACTGGAAAGGGGACTCAATCCGCGGGCACGGAAGCGAAACGGAGATTGCCAGCGGCCAGCATGCGCGCTGTCCAAGTCAAGGAATGTACGGAGTATGAGCCGCGTGTCGGGTGCGGGTAATACGGAGTTTCTTACTCCTGCCTGGATCCTTGTACGTGTGCTTGCACGTTTGAGGGAGAACTCCGTACTCTGTGCTCTCGCACTCGCACTCGCGCTCGCCGTTCCGAACAGCCCCCTGGCCGCCATGTGCCGCCATGTGGGTTTTAGTGTCCTTTCGGTGGTTCCCAAGCTCAGTGCAGCTGTCTCACACCTGCATGCAGCAAGGACTTGTGTCTGGCTAGGGCCAAGCACGAAATGCCTGACCTAGCGAAAGTCATGCGCATCGTACGCGGTACGGAGTGTTACGGAGCACTCTGTCGGCCTGTCTGCCGGCCTGCCGCTCGCCGGGGCCTCGGACTGCGACGTCCACTCTGCGTTGCACCACCTCGTTCCACGAGCCGCGCACCGAGTGCCGAGCCAGGGCCTCTAACGTAATGCTTGCTACTTCGTACTTGTAGATCCGCCAGTGCCCTCGATAGTCCGCCCTCCCCCATATGCGTTTCTACTCCGTAATACTCCGTGCGCTCCGGTGGCAACGTGCCGTCGAGCCTCTTAATCACGTACGAGTACGGAGTACAAAATGTACAAAATACTCCGTACGAAGCACACCAAAGATGGCCGTAACATCCCAGTACGTCGGCGTTTATCATAAGAGAAATAATATGTGCTAAGCAAATTCATTAATATAAGTGCAAATCTTGTTCGTGACGAATAGTACGACTTCTCCCACTTGAGCCCATCTCAATATCGGTCTCCTTATCGTATCCACGTAATGCTACCGCAACGGCGTACTTCGTTTTCCGTTCTCGTTCTTTGTACGCTTGCGAGGACGACCACTCCTGCACCGTGCCCGCCGTAGACAGACTCGTTACGAAGTAATACTCGTACATATTACGAGTACCGTGCATGCAATAACGGCGTCCTCCGTAATTACCCCATTATGGGTCCAGAACTAGAGTCTGCTGCACTGCCGCATTGTTTCCAGAAACATCTGTACATACACTATGTACCTGGCAGGGATCACCAGCGCAGTTATTCGGATCCGGCACCTTGCGAAAGAGTGGAGAGCCCTGGCCGGAAGTACGAAGTACGAAGTAATACGAGGTTGGTAAAGAACAAGGAGTCCGGCACTGGCCGCCACGAGGCGTGTACCAGTACGAAAGAGCCTTATCACGGTCTACCCGTACTCCGTACGTCTTGCGCCTCCGGACTGCCTCGTAAATTGCGTGGCGCCGTCTCGCCGTCCATGCCATCGCGCGGCGGAACACCGCCTGTGCTATTGCAAGCCATCCCGCTCTATCGGTACCTGCTCAAGCTTTCGGCGTGTATGACCTGTTGGTACGTCGTATCACATGCAGGCTATCCCACTACTCCGTACAAGTACATTTTGAATGTCTCGCCCTCAATGCGCATTACATGGACGAAGTAAGTAATACTGCACAAATAAGGAACGGTGCCGCCCCTGCTTGTACTAGTTTGTATACATATACCCCGTATATGCGCGTGTATTAAGCTCTGATCTTAATTATACAGTATCCCTATCACACAGATATTTCGTACGAATCACCAATATGGCGAACGAAAACAATTATGCTCTATTCCCCAACACACTCCGTCCGGTTATTGCTCTATGGAGTGGCATTTTTCACTTCGTAGCGAAGTTACCATACTAGGTATACATTGCAGAAGGACGGAGAACGTAGAAAGCAATATAGAGTCCGGAATGTGTGTACATTTACGGAGTACGAGTACGTGAATGTAATGCCGCTTGAGTACAGAACGTCAATACTCAGCTCAACGCTCCTGCGCGTCGCAATTCAGGAGCGCCAGTCAATACGAGTAAGGCAGCCACCGATCTCCGTGATTATATTCCTTGTTGCTTTCCGTGCCATACATGTGTACGAAGTAATACCATTCCTCCTAGCCAATACTGCGCCTAGATCCCCCCTGGGCACATCACAATACGAAGTACGAGTACGGTGTACGAGATTACGGTATTGCCACTGCCGCCAATCGGTCCGGACATGCTCGGCCAAGACGCAATGTACGTATGCCGCAGTCAGCTACCGCTCGGAACTTCACTCGGACTTGCAATTTGCACGCCACACACCCTGCCCATCCTTAGCATGTTATCTATCGCGTCACTCCGCTACGCAGAGCATAGCCTCAACCAGAGTTGCACCCGTTCTACCACTGCGAGGAATGCTTGCATGATGGCGTCCGCAGTCACTAATACGGCAGCTGCCGACTTGATCGAAGGACTGCGCAATTGGTCCGAGATACCAGGTATTACGAGAAAAAGTATTGACTAATAAGACAGGACAATAGAAAGGGGAAAGAGTACATTGGCACAGAACGAGGTGAGCTTGTGTACCTTGGGACAGGTCAAAGAGAACAGAAACACCGGGGACTTTTGCCTTGCAGATGCCTGCCGGTGAAGCCGTGTCGTCAGTTGGGCGGTTCGCGTACCGCTGACGTTGCCTGCTACTTGCAGCGAGATCATCTGAGCACGGCACAGGCTCTTAGCAGCAGCGTCCATTTTGGCGTGCAGCTGGGCCGCCACCTCTACTGTTCAGTCCCGTCGATCCTGTGGCCCATTTTTAAGCATCGCGCCTTCACCGGCTGTCTTGCTACAAGGCCAGGCAATGCTTCCACTAACTCTCGAGTACATACTCCGTACGTTGCCGGCCCGCCCGAGGTAAGCCCCGAGGTGGTACGCAAATTTCGGCGACGCATAGCCGCTATAGTTGATAATTCTGTACTCCTGTAAGCAGCCAGAAAATACCAGTACAAAGGGGCACAAAGTAAGAAAGACGCCAGAGGCCATTTGGACGAGAATAGTCGCTTTGATTAAAAGCCAGGAAATGGGGCCAGACGGCTAAGAGACGGAGGACGTGCGAAGCCAGACGGACCCGCCCTCTGAAGTAGAGATAGAATCATACAAAGACACGTAGATAAACGTACAAAAGTATGAGAGGACCGGGAAGGCAGAGATGGCATGCGACAGTCTAATATGGGCACAAATAACGCACATCAAAGCGTCCGTTTTGGCCACCCATCATGACGGGCGTTGGACCGCGGTGAGAGTTACCACGGACGATGCCGAAACAAGCCCTACGCCTCGGCTTACGACACATACTTCTTATGTAGTTGGGATTGCCGAGGTCTTCATACAGTTGGACAACTGTAACATAAAAAAGCAGAGGCAGCCTGTCGTCCCTGAAAAGCGTGATCCATCGTTGTATCGAAACTACAGACACATATCCTACTTAGCAATGTTGTCCACGACTGATACGGCATATCTGCGGGCAAAAATAAAAGAGAGCAACGTCTAGAAGAGAGAAAGGGCGTTGGTGGTTTCAGGCCAGAGAAATTAAAGAAGTCAAAAGCTGTTCTTGAGCGGCTCGCAAAACCGGGTACCTCAGTTGAAAGACGACGTACCTACTAGCTATTTAGAATGTACAAGCCTTGCCGCATATTTTTTGTCACGATCACACTTACCAAGCGGACCATGTGGCTTGTCAATTTTTTTATCCAAAAGCGCTGCAGGCATAGTTGTTATGTTTACCACTTCTCGTCAAGCTGAAAGGGGTCTGAACAGTAAGTTTGCAGACGATGACAGACAAAATGACAGCGACATCACCTGCAATTGGCGTTCTAGCCAACCGATAGTAACGGCCCCAAGGTCGGGAGCACATCCGCTTCGTCCATGGAAATTAGACAATTGCAGCCTTTTGCGGACCATTCCAGAATCTCCACAAGCACTGAAAAGCCAGAGAGAGCCTTGAGCATATCGCTAGAGGTGTCGGTCATGGTGGGCGTCGAAGAGCAACGCTCCTCAAACCGCCTGCAAGCTCTCGGCTCACGCGAAAAGGACGTATGTCCACAGGTACTGTCGGCGCATGAGGCACTCACAACATGCGGCCTATACGATGAAGCTGGGGCGGGACACAGTTTGTGGCATGCACGCATACTTTGCACCCATCAAGAGACAAGAGTCGACAAAGTGAGGCCAGCTGCCTTCCGCAGGTAAAATTCGCGTTCGCTTGTGACGCTATAGCAACGCCAGGGGCATAAAAACAAGATCCCAAAACCTAAATCCAACCCGTAATCCAAGAAATGCCCGTCTTCTCATCCTGCCGCGCGCGCTATCGCTTAAGCTTGCACTGGCAGAGCAACGCTGCGGCTCTCGCCGTCGACCTCGGCGGAGTTGACCTTCTTGCCAGTCTTTGCAATGGTGCTCAAGACGGTGTCGAAGGACAGGTCGTTGCCGGCCACGACGGTGGCAGACTGCTTCTCGAGAGAGACCTCGTAGCTCTTGACACCTGGCCATGTTAGCACATGCGGAACCGGTGGCTCGCGACCAGCCGACGACGAAAGCGCTTAGCGGAGAGTACTGGGCCAAAGGCACAAGCTGCCAGCGACTCGAGAAAGTTTTCGGCGGTCGACTGCGACCGCCGTTCTGCAGCTTCTGTGCCGTTTGCTGTTGGAAGACGTACCTTCCAGGCGCTTGAGCACGCGATCAACGGCGCCGGAGCAGCCGCCGCACGACATGGAGACGTTGAAGGTGTAGGTGTGGTCGGACATTTTGTTGCAGAGAGCGAGGCGCTAGAACAGAGAGTGGAAACAAGACGAGGCGTTGGCGATGCGAAGAGCGTAGAAAGTTGTTGGAATGGAGAGAGGCAGAGAAGATCGCAGAGGTTTGGTGGCGGCGGCAGGAACGCTTTATGTTCCTTTTTCGTGGAGGGGGGAAGCTACGACGGGGCTGGGGGGCTAGAGTTTGGGAAACGTCGGAGCGCTTGACGAGCTGAGCACTACTAATACGAAGTAACGGGTCAGCCTGCGACGGTGAGCTTTGGAGTCGGTGCTGCTTATTAATACAGCAACGGCAATGCGCGGCAACGGTGGCGACCGTGACGCCGCGATGGCGTGCTTGTGTGCTATTGCGGCAGACGCCTTCCGTTTGTCGGCACACTGGGAAAGGCATTCGCGAAACGGAGCCGCAACCGGCACCCGTCCAGGGCCACTGCTCGCTTTCCGCGACAGCCATTCTGAAACCCCGCAAAGCCGGCCTGCAGGCTGAAACGTGCTCATCCGGACGGCTTCAATACGGAGCCTACAGCTCTGTCAGAGCGAAGATCGCCACGCCCCTAGTCTCGCCGGTTACAAATCCATGGCGGAGGCCCGGGCCGGCAACGGCAAAGCAGGCAAGCGAAGGGAGACCACACAGTCGCTTGCTTTGCGGCACACGCGTCATACTACGCTCCATATCGCAACGGCGCTCCGTAAAACGTGCGACTTGTTCGGCCTCGCGAGAATGCATGCCGCAGACGTTCGAGAGCCTGAGACAACCTTCTCAGGGCACAGCCTCGTAGCCCCTGCGCGAGATCGAGCCGGCCTACTCTGCCGTCTCTGCGACACTGTTTTCCTCGTCTTGCTCACAGCTCTAGTCGTTTGTCCATTTCTAATAAGCATGATACAAGCAGGCGGCACGATCTGACGCTGTGCACTTCTACTCTGCCCGGCTGTTCTGTTGTCCTGTTGTCGCAACGGACACCGCTGCTCAGTCGCTTTCCCAACGTGAGTTGCCTCTGCCTCAGTCCGACTCCTCGCCTTCCGCGTCTTCCACCCACGCGCCAGGCATGGGCCCTGATCTCTCGTCTCGGCGCTCTGGCCGTTCCCCGACGACAATCTCCTCGTCCGTAAAGTCCTCGTTGTCGTCGCCCATGCCCTCGTCGCCGTCAAAGTCGGCCTCCTCCAGGAGATGGTCGATATCGCCCTCGCCCGGTCCCATGTCGAAGCCTTCCGCCAACAAGCCGCGCAGCACGGCCAGGTGGTCCGCGTTTTGGTGCATGCCAGCCGCCTCGTCGCCCGCCACGATCCACGGTCGCTTCTGGCCCGGGTGCGAGAAGACGTTGTCGTCCTGCGCCGGCGGCAGCGGGTCAAAGTCGTAGTTGGGCGTCACATGCAGCGTGTCGCCCGGCACCAGCGCCATCGTCGCCGGCGCGCCGTCCAGGTACACAAACCGCGCCACGTTCAGCGTCACCGGCTCGGCCGGCGGCAGTGCCGCCACCGCTGCTGCGTCCGCTCTCGTCGCCGTTGCCGCCACCTCGCGCAGCAGCGATGTCATCGGCGACGACTCCCACAGGTCCTTGGCCTGCTGCACGTACAGCTCCGTGTAGAGCTGCTCGGCCTGGCTGCGCGGCTGCACGCCCCAGACTGCTCGCGGCACGTCCAGTCCCAGCGCCTGGAACAGCGCCGCGTACAGCCATGGCAGCTGTGCCAGGCCCTGCACCAGCGCCGCCCGCGCGCCCGCCGTGTCTCCGAGCTGCAGCCGCGCCACCACCAGCGTCTGTCGCAGGTACGCCCGCATTGGGTTGCGCTGCAGCGCCGGGATGCCGTCGCCCTCCTCCGCGCCGCTAATGTCCACCAGCCACTGGTCCTCGCCTGCCCGCACGGCCAGCCCGTGCGCCCACAGCATCAGCCCGTAGTCATCGTCCGGCATCAAGCTCAGGAACAGCTTGGTCCACGTCAGTGCCGTCCGGTGCGTGCCCCGCGGCACCAGGCTCTTGATGTAGTAGTAGCCCGCCAGCAGGAATTGCCGGTTCTCTGGCCGCCGGAAGCTGAGCCGCGCCAGGCCTTCACCCAGCTTTTGCCGGAACGAAGACAGCGTCGACCGGCCAAACGAGAAGAGCGCACGTTCACAGAGGTCCGCTGCCAGCGCCGCGTTCTGGTCTTGCTTGGCCACCCGGCTCACCTGGATCAGGGAGGAGATATGGTAGGCTGTGGTGTGTTGGTTAGCAAGCCCCTCCGTTGTTTTTGTCGCAAAGAGGCGTATCCAGTCTCGTCGAATTTCCACTCACGGTTTTGCTTCAGGAACTGGATCAGGGGGTGGTGGTTGTGCATCTGCACCAGCATGAAGAACGTGTCGTCGAGACGCGCGTACGCCGGCGTGTGCACAAACGTGTATTCGACCACGCCGTTGGCATAGGCTGCCGGGGTCACCTGCTGCATGCTGAGCCCGCCAGACGTTGCCCGCGGCCATGTGTCCTTGAAGTCGATAAACGGGTTCCTCCGCGCCACGGCGTCCGTCATGCCTTTCTTCGCCATCGCGTTCACGATAGCATTTGCCCGCCGTCCCATGCTCTGCGGCACCAGTGGTGTTCCCCGTAGATATGTCTCCAAGTCCACCTGCACCATGGCCGGATTGCCGTCGACACGCTCGCCCCGTGGCTGTTGCTCGTTGCTCGCTTCGTCCGCTCGTGCCGCTCGAATAGTGTCGCGTCCAAAGACGCTGCGCAACTCTTTCAGCACCTTGAGGTCGTGAAAGTCAATCTTGATCCGCGGGGCGTTACCCGCTTCTCCTGCATGTGTCGTGCGAGCCACATCCCGGCTCTTTCCAAGCGCAGACTGTATGTTGAGTTCCTTCAGCGCTCGGTCGATTTCGTCGAGTCCGTCTTCCTCCTCAGTCTTGGGCTGCTTCGCTTTCTTTGCCTGGCCCTGCTTTGATGGCGCCGCGGGCTTCTCTGTGGCTTTTTCGTCGGTGCCATCCTCGGCATTGGCAGTCTTGGTAGGCTTTCCCTTCTTCTTTAGCCTCTTCTTCCTGGCTGGCCTTACTGCCTCTACTGCTTCTTGTTGCTTGTCGCGCCCGGGTGCTGCCTCGCCGTCCTCTGCTGCTTCGTCATCGTCGTTGTCGTCGTTGTCGTCATCGTCGCCCATAGACAGCGATGCAAAGGCTGCAAAGGCATTCTTTGGCCGTGCTCGAGTGCTCACTACCGGGCTGTCCTCCTCTGATGACGCTTCGGCGCCGTCGTCCTCCTCTGCATCTGCCGATGGTTGGTGTGCCTCGAGGGCCTTCTTTTGCTCTTCCTGTGCACGCAGCTTCTTGAGTTGTCGGCTAGACATAGCTGAGATGCCGTGTTTGCCTCATGCAATAGCTGTAGAGGACGCTGTTCAGCTTGGAGTTGTTCGCCTCATAGACGAAAGCTTCAATTATGTAGCTATCAAAATTACCCCGCTAGATCGGTCTTGTAACATAAGTCCGGCTGACGCAGGATCCAGTCCGCGGCGTGAGTCAAACGGACAACTCCTCTACGAAGTACGCAAACATATCCGTGGCGTGTTTGTCCTAGTCCTCATCGGTATTTTCTGGTTTGCAATATTCGACGAAGGAAAGGCAAGCAGGCACATCCAAAATGCCTTGCCATTCGCCTCGTCACCAATTGGGGTTTGAAATTTTTGTGTGATATGTGGCTTTCTGTGGCGGTGCTAATTTATAAATCGGGTTCTCCACTCTTAGCTTCCACCAACCACCGAGTCAGTTCTCCCAGTTTTTATTCTCCACGAAGCAAAATTCGCCTTTTTCATCTTCCTCCCAACATCCTTATTCTTCGCACATCCAACCGCCATCCTCACACCGGCCTCTACGCCCATCCTAGAGCTCGCTGGCATTTTCACTCGCACTTTGTCCAGATCCTTGTCTCTAATTCTTGTTCTCCCTTGCCTTCTTTTTTCGGCCTCCCTGCGAGGCTCAATCAACCTCTCCTTGAGGCCACATTTTCCTCGTTTGGAGCTTCGGCCTCTTTTTCGTCATTTTTTTTTACACACACATCTTGCTCGTACCTTTGAGCTACAGCCCTCATCATGTCGGAATTCTTAGGGTACGGTACCTTGTCGGCACTTTACGTAGCCGCCATTGGGCTCTATTGGGACTCCATCGGGATTTCCCCTCTTTGGCCCTAGCCAGCTGCTATTCTACTAGCTATCGTGCAGCTTGCTAACGCCTCTCTTCCACTTAACAGAGCGCGTATTTCTCTGATATCCAAGAGCGATATTCGGTAAGCTCAGTCTCAGCTATCTGCTCTCTTGCGATTCATTTCTCGCTCTTCGTTATTTTGTGTGGTCTAACTGTTGTCAGGTACTCTGGTGTTCTGCACGAAATCAACTCTGAAGAGTCCACAGTTTCGCTGGAAAATGTCGTATCTTACGGCACAGAGGGTCGCAAGGGCAAACCGGAAGAGGAAATTCCTCCGGCCGACCAGATTTACGAGTACATTGTGTTCCGTGGTAGTGACGTGAAGGACCTGCGAGTCGAAGAGGGGCCCGGCTCCAAAGAGCCTCCACCGCCACCGAATGTCCCTAATGACCCAGCCATCGTCGGTGTAAGTTCTTTTATATTACACATTCCTACCGCCGCCTCCGTGGTATGGAATAATGCATACCCGTCTTTCCAGCCTGATGAAACATTTCGGATGTTAAAACATAACCTGTCTGAATTGCGCAAACAAACCCCATGTTGATATTTCCGTTGCCTTCCTTCTGATCTGGACCTATGTCTCGCTTTCTATTCTCGTTTTATTTAAGCGATGACCTGCTGACATTGTCGTCTCGGCGTTTTTAGGCTCGGCCTCGCCCAGGGAACACCAATGCACCCCCACCTTTTCAACAGGGTCCCCGACAGGCACAAGGTCAGCCGCCGCAAGGAAATCTAGGCTTTGCGCCAAATATGCCCGTTCCTCCTCCGGGCGCTTGGGGCCCTGGTGGTCCCCCGCCACGAAACTTCCAATACCCGCCACCGCCCGGCTGGTACCCCCCGCAAGGCCCTGGATTTGGTGCTGCTGGTCCGGCTCCCTGGAACAACTATTACCCTCCCATGCCGGGTCCTTACGGTCCCGGTGCTCTTGGACCGAACAATGGCCGAGTACCTCCCCAGCAGCAGCCACAGCAACCACCACAGCAGCAGCCGCAGCAGAAGCCGCAGCAGCAGTCACAGCAGCAGCCACAGCAGCAGCCACAGCAACCTCCGCAGGCGCCGGGGGCTGCTGGTCAGCGCCCGTCGCCCATCGGCGCGGGTATTGACAAGCAGAAGGTTCTTGCACCTGCTGAACTCGACAACTCAGCAGTCCAGCCGCCCGCTAGCAAAGCCGGCGCTGTTCCAACCGGTCCCCGGGCCCGGCAGCAGGCCGAAACGAAAAAACCCGATGTTCCGAGCACGACTACACAGAACGGGCCGGCCGATGCCCTCGCTGGCCTACCCACAGGACCCAAGGCCGCGACGAGATTTGCACCCATCGTTCCGCTACCGGCTGGCTTGGTTCAGAAGACTGTAACACATACCACTGTCACCACAACGAAGCAGGACCCCGCCGCCAACTCATCTGCTCTGCGTGATGCAACGCAGGCTGCCAAGGCGGCCGTCGCCGTTGCTATGGCAAAACTGGAAGGCGGTGGCAGCACGTCCGCAGCTACAGCCGGCCCGACGACTACTATTGCACCCGCACAGAGTGCTGCAAGCCAGTTTCCCTCTGGCTCTGCCATTGACAACCTGACTAGAAAGGTCAACGAGATGCGCGTGAATGCTGAGCAGCAGCCTGGTCCCAACGCGAACGGCCGTGGCCGTGGTCGCGGCGGCGCGGGCGGCAACCGTGGCCCCAAAGTAACTGTTCCTGATTCAGATTTCGATTTTGCTACAGCAAACGCCAAGTTCAACAAGGTCGATGTTGTGAAGGAAGCGGTTGCCGGGCCACCTCTCCCAGCCGATAGCGTGTCTGGCGAGGTGGATGTTCCTGACGCTTTCGACTCTGTGCCTTCTCCCGAGGCTACTGGCGCACCTGCGGTCGCCTACAACAAGACGCGGTCGTTCTTCGATAACATTTCGAGTGACGCCAAGGAGCGCGCCGAGAAGGGTGCGCAAAAGGCCGGCGGGCGCGAGTGGCGCGGCGAAGAGCAACGCCGCAACATGGAGACGTTCGGCCAGGGCAGTGTGGACGGCGGCTTCCGCGGCTACCGCGGACGTGGCCGTGGTGGACGTGGCCGTGGCGGCTATGGCCGAGGCCGCGGTGGTGGCGGTGGCTTCCGCCGCAGCGACCAGCAGGGCGTTGCATCGTGATGTATGGGAGTAGACCGGTACCTCATACAACGCTCGAATACGCCCGCCGTCCTTTTTGTCAGGGTTTGAAATCCTTTCCAGCTCGTGGTATCGCCACGGTGAACTTTTGTCTATCTGCATCAATGTTTCCTTTTTCTTTGCGAATGCTTGAATGCGGTCTGCCATGTATCAACACTAGCCACGATTCTATGGGATGGGAATGAGGTAACGCTGTTAGGACGGGATCCGGCTTCGCCGGACGTCCGGTTGGGTTTTCGCACGTCGTTTTACGGTATTGGGCCTTTCTGCATGGTGCCTTCAGTTCGCCTTTCAACGGCGAGATTTTGCTTTGTTTGTGGGAATGCGGGAACGGGGACAGGACAGCAAGCATTTTACATCTTATCCAAACGCTTAACTCTTTGTTGACTTTGGCTCGTGCGATTTTGCCTTTTTTCTTCCAAGAGCAGAGCGGGCTACAAACAGTGAAGATCTTTACGGAAGGGAACAGGCACACAACCGTCTGATGACGATGATGGGCCTTTTGGGAGTGGCCGGACTGTTTGCATCACATTAGCCTGTTCTGCGGTCTTTTGAAGACTGAGAATAGCTTTCTTGTCAAGGCTCTGTTTTCCAGAGGTTACGCGTCTAGTGGTCTCGGATGCAGCAAACACGCTCATGGCCCCAACGTGATGAGAGAAAACATTTCAATGAAAGCATTCTAGGGAACTCATTCTAGTCCAATGTCCATCCGTGCATGATATATACATCCAATCTGTATGCAATGTGGCTTGACTTCAGCCACAGCCCTATATAATTGGCGCGAAGCTGAAGCTGGGTATTTATTCAAAAAAAATGCAGCCAGTACGATGGTTGCAAGCACGATCTCAACCTTTAGCCTTCGCTTTCAGAGCCTTCCGACCACGAATCGTAGACGACCAGCTTCCCCTTGGCGTCCCCGTTCGGTCCCGGCAGCCGCAGGGGCGGCAGACCGTCAGGCCCGTCCTCGATCATGGCTTCGCCCTCTGCTGTTTCTGGGAGGCCAGCTTCTCCCTCGTCCTCCGAGTCGTCCTCCTCCACGTCGCTCGCGCTTGCTGCGTCTTCTTCGCTGCTCGACGTGCCGGAGCTGCTCGTCTCGCTCTCCGGGTCCGCCTCGCCGCGCTGGAACGGGCGACCGGGCAGTACCCTCTGCCCGGGCTGCCGGCGTCGATCGGCCAACATTGCTCGCGTTTTCGGCGCGGGGCTCGGAAGGTCCACGACGCGGCGGCGGGCCGAGCTTCCCAAGACGTGTTGGGGGGGCAGCGACGCGGGCGCTCGGGCGTCCTTTGGCAGCACGTAAACGGTCGGGTACTCGAGGACGGAGCGGCCGCGCAGCGCCGTGGCCAGCGTGTCAAAGGGCGAAACCGGCGTGAGCGCCTTGGCGGCAGCGGCCGGCTTGTGCAGCGGTGGCACCGCGTCCTCGGCATCGGAGTCGGAGTCGGCGTCCAGGCCGGCGGCGAGCCGTGCAATCGCCGGTGGCCGCAGCAGAAAGAAGCGCAGGCTGCGCTTGGCCGCCACAATGTCCTCGCTGTCCTCCTCTTCGTCCCGTGCCACGCTGCCCGTGAAGGCCGCCCACGCGCCGGTCGTCGGGCTCTGGAAGGCGAAGACGGACGAGAACGGACTGGCCTCTGGACGGGGAGCGGACGGCTGTGCCGGCAGCGCCGGCAGCGCAGCGGTCTTGCGCTTCTTCCTCAGCGGCCGTCCGTCGTTGTCCTGCGCCTCCTCGTCGGTCACCTCCTCAATTCCCACAGGCCGTGCTTTGGCTGGCTCCTCTGGTTCCTCATCTGCCACCTCCGCTGCGCAGTCCTCGTCCGCCTCGGCGCCGCCGCTCTTGTGCAAGACGAAGGCCATCATCGACACGTAGCCGCGGTACAGCGGCACATTGTCCAGCAGCCGCCGCAGGACCCGTGTCGGTGCCGCCTCCACGCCGTTCTCGTACACGAGCCACTCGACCTGCCAGTGCAAATGCTGTTGCGGCTGCCCCGGCACTCCCTTCCGCGGCGTCAGCGTCGCCACGGTCGTATTGTTCTCCCGCTGCCGCAGCAGCCCCGGGGCCATGCTCAGCATCTGGATTCCGTCGCGCCGACACAATGCGCGCACTTTCTTGTTGCTCGCGCTCCAGCCCTTGCTGTTGTCGTGCACGTTCTCCAGCACACTGCGGCCGCTCGGAGCGGCGGGCACGAACCTCAGCTCCTCGCCGTTCCACTGCTTTTGCAGAAGAAGCGATGCTGGCGCCGGCCGCTTCTGCGCTCCTCTTGCATTCCCTCTTCCTCTTCCCTGCGGCTCTTCTCCCACGACGTTCGGGTTCAGTTCGGACGGCCGCACCAGTCGTCGCTCCTCGACAAACTCTCGCTCGTTGCGGGCCCGCTTGAGCTCGATGCTCTTCAGAAAGTTATAGTCGTGGTCGATGCCGGCCGCCGTGCGCAGCTTCGAGATTGGCATATATGCCGTGACATCGCGAATGCCATTGCAGTTGGAACGCGATTTGTGTCGCCTTGTGCACTCTGCTGAGCAGGATTGTGTGCCACAGCGCGGGCATTTGTAGCGCGGAGGCACGGCACGGCAGATGCTGCACAAGGTCGTCAACAGAGGATCGGACATGGCGTGATCTCAAGGGCCGTTCGCACGGTCGAAGGAAGCTGCGCAGAGACAGTTGCTGTGCCTGGTCAGTGATGGCAAAGAAACACGGCGAAATGGCAGAATAAAAAATGTTATCGCGATAAGAGTGTCAGCGAAGCTCGTCAGTAGTGGAGCGGTCCTTGATTGTCATTAGTCAGGCGCCCACAAGCACCACTTCCCAATCAGACTCCAGACATGCGGTACTTGTACAAGCGAGTTAACAAGAGATAAGCATAGACAACTCCCAGGTATTTCGATGGGAGAACGCGCTCAGAATAAGCTGGATCAAAATTCGTTGCGTCGGGTTGTACTCTGCAGTATAATACGAAACATACTTCAGAGACTCATCTATTGATGTACGAAACGCTTAGCACAAAACATGTCCCTCGTTGATCAACTCGTCTGCACCAATAGCAAAGCACATGTTGTTGGTCGGCCCGCTCTTGGCAGCGAATAAGAAGAATGAAACAACATTACCTTCGCCATTGCAACCCGTACTTCCGCAGATTCTGGAGGTGTTCGGTTCTCGTCCTGCACAAGGTATATCCACGAGCCAAGCAGCCAGTCATACAGTTCCGCACTTGCATCGTCTGCAGGGACGCGGCATCTGCTGGTGTAAAGGTGAGTACCAACAATTGCGGTTGTGCCCGGCGTGTCATGAAAAGGACCTCGCTTTGAGGCAGCTGCTGCGCCGGAAGATGCCCGAAACCCATCAAGACGCTGTCGACGAACTGCAAAGCCCTGGCAGACGGCGTGAGATTGATGAATTCTGCCTCGGTCGTTGACAGTAACAAAAGACTGCTTCTTGGACTTCCACATGACTGGTCCTCCAGCCACGAAGATGATGAATCCACCAGTTGAACGCCGTGATGGGGTCTGGTGCCAATGGCGAGGTGATTGACAGGGCCTGTGTTTTTAAGGTATTCAGTAAACACGGGAGGTCGTAAGCCAGCCTTATAAGAGGTCTTGGTAGGGGGGGGGAGGGGGGGGGCACAAGGCTTAAGGGCCATGGCGTAGTAACGCCATTCAAGTTGTTATGCCTAAAACGATCGTCTCAGGGAATATGTGTGCATCTCTGCTGTCCTTCTTCCCGGTGACCGAGATCGGCCTCCCTAAGGGCTATCGTACTTATGTCACGGCAGCGCTATCATCCCGGAATTTAGGCAGTCATGACCGGCACCGACCTGGGCTTTGGTGGCAGCTCACTGACGACAAAACTCAGAACATTGTCTGCAACCCCAATCTCTGAGGTGCCAGGGAATATGCCCCCAGAGAATCTTGGAGCGCTCTTATCTTCCCAGCATCAGGATCTTGACGCAAATCAAGGGGAGAGGTAGGGTCTTCGGGTAGACAATTGGAGTTCCGCACTTTGCATCCCGGACATCAAGCGAAGGACCGGCAATAGTGAAGTCCGCCGTTGCTGATGTTTCGCAATTGACGGCCTTGATGTCTAGGATGCAGAGTGTGGAACTCTAAGAGGGAGGCGACAGCCGAGAAGATAGAGTCAATCAAGAGGCTGTTATTTTCATGAGAAAGGCCAGGTTCGACGCTGTTGCTGAGATAGAGTGTCGAAGGACTTAGAAGAGGGTGGCTGATGAGAGAGGGGGAAGAAGAAAAACAGAAAACACCTTGGGGAGTGGTTCTTTGATTTACATACCTCCTCGCTCCTTCCGGGCATATGTACTTGGTGTAAGTCGCGCCTTCCTCTCCGGTAGCGTGAGTCACGTATCCTTCTTAGTCAGGTGCCAACAGTCACCGAACTGTGGTTTTTCTCACCACAGAAAGGGCTGCCTGCCAGCCTTTCTGTCTCACACTGTTTCTCACATTGTGCTTTTCCAGTTATTATATTGGAAGTGAGTAACGTTTCTAGAATATAACAGTACGTAACACTATATTCTTAAGAGAGCTCTCTGAGTCTACTTCACATACGGAATACTCGTGCAAGACCAAACTCTTTGACTTTGCAGAGGCTATAGCAAATGTGACTCTTGCCTTCCGTTGTCAGTGAATTTTATATTGATCATATTGTACAGTCCACTGCGGCCCTTCCACCCACTACAACAAACACCAAACCTCAGAAGACAAAGATTTCAGAATCCTACTGCATTCAAAATAACACAAGACATCTCTTCCTCATGTTTCAGACTGTCAACAAGCGCTAAGTGACATAAAATAGACAGATCACCTAGCCCAAAAAACGTCCCCTAGGCTCGGAGGGAAAGGGAAATCAACAAAAGGACATATCGAGATGATCGAATAAATAGGAAGCAAAGAGATATCAACGCCTGTGTGCTCGGGGTTTTAAAGAACCAGTCCAGAAAGGAAACAAATAGGGGGTAAAGAGAAGAAAAGTAGAAGAGAGAAACGAGCTGGTATCGGTCGATCGTGTTTGCGTGAGCTGCAGATCAAGCAGCCTTTTTGTTTTGGTAGTTTATTCTAGGACAACTACCAGCCCCATCCTCGCCGATCTTTTAGTCAACGCGAACCCCCGAGTGCGCTTATGCGCGCACCGGATGGGCGGTGGATCAGGCTCTCGGCGTGCTTGCTGACGACACTCGGCTCAGGCATGGTGTCGACATCGCTGCCCCGCGCGTACGCGTCTTCATCATCCTCGACAATCTTGGTCGGAATGTCGTGGCCCAGCAGATACTGCTGCGAGGACCGCTCAGGGGTGGTCGTCGATGAGGCAATCGACATGGACGTGCTTGCCCGGTTCGGGATCAGATCCGGCGTGGGCGGGATGCTGGATGTACGGCCCGAGGGCTGGAGCAGGCCGTCGTCGCCAATATCGGAGGCGGCGGCAGAGTGGCCATCGTCGCTGTGGACAACCGAGAGGTTGCTGTTGCGGCGGTTGTTGGGGGTCATCGAGCGACGGCGGTCCTCGGTGAAAACAGCATCTTGGGCCATCTGCAGGCCCTCGACAGCAGCCTGGCACTGCTCGGCAATGTTGCGGATGATGTGTGCAATGGCATCCGTCTTGTCCTTCAGGTGGCGGTCAGCCACATCCTTGAAGCTGGAAGCGGAGTACCGCTTGCTGTCCATGGCCTGGAGGTGAACCTTGACCTCTGTTTTTAGTTAGCATTTGCCTCTCTTCCGGCTTGTTTAGCCTCTGTACTAGCGTGCGGGTGGACTTACCAGCCGGGGCGTTCTCAAGCTCCTCCTCGTACCCGCTCTCCAGCTCTTCCAGAATATCATCCGGCTTGGTCAGAGACCCCACAAGGTGCTCCATGTGGTGAGTCTGGCCACCAATGAGGCTGCGCAGGTGCAGCACAACACGGCGGGCCTCATCGCGCTGGCGAGCAAGGGTGACGTTGGTGTGCTGGAGGGCCGCGAGCTCCTTGGCGTTGCGCTTGCGCTCGCGCTCGAGCTCCTCGGCAATCTCTTGCTGGAGGACGAGGGCCTCAAGAGCATCGTCGCGCTGCTTCTCGGTGCCGGTAAGACGGACCGAAAGACGCGCGTTGTCGTCCTTCTGCTGGTCGAGGAGGCTAGCCAGACGACGGTTCTCGCGCTTGTGGTTCTCGATCTTGACCTTGAGATCTTGGGTCTCTTTGGTGAGCGTCTCGGCAAACGCCTGGAACTTGAGGAACTGCTGCTTCCAGCTCTCGAGCTCCTCGACGAGGTAGTTGTTGCGCTTGGTGACCTTGGTGAGCTCGGTGTCCATACGGCCCTTGAGGTTGATAAAGTCCTGCCAGGCCTCCAGGGCGTCACGGGAGTATTGGTTGCGCTCGCGGACAATCTCGTTGAGGTGGCGCATGGAAACCTTGGTCATCAGGGGCTTCTTGACGGACCCGCCAAACACAGCCTTGAGACCCGAGTTGCGGCCCATCTTCTCGCACACGTGGTCCATGACAGACATGATGGCGTCCTGGCTCCACCACTCAGGGTCTTGGATAGACTCGACCTCGCCGCGCATGACAATGATCTGGCCAGCGGGCACGAGCTTGCCACCGCCATAGGCAGAGCGCAGGTGCTGGGGCACACCGGATGGCGTCACATCGCCGTTCAGCGACTGAGTCAGGCGGCTGACAAACTTGTTTCGCTGGCCCGGGGTGAGGGCGGTCGGCGGGCTGGAGGTGAGCACAAAGTTGCGGTCGAGGTCGACGACCAGGGCGTCGGTAGGGGCCGTGAAGAGCGAGCGGCACTCGGCAGTGACACCCAGGATGTAGGGACCCGGCTCCTGGACGAGCTCCTTGGCGTGGCGGGCGTGGACGACTGGGACATAGAGGCCGCTCCACTCGTAAACGCGGACGCAGAAGCGGATTGTCTCGGCGGCGACAGTCAGCATGGCCGGGTAATGGCTGACAAAGATGATGCGGCGAGTAGGCGAGACAGCGGCCTCGATGACACCGACAATGTTCGGGATGGACAGGCAGCAAAAGAGCGGCCACATGGCGAAGTTTTGGAAGCCGGTAGGCGACGAAGGGAACTGGTAGCAGAGGGCATAGTCCTTCATGTCGATACGGACGAGGTCGTTCAGGCGGGGAGCCGGGAAACTCAGGATGCGCGAGACTTCCTCGGCGTGGAAGAGATTCGTTGCCTTGTTCCAGTGGATCCACATGCCGCGCAGGTAGTCGCCCAGCAGGTTGTAGAGCGGGTAGCGTGAGAGGAAGGAAAGACAGTACGGGATCCAGTAGGTCTCTTCGGCGCTATCGTAGAAGTCGGACTCGGTGCGCTTGCGGAGGTCGCGGATGGTCTCGGCGCGCTTCTCGTCGGCGCGGGACCACACGCGCAGACAGATGCCGTAGAGCGTGTGCGAGGAGTCCTGCTGGAGGACAAATGCGTGGTGGACGCAGTGCGGCTGGCTGCGACCGGTGCAGATCTCAACGTCGTGGGGGAAGCAGGCCTGGACAGTGGTGTTAGTACCATATGGAGAGATATCTGGCGAGGTATTGATTGGGCCGAGGTCCCGTGAAGCAGTATTCTCTAGAGGACCGAAGAAGAGCAGGCGGACGGTCAACTTACGCGCATAGCGGCATGCAGCGAGCGGGCAATCTCATTGTCCTGCTCCAGACGCGGGCTGCTGCCGAGGATCTCGGGAAGCCAGAACTGGCCAACAGCGCCCTTCATGTGGCCGATTTTACCCTGAGCAGGCGCCGGGGCTTTCACCCACTGCGACGGCTCGCGGCCGACGCCGCAGACCATGTAGGCATGAGTGAGGGTTTTGGGGGTGCGCTGCTGGGGCTTGCCGCTGAGAGTGGACGGGATGGGCTGGGTGATGCGTGAGTGCAGCGACGAAGTGCGGCTCGGGATGATGAGGTTGGTGTCGGTCTGGTCGCGGGTGCTGGGGCGAGCATCGCGGTCGCTGGTCCGCGGCCGGGTGAAGGACGTGTGGGCAGTAAGAGAGGGCGCCATGGTGGATGAAGCCGGAGGCGTCGGTGGCGATGCTGGTGCCGGTCGAGCTCGGTTCGATATCCGATGGGCGACGGCAGTCGCAAGAGAGCCGGCAGAAGTCGGCAATCTGGCTGGTCCAACGAAATGGCCAATTCAACACGAGGCCAAGATTGGCGACTGTGCTGGCTATGATGAAAACAAAAGAGAAAGAGTGAGCAGGTTCGGGTGGCAGGAGGTTGTGTCCGTCTCCCGCAAGTGAAGGCGTCTCGAGTCGACGAGGCAGACAAGCAGACAACCACGGAAGCACACGGCTGCTGGGCTGTTGCGAGAGCACACACGCAAGCACGCACGCACACAAACGCACGAAGAGTTGGGCTTGGAGATGCCGGTGCTGAAGAGGAAGAAGGGAAGGACGGGAACGAGAAGAGAGGGGTGGAGAGAAAAGAGAAAAAGAGAAACGAGTGAGGGAAGAGCGGACGGGAAACAGGAGGAGGCCAGGGTAGAGTTGGAGCCAAGCAGAAAAGGGAAAGCAGCCAGAGACGAGGAAGATTAGGAGACCGGGGTGGACTGAGGAGGTCGAGGCGGAGTGGAGGCGAGGAGGCTAATATTGTGGGAGCGTGAACGGTTGGACAGCAGCGAGAAGCAGCGAGACAGGAGAGCCGTGTCCTTCTGGGTCGCCTTGCCGCGACCTTTCTCTGGGTGGCAGCTGGCCGGCACAAAATGAACAAAGCGGTACTTTCTGCATGTCATATGCACTTCCCGTACTTGTTGCTTCGTTGTGTACAAGGTACGTACGTAGTATTCTTACTTGTACGAGTATGTCGTACCGAAGTGGCCGGGCGTGGCGACCTATCGATGGTGGGTGGGTTTGAGGTGAGCTGTAGCTGCAGGTGGCGGGCGAAGAAGACGCGGCGGCCGTGACAGGCGTGAGAGACGGTACGCCGGACGGAGAGCTGGAAAACGGGAAATAAGGTGGGACGCGATGCCAATTGGTGCCAGAGCTCTGACGGGGTTCGACATTCAGCAGGGGTGCAGGACCTGAGAGACAGACAGGGGCCAGGGGTACGCAGTAGTTCCAGTTGCCCCTTTTTCTCGGTTTGATGGCCCGCGCAGATAGCCGTCAGCACACGAAGGATGGGGAAGGGCGTGTACTCGTAGAAGGGCGGACGAAGGCGAAGCAGAGAAGCGCAGAAGGAAGCGCAGAAGGAAGCGCAAAGAGGAGCAAAAAGAGGAGCAGAGTGGAAGTGGTGATGGATGTGGAAGGCGAGAGTGCGATCGTCTTGCTCGGCGTGGCAGGCGCGTGGCAGCGCCTTCCTCAGCACTGGAATGCCAAACGGCCGTCTTTGACAGTAAGTACCTGTATCTTACGTTCCATTGGCTGGGAACGTGGTGGCCGCACTAACGAATATGTGGTGGTACGCCCTACGGAAAGTATGCACCTGTTTTCACCCAGCTGCCGTGATGCATCGCGGAAGGCACGACGCGAGTACGGAGTACTTTGTACCTGCCCCTTGCAGGTCGCGATACGCTTGGCTTCTTTGGGACTAGATGCAACCTGACTATTGCCCCATGTGGTGGCGGGCTCCACCGTGACCCCTGCTTACTCCGAACAAGCTCGGCGTTGCATCGGTACAAAATACAGCACTTGTTAGAGCAATATTGTGCTGCGCTGACGGGCGTTTCAGCGGCCTGGCAAGCGATGGCCGACTGATAAGTTCTGTGAGTACTCCGTAATGAAGTAGGAGGTAAGATACGTGGCACAAGGTCAAGTAAGCATACTTTGTGATTGCAACTACTAACGTTGTACTTACTCGTACTTGTACTGATACTTGCGCGGCATCGGAAGAAACGACCACGACGTATTACAGAATACCTCCAGGTTCAAATTGAACCGACAAGCCACTCTGCAAAGAGCCTTCCGATGTTACAGGGCAAGACATGCGACAGCTGGCTGGAGCACCGTTCGCCGCCGCCAGACAGGGATACGTAAGAAAGCTGATAAAAACAAAGCAAGCGAAGAAACCTATGGGCGAGACATCCGAGAGGCTGCGTACAACGGCATCTGACACAAACAGGTCTATCAGAGGCACCCGTGGTAGAGGCCGAGTGTGGTTGACAAAGTAATACAAACTGTATTACATGTACGAGTAGCCACTCCAGGTACGCCGTATTTATACGTACTTGTACAGAGTATTACAAGGACCCGATAGCGATGTGCAATGGCGAAACGCCAACTGGCGCGAACAGGGAAGACCGCTGCTGGCCATGAACGGGCGTTTCTGAGCCTGGCCACTCCGTTTTCACATATTCAAACGAGTTTATAATTCATACGGCACGCGAAAGTACCCGTCCCTCTCCCGAGTAGATTGTCTATGTAGACAACCATCCACAAGGCCGCCATTGCCGGAGGATACGCGCAGATCCATCGGTCACCCCGATCGTGGTATGCGCATGGCAGCGGAGCGGCGTGCAATGGCAGCCGTGAGGGGGCAGTACGGAGTCAAGACCCTCCGCTCTGCCGTCCGGGGACCGGCAGCCCAGACCAGCGAGACGGACTGCGGTGCGGCTTTCGCGGTATTATGGAGTACTCCGTACTTATGAGTAGTTTCGTATCGTAGAGCAGATTTCAAACAAAGTATTACGTTACCCTTGCCACCCCTGCTATGACGCGAATTCTGCAACTGTTTGCAAGTACTCATACTCGGCTGTGCTCTGGCGCGGGCGCTCTCCTGCACATTGATTTAAACTCGCATGAAGTACTCCGTATCGCAATTCGGGACAGTCTGCTCAATAACCATCACTCTCGTCGTACGTCGTATCACTCGTGCTCAACCATCCAGAGCAAACCAAGGAACGCCCGATTCGCCAGCCCCACCGATCGGCTGCTGGACAGGGGCACAGGCAAAGGACGCTTGGATCTTTGTTCGGGTGTTTGTTCGGCTGCGCTGACTTTGTGCTTTGTATCGCAGGATGTAAATTGTGTTGCAGCTCCATGCACATGGACAGCTTTCCAGCCAACGCAGAGAGAATGGTGGTGGTTTGTCTTGCTACGACGTACAAACAAGTACGAGTACAAGAAACAAGCAGGAGTACGGAGTACACGTATGCTGGCCGTCCGCTTTGACCCACGATACTCGTACTCGTACGTAAGAAGGACTGTGCGCAGCTTAGACCGCATACGACGTTGTCAAAGTGGACGCCGAGTTTAGCGAACGCCTGGTTGCCCGAGAAGTTGACAACTAGGCCTTGCCTCGCGCCGCCCAGATCGCAAAATTCATACGATGAGGCATACTTGCAACCAGCAGCATGCTGCACACTCTAAAGCGCAAAAGCACTGCTTCGTTCGTACTTTCAACTGTGACACAAACGGCATCGCTACGAGGATTGACGCGGCGCATGACAACTATCACGCACAACATCCACGAGGCCCTCTGGAAATGAGAACAGAGTTGTATGGCATGAGCATTGACATGAGGGCATCTCTGCACGACGCTTGCTGGCCTTGCCCTCGAGCACAAGAGAACTTCGGTTCTCCCTCGTACGAGTGCGTTTTAGTAATACGCCGTATGCTGCGCCATCAAAGTATAAATTATAAATTATGACATGTCGGCGCGTGACAAGCACTGCTCTCACTTCTGATATCGGCTCGCGCGGAGTATTACGGAGTACGGAGTACGAAGTACGAGTATGTCGCCAACAGGCTCGCTCGGACCACACATACTACGTACTCGTAATACCAGAGTACAATCTCGCATGTACACTTGTACTCGTATTGCCGCATGGCATTGCGGGACAACTACCACCGTTGCGTCGCATCGAGTGCCCGCACAGGCTGGGCTTCGCTGCCGTTGCACGTCGTACTCGCAGTGGAAAGCCGACACAACGGCGCCCGCGACCCCAGCCTCGGCCAGCCTGCCACAGCTCGTCACCGTGCTGAAACCAGGAGCCGTCGCCAACGGACCAGGTCGCTGCAAAGCCGTGACCTTTTCCAAAGCTGTCGTTTTACGGTTCTGTCGATGCGCACGTCGATCTCTTGCCGTGTAGTCCCAGCGTGTGCTACGCGGAACAAGAAACACTGCCGCACACAATCGTTGGACTTGATCGCGTCGGCCTGTTCTCGTCTGCTGCCCGAGACACTCCCGGAAAACACCACTGCCAGTAGCCGACGCGTTGTTCCTGTGTTGTCGTACCCAGACAAGCGCGTTGTCGGCAAGTCCGTGGACGCGAGCAACCGTTCCACGACATCTTCATCAAGCGTACTACCAGTTGTGAACTCGCACCGTACCGCACTTTGGCATTCAAGAAACGTCAAACAGCTTCCCGCCAGTCTTACACAGAAACGAGGCAACGTCCAATCAGCGCCGTAACAATCTCTTGTAGAAGCATGTCAAGCAAAAGGATCAAGCCAGAGAAATCAGAGTCTCAGTCAATTTGGGCAAAGCTGACCAATGAACTGCAATCGTAAAATACAACAAGAACTCAAGTGGTATATGGCAAATTTGGACACATTATTTGCAGATGGTCACCCATTCTCCGCCCTCCGCGTTTTCACATTCTCCTGTCATCTTTCGCCTTTCATTCCATACATACCGGGTAGAAGTTGTTAAAAAAGACACGCTGCTCCAACATTCATGTCATCTCGGCCATTTAAGACGTCGGAACAGAAAAAAAGTACAATCGAAAAATGTGCGGACCAGAAAGTAACAAAAGAGAAGTGAAGAGAGAGGTAGAGACCGGCAAATCCCAAGGTTGTTTCGACTGTAATGGTAGCTGACGCTGTAGAAGAGTCGCTTGCGCGGTGGGCGGTTGTAAGTGCTGCCAAGTCGAGGCCTGACCAACCAGTGGCAAGCAAGTATGGGTTTATAAAAAACAAGATCGAAGAGCGATAAGCAAAGATAACTCCTCGCCGCGCCATGTAGAAAGCTCGTGCATAATGGGAATCTGAGCAAAATCGAAAGGGGATAGGGGAAAGGGGAAAGAGATAAGAGTAAAAAAACGACAAGACCAAGAAGCGACAAAAATAAAAGTACAAACAAAACATTGGACGCAGCAAGCCATAGCGTGGATGGCTAGCACCTAAAAGCAGTTCAGACTGCCCTTCTTCTTCTTCTTGCTGATGGCGTTCATGCGCTCCTCGAGGTGAGCACGAGCAATTTCCGCATCGCGACGCTTTTTGCGCTCCTCTTCGACCTGGTGTAGACTCCACCTAGTGTCTTGACTAGGCCGATCCTTGAGCTCCTTGATTTCTGCCTCCAGGTCGGCGCAGCGGCGTCGCCAAGCTTCACAGTCCACCTTCATCTTGTTGGACTGCTCTTCCAGATCGGTCAACGCCTCTTCCAGAGTCTGCGTAAGCTGCTTCTCTGCATCCAAGTGCTTTTCGATTGTGCGGATGCGAGCCTCCTGATCCTGTTGGATCTGCTGTAAGGCGAGGTCCTTGCTGGGAGGCCGCATCGTCGTCGGCGTCGAGGGAACCGCCGACGCAGAAGGCGGCGAGCTTGAACTTGGAATGGGCGGCAGTGGAATTGCTGGCGGTGGCGACGGGAGGTCATTGAGCTGCGAGCTAGTCGAGTTGGACCGCTGTGGCATGCCGTCGGAAGGAAGAATGCCCTCGAAACGTGCCTATAGAAGCTCAGTTAGCGACGGGTCAATCGGCTTTCAGTAGCACAATACTACACAATATTCACTCACCTGCAATGCGGCAAACTCCTCCTTGACGGTTTCCAGCTCTGACTGGGCACGGATCTTTGCTGCAGTAGCTTCCTCAATCTGCATGTTCCGCTCCGTCTGCAGCGTCGAGAGACGGTTCGTGGTGAGCTGTGCCTGGTCGAAGTTCGTTTGCAATTGCTCCTCCAGCTCGTCAATCAGCCGAGAATTCTTTTTGCTCCTATTCTCCAGATCGAGCATCCGCTTCTGCAAGAACGCGGCCTGGTCTGCCACAGTAGTACCAGGCTTCTTCACCTGTTCAGCATCTGGTCCGAGCATAGACAGCAACGTCGCACGCACAGCCTCGAGGTCGCGCATAACGGAGTCGCTGATGCTTGACAGCTCGTCCACCGTCTCTTGAAGCTCGGCCGTCTTCTTCTGCTCCACGAACAGGGCCTTCTGGTCTGCAATGAGATCGCTGATGCGGTCCGAGATATTCTCAACGCTGACGTCCACGCCGAGGGCAAAGGCGACCTGCGTAGCCACCTTCATCATGTCCTCACGAGCCTCCGTAAGATCGCTCTCCAGGATACGGATATTTTCGGCATGCTCGGCCATAAGAAGCTGGACTTCCTCCTCATACACCTTCTGGGTAGTAGCCTTGAATCCCTCCAGCTCCCTTGCATGGTCGGCCTGGAGCATCTCCAGACTTTCTTGGTGGACAGCGATGGCATGCTCATGGCTCGAAATCTTGTCGCACAAGTCTGCAGCGAATGCCCGGTGCTGCATAGACTCTTCCATTGCAATATCACGGGCCCGTTCTGCCTCTTCGAGTTGGACTCTGACAGCCGAGTAGCCAGATTCAAGCTCGGCGACCTTTGCCGCATTGCTGTTGATAATGGCCTTGTACTCGTCAATCTCGTTGCGGAGAGCATGTATTTGCTCTTGCTGCTCCTCTTGTCCTTGAAGGGCCAACGCCTTGGCTTCGTCCTGGGTAGCAAAGTTTGCTTCCATAGAGGCAGACGTCCTCGACACTTCAAGAAGCTGCCCGTTGACAAAAGACAGCTGAGACTCGAGCTGCACAATATGTTCCTTCATCTGCTGCTGGGTGTCGCTCATGGAAGATAACGCAACCTTGTGCTTCGTCTCCCAGCTTGCGAGCTCACCCTGGAGTCCCCGAACCATGTCCTCATAAGCAGTAGCATATGCAGCACTGCCATCATGGACGGGCAGAGCCGTATCAGTCGTTACCCCATCGTTCAAAGCGCGAAGTCGGTTAATTTCGGCTTGCATTTCCCCGACGCGTGTTGCATAGGACTCCTGCATCTGCCGTAGCTGTTCCTCGTTCTTTTCGAGACGATCACGCAGGGTAGAGGCTAGTGACATATCCATAGGCGATCCCTTCAAACTAGAACGCTCGCGCGTCAGTCCAGAAATAATGGTCATCTTCGTCTCCATTTCCTTCTTTGCCGATGCCACGCCAGCTTCAAGTTCCTGAATCCGCTCCGATCGAGCATGCAACTCATGCATGGCGGCGTTCAGGTTTATCTCAAAGCTCTGCATGACATCGGGGTTATTCTCGAAGTTCTCGGCCGCAATGTTCCGAAGCGATGCGAATGAACGGTGAGCGCGGTCGATATTCAAGACATTCTGGCTCGACTTCCGACGGATTACTGGCGTTACAGAAACCCGGGGAGACGATGCCTCGACAGCCTGCTGGGCTTTGACGACTTCATTCTTGAGCTCCTCGACCATATCAAGAGCGTCATGGTGTCTCTGCTCAAGTTGAGCGTACTTCTCGGCCAGCTCTTTTTCTGTCCTCTCCTTCTCCGCAGCAACCTCCCGCAGCTGCTCGAGCTCAGCCTCGAGAAACTTGTCCGTGCCAAGCCCATTCTCATCGCCATCGGCACGAGCAGAAACTGGCAGTGCCTGCTCAGTCCCCGTCACCGGAACAACGACAATGGGTGCGGGCAGCTTCTTGATCTTCGGTGACAGAGTCTCAGCATCTGAATGATCCACCGTAGCGGGTGAGTCCAGAGCGGACGACAGCTCCGAGGACAGCGATCGAGAAGAGGACTTGTGCTGGCCATCCTTCAGCTCACTAGACCGGACGTCGGAGAAGAATGATGACGGTCTCGTCTGCGCCGTGTGATCGGTGTCGGCAGTGGACAAAGTCGAATTTCGAGCAGGATTCGGGTGTCGGGACTCATCGACAGCATCTTGAAGCTCAGCCAGCGTCCGTAGGGCCTCCTCATACTTGGCATTCAGAAGGTCAAAGTCGTTTAGCGTTGACTCATGATCCATCCGCAGATCAACAAGTTCCTGTGTGACAGACTCCAATTTATCGGCAACCAGCTTCGACTGTGTCTGGTTGGGCTGGTAGCTTGCAACACGGCTTTCTGGCCGTGATACGGAACGGTGAGAGGCTTGAGACGGACGCCGTGTGGTCCCAGCGTGAGCAGTCTCGATCTTGGCAGTCTCCAACTCATCAAGATCATCCAGCTCATCAATTTGATCGCCGTCGATTTCACGTGCAGACAGTCTACCTCGTTGCGCCGTATCTTCGTCCATGTTATCATCAAACATGTCGTCGTCTTCCTCGGGTATTACGTCGGTGCTATGGCTCATGCGGCTCACATGGCTTTGGCTCCGCGAGTGCTCAGCAATGCTGCGGCTGGCAGTGCGGCGATGGCCTCTGCCATGACCGTTTGTCGTGGCCTCAATAGCCTCGATGCCAGCAACAGCACCAGCAACAGCGCTTGCGCTCTCGGGCCGGCCATCTTGCTGCATATGATCAAGCTCGTACAGCAGAGAGTCAAGCTTTCCCAAGCTGCGCTGGCGTTCGATGACCTGTTCCAGGCGGTCAATTTCGCGCTGCATAAGCTCGGCATCCTGGTCGGCCTCCGCAAGGCGCTCCTCAAGCGTGGAAATGTACTCCTCACAAGTCGCTTCGTTTTCACGGATGCGGGAAATCTCCTTGCGCAGCTCGATAATGATAGTAGTGTTCTTCTCTTCGCCGGACGTGTGACCATCGAGCTTGTTCTCCAGGTCGTGAAGGTAGTTCTCCGTGCTCGCTTCGCGATCCATGAGCTTTTGCAGTCTCGTCTGAAGTTGAGCATTGATGGTATCAACATAGGCACACTTGGTTTCCTTTTCAAGCAGCAAAGTCTCCGTTCCAGAGAGTGTAGCGCGCGTACTGGAGAGTGAGTGCTCCAGTGACTGAATTGTCTTTTCATACTCCAAGACGACCTGCTCGACAGCGTGGGCAAAGCTGTTGGAACGGTTGAGCCGCTCGGACGCACTGTCGCCATTCGCATCAGCTGCGTGCTGAAGCTCGGAAGCCTCATGGTCTCGGGCCTTGGCCATCTCGGAAATCAGCCGTGCGTGGCGCTGGCTCAATGCGGAGTAGTTTTCCTGGGAGTCGAGGAGGGCGTTCTGTAGCTCAACCTCCCGCTCTCCTGGACGATCAGGTCGCTCGCTCGCAGGAGCACGACGGTCGCCATTCGTCCCTTGGGAGGCCGAGCTGCGGATCTGTTCACGCAAGAAAGCAACTTCAGCCTTGAGTCGATCAATAATGGCCTGCTTATCACCTTCGTCCACCTGCTGAATGCGCGGCTTGCTTTGAATAGCACGGGCCCTCTGAGCATATTGCACAGTATTCAGTGTTTCACTGAGATGAAACTCGGGAGGAGTGACACAGGCAATCATATAAGTGATGGCATTGCCACCAAGTGAATCTTGCAGCAGGCGAGTTAGGCGGGAATCGCGGTAGGACACGTGAGATCCTGCCTGCCGTGACGACAGCTGCGAAATAACCTTGCCGAGAGCTGCAAGACCAGCATTGATAGAGATACCTTCTTTGGCGCGCTCACCCTGAGCGCCAGTGTTCTTCAGTCGCTCACTACCGGCCAGATCGACAAAGTGCAGCTTGCTATCAACAGTGACCCATGACTCCGTACCCGGCATGGTTTCGACGGGAATTGACATGCGTCTTTCGTTCTTGTTGTTGTTCTGGAAGCCGGTCTTGCGCTGGACGAGGTTCAAGCTGAAGACGGCGTGCGACCGCGACGAGCGAGCATTGATCGCAGTGGCATCCGTTTGGCGCAGAGTAGATCCGGAATTGAGGGCCATCAAGAGGTCTTCGACAGAGTTGACTTCGATCGAATGTAGACCAGTGAGAAGGATGTTGCCCTTCACATCCTCGCGGATAGTGACGTTGGCGCGTTCACCGAGCGGGGTATTCTCAGGGAGTAGCAGATCACGAAGCTGCTCGTTGTAGATCTCTACATATGTGGCTTTGAGGCTCCACGTCTTCTCGGCCTTGGGGGCAGGTTGGCCGTACCCTTTGGGGGTCCGGAGGTGAGACATCGAGCCGCGGTTGGTGGTACCTTTCGGTCCTTCCAGCTTTTCGAACAAAGCTATGGCAGCTCGGGGGATCACGCCTAAAATTGTTAGCGACAGTACTTTCAATGCAGAAAGTGGGGGGAAACAATCAACGCCGCAAACTCACCCATGACTTCCAAATTGTCTTGGTCGATTGGGCCAGCAGTACCCATGGTGTAGGACTTGCCAGCGCCGGACTGGCCGTACGCCAAGAGAGATACATTGTAGCCGGTTGTAAAAGCATTGATAGAGTCGGTAAGATAGTCCCAAACACCTTCCTGGTCAACGTCCTCACCGAAGACGCGGTCAAAAACGAAAACCTTGCGGCCCTGTGGTGATTCGATGGCCAGGCTGGTGTTTGACGTAACCTGGACCATAGGCCGCTGAAATCGCTGGGGGATTAGATCGAATCCCGGGTCTGTGGGCTTCAGTGGCGGGCGAACCCGAACAGCTGCCAATGCCAGTTAACACGTGCGCATGCCAGCAAGCAATACAGGATAGGCCTATAGCCGAGGGGGAAATACATGTGAAAGCAGCGGCATAGGAAGAAGAGGGGAAGGGGAACGAGACACCGCACAAAGTGAGAATATTACGCACCGACTTTGACGGAGGTGCGGCCATCGTCGTCGGATGCCCGGCTACCACCAGCCTTGCTGCCGACGCTCATGCGACTGTTGCTTCGCGGTGCTGGGCGCACCATGGCGCTCATGGGACGTTGGTTTGGTCCTGGGGATGCAGGCGATGTGGGTATAGAGAAAGTGGAAGCGTCGGCGTCAGTAGAGAGGGGAGGGAGCGATGAGCGTGAGTTTAACGCGTGCGCGGCGGGTACGAAAGTGAATGAGTCCATGGCCGATAAGTTTGTTTGTGCGAGTGCACGTAAGGAGCGTATAGGAGGCCGACCCGGGCGGGCGTAGGCAGTTTGTGTGTTGGCAAGCGCGTTGCTCCGTCGCTATGCGTATCTGCCGCGTCGTCCTACTGCGGTTGTGGTTCGTTCAATGCAAAGCCAGCTGGCTGGTGGGTAGGAGTCGGCAAATTCTGGCGACGTGTGCCACGGCGGCAGAAGGCGCAAGGCCCGAGGCAGCTGCAGATCGAGTCGGGAGGGCGCCACCAGACGGCGGGATCTGGGACTGGTTTGCGCGGGTCGAGACGGGCTGACTGCGATCGCAGGAAGGGGCCGCGGATGGCGATAGGCGGCAAAGAAGCTCGTCGGCTGAACGCGCCAACGGAGGCGGACAGTAGGCGGCTTGCGATTCCGTGCGGTGCAGAAGCTCGTATATTGGCAGGATGACCGAATTCCCGACGGCTGCTCTGGTGGTTTGTCAAAAGGAGTGTGGTTTGTTTTATTGCGTCGTGCTATGTGGAAGAGCCATTAGTGTGAGGTGCCGGTTCCGTGGGAGGGCTGAAGAATATGAAGGGTGGCCCTTGCGAGCTGGTGGAGGACAAGCGGAGGACAGAATAGTGGACAATCGGACAGGTCGGGCAACATGAGACAAGTGCGAGAAAACAAACGGACCGGCGGCAGAACGAGGAAGGGGAAACGGCACCGGCAACAGCAGTGCGCCGTGGCTCTAGTTCCGGGGACTGAGAGTGAGAAAAGGGGGAGGGGGCCAGGCATTAAGGGGAGTGCATACTTTGAACTTCGTACCATACGGTCGTTAGTGTATCTTACACGGGCTTCGTACTTGTACCTGGGACTCCGTACTGGTGCAGTTAAAGCTGAAGTGGCCCATATGTTTATTTGATTGCGGCCAGGGGTCGAGGCGAGGCCGAATGAAGAGAAGGAAACGCGTCGAGAGTCGAATCGGTCGAATTCGGAATAGTGCCCGGTTGGCGCGAAAGCTCGTTTTGGCGAGAGATGGATGAAAAGGGGTACGACGTATGGGAGGCAGATGCAGATGCAGAGGCTGGACGGTTGGAAGGAAAGGAAGGGACGCAAGGGGCTTGTCGACCAACACACGAGTCGAAGCAACTCGGGAGTGCTACTGATTGTAGTTGGAACTGTACAAAGTGACTTGGAATATCAGCACAAAAGGCGGCCAACGAGCACAGGCGAACAGAGGCCGAAACCTGACAAACGGGACACGGATAGCGAAGCAAAAAGCGCAAAGCGTAAAAAACGCATACTCGTACCCTGTCAGACCGGGGCGTTAGGGATAAGAGGGGATGGCAGGGGTGGTAAGGATGAATGCAGGTGAAGTCGAGAAAGCCGTCACGAGAGTGAAGAATGAAGAATGACGAAGAACGGAGTACGAGTATTACAGAGCACGCATAGGTATGATACTCTGAACGAGTACGGAAGGAACGAAACAGCACCCACGAGTATCATGGCGGAAGGTGCGAGTCGGCACGTCGCGCGCACACTTTGTAGAAGTACATGTACGCGATTTTCGTAGTAATGGCCATGCCGGGCAAGAGCCAGGTACGGATACACAGCCGCAGGCAAGAGCGACCTGCATATGGGCGGATACGCAGTTTTACGGAGTACCCGTACCTCCATATGCAGGCACGGGCACTCGTAAAGAGCAAGGTAGTACGTACCCGTGCCGGGGCACCAGGGCTTGCCAGATGGGACTCTTTCTATATGTGTGCTAGCCTACTCCGTAGGAACGGACAGCCGTTGGCAACGGCGCATTCCGTATTTGGAACGGAGGAATACGAAGTAACTCGCACAAAGGCCACGCACAAAGAAAGGCGTGTGCGAAGTATTTCTGCTGCGAGTCTGCCAGTCCGCCGCGAGGGACGGCGAGTTGAAGGAAAACGGAGGATTGCGGAGAATAACGTTCCTCGCTTCTGCCACTCTCCCTTCGTTCCTGACGTGACTGACAGGTGCAGGAACGCCAAATGCCACCAACTCCGTACGGGCGCAACTGCTATCTACGAGGAATACGGAATACTCGTACCGCTCGGTTTCGCGATCAGTTAGCCTCATCGATGATCCTTATTTTCGCAGGCGCCGGTGGAAAAAACACGCCGCGGCCCCTAACGGCCCAGGCGGCCAAATAGCCCCAGATAGCGCGAGAGCCAAGCGCCCTATCCGACCGGCTTTTGCGCAGGGCAGACCAGTACAGAGGCGCAGCTGGCCAATCAGCAGCCAGAATTGGCGCTCTGGAGGCCCGAGCCTTTTCTGGTGGCGGACTACTCCGTAGACGTTGGGGCTCCCTTCCTGATTCCCGGCCACCATCGCACGAAGATGCATTTTGGCCTGTGCCGCCTCCGTTTCACATTCCTTGTTCCTGTCCAAATTAGCCGTTGGCGGTTCGGTTTCTCGGTGCGTTGCCGGCACTGCCACCCGAGAGCCGTTCTGCATCCGGCCTAGCAAGCTGCTGTCAAGTAAATAGGCTCACAAGCTTCTGATCCAGATGCAGATGCAGATACACAATACGGTGAAGACGTCTGCCTGCATGGTCCTTCGTATCACTTTGTACTGAGCAGGCGTACTGCAGCCAATGCCGCGCGACGAGGCAACGGGTAGCGGCGAGAACGAATACGTCTTGCGCAGCGGGTTGCGTATCTTACTCGTACTCGTACGAAAATACTCGCATACGAAGTGATGCCTGCTTGCGCACACCTCCGTAATACTCCGTACTTCGGACATATTCATACAAGTACGACGTACGGAGTACTCCGTACGAGTGCAAGCACAAGCCCCGTCGTCACGATGGAGGCGCCTCGCCGACTGCAACGTCAATCCGCTCCAGCTGCTACGCCACACTGTCTTTCAAGGACGAGAACATCACGACGCGAATGCCAGCCTCCCTGTTCAGCACGCGTCTCCTTGCGAAGTACGACATTATTAAAGTTACGCCCAGGTGTCATTGGTTGTGCGTGCTGTGACAGTCACCCTACGGAGTACTTCGTGCGAGTACGACGTGCTACGTGCCAGGCACATCGGCATGTCGCGACGTGATACGAGGGCGCTTGCTGCCCTGTGCTCGACTCCGTATGCTCTGTGCTCTGTGCTCTGTGCTCTGCGCTCTGTGCTCAGCTCCGTGATCTCTTCTCGTAGGAGTAAGATACAAAGTACTCCACAGCTTATCCGCTTATCACACGCACCCGGCCGTAAGATACATGTATTACGCGTCGTGGTTGCATACGAAGCATGAGGACTTTCAAAGCTGCGGTATCGGAACTCCGTCGCTGAGAAGCGGCACAGATTCAAGCAGTGCTGTACGGAGTCATCCTCCGTAGGCGCGGCAGGTACTTGTACCCGTTCTACGACGTACATGTACGATACGGTGGATGCTGGCTGCAAAGAGTGCTCGTACGATCGATGTGAGCTCCCGCTCGTCATGCATCTCTGGCGCGGCACTTGTCATCGGTAGCATCGTAGCACTTGTCTTATCACGATACTGACTCTCAGACGCACGCTTCCGCTGAGCACGGGGCGCCTCAGGTGATCAGCCTCCGATGTCCCCGCCGCATGTTTGCACGCAAACTACTCCGTAATACTCTGTACGCATACGACGTAATACTTCGTACTACGTATGCATGCACAGTTCTTCCACCGTTTGAGAACCGGAGATCATCAGCAAGGCTCTGGGTGGTAACGCCAAGGTAGCTAGAGCAGAGTTCCACTCATTGGCTGTGAACCTCATGTCTGCGAATCTCTGTTTAGCCTATTCTTAATCGCGGTGTGCAACGCACACGAGTACCCGGCCGCTTGTTTTTAGCTCCTGCAGCTTGCCACAATGCATGTGCGTGAATCCCAGACCGATATTCAGGTCTGGCCAGAGCTCGCCACTTGTGGGACAAAGTATGAGTTGGGACAGCATGGTCTCTTGTACGCGTTTGTATCGTACTCGTATGCCTGTACTATGTCGTGCGGCGTACAGGTGGCACCTTAGTGTCCTTTTGCTATTTGAGTGCTCTCTCTTACTCGTATGCTTTTACGGAGTACTAGGTCAACTGTTTCGAAGCAGTTTGTCACAAAGCGAGTTATTAAGGACACCCAAGGTAAGGTTCGCTACGAAAACAACTGCACATCCGTTGGGTTGACTATCGACCTTTTTCCGCATCAGCCGCAGCATAGAGTAGCAAACGACGGCAATACTCGTATGCGTATCTGCTGCAGTGGCACGCAATGTTTTTAGTTCCTATAATTCTTCCCGTCCCAGCAGATGCGGCGTTTGCAGGACCACCTAAGCGGAGTGCTATCATCAGTCTTCATGATTTGAGCCCGAGCCTCTATTAGACAAGAAACTTGTCGCCAAATCCAGTAGCACTTATTTTTGTTGATCTTGTTAGCATCGACATACAAGTATGTAAATAACCACACTCCAACTCAGCTATCCAGACGCTGCAACGCAATACCTGCCAATGTAATGCGAAGTTTCAAGAGCTACAAGAGGTACAAACCTGTACACAAACCTGGCTGGACACGACGATATATCCCAGGAAGTACGTATACCACGAATAAGCAACGTATTTTACACCAATGACTACGTACTCCGTGTACTGCTAACTTGTACCAGCGATGGGCACGCATCCCGATACTGCATACATGTACGAGTATTACTCCGAGTCAATTGTAGTTTCCACCTGCTCCACTACTATGCGGCTACTTAAGACCCGTCCTTCTTAAGGTCGTAATCTGTAATACGGAGCTTGTAATGTTTCAAGGTCCAGACGTAGCGGGGCAGGCGCACAATAGCCGAGATGGTTCTATTGGGCGGATGTTTCATCCTCCTGACCTCTAGCATACGGAGTATGTACCAGTAAAAGAGTCATTCGTGTGTTCGTACTTGTAGTATGTCGAACAGACACTTTGTACTCCGTCTTACCCTGCTTCTCATCACAGGCTGTCGTCCTACGAAAAAAGCAAATACGGTACAACTCGTCATTGGGTGATTAATACGGAAGAATATATGTTTTGCAACAGTACCTGGGAGACATGATCGAGACATATGCCGATCATAGTGTTTATCTGCAGCATAAGCTTTCCGAAGCGAGGTTGTCATAGGTCAAAATCGATAGTGAGGAAACAAGCAATATTTGGAGTTACTTGGATCAATACAATCACGTGACCACCCGTTTTTCTCGCGTTGTGATTGGGGCGCGTCACGATGGCTCGCCTACTCGTATCGCCACTCTCCACGAGTCGTCTCAGTTCCGTCGATATTCCGGTTGTCCCCTGTCTGCCCCAGAAAGCAAGCCAATATGGCACAAGACGTCATCGTTTTGCTCTCCAGTGATGACAATGAACCGCCTGTGGCTGTACGAAGAAGCCGCGATGACTTATCAAGTGTCACCAACCGTTTACCCAATCCAAATCCAAATCCAAATCCAACGACACGACTGAACAACCCCCCAACGGCCGTTGCCTCGACACCGGAAGGGCTTCGACCGACACGACCGACACGACCGTCGCATCCGTCTTCGCGACTCGGCTTTGATGTTGCATCAGACGATGGCTCGTCATCTCCCTTCCCCTCCTTGTTCCCGGGAAGACAAGGTCAGAGGAATCTGAGCGTACAGACGCCCATCCGCAAAATTGTCGTCCAGAGACAAGTCGACCCTGAGGTGGTGGTCCTTTCAGACACAGCAGATGAAGGGAGCTCCATTCGCCCTGTTAGCCGGGTCTTACCACGCCGCAGGTCTGTCGACGAAACTAATTACAGTCAACCACCGGCTGTCGGGGGTGAGTTGCCTCCCCGAAAGCGACTACGAACAACGTCGGAGCATACCGGAGCAGCGGCCCTATGCACGCCCAATCCACCGGCGGCAGCCAATATATTCGGCGACTCGCCAAGCGGAAGCACACCTGCATGTTTCCGCCGGAGCTCGCCACCCCTGCGACGGCAAATCATACGCACGGCTTCACCCCAGAACTATTTAGAAGATGAACCGGGCCATTTAGACTACCGAAAAGGCGCGATGGAAGTGGAGAGCTTAGCGACAAAGCAGGACACAGCTCAGTGTATCGATCTGTTAAGCTCGTCGTCCTCGGATTGCGATCAGACTGGCCCGTCAAAGGAGCGGGCAACGACTCGCGCATCAGAAGAAGGTTTGGATGATGGCTGTGATCTCTTCATGGCTCCGTCTCCCATTTCCAAAGGCAATCGGACCGGACATGGTCGAGCAGTGGCTCGGCAGCAGTCTGAAGCCAGACAGCAGACAGACCGGCTAATAGACCCTATGTTCTTATCGAGCTCGCCACCTCCACGTGTCCGACCGTCCAGTGCGTCTGGCATACAGAGGACTCTCCCAGAACACAGCGCAGGTGCCACTGGCCCGAGAGCACGGCAGCATGCACATGGCACACAGGCGACAACACAGGAGCCATCTCGATCGGCACGGCGTGGCCAGCTACGGAGGAGCCTGTCACTCGGGGACACCCTCGGCTTCTCAGACGACGACGATGACGAAGCTGGCAACTCGCCCAATTTCACCAACATCAACAATCTTCTGGAAGCCTGGAGAGAAAAGCGGCCACCCGAGACACGGCCTCAGGTGGCACCCCGCAACCGAGCAGAGCCACCTGGTCGGGCAGCAGCTTCACGGACAACGTCGGTCGCAGGGAACCGCGCGGTGACCAAGGAACCGAGACGAGCCGAGATAACGTCTGGCATCGAAGGCGATAAGGAAAGTCGGCAGAGAGATAAGGAGGCCGACCGCGAGAAGAAGCGGAAAGACAAGGAGGCGGAGAAGGAGAAGAAGCAGCAGGAGAAGCAGGTCGAGCGGGAACGGCGACGCATTGCAGCGGAAGTGGCCAAAGAGAAGAAGGCCGAGGAACGAGCAGTGGCCGCCGCTTTCAACGACGCGAACAGGTCACGCACGGACAAGAGCATCGCAGCGCCGGAGATGATCATACGGCTGCCGCAAACGCTGCCGCAGGCAACGCGGGAGGTGCTCGAGCCCATGCTGACCGACGCCAAGGTTGACGTGGAGACCTGGACCGGGCCTGTGGACAATGTGGTGACGTGGCGGCGGAAGGTGAAGTCGGAGTACAAAGAGGACGCCGGCCACTGGGTGCCGGTGCCGCTGCAGATTGTCGACGAGAAGCATGCGCTGGTGATTCTGCGGGGCGATGCGTTTATGCAGCTGGTGGCGGCGCAGGAGCCGGGAGGACAGCTGCGGATCGACGACCTGGGCGGACACGTGCGGTCGATGCGGCGGCACTTTCCGGGCCACTCGGTCATCTACCTGCTCGAGGGCCTGGTGGCGTGGCGGGCCAAGAACCGGTCGATCCGGAACCGGCAGTTTGCGGAAGCGGTGCGGCGGGAGGCGGCCGAATCAGCAGCGGCGGCGGCAGCGGCAGCGCCCGCGCGCGGCCGGGCGGCACAGCGGCGGCGGCAGAAGGAGCACGTGGACGAGGAGGTGCTGGAGGAGGCGCTGCTGGACCTGCAGGTGGAGCACGGCGTGCTGGTGCACGAGACGAAGCACGCGCTGGGGACGGCGCAGTGGCTCCAGGCGTTTACGGAGCAGATCGCGACGAGCCGGTACCGGCGGCTCAAGGAGCAGGAGTACGCGGCGGCGGCGTCGTTCTGCATGGACGCGGGCCAGATCGCGTCCGGCGACGGGGCGGCCGACACGTACGCGTTGATGCTGCAGCAGATCGGGCGGGTGACGGAGCCGGTGGCGCTCGGCGTGGCGGCACGGTTCGACACGGTGCCGAAGCTGGTCCGGGGGCTGGCGGCGCAAGGGCCGCTGGCGCTGGAGAGCTGTCTGAAGAGCCGGAACCGCAACGGGGCGCTGTCGGAGCGGACGGTCGGGCCGGCGCTGAGCCGGCGGATCTACAAGGTGTTCATGGGCGAGGACGAGGAGAGCGCGGATATCTAAAGGGAGGGACCTTGGCCTGCTTTCTAGCGACAGAGCGTCCCGCACAAGTGAACCTGCACAGAGCTGGCCGTGTAAGCACGAAGTCTGGCTTTTGCAACGAATATGCACGATCTTACGAGGCCAACGTTGGGCGGACAGCCGCGTTGTCGAGCACGATATTGGCACTACCCGCCAATTTACCACGAAGTATTACATTGTACGGATATGGGATGAAACAGTCAAGTAGACTATCAATACAAGGCCCTTCGCCATCGTGGCTGAAGTCAAGGAAAGCTATTTTGAGAGCAAGCGATGCAGCGACAGGGGAGGTTGTGATGTTCCTGAGATACGGCAGTCGGAGGTCTTGGCCAAAAATAAAGTTGAAGCTCACGGCCGTCTGGGAAGGCTACAGATAGGTAATACGCCGAAGTGGACAAATTCGTGGCGGAAGACGCGTCACTGTGGAGGCTTTACTCCGTATGGGGAGAGGCTGGAACGAGGGGCGGCAACGTTGACGGGCGGGTATGGGGTGAGTGATCTGCGGCTGACAGTGTGACTGATGAGTACGAGTGCAAGTACGAGTACGGAGTATGTGTCCGTATCGTACGTATGGTGCAGCGCTTCTTTTTGACGTGCTTCACGGAGTACAGTTCTCGGGATTAATCTCGCGATGCATTGACAAAAGCAATGGATGGCTGCTGACATAAGAGCGTAAGGGGCCCTCGTCAGAAGATAAGGCGCGATGTACCCGTACTCGTAAGGCATAGCTGGGGCACAGTGTGTGGACTGTGTTGGCAGATTACGACTCATGAGTACGGAGTTCTCGCGTTAGAGAGTACTTATACTCAAGTACGTAGGCGGAGTTTGAGTGGGTAAGCAAGTGATACGTATTACAGAGTTGGATACGAGTACCGTGCGTTTTGGCTGTTTGAGCAGGCAAGACGTAGAGGTGAACGAGGCGGACAGCCTTTTGCAATTAGCGACGGGCCAACAGCACAAGTAGTCGTACGCAGTTGACTACGACAGCGGTGCGGAACGTCGGCACGGCAGGTGACGCCAGGGAACTGGCGAAACGGTATCGGCCTGAAAGCCGTTTTAGTGTTGCGTACGAGTACTCTGTTCCGATTTGGAGGACAGTATGGCTCGCACAATGTGGCGGCAAGGCCGGTACAAGTGCATACGGTGTAGTTCCGTACTCCGTATCTGTTGACGCAAGCAAAGCTCCGAGCAGGGCCGCGCGTCCTTATCTGCGGGCAGAAGCCATTCCCGCCAGCTGTAAGACGGGGCGTGAGAGCGCGCCTGAGGCTGCCAGTGGCCATCCACAGGCCGGCGATGCGATGCGGCAACGGTAAGACGGGCGTATTTGGAGCGGCAGGAGGAAGGGGTGCAAGGAACGATGCTGGTTTTATGTGCTGTACGAGTATTACTCGCACGTACTTGCAAGATGGAGGTTCACGACAGCAGGCAGGCGCGATCAGCATTGTCGCGTGTCCACCTGCCAAGACCGGGAGCAGTAAACGTCGGGCCGGAGGCGCGTGGCATTGGTGCAGTGCCGCCGCTGGCGCACTGTGCGGTCTCGCAGCCGCACCCCAGAACAGCCGCGTTCCTTGGCATCGAGAAATGAGTGACACGGGATGCCCAGTTCAGTAGAGCAGCACGTCCAGCGCAATCTGTACGATGCACGTACCAGCAGAGCCGAGGCAACGCGCAGCTTCGCAGACGTGCACTTTTGCGCTGCTGCGCACGCCACAGAGTCGCACAGTACCGGTACGACGATCGACGTGAGACTTTGTAAGCACGACGCCGCAGCGTGCGGAAGGCACGCGATGGCGCGGCTGCAGCTTCCCACCGCGGTATGCTGCTTCTGCTCCTTCTGTCCTGCTTCCTTCCCGCTACCGCCAAGACTTACGTATGTCCTTGTTTTGGCGCAGGCCATGGCGGCCGCAGTGGGACCCGCGCAGGGATTTCTGCCTGCTGAGAGCACGCGGCTCCTTTCCCAGTTTGTCTGGCGGCTGTGTCGACGTACGCCTCCACGTACGTGTCGTACATGTAAGTAATACGTCGTATTCGTACGTGCGCGGTTGCCAGGTACCGGTACTTGTCGCGTCGCGCGACAGCGTCTTCCGTCTTGGCCGACGGCGCCGTGTCTCTGTCGCTGCGCATGGCAGCCGGACGTGAGAGCACTGGCAGAAGGGCACAGGAAGCAGTCCAGACGTCTGGGTCTTGCTCCTCTCCACGCGGCGCTGTACTCCGTCTTTACTTGCGTTGGCGACCAGGATGCCAGACTCATACAGGCAATGAGCAGCGCAATCATACTTCCACGGAGAAGTACCGGTACATATACTCATCCGCACGCATTGGCATGCGCACTACTCGTACTGTGCTGCGCGGCGTGGCTGCACAGTACGAGTCGCCGTACGAGCAGTCATTTGCTACGGAGTAAAGTAGAAGCTGCGCCCGGCACCCATGTCGCTGGGCCGCTCCTCCCCGTTGCGCACGCCCGCCGTGCTGCCGTCAACTGCATACATAGGCACCGCCTCGTGCTGCCGGACGACGGCCTCGTCTCTGCCGCTGCATCTTCTTCGCCCGCGACGTCTGGTCTCTGCCACCGCTCCTCGACTGCGCGTCTGCTGCCTGCTGCTGCCCGAGCCTCGCACAGCGTCTGTTGTCTCCCTCAGGACAGCCTGCATCGGCCTCCCATCCCACCTGCTTCCGGGACGCTGTGCCCCCGGACCTCAAACGCACTCATTTACGGCATCTTGAAGCGGCGTGATACGGCTCTCTGGCCTTTTCGTCTTGACGCTTTACACAAGAACACGCGCATTTCCTGCTGAGCTCTGCTGTCTGCTCCTTCTCCCGCCTCCCTCGTCCCCTCGGTCCCGCTCTTATCACCACACCGGGCCCGGCAAGTCAAGAGCTCCTCTCTCCTGCGTATTTGCTTCGCCTCCACCCTCAGCACATCGTCGCCATGAAGCTCCGGCCAGCACTCGCCCTGACGCTCCTCGTCTCCGCCTTTGCCGACACCACCATCGCCGCTGCTGACGCCGCCGCTGCCGCCGCCGTGGCCGCCGTTCCCCGCCTACCCGGTGCCCGCCACCGCCATGGCAACGGCAACGAAGCCAAGGGCGTCAAGTACTTCCAGGAACCCGGCGCCGACAACACCCTCGGCCACTATGACAAGCGCTTCTTCAAAGGCATTGTGTCCTACGACGAGCACCGCGCCGTCCTCGAGAACCTTATCCGCTCCTACCTGACCACCTTCCGTACCCTCGGCATCGAGACATGGCTCGCCCACGGCACGCTGCTGGGCTGGTGGTGGAACGGCCGCATCATGCCCTGGGACTACGATCTCGATGTCCAGGTCTCTGACGTCACCCTCTTCTACCTCGCCGCCCACCTCAACCGCACTACCCACTCGTACACGCCGTTCCCCGTCACCGCCGAGGACGGCACCACCAGCCAGCCCGAGGACCGCGAGTACCTGCTCGACGTCAACCCCTTCCACTCCCAGCCGCGCGGCGACGGCCAGAACATCATTGACGCCCGCTGGATCGACACCACCAACGGCATGTTCATCGACATCACCGGTCTCGCGGAGCGCGAGCCCAAACGCTGGCCTGGCGTCTGGAGCTGCAAGAACTTCCACCGCTACCGCACCCGCGAGCTCTTCCCCCTGCGCGAAACGGTTTTCGAGGGCGTGGCCGCCACCATTCCCTACAGCTTCGACAAGGTCCTGACCGACGAGTACGGCGCCAAGAGCCTGGTGTCCACTAGTTGGCAAGGGTAAGCAATTTCTGTCTGATTTACTCTCGGCTCTTGGGACGTGCTGTTGCCCGAGTCTGCACCCTGCTAACTCATCAGTCACGAATGGTACCCCGAGGTCAAGGAATGGCTCAAGAAGGGCACCAAGGTCCCTGAGCCCAAGAAGGAGATAAAAAAGACAGGCGAGAACACCGAGACGACTGAGACGACCGAGTCGACCGAGTCGACCGAATCGAAATTCACCCAGTTCCAGGAGAGCCAGCAATAAGCACTGGCCAACAGACGATCCTGCATTGCAGTGCGGCTGCGGCGGTGCAATTTACGACCATTACTACTAAACTGCCACGCCGGGCACGAAATCGGACACACCCTACACAGACTGAAAGCACAGTCGGCGTGCCGACTGCCCGGGACGAACCCGATGAAACTTGCGCTTGTCTCCAAGAGGCCACCGCCTATTTTCTATTCATGTACATTTGGCACATACGGCACATCTTTGGCGTTTTGGCGTTGCATTGACGACTTGGGGCGTTACTATATCATGGCGGGTTTACGTTCTGTTTTTTTCTATTCTGCGTGACAGACCTGCGAGGACTTGTCGATCTATGTACTCTGATCTTGCGCTCTCATGGGACATGCCGGATACGGCCGGCGAATATACGGCACAGGGGAAAGCATAAATGAAATGCTGGGAAACATGTGCATTATACCGGTTTTTGCTGTGATATTCATCGGTCTGATACCCCCTACAATAAATACATAGCGGCGATATGCCACTGTTCGAGTAATTTGTACATCTTTCATACAGTGCTTGCTTGAAACATGTTCCGCCCTATATGCCAATCCCAACGCCCAATCCCTGAATCAACGCCAATGCATCTGTAAGCAAACACGACTATGTGGCGACTCTTATTCTGGCCCATTTGTTCCGAGGCACCAGTCATTTGCTGCCTGCCTCGGCCGGACTGGCGCCGTTGCCGTTGCCGTCGTTCTGGCTACCGCTGCCACTGCTGTTGCCGCTTCCGCGTAGATGCTGCAGCCGTGCCTCGGCCGCCCGCGCTGCGAGCTCGCGCCGTGTCGCGCCGGGGGCGGAGGAGGCAGCAGTCGTGGCGGCAGCTGCCGATGCGGACGGTGCGGCGCTGCTGCCGAGGACAAAGGAGCCGCCGGTCCAGCCGCCGGCGTCGGTGTGGTCGTCGTCCTCGCCGTCGTCGTGGGGGTCGTTGCGGATGGGGGCGTAGTAGCTGTCGGCGGTGTCGCCGGCGAGGGTGCGGCCGCTGCCGTGGTAGTCGGCGCGCTCGACCTCGCGCTCGATCTGGCGGCAGAGGGCCCAGAAGTCGGCGTTGTGCGGGCCGTGGACGTTGTGGGCGAGCTCGTGGCAGAGGGTGCGGCGCACGGTGCGGTAGTCGCGGTAGCCGTCGCCGGCGTCGGTGCGCAGCCGCAGCTCAATGACCGCGCCGGCGTTGCGGTTGAGCCCGAGCGTGCGCGACGTGCCCTCGTGCGACGCCGTCGTGTGCTGCGCCGGGTCCATCTCCGTCAGCAGGCCGACGGCGAACCGGTGCCGCTGCATGGCCGCCCGCACGCCGACGTCCGCCGCCAGCCGCTGCAGGAACGCGAGCGACTGCGCCGCGTGCGGCATGTGCGCCAGCGGCCGGATCGCGCCGAACCCGTACGCGTCGCCGCCCGCCGCCCGCGTCGGCGCCGCGCGCACCGCGTGCGGCCGCTGCGCGCGCCGCCGCGCCTCGCGCCGCCGCACCGCCTCCTCGGCGGCGCGCAGCGCATGCACGGCGGCGGCGCGCGAGGCCATGAGCCGGAACAGCGCGGGCGTCCGCGCCGCGTCCTGGTCGCCGTCCCCCCCCTTCTTGCTGGCCGGCAGCCGCGCGAGCAGCGCCGCCAGCGCGCGGTCGTGGTCGTCAGCGCCCTTCAACAGGCCGACGGGGGGCGGCGCGATAAACTTGTGGGCGGACCAGTCGTACGTGGACGCAGATGCGCCGTCGTCTGCACCGGTCTTCTTGCTGTCCCAGTAGTCCTCGCAGGCAATGGTGAGGTCGTCGAGGACGGCATCGCCGGGAAGGCGGAAGACATGGGTCTCGCCGGCAAATACGACGGCGATCTCCAGCGGCGCGAGGCCGGCAGGATCAGCTGCCGGCTCCGCGTCCATGGCTGGTTCTCGCACAGGTGTCTGGATCTGGAGCTGTGGTGGTAGAGAGGCGTCGATATTTCAATGTTCGATGGGTTGCTCGATTCGCAGGTCAGGCCGGGAGGCGAGCGTAGTCAGTCGGTGTGTCCAGCGAGCCAAGAAGCAGAGACGCCGCTGGTGGCCGCACCGGAGCGAGAGTGCGGTTTATAGCAGCGCCGGGATGGCGAAGGGCAACCGGCCGCTGTCGAATCTTCCATCGTCATCTGGGTCGCTCATCGTGTCGTGCTTGGTAATACGGCAGCTGCCTGGTCTAGCTCCGTTTTGGAAACGGACACTTCGCCACACAGCGCCACAAGCGCCACAGTCACGCTGACGTCCGGCATTTATCGAGCATGCTTCATGCTGGCCTGCTTTTCAACCACATCAAGACTTTTGCTTAGCATAGTCAGTAAATAGACACAATTTCTGTCAGCAGCCACTCTGGGTCAGCCATACCATAGATGACTCGAATTTCTTCTGCCAGTCTTAGAATCAGTCACCATCCTCCGCAGTTCTCCATGTTGCGTGCGTTCCGTCTTTCAGTTCTCGAAAGAGTTGCAGAGCACGAAGACATCTCTCTCCCCAATCGGGCCGTAACAGGATCAGACGAACTAGCTGATGCGCCAAACAGCCCTACTTCGGCTTGTCTTGGTAAAATTCTCAAGGTACGGTGCCGCGACAACATCCACAGCCGTCTTGAGCCGCGTGACAATTTCGTGAATTTCCGCTTCTGAGACGACAAAGGGTGGGCAAACCACGATCGAGTCCACCGTTCAGGTCCCTGGAAAGCCCATGTTACGCAGGACCTGAAGCCCCGGCCCCTGTAGCGCTTCGTTGACAACAAGGCCCGAGTCCACCTCCAGTGGAAAAGGCGTCTCGGGATCAAGCATGAGCTCAACAGCCCAAAAGAGCCTTCGACCGCGAATATCACCCACAAGAGGGTGGCTCCCCAGCTGAGAGCGCAGCTGCTTCTCGAGCAGAGTGCCCATGCTACGGAAGCTAAGCTCTCTAGTAGGTTATCGTGCGCAATAATGCGCTGGACCGCGAGTGCGGCAGCGCAGGCGGTAGGATTTGTTTGATGGGGTGAGCAGTTGGTCCAAGTCGTTTGACGATGGAGCACAAACCTGGAATGTGTGTCCACCAGTCAGCGCCCCGGAAGGCGTGGCAATGGAGTCAAATATCTTCTGATGCACGAGGACGCCCGAGAGAGGGATGAAGCCTCCGCCGAGCGACTTGCCAATCATCTGCATATCCGGCCCGCGGATGCCCTCCTGCTGCCAGGCATGCAGGGTGCCGGTACGGCCCATGCCACACATGACCTCGTCCAGCACAAGCAGAATGTCTGTCACACATGGCACGGACTGCCTGAAAGTAGCCCGTGACTGCCGGCACGCAGGCCAAGGTCGAGCCAGAAACCGTCTCGGCCACAAACTACGGTGCAGGGGCCGAGACGTAGTTTCGAGTTAAGGACTACTTTGTTTAGGGACGATATTGTCCCTTACATAAGGTAGTTGTGCTGGCCACATCACCTTGTCTGTTCTTAGGCGCATTCGCTGTGAGATGTAAGTAGCGCCGCAACCACACAAGGAGGCAATGACAATGAGCTCTGACTAGGCCCAGTCCAAAGTCTTGACACGGCACATGGACTGACTGGCAATGCCACATGGGAGACGTTATGAAGAGCGGAAGTACGTGAAAACCGTTGATAGCGCCACCTGCCATTCAGCATCAGCTGCGGCTTGTTTCCGGCGGCTTAAAGAGTCTCCCCTACTCTTGCTCTGTGGTTATCCCCAAATGTCCAGATTTCGCTACGAGGACGATATGTGTAGAACCTTGTGTACAAAAAAGGCCGCATTTAGCTAATCTATAGATAGTAGAATTCAATATCCGTTAACTTTGTAGAAGCATTGGCCAGCGTTTGGCCGATGAGTATCCTGTAGCCTGCTTTAACCCATAACTCTACTGGTATCGACGTGGTAGCACTGGTTGGGTCGTCATGTACATATACCAACATCAAGTAGACAAAAAAAAATAACAGGTAAGAGAGGAAGCACGCGTTGTTCAACAGCCAGCACGAATGATGGAACTTTCCTACACAGAACACCGTACGCAGAACGCCGCAACCTGCTATCATACGGAAAACACACGGCGTCAGCTTTTCATACTTTCTCTGCTGCCCTTCCGATCGCGCTCATTCCTCCGATTGATCTCGGCTTCTTGCTCCCGCAGCCGGCGCACGGCTTCGTTGCGGTCCATCGTCCGGCCTTCCCTCTCCAGCTTCAGCTTGTTTTCGAGGTCCCGCAAACGAAGTATCCAGCGCGGATCCGTACCATATCCGTCTCCGGCTGAGTTCGATTCCGCACCGTTTTCGTGGAGAGCTAGCTCGCCAGCTGTCATGGGCCGCGACGAAGAGGTAGGTCGTGGCACGCCGCTTCGGTTGCCTGACTTGGGGCGCAGCAACCCAACCTTGGGACGGTCGCGCGGTCCGGTTGGGATCGATGGAGACGGCGAGCCCGCAGAACTGGTGACGTCAACGTCGAGGCCGCCATCACCCGAGGAGTATGCCGCTCGGGCACGCACTTCATTGGCAGTGCGCAGTGTAGCATTCTCCACCTTAAGCAGCCGATACGCCTCCTCCATGCGCATCATACGGTTCTGCAGCTCGGTGCTGCTAAAGGTACCCGACGCCAGACCGTTTCGGACAATGCCCTCGAGCCGGTCAAGCTTCTTGACGCGCGTGTCGAGGCTGTTCTCCAGACTGTGATATTCACGCCAAAGATCCCTCTCAACGCTCTTTATACGGCCTTGGAACCCGCCGATGATGGACTCGATGTGCTTGATGGCCGCCATCAGATTCCGGCTAAAGCCCGGAAGCATTGTCGCGACAGCCTCGAGACTGGGCAATGCTCGCCCGCTAATCAGGCTGTTGTCGTGCGCCCAGTCTGTGCCACAGAGTGCAGACAGTCTTGTCCACAAAATCAAGAGCAGATTGTTTCGTTCGATGAGCTGGTCCTTGAAGGTCATTTCTAGCTGAGAAATGCGCCGCTTGTCTTGCGATTTGGATGTTTCCAACTCGACAATCCGGGCATCCTGGGTTGTCACAGTGCGCGAGACATGCTGATGTGTCTTCTGGAACGTTTCGTACTGGTGCCTGGTGTTGCGGTGCGCGGCCCTTTCCTTCTCCAGAGCTTCGGCAACCTTGCGGGCCTCCAGTCCGTGCGACTCCAGCAAAGTGTCCCTTTGCTTGATGATGCGATCCTTCTCCATAACGGATGCCTTGGTAATGTCAAGCTCGCGGACGGTGTTCTCAAGCTCACGTTGGAGCTTTGCGATAGACTAGAGAAAGAAACCGGAGGTCAGAAAGAGAATCGGCCAAAATGACTAAGCGGGAACATCGCCGCAGCCTCGTAGCATACCTTTAATAGACTGGAGCGAGTTCCACTAAGGTCGCCCAGTGCTTCTCTCAAGTTGTTCTCAAGCTCCATCAGCCTCTCCTTCCACTCCGTCGCCTCCACTTCACGAGAAGTCAAGCTCTTGCGCAGCTTCCGAGACTCTTCCTTGGCCGAGGACGCTTCGCGGCTCAGCTCATTCACAAACTGCTGCATCTCCTTCTTGTCCTTCGTGGCAAGATTTTCGCTCTGCTCACGCTCCGTCACAATCTGAGCCTGAAGCTGCTTGACCCGTTCCTGCTCGTCGCGTAAGAGCTCCTCCACCTTGCTGACGTTTACTTCCAGTCGACTAATGGTAATCTTGTCGCCCTCCTGCTCTTCGCGAAGGAATGCGATTTCGCTCTGGCTGTTTTCCTGTTGCACCAGGAGACGCTGCGCCTTGTCGTTTGATTCCAAGAGTTTGGCCTCCAACTCTTCGAGTTCCTTGTTGGCATCTCCCAGCTCTTCCTCCAGCTGCTGAATGCGACGGACTTTGTTTTCGGTTTCATCTTCGAGGCCAACAAGCGCATCGCTAAGCTTTCGCATCTCTTCTTGGAGGGCACTGAAATTTTCAGTCCGTTCGTTCAGGTCCGCCTGTATCTTTTGTGTTTCAGCATCGCGGAGGTCGGCTTCGTCTTCGTACCCGTCAATAGCTTCCTGCGCTTCCGCACGCAGATCCTCAAACTCCGCTTGGAGAGTACTATGCTTTTGTTCGAGCTCGTTAAGCTCTGAGATCAGCTCGTCGCGCTCCGATTGCATGGCCATCAAATCTGTCATGGCATTGTCGTAGTCTCGTTGTAAGCCGTTAGCAAACTCTTCTGTCTCTTGCTTTTGCTGCATCACAGCCTCAAGCTCCTGCAATAGTGACTGATTTTCGAGCTTGGCCTCATTGATCTTGTCTCTCAAAGTGGCGTTCTTATTCTCGAGGTCCTCCCGCTCTTGATCACCGACAATGGTTTCGGCTCGCGTGCCTCCACTTGCCCGAGAACCAGACCGTTCACGGCCGCCTACCTGGGAGGCGGATCGATCCAGGAAGCTATCGATCGTAGACGGGGCCTGGCCGCCCCCTCTGCGCTGGGCCATTTTCAAGTCCTCAATCTCAAGGTAGAGCCGTTCCTTCTCTTTGTTGCGGGATGTGAGCATCGATGTCTGGGCGCCAACTTCCTTCCGCAGCTCCGCGTTTTCATGCCGCAACTGTTCGCTATCTCGTCGAAGTTCCTCAATGAGCGTCTGGGTGCCGCTTATCATACTATCTGCGCCTTCCATGTCGCCGCCCGGGTATCCAGCAGTAGACTGCGACATAGAGCTTCCAGTCGGTTTTTTGCCGACGTTGTAGGAGTTTGCCGGGTGATATTGGGTGCTGCTCCCAACACTGCCGCCGTGGTAGTCCTGCTTCAGGCGAAAGATTTCGTCACGGAGTTTCCGGTTTTCCTCGTCGGCTTGCTCCCGGCGGCCCGTTTCCTGCTCCAAGAGATCCTTCCACACGTCCTCTTCCTCCTGGCGGCCAAGATTGTCACTGGAATTCCGCTCGCCATTCGACTGCATGGACTTGACGTGGTCGGCCATGCGACGTTTTTCGGTTTCCTGCGACATGAGGTCGCGACGCAGGTTGTCGATAATTGTGGTGAACTCCTCGACACGTTCGCGCAAGTACGTGATCTCCTCCTCCTTCTCCTGCAAGTCTGCATCATATGCGTCTGTCTGGCTATTGAGAGAGGCGGCACTTCGCGATGTGCCAGGGCGCTCATTTTCGTCATTGACCCTTTTTTCCAGCTCTTTGGCTCTACGGCGCAGAGCCTTGTTGTCTCGCTGCAAGATAGCAATGCTCGTGCGGAACTCTACATTCTCCTGAATCATCTCCTTAATGCCATCTTCCGATAGACGGTCGAGCCGATCGCTCAGAAACATCACCTTGAGCTTGAGATCGAAGTTCTCCTTGGATAGCCGTTCGATGGTGCTGCTCTGTTCCTTCAGAGTCATGTTCCTCCCGGACCGCTGAGTGCTCCCACCAGAAAACTCAGCTGGCTTCCTCGGCGTGGTCAAGCCACCTTTGGATCTGTATTCCTTTGCTAGGGATTCTGGAACGTGAATGTCCATGACGCGACGGGCAATGACTGTGTCCGTGGGAGGCGCAAGGGCCGGCCTTGCTTTCGGTGTATGCACTAACTCTTCGGTGTTGGTCGTGGGTACTAGCACGCTGCTATCGTTGCGACTTTTCTCGGTGTCCGGTTTGAAATCTTTGACTGTCGAGTTCATGCTTGCTATGCTGACGGATCGAAAGATAGCGTCGCTTGCGGCTGATCTACCACCATGTGCTGGCACTGCACCCCCCGACTGAAGCGCATAGTCGGTGGCAAGACCGATGGTCACATCGCTAGCAACATCGTCATGGGGGTCTGGGTTTGTGATAAAGGAGGATGCCGAAGATCTCTGGCTGCCGCTTCGACCCTTGAGAAATCGTGGGCGCTTTCCGTAGCGAAGACTCATGTTGCTTCCATCCTGTGATATGCGGCGCGAGTCAAAGTCCACGCTGTTCCGCTGCCGTCCCGGAGTAGAGGAAGCTATAGCCGAGTCATCTTGTGACATCGAGTTGTCCGAAGGATAGCTGTTATCCTGTAACTCCCGTGCCTCTGACTGCTCCGTCCGCCCATTTTTCTCTTGCCTCTCTTGTAGTCTTGGGTACATGAGCATGCCGGAGCTATTCAAAGATGACCTTTTACCGGCGCCGGTACTGAAAGAATTCTCTTCCCGCTCGCGAGGCTGCGAGTCATTACTTGTCGATTGCCTCGCATCCACATTGGCTTTTGCCGTGTTCGGGACAGTCGGGGGCGTTATCTTCCGCGGAGAGTCGAACATGTACGTGTCGTCCGGCCCGTCCTTTGATACAGTTGGGAGGGGAGACAGCGGTGCAATGAAGCTGGACTCGACATCCGGAAGCGTCTCGTTGAAGAGGCCGTCGTCAAAGGGTTGTGCCTGCTTGTCCGTCCCGACAGTCGCGTCGCGCTGCAGGCTGTTGTCGGAAATGTGAGCCTGAGGGAGAGCGAGGTTAACAGACGTACGAGGCCGACTAGGCGGCGTGCTCGACTCCTCGGCAGCTGTGTCTGGGGGCGTCAGAATATTGGATGGGCCATCGCTGTCTGGTAGCGGCTGCTTCAGAGCGATCTCTGACAGGGAGTCGTCGTCCTCCATGTGCAGAGCCAAGCCGCAGCACAGACAGCAGCCTCGTGGTTATCTGGCGTGCGCGGCAGCCAAGGAATGTTGGAAAAGGAGCCCGGCGACGATCGAGAGAATCGGCCGAGTCGTACTTCGAAGCGGTGTCGAACCGTTATCTCGTGATATCGAGGGATCTATGGCTTCTGGGCGGCCGATCGATGTCGTGATGCTGCGTTGTATTGGGAGCAACGACTAGTGCCGGCGGGCGATGGAAGACGCGAGTAGTATCGCAACCACACCAGCGAGGGTTGGGCTTCGGGCGTTATGCAGCACACCGGTCAGAGATTCGGGTTTTCCGCGTACTTGAACTTCGCCGTCGTTCTCGACTCGGACTCGTTCTGGACGGTAGATTGCGGGTCTTGCTGCAGGGGCCACCGTGCGCGGGTCCTTTCCGTTTTAGCGGGGAGCTGGCTGCTAGCACCGGCGGTAAGTTGTTCCGTTGCGTGCAACGGAGAGATGGCCGAACTTTGAACTTCACAGAAAAGGGGCACCGCCGAGCTGCCGTCGTCCGTGTCTAACACTTTGCATGGAGGTTTACTTTGTACAAATTACAGTACTCCGTACGCGTACTCGTGTACATGTCATTGCAAAATTACGGTGTTTGATCGGCTCTTTCAACTGTTCCTGTCCTTAAACTCGGAATCCCGCGCCATCGGATTTGCTAGGGATACTAGTGCCCTTTAGTACAGTCTATGTGCTTAGCACGTGATATTCAATGTCCTATCTGCCGCCTTTGTCTGAAACCTGCTTTACCATACGGAGCTGAGACAGCGAGTTACGATGTCAAGCCCAATGCCACATCTTGCGCAATTACCTTACACGCTAAGCTGGGATGCGTAATGGCTACCAAAGAAAAGTATGATGTAATGAACTCGTAGTCGTGCGATAACGATCCAAGGCTGAGTCGTATTGCATCATCGCCGCAACCTCGTAGATATAAAAACCAGTTTCTGTTCCTTTTCCGTTTAATGTTTGGCAGCAAAAACATCCTCGTTTCTACAATCATTACATTTACCTACCCAAATATAATCATGGCATCTCAGCAGCCCCAGCAGTCCGGCGGACAGTCTACTCAGCAGTCTGGCCAGTCTGGTCAGACGAAGGATTACGGTGACAAGGCATTCGATTTCATCTCCAAGAAAACGGGCCGTCAGTTCGACGACAGCACCAGCGAGAAGATCACCGACACCGCCCGGGGTGCGTTTGAGAAGCTCACAGGGTATGTGGTTTGACCATGGACTTCCAAAACTACATGTTAAATTGCTGACGTTCTGTCACCTACCATAGAAAGAAGGTCGACCCCAAGTACTCTAATTAGAAGAGTCGATGCCCGACAACCAGCATCTCCAAGACCATAGGGCTTGGGAAAATTCATTATAAAGGACACATTATTCCCCTCCGTTTAATACCCTGGAAACTTAGTGCGTAAATGTCTCGTATATGTGCTCGTAAATCAATCAAGCTGATGCCCATCATGTCCTTCATCTGTGTACCAAGGAAAATACAAAACAAAAAACAGCGCTGGTGCTACCTATCAACGAACACCTGGTAGGCCATGGTCATGATCCATAACAGGAAGATGGTGCCAATAAGAGTAAGCGCAAATGCTGCCTGCCAAGACTGGCCTGTCATGTGGAAAGACGCGTTAGCATCGTTGTGCAAGTAAAAGATTACGAACCGACATCGCGACTTACATATGGACTTTTCTTCCAGCCATGCCAGTGTGTTCATGGTCTGGCCTGTGGGATTCTGGTTGAAGACGTAGAGATTACAGCTGGCACTCACGTCGCCCGAGGGTCCCCAGAGCTCGAGGGCTACGACGATGAGGCCTACCATCCAAAGAACGAATATCACAAAGCCGCCTGTCATGACAATTGCGGGCAAAAGTCTTCTCTGGAAGATGAGGAAGAGAAGCGCAAGGACGTAGACCATGGTGAGCGAGCCAACTGTAATTAGATATGGAAAGTACCTGTCCGTTGTTGAAAGACGTCAGTAGCCGGACCTTCCCGCAATCCGCCGCAGGGATGGGGAGCTCACCATGGTATGCCGAGATGCAGTCGCTGCTGGATCTGCACAAAATTGGCGAAAATGCCAACAATCGCGGCTGCAGAGCCCATCATGATAAACATCCAGACGTTGAGCTGCACTGCGGGCCAACGGTATTTGTGGATGCGTTCGAACCGCTCCTCGAACACAACGGACTCGCTCATGGTCGTCATCGACGTCATTGTTGCGGTCCGGTCCGGTCCGGGTCGATGTCGATCAGGTAGATGACAAGAGGAAGACCAAGAACTGGGCACGATAGCTGACAGGTTCTCAAAGGAGATAGAAATCCAAAGCCGTCGGGATGAAATCCAAGAATGTCGAGGGTGTGTATGTCAGGACTGTTTTGGGGAAGATCAAGAGATCTAGAGCAGCCGATCGGGCGCAGTCGCTAATTATCCAAACAGTCGTATTTCCAAGCCGCCCCAACTTCAATGCTGCCAATTATGTTGATGCGTTGGGCGGCCGGCTCGCCTTGCAGGTCGACCTCCGGCTCGCTGCCCAAACCGTCGCTTCTCGTCAATGGCGACTAACCGCAAATATGCATTACACACTCCGCTAGGTTCGCAGCCAGCACGCGCATCTGGTCCGGTCGTTGGCAATCGTGCTGGTGCAGTCAAGGAGTGCCACGTCTTTGGCGTCGCATTTCATGGGGAAATGGGTAAAGTACGGAGTACTTGGGCGGCCTTGGCTAGAACAACAAGGATAATGACGCGTTGTGCTCTGCCTGTGCTCTTGTGTATCGCTGCATGATTCTTATGCACGAGAGGGAAGGAACGTATCGGTGGCTGGCCCGTGCTCCTGCTGATCCGGGCCGCGGGGCCTCCACACATATCCCTGCTTTACCGCTGTATTGCCTCCGCTTCATTTCTCGCTCCAGCATTTCTGCCTTGTTACCTGCCATGGGCGACACGGATTCGCTCTATCGACGACGCCTCACTACTCTAGCAGCAAATATATCAGCACATATTCACAGCGCCGCCCCCACGCCGCTCTGTCCCAGTCCGGCATGGTGATCATCTCCGCAGCCGCATCGTGACTTGTCGCTCAGTCTTCGTACCCAGCAACGGCTGCCCATGGGCACCAATACCTCCCCCACAGCTTGTGTCTCTACCAAGGACGTCTGGGTGCCGTTGCTCATGGCTACTCCCTGCTGCCACTGCGAACCGCTCCTCTTCACTCCAACAAGCATCAACCAAAGGCAAGATGCCGTTGTCGATGGGAAGTATACTGCCACCAAGAACTGGAAACATAAACCCCGCCATTAGCTAGAGACGGGCAGGATAGTTTGCTGTCAAGGCCTTGGAGGCCAGATTGCTGGCATATATCACGAAGGCAGGCTGCTTGCAACGGATCCTCGTTATATGTCCTCCCTGGAGACTGGTGTGAGATGTGCGGCGCTTAGCCGAAGCTTTTAACGCACGCTGCAATTTCTTCAGATGCTAATGTGGGAGTCCGAAACGTAATATGGACCCCACAAGGTCTTCTTCGCGGAAAGGTGGTGCGAAGAAGCGTGGCGGAGAGGGAAGCAGAAAAGAGACCACGAGGTCCTAAAGCGTAGACACTAAGCTGGCCACCCAGGGGCAACATAAGGAGAGCATTCACATATTCTTTCCGCGATCTTCTTAAAAAGGTAATCTAGACTTCACATTACGGTAGCGTTGCTCGCGTATGTCGAATAGTATCTCGAAAACATGGGTATTATAGTGATACAGTCTCAAGTCTAATTTCCGTGATAACACACTTATTTCTATGAGAGGAAAGGAGCCAAATCTTGCATATCCAGTAGTACTAACAATTAACTGCACATGCCTATCATGAAACGCCGGTGTAGTCTATTTCGCCCTCGACGTCAGGGTCTTCAGAGAATCTTGCAATAAGTTGGGAAAGACTGGGGCGGAATGGCCACTTCATCCACGCATCCAGTATCTCAATCCACTGACCCTCATTCAAAGTCCGAGCTGATAGCTCACCGTAGCCGGAAACTGGCACGCCGCCTTTTGCGCGATCTCGCAGGCTAGGGCAGTGCGACAGAACTCCTTCAGCAGCACCTGGCCATACCGACTCAATGGCTTTGCTCACAGGTTCTGCGCTCATTGCCATCATGCCCCGGAGTATCAGCTCAAACATATCCCCGGAGCGATTACTCTGGGGACCAATGCTACACAGCAAGGGGTGCATCGCTTTTGGCTGAATATCGAGAAGCGCGCAAGGAGCATTTGGGAAAAACTCTGTGTTATCAACAAGAAGAGGCTCCACCTCCCGGCGGTCCCACATAAGAACGGGGGGGGTTTGGTTGAAGAGATGAGAATTGTCCCGGTTAAGGAGATAGTCTTTCCGCATGGCCGTCGATAAAGCTTCGACCTTCTCGTTCCACATTGTTTCCTTTTCATCATTTCCTTCGTTAGAAGCTGACAGCTTATCTCGGCCTTCCTGTATCGACTGGATTGTGCGAGCTACTTTGGTTTCCCAGTTTCTGCGGTATCGAAGCCGTAAAAGCCGCTGATGCTCGACTGATTTCTTCTCAAAGAGACCCTCTTCAAATTCAGTCTCGAGTTTGGCCAGTTCCGCTCTCCATGGCTTCGAAGATGAAGACGGGTTCGTCTTAGACGGGCCTGTCTTAAGGCCGGGATTCTTTAGAACTTCCAGTGCGTGCCTGGACTCTCTGCCTTTGGGTAACTTGACGTTTGCCGTGGCCATTCGCTTCAAGGCCAGGCGACAACTGGAAATGTCAAGGGAATGGTCCCGGACAAACCACTGAGAATAATCATCTGGCCCGGCAATTTCTGTGATATACTCCGTAGCCAATTCGCCATCGATAGCTAGACGGCGGCGGCGCTGACAAGAGCGTGCTATAAGTGAAGTTCTGTCACTGCTTTCAACCCACAGAAGCATACGAACAAGGCCGTATTTGTTGAAAAGAGAGGATGTTTTGATGCTGCTTATGAATTGGAAGAGAATAAGCTGCGTCAACGACTCGAACATGGCGAACTTCCTTCGAGGGTAAAAAGCCAAATTGGCCGTAACGAGGAGCGTATCGTTTCGTACGGGTGTGCTGCCCTTGATGGTTTCCCTTTCAGTCTGATGAGGTAGGTGCTCTGCATTTAGAACACTTGAAAGCTCATGCCATACGATTCCAGACTTCGGAATCAAAGTCGTGCCAGGCTTCTTCAGCAAGTCCTTCAGAAATGGGCGATATAGGGCCTCATCAGGCTCAAGGAGAAGATGCGAGCGAGGCTGGAGGGCTTCATGAAGTTTGCTGCTCCAGAGACCAGCACCCGGGTATATGTCAAGGATATCGCAATTAGAATGCCTCTCAAGAGACTTCTTTATGTACGTGATAACATCGTCTGCAGTTGGGAGGCAGATGTAAGCAATGCGCCAATCACTTTCAAACAGAATCACTGAGTATAACAGGAGTGACGCCCGTACCACAAAGCTTCTCGCTCACTATGTTGACCCTGTTCTTATCTCCAAGGGACTTGGGGGCCCGTTTCTTATTGCCCCATAATCCGACATTGTTGAGCTTCCGTGCTAACGGAGTTGTGGCATTGTATTCGACGAGGGTTTTAAGATGGCGGCTCTGCGCGCCCACAGCGGAGACATGGGCTGAGCATATTACTCTGCACAGGGGTTTGCGTGTTCGGAGCATAAAGAGTCGTGGTATCGAGACGTGGTAGGAGTGTTTTGCTGAGCTCGCAGAAATTTAGATCTAGCCAATGATGGTACTTTACAAGTGTTGTCGATTTTGCCGCACCACACCGCCTGTAGTAATACTCTGTAGAGCAAGCTGTAGGGAGCCGGTCCATGCACAGACATGAAACTATCCACAGCGATGGGTGCCACAATTTCGTCTTAAACTGTAGGCGACGGGCAGTTGAGGAAAAGCAGTAACCAGGAAAGGTTTGATTTTGGTTCAGTACAAACTTCCAGCAGTGTGAGTAGAAGGCAAGGCCAGCCGTTGCTATTGGCGCAAAGCTCTTTCATACTCGCCTATTAACGCCTCTAAAGATACCGATAGCAGGTTATTTGCACAATTCTTTTTTTTTATTGGATGCACAAGAAGGCCTACCACATGCAGATACGACGTTAGCAGCGGCAGGATAGTACGGTACAATTTGGAGGTCGGTGTTCGATTTGATTGGATGGTGTAAGCCCGGCTTATATAATCTTAGGTACCGCAAAACGCGATATTTCTCCGGCGGTCAGTTGTCCCGCTATGTGTGGCAGGCAGCATCGCCCTATGTCTACTCCGTACGATCTGTCTTCTGAGCTCAGGTCGATAAAATGGCGCCGTGGAGCCTGATTATTCGCGCCGTAATGGCTTTGGAGGTGTGTGCCGCCTTGTCCCCGCGTTCTCTAATCTTTCCCCTGAAGCCCAAACACTGACTTTCGATTAGGGCTATTTTGTACAACGTGTAAGCAAAGGATGAAGCTTCCCAGGTTACATGATAATCATGTCAAATTCTCATGAGAATGCACGGAGTCCAGCTTTTAGAGAGCCCTCGTTTTCACCATGCTGTCCGGGCCATTCATCGCCGTGTTGAAGAGACCCGCCACGGCCGAAATCCTAATCAGCCACTAAGGACTGGCGAAGCTACAGGTGAGGACAGCACAGACAAGCTCACGACTGTGTAATGCTGTTCACTAACATGTCATAGAGAACCAAAATGAGAAAGGATTCTTAAGTCATTTTGTTGAGGAGCTTCAAAATCAGATACGTGGAACAGAGACCGATATCAAGGATCCACGGAAACCACGAAAATAACCTTGCGCTCCACATACAGCAGCATTCATGAAATCCACGCAGTGTCCATCTATACGTCACAGCGGACAGACACTGAAACCAGTTTGGACACTCATTTAGTCGCCCTCTTAACCTACAGCCAGGCGCAACGTACGAACCCAGTACATTACGATTGAGCACCACTGGCAGCTTCAGCGTCATCTAACAAGTATACAACCCATACATACTTGGCCTTTTCCTTGCTAGATTGTATGTCACTCGAAGAGATGGCAATATCGCACGTTTTAGCTGTTAGATCTCCTCACGCGGTGCATGCGCCACCTTTAAGGCGAGAGCAGAGTCGTTTTTTGTGGGATGACAACTTTCATTGTCGAGACGGTAGAAGGATGCATCCCCTGCAGCTTTATCTCACGGCGCCGCTATATCTTATAACGGCCGAGATGAGGCTACAGGCTTCGAGCGAGTTCACATAGAGGTAGCCCGAAGCGGCAAATGACTGGTCTCCTTTCCTTTGGTAAAAAGAGCCAGGTGGTTTATCGTTGACCTTTTCTTGTTAAATCGGGAACTTCATTTTGTAAAACGAAGATGCATTCAGTTGTGCCATGTTGAAGAAGCTACGTTTGTGGACTGATTTGAGCGAATATTGCCTATCCCACATCTGTGATACGCGTTTTGAAAAGAGAGTCAACGAGGTCTTTGTGCAGTGTAGAGGAGGAAAGAGTGGAAGTAGTGTCTTAACCATCAATACATTACAGAGATTTCAAATATATAGCTGTTTGCCAAATCGTAGAAAGAAAGTTATGCACCTCGGTTCTGAACCTTTTGATGATCCTTCACGTTAATATCCTTCCACATAGCCACCGCAATTAGAGGAATAAGAAGAACGGCAGTAGCAGCGATGAGCATATCCCGTTGCGCATCGCAGTATGCCTGTTCAATAGCCCGGCGCGTCGTAGTGCCCTTCGCATAGGAGAGTTGAACTGAAAGGTCTCCATAAATTTCCGAAAGACGATCAATAGACTCTTCGGGCAAGTACTGAGCAAGCTTCTTCGGGAAAACACCGGTCCAGACGGCCGACGCAATAGAACCGCCAATGCCACCACCGATGTTGGCAAACATGTTCTCCAGTGCAAAGGCAATGGCAAGGTACTGGTGCGTCACGGATGCCATAACTGCCATCTGGTTACAGACAACGAGAGTGCCACCGGCGGCAGAGATCAAAATCTGGCACATGATGACGTAGCCAATCTGAACATCCGGTTGACGAAAATGCACCATGAGTGCGACGCCAAGGATATTGACGGGTATACCGAAATATAGGGCTAGCCACTTAAAGTGGCTTGTCCAGCGAACGAGGGCACCGACAATGAGTGAAAAGAAACATGAGCCAATGCTAAAGATACTTGCCACATAGCTAGCCTCGGTGACGGTAAGGCCGTTGACAACCTGCAGAAAGGAGGTGAAGAAGTTATCCCAGATGTAGAAGCTCACAAAGATAGCGGCGGCTGTCATGCAGCCACCAACCATGGTGCGGTCGGTCATGAGGTGGAATGGTAAGAGCGTCTTAGGTGCATAGCTCTTCTCGTAAAAAACAAAACCAATAATGAAGGTAAGACCGACGGCAATGAGGCTGATGATAAGGGGCGAGCGCCACTGTAGAGCTTGGTAAGAGTAGATGCTGAATGGTAATAGGAACATAGCCAAGCCGGCTACAAGAAGAATAAGACCAATGCCATCGAATTCGACGAAGTAATGCCGAAGTTTACCCATGATAGTCAGGCCTTGCTTCGTGCTCTGCAGTAGCCCAGACTTCTTTGCCTTGCGAGTTGTATATGCAAAGAGTACAAGAAGAGGCAGTGCCGCAAGGGGTGTGACGATCGCAAAAACGCCAAAAGCCCAGCGGAAGCCAGGGCCATTCAAGAATGCCGTAGCTAGAGGGCCGCCCATCCATGTAGTGATGAGGAAAGGTGAAGTGCTAAATGCAAACATCAAAGCACGGTTCTCAAGAGCCGACGTGTCTGCAATGAAGATTTGCAGACAGTATGACACGCCATTATAACTGAAAGTGAACGGTATGAGCTTCCTCGGACTGATAAAAAGGGGAAAAGCCGGTGATCTCGAACTTACCCAACCCAGTAAAATACTTGCGCAGCAGCGAATGTCTGTACGCTGTCGCAGATAGCCATGACAACTAAGCCTATAGTGAGAATCGTGAGACTGATAGCGAACCCCTGGGGCCGGCCCCAGATGTCGAGAATTTTGGCCAGAGGGATCTTCCCAAGGCCGCCGATGATACTCGACATGACGGATGTTGCCGCAGTCAGCGAGTGGCTCTGGAAACTGCTCGTCACATATGGGGTGAGAGCACTGGAGACTCCTTGCTGTAGAGAGTCGATAAAGAAGATGAACCAAATTCTAAAAGGCAATGTTAGAACCAAAACTGTTCTGCGAAGACAGGGACGCATACTCACAAAACATATGCCGTGATAACAAGACTGCGGGACCACGTTTTTGTAGTAGCTTCCATGGCAAGAACACCTTTCTGGGCTTCATCATCGCTCGTGGACTCATCTCCTCCCGAGTTCACTTGGGGGCGTTCGTCTCCCATTTCGATATTCTCCCAAACCTCGCCATTACTTGCATTTGTTTCCATACCCGCAACATTTTGTGGTTCGTTGTCCACACGAGCCACGGCTGAGCGTGTCGGCATCCTAAGATGCCTGAGAAAACGCATCGTGTACTTGAATTAGAAAAGGCTAGCTAGATTTGCAGTGAACCCGGATTTAGGTGTGAAACACAAAGAAAGTTGCAAGAAGAGCCTGTGTAGAAACAATTGTGCAAAAGGCAACTCAGGAACCTAGCTCACCTCAGTGGGGATCCCCCAAAATATAGGATTTGATATTGTAGGCGCATATGTCATAGGGCCTACCTGTTTGTACTCGAATGCCCATAAAGTATGATCAACTTTAAAGTGCTCGTCATAAGGCTAGGAAATGCGAGGCTAGGAGATCTCTCGACACAAACTGTGGGTCATTCCATTTCGAGTATTCTTCAGACACCGCGAGTTTTTAGCCAATGATATTTCAGAGTATAAACTGGCGGACTACATGTAAATTCAGTTTCCTGAAAGGAATTCGCCGCGGAAGCTGTATTAAGCTATATATCAGGTCCCACCAGGCTCTACCCATCGATCTGTCTATCCCCAAATCCACATGCATGTTGAGCTTGTAACCAGTCACTGCAAACTAATGCTCACATGGTTTTCTTTCCGAGGACCACGCAAAGAAATCATCGAAAAAAAAGAATTATGTCAATAGCTTCGGTGTGCGATCAATTGCGAGTTTATTAGCCTTCCTTAGGTCTGTTGGATGGATCCATAGCAGAACCAACACCTTGATGACTTCATAGGGACGTCACGGCAAGGAGGACAACATCTGCAAGCCCCTACTAGTGATCCTATAGCATTGGCCTTGGCCGTCAGTTTGGCAGCTCAAGTTACCATGACGGGAAACTTTGTCCCTTAACTTCTAGACAGCCTTCAATCTGATAACTCGTATGGGAAAGGATGCACTATGATTCATGTGCAACATGCGAAACCTTTTCAGCTCGTTCTGATGTTGAGTTGCCAGATAGTAATCCACACTTATGCGCCTGATGCCCAGCAGTCGCACCTGCGCATAGAAGTTCGGCCTGTGAAATAACTCACTAATAGGAGAAGCTGCGATGTCAAACTGACGATTACCTCACTGTCAGCACCATACTCCGACAAGTAATATAGTAAGAGCGGCCAAAATGCAGGTAGTGAACACCGCCCTTTTTAGCGATCTTACACAGATCAACAAGGGCACACTGAAGCCACGTAAGTACCACTTGCGAGTTGGGCGACGTATTGCTGCTTTATCGCCAGTGGTTCAAGAGCCTTGCCACGTGTGCCCTTGATGCTTTATCCCGTGTAAGGGATAAGGGATGTCACTTGGTAGTAGTAGTGCGCATAGTAGTGTAGGAAGCAAAATCATATGTCTCCTCTTCCTTCAGGCGGGTATCTGATCTATCGGTGCATGTCGTGTTGTTTATCTAGACTATTGTGCGCCTGATGCAAGAGCAGTCTGGAGAGCCCTACTCCCATCCTATTGGCCAGCGCTCACATACAAAAATGGATCCATGTGATGCGTCATACAATCACGTGAGTTTTCCTCCGTTATCTGATGCCTGGTATGCCCTTGTTGCGTCCAGGTCACATGACCTGGGCCTCAAGTTTCTGTGCGCGCAGAGCTACCATGCCGCACTTGCCACATCGGCGTCTTCTGTTTTCTGTGCATTGTGCGACACACTTTTAGTATTTCGTAGGCTTCATAACGAAGCAAAAGTGCTGGGGCTATTTTGAGTACTTTTATTGGTTACATTATGACTTTTGTGGACTGCGGGGTGAGGAAAGGTCAGGTCCTCCCCGCTTATTAGCGAGTATTGGTACGCTGATAGCAATTTTTTTCGATAGCAATTCTTACTATCAATTGCATGCACTCGTATTGACAATGCGAAGCTCACATTCTGCTAGCATTAACCGCAACCTTAGGACATCGTAAACCCCTCATACCCAGGATTGACGAGGAAGAACAGGTTACCGAATTTGTGTGTTCTTGTCCGGAAAAAATACAGTGGAGGAGCACAGAGTATCATCACTCGTATCTCACAAGTTACAACTGATCCAGTACCAGTCGAGAAGGGGCTATTGCTACTCCCCACCCAACGGGGTAGCTGGCGTGGGGCATGTCTGGTTTTGATACAACCTCCGTACTCCGTGATACTGCGTATCTCGTACTTCGTAGTGCAACGAGTAAGATGAATTGCTGGCGATACTTACAAATGCAGGTTATCAAGGAGAACTACCTTGTCTGACGAGTTTGGTGACCTACAAACGAGGCGTATTACCTTGTGCAGAGTATGCTTATCAATACCTAGCGTGGCTAAAACGACCGACGAGCATTTATCAGCAAAAAACACGTCGCGCCGCACATACAATGAGACCAATATGTTGGCCAAAGAGGTTCACCAAAGTCACACAAGACGGCCGTTCCCCGGGAGAATGCACTCTATAACCTGAAATTTGACTTGTTTGTCATGGATGTCTGCTTGGCGTTTGCCTTCTCGTAGCTCTGCCGAAACAATCACGTTGGAACATCATATGTAGCGGTAGAAAAAATACAGCAGATGCGACTCTGTTGTGTCGAATTCGACTATTCTGTCAGAAGACAACATAATTTGTGCAGCCCGGTAACATCATAGGAAGCGGGAGTGAAAGTAATACGGGAGAATGCAAATCTATTGCACCGATTCTGACTATTTTGTCAGCAGACAGCGACAGCAACTTCGTACAGCCCGGTTGTTGCATTCAAATCTCTTCGATTTGTAAACGTCGAACTGTCTCGCAGCCAAGACACGGTTCCAGCTTGGCTCCAGCTAATACGCTACTCGCTTCTGGCCGTGAGAGTGCGATCCAAGCATAAGTTCTCGAGTATTTAATGGGCCCGCCCTCCATCTTCTCATCACGTCTTTGAATGACGCCATCCAGCCCAAAAGCCACTACCAGGATCTCCATCGGCGCAAGCTTTGCTACATCGCCCTCTCGCCCTTTTGCCCCTAAATCGTCTTGTGCAAAAAATACAGCACTATACCCCCACGTCTCTTGATCTGCTGCTTCGTTGCATCCCGATTTGCCCAATATGCCAGGCCTTACCCTCTACGAAACGTCCATCACCACCTTCTTAAAGGGTCTGAAAACTCTGGGCCACATTCTGGACAAGGCGGAAAACTATGCCAAGGAGCAGGGCGAAGATCCCAATGCCTTTGTCACAGCCAGCCTTTGCGCTGACATGAAGCCTCTGTCGTTCCAAATCCAGGTTGTGTCAAACACGATTAAGAAATTTGTTTGGCGCTTGACCGGCCTTGACGTTGGGAATTGGGCGGACGATGAGACCACACTCGCTCAGCTCAAGGCTCGTCTGCAAAAGACAGCCGATCTTCTCCAAAAAATCGAGGCCAAGGCCTTTGAGGGCAAGGAGGAGGTCATCGTAGAGCTGTAAGTTGAAAGCGCCACCCCTGTGCTTATCATTACCTCTTCGCCATTGGTGTTAGCCCATTTTTCAGCCCTAGAAATACGCGTACCAGAAGCTGACACAAGCGCGGCTCATCCCGTGATTTAGACAAACTAGTAATGGAGCACGCAATCTTCCAGCCAAGGCTTACGTGTTGGACTACGCCCTGCCCAACTTTTTCTTCCACCTGCAGACCGCATATGGCATTCTTCGTATTCGTGGCGTTCCCCTGGGCAAGTCGGATTATCTCAACAGCTTCTTGAACTAGGGGCTGGGGCTGGGGTAGCACGGAACCGCAAGGGATGTCCTGTGATATAACAGCCGATAGGCAAAGGACATATGATCAAAATAAATTAGCAAGCTGGCATAGCACTATTCACAAATGTGACTGGCTTCAGTCACTTTATTTTCTTGCATACTAGCAGACGTCTTCAATGTCTGTTTGATTAATTACTGTGCCCGACTGCCTATTTGAACCCTAGAATAGCGTTGGCTTTCTGCACAGCTTCCAGTGCACCGTTTTTGAGCCCTGTGGTTGTGAACGGCGAGAGACCCATGGACCGCATACCCTCTCCAGCGGTGATCAGGTCTTTCGTAGGGCGATCTACGTGTTCGCTCTCACCTTTGCCGCCGGGGAAGTCGGGTCCAGGTGTTCCTTTGAAAAACGCCTCCCGCTGGCGCACCAGATAGCTTGCATTGGCCTCTGTGACGGGACAAACGGGGATGTAAATGACACTTGAATCAGCTGTTCCGTTGTGCTGGCGATCAACCGCGTGAATAACTGTTTTTATTGTTAGTTTTTGGCGTTTGAATACCTGAGCCTAAATCGCCTGTCCTGGAGCTGTTTCTTACGATCACAATGCCAAACAACAAAGTCACCTGGTGCCACTCTCGGCACATGCACCATCGCCCGGTCAAGTTCCAGATGCGGGTGCAAGGAGATGCCGTCCCCCGATACCGGATACTCCTGGCCGTGGCCGGGGACGGCGCCCTGTAACTCAGAGGTCATGAGGGGGCCTCCGGTAAACTCCCAGTTGGCTGGCGACAGCCACGCCTGCTTGGCCTCGTCCGTGACAGCAGCGGCGATGGACTGAATGGGACGGAAGAAGGGCCGCAGCAGCGAATAGGCAGTGGCAAGCCTCACCAATGGATAGACGAGAAGAGTGCCCTCGCGTGGAGCGACATCGCTGATGCTAAGCCAGCCTTGGCATGCGCGGAACGTACTGCAGGCACCCAGTCCCTGGTACAAGTCATTCACGGCCTCAGACCGCTTGCCCGCGTCCCAGGCATCATAGTCCTCCCAGTGTCCGGCAAAGACAGCGTCATACACGTTGCCCTTCCCGTAGCCGTCACGCTCCCACCGCTCCACGCTACCGCCATCTTGATGCGGGCCGAGCGCGAAACGTGCGTCGCCGGGCAGGCGGATGCGCAGGCGGTCGGCGTAAGTGACCGGTTGTGACAGATCGACGCGGCTATTTTTGTCCGCTGAGTGCCACAATCGCTGCAGTAGTGCCTTTTGAACACGGATCAGGCTGGGATGTGAGCGAGCTTTGAGCTGGGGTGCCGACCAGTAGAGCTCGAAGACCTGGCGGTTCTCGGGGGGGAAGCCTATGTAAGTCACGCCAACCGCAAGTCGTCAGTCACAGCGGCCAGGTTTTGTATATTTCATAGAAGTACAAGAGGTGTTGCAAGTAATATTACCTTTTGTGGAAGGGTTCTTCCGGACATAGTCTTCGATCTCAGCCTTGTAAGCGCGAGCCTCGTCCTGGGGGATCACGCCACGGATTACTGCCGCGCCCCGTTTTTCAAGCTCGGGCCGCAGGCGCTCAATGTCCTCGTCGAGATGGCTGAACCGCACGCTGGGAATGACAGCCGGTCCGTTCTTGACAAGTGATTCATTTTCGATTCTGAGATCACCAAGCAATCTGGCCCAGCTTTCGGAGACCTCTTTCTCGCGGCCCTCGACCAGGGACAGCTTCAGCTCGCGATACTTGTCTGGCAGCGGCTTCTCCTGACGTCCCGACAGAGAAACGAACGAGTCGGAGATGTCTCCCTCTCTCTTCTGCCCCGGAGCGTCCATGGTGGTTTTGGAATAAAGTGAGACCGCCAGCAACGAAGGAGCCTCGTCTTTGGCCGACTCGTGGCTTGATGCGCTGCATTTCTCCGAGATCGCGAGAGGAAAGTGCACCTATGTACTACAGTTCCCGCCCGAACCAAGCTACTCCCCCGCCTGCATCCCGAGACTCTGCACGCGACGCTCTCCATCACGGACACGGCGAGTACGTACCAGGATGCCGCAGAGTAAACGCACTGACGGAGTGTTCGAAAGCGGACTAGCGGCCTTCTTGGTGACTAAGATGTCGGAGCTACTGAACCGGCTCACCCCGCTGCCACATCTCCAACTCGAAAAGGGTGTGCATCGCCGGCTGCCAACAAGTGTGCGGCCGACCCCCGTCCCCCAGAACGCTACGACACGGCTTCTATACTTGGACTTGTCTGCCGAGCGAGCTAGCAGTGAAGCTGCCTTGCCCTCGCCTGTCGGGCACCCGGCAAGAGGGCAGTCCGCTCAATCATTCCGGCGCAAATAAGGCGACCAAAAAGTGGCAAATCGGTTGGTGCCTCCACCGATCGCTCGCCAGGAAGTGCAGGTCCACCAATACGCCTGAGCGCAATGGCAGCGGCTTCGTTTCGCGCGCCAGTGCGGTGGGTAGGCTCTGATGTAGACGGCCTGCCCCTGAAGCGAAAGCAGGTTGCGCAGGCTTGTGGCCATTGTCGAAAACGCAAGGCATGCAGCATTTCATTGTGCCGTTTCTCCCTTTCCACTATCAAGCCGCTGGCGGCTGCCTGGCTGCTGTTTTCTTGGCTCGTTGGATCTAGTTGTGGGCTTTGCGGCTAACAGGTCCTGTTCCCACGCGCTGCAGAAACGATGTGGCCACGTCAAGGACACCGATGACACAGCTCTATCGCTCGGCGACGACAACCCGAAAGCCGACCGCCGTTCCCATTCCGGACTGGCCGACCATGCCGCCGGCCGCGAGCCGCTATCACGGACAGGCGGCCAACACAGCCAGTCGTCGTTGCCAGCCTCCCCAGCCTCGACCGGCAGTTCTCAGGGCGCGGACGAGGAGGATGCCACCCAGGTTGCCGCCAACCACCTGGTTGAGCTCTCCTCGTCTCGCTTCGTTGGCGATCTCAACCCAGAGGGCTTCTTTATCGAGGCCGCCACACCCACACTTCCGGCCACCCGCTCGTCCTACCGGGACTCCAACGATCTCGGTGTCTGGCTGCCCCCGGGCGAGATCACCGACGAGAAGCCGGCCGACGCAATCAAAACGGCCAAGGCAACACCATATACACCGCGCCGCCGCCAAGGTAGCCGCTCGCAAGCCCTGTCCGACGTGGCACTTCTGTATCAAAAGGCCAAGCGCAACTACATTCGCGAGTGCCTCGCGGTCATCCCGCCCCCCAGTGACTATGCCGCCCTGCATCGCCTCTACTGCGAGAAGGTCCATCCGCTGTTCCCCGTCTTGAAAGATGCCGAGCTGGTGCTCTCAGACGACACGCTCCCGCCCTGCTCATCCTCCAACACCTATCCGGCCATCGTGCGCCAGGTCATCGCGCTCGCGGCTGCACAGGTCGACATGGAGACCTCCAAGCCCCATCTGCGCCTGGAAGAAGGTGGCCCCCTTCTGTCGCCGCGCGAGTTCCACCGTTGTCTTGCCGACGCGCTGGCCACCGTGCTGGAGGCCGATGTGCTCCCCAACCAGTTTGACTATGTGCGCATTCTCATCCTCACTGCGTTCTTCTACCAGCCCAGCAGTGGCGTCGACCGCAACCGGCCGCCGTCGTTCTGCAACCTCGCCGTGCTCCATTTTCATACACTCGGCGCCCATCTACAGGGCTACCGCCCGCAGCGTCCAGACGACGATGTAGAACGCACGTTTTGCGCCTTGTGGGCATTGGACCGTTTCTGCTCTGTGTTCTATGCACGCCCGGTCATGATGCATCCCCAGGATCTCGGCAAGAACATTGACGAAGCCGTCGCCAAGCAGCCCCCCGGCTTCCGTCTATTTATGGTGCTCGTCGTATGGCTCGACCGTGTCATCCAGCTCTACAGACCCAGGCAGCCGTTCGTGCTGATTGACATTCCCGTCTTTGAGTCCCTCATCCTCGATGCCGAGGCCGAGAGAATGCCTGCGATGCACATCGGTAGGTGTCTGCCCTGCTTCCCCTTCGCCATGCACACGCCAGATGGCCGTGTCGTTAACGCCAGGAACAGGTACGCTGGAGGTCTTTTATCATACCGTCTGTGTTCTTTCTTGTCGACAACCAAACAGCGCTTTTGTAGAGGCCGCATCCGCTCGTGATCGCGCGTACCTACCACTTTCCATCATCAATCCACGTCGATCACACTCGACGGACCGCATCGTCTGGGTCACACAGACACAACCCATCTGCTGCTTCCCCTTCGTCCCTTATGCCGTCTCTTTGGCGCTGAGTGTGCAGTATAAGAAGCTGCGATATAGCCGGACTCCCATGTTCCGCATCCGCGCGCGTGCTAATTTCAAAGACATTGTGGAACTGCTCAAATCGATGAGCAATTTATTTTTGAGTGTTCGCGTAAATGCGGCGCTCGGTGAGAGTATTCTAACACAGCTGGAAAAGACGGCCAACACTTTGGCCCGGGAGGAATTGGAAGGCAGCCATCAAGCGCGTGCTCCTGGAAATGCTCCTGCCACGAGAACAGGGACGCCAGCCATTGTGTCCTTTGCGACATCGGATTCTGGCATGGCCATGCCGTCCGCCACTCCCACCACATCGGCCGCTCCCACTTTTCCCCTTGGCCTCATCCACGCCAACGGCCGCAGCGACGACATTCATGCTGCCGTCACCGCGCCGTCAACAATTGCGCCGCTGACGAGTTCGATCGAAGCGACCAGCCACGATCTTCGAGCGTCTGTTGGGCCGATACAGGCACCGACCACGACGTCGCTTCTTGACTATTCCATCATGGAGACTCTTGGCTCGGACGTTGATCTGTTTAGTAATTTTGACCCTAGCTTCGATTTAGGCGCCGTGGACACGGCTCTGGAAGCAAATCTAGACATGGGCATCCCACAGAACTGGACGCCGTGGAACAATGCCATATAACTGTCGTATCTTCGCGTTATCGTGTATTTCAAAACAAAAGCTTCGTCAGGCCAGCGGTGCACAGGCAACGCAGTACATATTGCCATCACTTGCATATAGAATATTCAAAGGTAAATATTGTCGTTTTCGTCTCTACTAGTTTATGCCCAATATATTGTAGAAGTGTACGGGATACCATCTGTCATTATCCCCTGTGCTTCTCAAGAGCTCCCCAGAGCTCAAATGCGCAAGCCGCCTGAGCTCCAGACTGTCCATATACATGTTAGTTGTGGTCAGGAGGGAGCAGTCAATGCTTTTGATGTGCAGTACATTACTATGTAGCCCTTCAATCTGGCTTATTTTCCTTCCTTTACAGTAATCCCCATACTCGAGCGTGTTGTTCTTTACCGACTATTGCCGGTTCATGCACATAACATAGGTCGGAGGTATGTATCCGAAAGTTGAGATCGCACTCCACCTCGCTCGCTTGCTAAGTAGTCTCCTCAAGACGCCAGGACTATGTATGTATGGCGTTACTCATAAAATCAGTCTATGAAATCCCATATCAGTACTCTACCGAACTTAAAATATGGGCTCGTTTCCCAGTATTTTTCTCCCAATCTATGTGCGGGAATACTGCACTCTCCCAAAGACAGATTTAGCTATCTTCATACGTGGGTATCTGGTTCTCGCTTCCCCTCAGTTCTCCAACTCTTTAACGCGACGACACCGAGTATAACCTTAGCGCTGTGGACTTACTCTCTTTCAGAATTATGTTCAGTCTATTTCATCTAAAACGTTTTTCAGACCCGTGTGGGGTAGGCGTATCGGCAGTTCTTCAACTTGCATGACAGGGCGTGCTCATGTTGCAGTTTAGATTTATAACTCACCTATCAGCACTTCCTCCGCACTTCGGTGGCTCTGCCAAGGAAGAGAATATGTTGGGGTTATGGATAAATAAGAAATAAAAAGAGGGGGTGACTTGATCGGCTTTGGCGAATTCTTTATTTGGACAGAAATGGCCCAATCTAAGCGCATGCTGTACACTGCAGGAGACAACGCCTATATAATACTCCATTTCCCCATCTATAGCCGTTGTCGGTGGTCCTATGGGTATACCCTGTAACCTCTGGTCAGCCGTTGGTCTATATTTTTATCGAAGGCTACGAGTTCTGCGATTGTATTACCTGATACGATCGTTTAGCTGCCATCTAAACAGGATGAACGATGTCAAGGTCTCCCATGAGGAACATGAGGAGAGCCGATTGGAGAAAGAAGCTACTTGCCATAATGCCCCAAATGCTATCCACGAGTTCGCAGAATCAGAAGGCTATGTGCTCGACGCTGAAGACGGCCCTGCCATCTATAAGCTTGCCAGCGACGACAAGACTATACTGATCCCACAGCCCAGCGATGATCCCAAAGACCCCCTGAATTGGAGTTGGACCAAAAAGCACGTCATTCTCTTTATCGTTGCAATGACCGCCTTTCTTCCTGACTACGGAAGTGCCACCGGCTCTGTTACTCTAATAGCCCAGGCCGAGTATGCAATCGACGTCCAAGTCCAATCGTGATCGGGATTAAGTCATACTTGCTAATTTATTGACAGGCAATGGAACAAGCCACAGGATGAAATCAATCACAGCCAGTCTGGAAACGTTTTCATGCTTGGTGCTGCCGGGGTCTTCAGTTAGTGACCTTCCTTCACTCCAAACTACGGACCAATACAGCCAGGCTAATCTGGCAAAATAACGGTTGTCGTCCTATCAGCTTACGTCGGTCGCCTCCCCGTTGTTTGGTGGTTTTTGATAGCTGCAACAGCTACAGCCGCATGGTGTGCCGGCGCCAAAAGTTTTGTCTCGTTCATGGCCGCTCGCATTCTTAACGGCTTCTTCAGCACAGTCACTCAAGTCTCGGGCCTGATCTTCATCCAGGACATGTTCTTTTTCCACGAACGGGCACGCAAGATCAATATATGGGCAGCGTTTTTCGTCATGAGTCCCGTGGGTCAAACCTAACTTCTTGTACTCTCTTTGGACACGAAACTGACAACATGTTTTGGGGGTTTTTAGTACATGGGCCCCCTTCTCACAGCATTTATGCTTACAACACAATCGTGGCCCGTTCCGTTTTGGGTGTACACGGCTATGACAGCTTTCTGCCTTGTTCTTACGACAGTCTTCATTAGCGAAACATACTACGATAGACGTATCGCTCAGCGAGACCAACCTCCACTAGGAAATCGCATCGAGCAACTAGTTGGCATCTCTCAGTTCAGATCCCGCAAGCTTCGCAACACGTTCAAGCAGTCTTGTTGGCGCGTCGTGGTCGTGCTACTAAAGCCAACCATCGTCTTATCGTGCATATATTATTGCTTTGTAAGTGGAAGTTGTGTATGAGGTTATCCATCGACAGCTTCATACGTGCCGCTAAGCCTCTTAATTATTCCTTAGACGTTCGCGTGGGTTATTGGCATCAATACGACACTTTCCATCTTCCTCCAGCCAGTATATGGCTTTGGAGTCCTACAAATCGGCTATTTTTATTTTACCCCTTTTGTGGCTGTCATTCTTGGCGAGACAGTTGGACATTGGCTCCATGATACCATTGCCAAACAGTATATTCGATCCCACCATGGCCACTTTGAGCCTGAAGTGCGGCTGCGTGCCATCTTCTTAAGCCTTCCTCTCATAGTTGTTGGGATTGTCATTTTGGGCCAGTCTTTGGAGAATAGATGGCACTACATGGCCAGTTCTGTATCCTGGGGTGTTTTTTGCTTCGGTATCATGATCACGACGGTTGCCATATCAAGCTATTGTCTTGATTGTTATCCGGAGGCCAGCGGTGAGGTTTCCGCATGGCTCAACTTCAGCCGAACCTTGGGGTAAGTTGTGTCCTCAACTAGAATATAGGCTTCCTGATTTGCACTCACTTACGTATTCTTGCAGCGGCTTTATTATTTCATACTTCCAGGTTAGGTGGGCGAATAGCCAAGGAACGAAGAAAAGTATGGGTATACAGGGAGCTGTCATGGCCGCGGTATTTCTCATCATCCTAGTCTTGATCAAATGGGGGAAGGCCATGCGTGTCAAGTCTGGACCGCTTAACTTTACAACAGTGTAGGGTTTGTATGTGTTCGTTATTCTTGGGCAGAGAGTTTCCAAGCAATGGTTCTGATATCGAGTTATTGACACCATATTGTATTCAAAGCAGCATTACTCGCGAACAATTTGAGCATTGAGATTTCGCGCTGTGCTATAAGCGAAACACGAGGCTTTCAAGCTTGTCCTCAAAACTTATAATCAGGCATATCCGCCTCTAGAATGAGCTGGGATATATCAAAGTCACCAGGGTTTGCAAAAGCCGTCGCCCAAAGACTACTATCAGTATCTTCGACGTGGACGCCGCCTGTATTCGAATCCGCTAGTATGTCCAGAGATCCAGCATCTTCAAAGTCAAAGTTGAAGTATGCCTGGCTGTTGTACTCAGAGACATCCACGGAAAGATCCCCCTGTTGAATGGCGTTAGGCAATACACCAAAACGATGTAACTGATCGGACTCCACCGTCTGCGGTGTGTACAGAAGGGGGCTACTGCTACTTCCCAATACATTTTGCGAAGGTATGCGCACTTCTCCTTTCTGTGTCGGTGCTGGCTGTGAAACTGGCATCATTCCGGTGTTGCAAGGAGAGAGGATACTCCGCAGATGTGCTAGAAGCCTGTACCGATCCGCCACGCGACTGTTTCCAAGTTCGCCCATTCTCCGCAGCAAATGAAGGCCCTTGTTCAAAGAGTCCGTATTGGTTGCATCGTCTGGGAAAGAAGCGCAGACAAGGACCAGAACAATTGCTGCAGAGATAGCATGCTCGCCGTCCATGTAACCATAGGTGGCCACCATCCCGTACTCCGAAGCCTTGGACATAACCAAGAGTGCGTTGCGCGCGGCCGAAATGCATCCGTTGATGATAGTGATCGTTTTCTTTGACATCCCAGTGCGCCAGTCTCGCTCCTTCTCAACGAGTCCATTGGGACCGGCTGCTCGGATAGATGCTAGCCGCTTCTGCACGACTTGGAATAAAAGCGGCCGCACTGTCATGTTGATACACTGGTAGTAGTGTAAGAAAGTCGAGATACTCTCGCGGGATATCTTCCCCTGGTCCAGCTCGATACGGAGGGCCTTTGGCAGGGAGTCTTCCCACTGTGTCAGAGACGAGAGAATGGAGTACACAGCTTTGACTAGGCTTTGGCTCGTGTGTGATGTGCGCCGGTAGATCAGTGCAGTGATCTCGCCAAGGATCCTAGAGAGATTCGTATAGTATCGCAGTACCACTACTGGGTTGTCCTCTGCTTCCCCTGGCAAATGGCTCGGCATGTTGACGCCGATGTCCTTATCCAAGATCGAGATGGGATTGCCCGACTTCAAAGACAAAACTCGGTCTAAGCTGTATATGCTCCACCACAGACGGCGGCGGCGCTCCTTTTCTGCCTCGCTCATATCACTAGGTTCTTGGACCTCCTGGTGCAGGCCGAGGTTGATGGCCATGCGCAAGGCTATGCCGATGTAGAGAAATGCCGCGTCTCGTCGGTTCATATTTTGCATAAAGTAGCCAACATAGGCAAGAGTTTCTACGCCTAGGATTGAAGACTGTTCATGGATGTCGGGAAGCAGGGCGAGGGCGCACGTGAAATACTCGAAGCCAGGCGGGTCGTCTTTCTCGTCGCCGGCTTTGTGATTCACAGAGTAAAGACGCCCCAGGGCAAGTATCATGAGAAACTTGGCATACGTTAGACTGGTCGTCGTGTCGAGGTTTTGGGATGGTCGATCGGCGTAGTAGATTTCCTTGAGCTGTCTCTCGAATGACTCCGCATCAGTAAAGGCAAAAATGGTACCGATATACGAGTGTAGAGCAGCAAAGTATTGCCTGGCAATGTCCACTGGTGGCAGAGGCATGTTGGCGTCGGTTCTTCGTCTAGATGGCAAGGTCCCAGGAGCATAGAACCCAGAATTCTGATCGAGACTGCGGCCGTCTCCAGAAACCCCAGAGAGTGTTTGGGCAGTTCTGAAAAAGTTGTCTGCAGAGCCGCTACCTATTGGAAGACAAGTAAGCAGTCTGGAATTCAAAGGTAAGAAAATGAAATGAAATTAAGTAATTCAGCTGGTGAACGAACTTGCTCGCAAATATAAAGATATCTGCTTAAACTGGTCTGGTAGTGCTTCGTCGATGTTATCATCCTCGTCTTCAGTGACATCATATTCATCCGCATCATCCGCAGGTTCTTGCTTCTTAGCCAAGCTTGCGCGGGACTCTGCTGGGAGGGCTTTTATGACCTCCGGGGGTAGTGAGTTGAAAATATCTGGCAAAGCGATTAGCTACTTTGCATAGTAATAACCATATGTTGACCGGTAGACATTATGGGGTCTCAACAACATCTTAGTGCATAGATCTGTCGCAATATCTACAAACATTCGTATATGTTCACCTTCATATCGCTTAAGCTTTGCTTTTAGAGTCTTCAGGTTGCTATTATTGATTGCAACATTAGCGCTAGCATATGCCGAGGATGGTGAGTGCCAAACGGAACATACTGTTCATTTATTTTTATCTTCTTAGGCCCCGTATAAACACATTCGATGGAGCGGATCTGACATCGCTCGCACTTGGGGTGCCCCTTGGAGCAATATATCTTCTGTTTCTTGCACTCCCAGCAACTGAAGCAATACAGTGAGTATGAGACACTCGTTGCAAATACCGGCTACAACTCGAACTTACGCCATCGGCTTAGAGCCATCTTGCGAAGCCTTTGACTTTCTCGGAACAGATCTGGACGTAGGTGTCATATCGGCAACACGAGGTACCTCTAGGACGGACTCCACCAATGACTAAATGATTCCGACAGGTGCTTGGGATGATCGCAAAGCAACGCCGACGGGAATTGCGGAGATGAATGCTTAAGTGAGGTCCTACAGCAGAGGGGAAGGTGGGGGACAGTCAGGACAACAAGGCTGACTCGCGTGAGATATGACAAAGGAAGCGGCATTGCTGTTCAGCCGCCGTTGTGCGCCGACAAGGTACAGCTAGGTCTGGCCAATCAGATACGTCGGCAACTCTCCCCGAGATTATCACAGCACATCCCCGGAACGGACGGCCGAGCCTTGTGCTATGTCTTAGGCGAAATGATTACTGCGGTGGCCTTCTGTGGTAAGGGAGCTGGCGATGAGCCGAAAGCGCCGAATCAGCGGCCTGGAGCCGAAAGTGGAGAATGAACAGATAACGTCAGGGCGACTTCCTTACCGCCTTGGGTTAAAAATAAAAATAAAAGTAGTCCAGAAAAAGCGGCAGTAAAACAAAAAAAAGATGGGTGCGGAAACTGAAGCAAGTTGAGTGCGTATTGACCACCGACTACCTGCCGCGAATCACAGCCTTCTCTTCTGCAACGGAAATATAGACTAGACCAACCGATCGGCGATCCAAAGTTATGTCTCGGGTAGACGACAAGGCGCGCTTCTACCTAGAGCGTGCCATTCCTCAGCTGCGGGAGTTTGAGTCGAAGGAAATCTTTTCCAAGGTACGTCTGCCCCGTGAAGGCGTTGCTTATGTGCTTCGCGGTGCTAACTTGCGTGCGTATAGGACGAGATTCGCACGCTCGTACAAAAGCGTGCCGAGTTCGAGCGCATCCTTCTGTCTCCCGGATCCAAGCCCTCCGATGTGCTGGCTTACATTGCCTGGGAGCAGGCTCTCGACAACCTCCGGCGAAAGCGCTGCCAGCGGCTGAAGATTCGCCAGTCGACATCGCACTCGAGCCAGGCACGCATCTTCCAGACATATGAGCGCGGCGTGTCGCGCCACCCCGGCAGCGCGGCGCTCTGGACGCAATACCTCCAGTTTGCGGCGCAGGTCAAGGCGACGAAGCGGTGGCGGCGCATCATGACGCGCGCGCTGCGCATGCTCCCGAGCGAGCCAGAGCTGTGGGTGCTGGCGGGGAAGAAGGCGGCGCAAGACGGCGACATGGAGGGCGCGCGGGGGTTCTTTATGCGTGGCTGTCGCTTCTGCACGAAGAACGGCCTCGTGTGGGTGGAATACGCGCGGGCCGAGATGCTGTGGCTGGCGCGGCTCGAGAAGAAAAAGGGCACGCCCGCGTTTGCGGCGGCGGTGGCAGCGATCACGGGAGCCGACGCGGCACAGAGCAAGGATGACCTCGGTGCGGACGAGGAGGGCAACATTGAGTTTGGCGGAGACGACAGCGAAGAGGAGGACGACTTTGGCGACCTGCTGACGCTGCCCAAGTCCATGACCGACGCGGCCAAGAAGAAGCCGGCCGTGTTCAGCGACGAGGCCGTGCAGAAGCTGGAGAAGAGTCCCGCGCTGGACGGTGCGATTCCGCGGGCGATCTTCGATGTCGCGACCAAGCAGCCCTTCTTCACGGCGACGGCGGCCGAGGCGTTCTTCGACATGTTTGCGGCGTATACACACGTGGCGGCGCGGGCACAGATCGTCGACCACGTCCTGCAGGCGATGAGCGCGCTCTTCCCCAACGCGGCGGCGACGTGGAACTGCCAGGTGAAGCTGTCGCTGGTGGGCGTCAACCCCGAAGACAGCGCGTTCCCGGGAGCGGTGCGCACGGCGCTGGCCGCGCTGCAGCAAGGCCTCGCAGCGACAAGCGAGAAGGCCGAGTTCGTGGCCAAGAGCCTTGCCTGGCTGGACGCGCTGCTGGGCCGCGACGATCTCGACGCGGGTGTGCGGATGGTCCTGGAGGACGCCCGCAGAAAGGTCGAGAGGGCATAGGGCGGAAGCGCAAAGGGCGACGAGACAAGGAGCGCACGCAGGATACTCCGTATTGGCCAATAAAGATGCATACGAGCGAAGCAGTTATTATTACAGCATGACAGCCAACGCGAGGATGGAGTTGTGCGTAGGCTTTCGCAGGTGAGGACGTCGCGACAGGGACTACGTAGCAGACTCGCCCTCTGCCTTTTCCGCCTTTTCTCTTGCGACGCCGACAAGGTACTCCCACTCCGCGGCGCTGACCCTGCTGACACTGAGGCGAGACTGCTTCAGCAGCTGCATGCTTTCCAGCGGCTTGCCAGCAGCACCCAGTTCGCGCAGCTCCTTCAGCGTGATGGGCACCTTGAACTTGGAGCGGAACTCGACGTGCACCACGCTCCACTTCGGGTCGGACGCCTTGGACGAGGCGTCGTAGTATGGCTGTTTCGGATCGTGCGCGGATACTGAGGGTGTGCACGGGTGCGTAAGACAACGGCGGCCATGAGCTGCGAGCTTTGCGGTGCAGGGTAGACGTACAGTCGGGAGAGTGCTCGCGGACGATCTCCATTGTTCCCACGATGCCCGGCTCCTTGCAGTTGGAGTGGTAGAAGAAGGCCAGGTCGCCCTTCTTCATGGCCCGGAGGTTGTTGCGCGCTGCAGCTGCTTGTCAGTGCTGCCGGCCAGGGTCCGGGGTAGGTCTGCTTGCCTGCGTAGCTTCGGATGCCTGGAGAGTGTCAGAAGCGGCAGCGTGACGACGAGAAGCGGGAAGAAGCAAGAGTTGTTCTCACCATCCCATGGCTCGGGCTCCGTCCGCGATGCCAGGTCGTCGATCGAGAAGCGGACGTCGATGCCCTTTTCCAGCCGCGTCTCGGGCTCGGCCTTGAGAAGCCAGTACAGCCTCGCGGCCGGCCCTGGCTCTGACGCCGCGTCTGCCTTGGCCGCGCTTTGCGTCTTCTCCCTTTCCTTTGCCGCCACCGGCGCCTTGGCTTGTGTCTTCGGCGCTGTTGCTTTTGCCTTGGGAGCATCGACTTTGCGCGCCTTTGCCGGCGGCGGCTTGCTGTCGTCTGCCGGCCCCGCGCCAGGCGCCACAGCTGACGCCCTGTTCCGGGACGAGCGCCGCAGTGCGACGCCTGTGTCGGCTTCCGCAGGGTCGACACCGCTCGAATCGGCTGCCGACTTGCGCTTCGCCATGACTTTGATATCCAGCTGGCTGCGCTTGCTGGATTCAAGATGAGCCGGCGGTAACCTCCTCGTTTTCACAGTGTGTAGCCGCAGACGCTGGGACGGATGTCACCGCCGCAGTCGTCGATCGCGCTGTCGAAGATTACCGCTGCAGTCGGTCGCGCTGTCGAAGACCACCGCTGCAGTCGGTCGCGCTGTCGAAGATCAGGTCTCGACTTCGTAGCTACAGAAGCTACTTACAGAATGGCGCGTGCGACGACGTGCGCGTTTGGTGTCGCCCTAGCGCAGGAGCTCGGGCCACTTGCGATTCACTACTACGTCGTAGGTGCGTCTCCATGGCACGAGCATGTGCTTGTGCCCTTTTGCGTGACTGACCTGTAGCGACGGTGATCGACTCGAGGCCTTCTCGGCTCCAAGGTGCGGTCCCGAGGATGCGGTCTCGTCTGAACTATCGAACGCGTCTGTGTACGCAGCAGTCCGTCGCTGGGCGGTGCTCTCCGGGGCTCGTCACGTGCACGAGGTGCAGTGATACTTGGCGCTACGAAGCAGACGAAACGGCATTTCTGTGCCGTGCAATGCTGCGCAAGGGCGAGCACGTACGAGGCCGGTGCAAGCAGCGCACTCCATCGTCGCGTGCCGTGGCGCTGTCGTCGTTAGCCAGGCACCGGCAAGATCCGTGACTGGAGATCAGACTCGCTGCTCCGGCACGCCTGCGCTGGCATCAAGTAGCTGCTGTTAGCGCCGATGTGCCCTACAGTGCCTGCGATGGCCGAGACTTGACCGCTGGCTGCGCTGGCGGTAAAACTCTGCAGTCACACGTACCTTCCATCGGGCCGCTAGCGCAGTACTTCTGCACTATGCCCGACGTGATTGGCCACCGTGCTCCGGCCCATCCCCGCTTATGAAGTAGGCAGCCAGCGCCCCATACGGACTAGCGCGACGATGAAACCAACCATGGCAAAAAGGAGTGCCCCAAGTCTCGTCTGCTTTTGCCATTCCCACTGAAATCCAACCGCCCGACAATACCAAGCGACAAAGCAGCGACGCGCGCCTTAGGTAAGTCCTCTTTTCCCTCGGCTTCGCCATCCCCTTCCCCGGACTGGCCATCGGCGTCTTCGTGTCCGTGGACGTGCCGTGACACGCTGTCGATATCGCTGCGCTGTGGCTTGATGGCCAGCTGAAGCGCGAGCCTGTTTGTGGCCCTTTGCACCCTCCTCCTCCCTAGCCCCTGCCTCCTCGGCTCCTTCTGCCCAACTCTGCACCGATTCCCTGCTAGAGAACGCGCTGCCGGCTGCCGCTTGCGCCTGCCGCCTCGTCTGTCTCTGAGCTGCTGGCTCCTGCCCCGGCTGCGCTTGTGCTTTTGTGCTTTTGTGCTTTTGTGCTATCGCTGCGGCTCCGTGCTCCGACCTGCTCCTGCCTGTTCTGTCGTTCCTGCTTGCGCCTGCGTGCGCCTGCCGCCGCTTCGCGTCGCTGCTGCCCTAGCTCCTCGTCGCTGCTGCCCCTGCTGCGGCCCGGCGCTGCTATTTCCGCGATCTGCTCTGGCCGCGCCTTCCCTCTGCAGGGCAGCACGTCCCGGGTACGAGTACGAGCTCGTACTCCGTGCAGACAGCGCGCAGCAGTCGCGCCCCGGCCATTGGCCGGCGGACCAGCACCAGCACCAGCACCAGCACCAGCACCAGCACCAACACCAGCACCAGCCCAGCGCCCCAGCACGCCAGAAAAAATAAAAAAATAGGAGAAAAAGCCCCCCAAAACACTCCTATCGGCCAGAGCGATTTCCTCCACCACACAAAACACCAAACACACACAAACACGCAGACCAAACCCACAAGCTGCCCCATACCCTGACACAGCCGCGACCAGACGCGACTTTTGTCTCCATCGCGACACACTCTGCCGTGCCACTCTCCATCTCGATCGCATCCGTCCTATTCCATCGCATCCCATCGCCATCGCCTGCCGTCTGCTGCCGTCCGACCTCGTCGCGCTGCATGACGTCGCGTCTGTCGCCGTGATTTGCTGACCCCCTGAACAGGCATTTTCAGGCAGATGGGTTTATCGACGACACGCCTACATCGCATCCCCGTCTCATCCGTCTTCTGCTGCCGTCGCGCCGACGCCCATTCGCCATGAGCTCCTGGATGAACGAAGCCGCTGTCCAGAACCACAATGGCAACGGCTTTCCGCACATCAACAACCCCAACGCCATGCCCGGCATGATGGACCCGTCTGCGTTCATGGCCAATCCCGGCCCCTTCAATCCTGCCGCCTCCAATCAGTTTGCGAATCCCCAGCAGATGATGGCCATGCAGAACCCCCAGAATCCGCAGGGCATGCAGAACCCCCAGAACGGCGCCATGCGCAACGCGTCGCCCTCCTCCTTCTCGAACCCAATGTACCAGACAAACTCGGTCATCCCCTCGAAACGCCCCCGTCCACGCGAAGAGGGCCTCGCCGCATCGCCACGCCAGAACGCCGGCATGCTTCCCGCAACCCGCTCCGAAACCCCCCAGCAGGCGCACTTCCCGTCCTATCCCCCGGGCACGATGCCGCAGCAGAACGCTCCCCAGTCCTTTCCACACATCTCGCAGAACGGCTCCGCGAACGCGACGCCATCGCCCATCATGGCCAACCACATACGGTCCGGCAGCGTGCCCCAGAGAGTCGCGACTACTTCGCCCCATCCCTTCTCTCCTGCCACGCAGAGCTTCGCTCCCCAGGCATCGCCGGTCCCGTCCGAAGCGCCGCCGCCGAACGCCTTCCAGCAGAACTCCTTTCCATCCAGCTTCAATCCCGCCTTCGCGCAGCAGCCACCGCAACAGCAGCCTGGTCGGCCCTCGCCCAATCCCTCAGTGGCTCAGCAAATCAACCAGATGCCTTCCCAAATGGGCCAGATGGGCCAGATGTCGCCTGCAGGTCCCATGGGATCTGTTGGCCCAATGGGTCACATGAACCAGATGGGCCAGATGGGCCAGATAGGACAGATGGGCCAGATGGGCCAGATAGGACAGATGGGCCAGATGAGCCAAATGGGCCAAATGGGCGGACAGATGCCTCCTCAAATGGGCCAGATGAACCAGATGGGCCAGATGGGCCAGATGGGCCAGATGGGCCAAGTGCACATGAACCAAATGAACACCATGGGCCAGATGGGCCAGATGCCAAATCCGATGCTCACGCCTCAAATGCAGCAGCAGCTGGCCCAAGCGCGTACTCCGGTCGATCAGCAGAAGCTCCTCTACCAGATGCAGATGCAAAGGCACCTGCAGCAAGGCGGGACCATGCAGAATGCGCCGCCAATGCCGAATCCAAGCATGCCTATCCAACAACGGGGTATGATGCAAAGACCGCAGGCCACCCCCAACGGGCAGATCACCCCTGGAACACCGACCGGCATGAAGCCTTTGCAACAGCCCAATACACCGGTGCAACAGAACAGTCCTCGGTCCCCATTCGACCAGTTCATACAACAGCTGTCCATGTTCATGTCGAGAAGAAACTTGCCTGTTGACCAGAATCCCGTCGCTGGTGACCGACCCGTCAACCTGATGGTGCTGTTCCAAACCGTTCAAAAGTTCAGTGGCTACAGAAATGTTTCACAGCAGAATGGCTGGCCACAGATATGCCATGTCATGGGCCTGCCGCCAGCACAGTTGCCCTCTGCCCCGGCCCAGGTCAAGGCCATCTACGAGCGCAATTTGCTGAAATTCGAAGAGTTCTGGGCGCAAAGCAGGGCCAAGGCTTCTCAGCAACAGCAGCCGCAGCCGCAGCAGCAAATGCCAGCGCAAGGACACATGCAGATGCCTCAACAGCCCCATCAGCCCACACCTCCCCAGCAGCAGCAACAGCCACCACAAATGATGCAACCCCAGCTTCAGCCTCAGCCGCAGTATGGTCAGCAGGACCACAGTGGTGCTTCTCTTCCTGGCACTCCAAATTCGGCCTCACATACTCTGTCTTCCCGCGGTCCGGTCGGCCAGACGAACAACGCGCAACGGATACAGCTTGGGCAGCCGCAGACAGCGAAACATCTGCCTCCCAACGGACAGCAAGCGAACGGCTTCCCATCACCGCACCCTCCTCCAGGACAGCCGCTGCCAAACGCAGCCCGTGGCCCACCTCGAAACGGCACCCCCCGAAGCGTCCAAGGTGCCCCTCTTCACGACGAGTTCGGCGCCCAGTCGCCAGCGCAGGCAAAGCTGGGAGTCCCGACAGCCCCAGCTTCGTTTCCCACAGAACCACATGCTGTGTCGCTCGATGGTCCTGCCCCCACCGCAGGGCCTCCGTTTGTTGACTCGGATGAGTACAAGCCGTGCAGTCGGGAAAGTCATACGTACGGAGGGATTGACGTGCAAGCGCCTGGCAAAATTGTCACTGATGTTCTTCGGTTGAGACCTGATGTTCCTGTGCCGCAAGAACTAGGGAATATCGACATTCATGCCCTGACACGAAGCATTCAGTCCGGTATACACAGCGAAGTGCGACTAGCACTAGACACACTGGCTACCGTCACTATTTCGAACTTACCTGGCCTAGACATTGAATTGGACAAATGCGATGATCTTCTCGATAGTCTGATCGAATATGCCGAGGAACTGGCAGAAGTTCTCGCTGAGAGCTCTCCAGAAGTGTCTGACGAGATTCTCATCCCGCCATATGAGGACATTGCCCGAGCTTGCCAGATAGAGAAGCTCTCTATCCGCCACCATCCGGTGCCCGGGTCTGGGGAGTACGAACTGGACAGGACGGTGGACTACCTGCTCTGCATCACCACTATCCTTCGAAATATGTCATTCAACCCACGGAACCAGCCAGAGCTATCGGATGAGCCTACCATTCGGTTTTTCTGCCAAGTCATTCGCTATGTCGGCACGCGCAACATGCTGCTACGCACCCAGCTGAACACGCTTGATTTTCTCAAGGACGTCATTGTTCTCCTCTCGAACATTTCGGGATCCGTGGAGATACCCGACCGCGACCAAGCGTTTTGCCTGCTTCAATTCTTGCTGGCTTTTGCGCCTACTCCCACTCCGACGCTTTCTAGCGAGACAATCTTCTTTCCTACCTTCCAACCTACAATTCAGCCGTATCTCCCCGCGGCTGTCGATGCGCTAGCGAAACTACTTGCCAGGGACGAGCCGAATCGAACGCATTTCCGAAATGTTTTTGCTGCGGACGTTGCGAGCCCGACATCATGCAATCTGCTCACCAGGACGTTCAGCCTCGCGATCTCGCCCATCCCAGAGCATGTCCGGGAAGCACGACCACGTCACCTGCCATCGATTGTCGAGGTTCGCAAGCCAATTTTGATGCAGGGCCTTCTTGCCGCAGACATTGTTGCCTCGCTGGCTCCAGGATTCGAAAGTGGGGTGACAAGAGCCTGGCTTTTGTCGTCGAATGGCTTTGCCGAGAACTTGCATCGTTCCATTCGCGATCTGTGCCGCCAGTACGAGAGCGTGGAAACCTTTGCTCGCCAATACAGATCGAGAGAGCCGCCGAGAAAAGACGCAGAGCTGATGTACATTGTCGTCCTGGCCATGTCTCTGTTGCGGAAGCTGAGTGACAAGGCGGTGGATCCGGACGATCCCAAATCACGGTTACCCCCGTCTGTGTACCCGTCGGATGAGGGACTGTTGGAGGCCCTGGAAATGGTGAGCGGCGAATGGAGTCGCGACGGGTTTCTGCAGCATTTGGTCTCATTTACATCCTTGAAAGGGTAAGGTGGCCTGAATAAAGATTGCCATTTACGATTGGCTTTTTGTTTGTGTTTGTTTTCCGCGTCATCACTTTCAGCATCTGTGTTTTGTTTTCGCTATATTTTCTCGGTCCACTGTCGGCTGCCCTGCATAGATTGCAATCGCAATATTTCGTACGCTGGCCTGGCCTGGCCTGTCTTATGGGCGATGAGAGTGTCTCACTCAAGGGGGCGATCGTCGCACTGGTCGGCTTGTCCTTTGCCGCTCGACAGCGGCTTTGTTCTAGTACCGGGGTGCTACAGCGTCGGCCATGCATGACTAAACACCAATAAATATGTAGTATAGGAGGATATGCAGTTATTGTCGGGGATTGCTCGGATGTACAATATATGGCTTTGCGGAGATTTACGCGATCTCGGCGTTTTGATATGCAAGCACAATGATCGGCCTCTTTGCAGCAATTGTTCTGTTCATTACAGCAAGTGTACGGAGTATTCTGTGCAATCTTTGATTTTGAGAGAGTTATTAAGGCCATAATCTAATAGGCCAAAGACGAGCAACGGCTACAAGTATAGCAGCAGGACAGCACTGTCCGTTTGGAAAAGGAGGTATCACTTTTATTTTTTTCCCTCTTTATACACGCGTTGGCTTTAATCAAAATCCTCGCTGTTCCAGCCACTTCGTAACCTTTTCCCTGTGTAAGCCCTAGCAGAGAGCTAGTCAGCAGAGTTTCGAGGGGTAGCGAGTCAAAGTGGGAATAACGATTGACGGAGGCTGCCTACCTTGATAATGACGTGGTTTACCCGTGGGTTAACTTTGGTTTCCAGCTGGAGCTCATCGCGGATCTGCTGAGAGAGAATGCTGATGTTTCCCTCCACCTTCTTGACTTCGGTAGTGAGGTTTGTGCCGCCCGACTTGATGCGGTGGTAGACGGGTAGATTGAGCGAGGCGCTGCGTCTGACCCGGTACGGCAGAAGACCCTCTGCCGAGGTTGCAGAGGTAGAGGAAGCTGAGGCGGTAGCATCGGCCAAGGAAGCGGCGGTTGTGGTAAGCGCACGCGCGCCCAGGGGCGGACAGCTGTGTGCCCAGGCCCATACAGCCGGCCGGGCCAGTCGTGTCGAGAGTCGCTGCATTGTCAACTGTGGTGCTGGTGGCGTGGCTCTGCCGAACGTCGTCGTCGTCGTCTCGACAATGGCAAGCAAGCAGGGCTTCACGCCTTTTCGTGTGCTGACCGCCCGGCAGAAAATGGTGATCGGCGCCGGAATTAGGTAAATGCGGACATCCCACATTCTGTGTCAATTTTCGACACTTTTTTTTCACGACGCTACCACATCAAGCCCCCGCCTCGGAGAAAGACCTGCCCTGAGGAGACGACCACCAGCTCGCAACACCGATCCCGAGTCGCTGTTGCTTCCTACGCTCCCTCAACCATCCAATATGGCGGACCAGACAAACGGCGCCGGCGCGCCGGCAGCCGCCGAGTTCGACCTCCTGCCGCAGCTTGTTCTGCGCCTCGACCGCCACCTCATCTTTCCGCTGCTCGAGTTTTCCGCGTCGCAGCTGGACGAGGACGACGACAAGGACCAGTCAAAGCTGCGCGAGATCACCAAGGCGAAATACGAGCTGCTCAAGAAGACCAACATGACCGACTACGTGGCCAACCTCTACTGCGACATTGAGAATCTCGATCAGCCGCCCGCCGAGTTCGCCGAGTCGCGCAAGAAGGTGCTGGCGAAGCTGGAGCAGTTCGAGGACGACACCAGCCGGTTGCGCGATCTCCTGGGCAACGAGGAGGTTGTGGGCAACCTGCGCAGCGACAAGGTGGCTAACTTGGAGTTCCTGAAGAAGGAGCACAATGTAAGTAGCATCGGCCCGCTGCTCGACCCTCGGGGGCACAGCACGGGCGCGTCTCGCCACCGCCGACTCCTTGGCGCGCTGCCTCGCTGACGCACGACAGGTGACCGTGGAGATGGTGGACGCGCTCTACGACTTTGGCAACTTCCAGTACAGCTGCGGTAACTACGCGGCTGCCGCCGAGCTGCTGTACCAGTTCCGCGTGCTGTCGACGGACAATGACAAGGTGGCGGCGGCGACGTGGGGCAAGCTGGCGTCGGAGCTGCTGACGACGCAGTGGGAGGCGGCGGTGGAGGAGATCCAAAAGGTCAAGGACACGATCGACTCGAAGCTGTTCAGCAACCCGCTCGCGCAGCTGCACCAGCGCACGTGGCTCACACACTGGGCGCTGTTCCCGCTCTTCAACGACGACGGCTCGCGCGAGGCCGTGCTCGAACTCCTCTTCTCCCCCAACTACATCAACACCATCCAGACCTCGTGCCCGTGGATCCTACGCTACCTGGCCGCCTCCGTCATCGCCGGCCGCGGCCGCGTCAAGAACCAGGGCATCCAGCAGAAGCAGCTCAAGGACATTGTCCGCGTGGTGCGCCAGGAGACCTACGAGTACGCCGACCCCGTCACCGACTTTGTCCGCGCCCTCTTTGTCGACTTTGACTTTGAGGAGGCCCAGCGCCAGCTGCCGCGCGCCGAGGAGGTCCTGCGCGCCGACTTCTTCCTCGCCGGCGCCGCCGACGCCTTTGTCGACGCCGCCCGCCATCTCTTCTTCGAGTCCTACTGCAAGATCCACGCCCGCATCGACCTCAAGCGCGTCAGCGCGCAGCTCGGCCTCAATGTCGACGACGGTGAGAAGTGGATTGTTAACCTCATCCGCGACACCCGCCTCGACGCCAAGATCGACTTCCAGGAGGGTACCGTCATCATGAACCACCCCAACAGCTCCGTCTACCAGCAGGTCATTGAGCGGACAAAGGGCGGCTTCTTCCGCACCCAGGTTCTGAGTGCTGCCGTCTCAAGATAAACACAGGTCTTGGGAGGCCAGGAACTCCGGCCCTGGCCGGTCTGGCCCACGTGGCTGTCCAGGCCGGCGAGCGAGAGGCTGGACAAACTTTCTATCTGTATGCGGCGTTTGGTCTTCTTTTTCCCTTGTGTTGAAAAATGGGGGATGCGGAAAAGGTGATTTAAAGCGGCACTGTTGTCCATGGTCTTGCAGAGCATGAAATAGGTTTCGGTTTAATGGCCTGGTCCTCTGAACAATAAAAACATGATTCATGTCATAGTAATGAAACGCTAGGAATGCAGGTCGGATGTGACGAGATGAACAGATATGGTGGCAAGTGGTGGGTTCTGGACAAATTTAGACGAATAGATTCAAACAACAGCTTATCAACGTGAAAAGCGCTCGAGGACAAGTTGGCTGACGAACAAATGCCAGACACGTGACGGGCACTCGAAAACCCTTCAAAGTGTTGGGCAATGACATACATTCGTTTCATCATGTCGAAATCTCATCCGAGCTCACGCGGAGTAAGCTGGCTTAGTGGCCCGACTAATCCTATTATTCCTGGCCGGCAATCCACAGTTTCCCCTTGAGCTTGTCCACCGCACTCTCCTCCATCCACCAACTGGCTCCCTCGCCCTTCCCTTTCCACGGCGCCGCGCTGTTTTTCGGTACGGCGGCGTTCATAGTGCTGGCCCTCTCTGCACCCGTATCCGTCTCTTCTGGCGTGTGGTCACCATGCTCGTCTCGCCGACGCAATTTCTCACGATAGCTGGCCCAGTCGAAGAGCAGTCGCAGGTCGAGGAGACCACTGCGATCCCAGCGGTCTATGTTGCCCTCCAGCACCAGTCGTGCGTCGACAGTACTGCTTCGCGTGCGTCCACTACCATCTCCCAAGATGCCCAGCTGACTGAGCATGTGCGCTCGCTCAGTAAGGCTGACGCCTTGGAATCTCTCAAAGTTGAAGATCCATTCGAGCGGGTCAGTTGCCAGTGCTAGGCCAGCTGAAGGGCCCGCTGCATCAACCGCTGCATCATAGCTCAGAGCTTGCAGAGTCGTCACAAACGCGTTTTCATGCGGCGGTCGTCTGCGAAGATACAGGTTCTGGTTGGACTGGAAATCCTTGCGAAGAGAGGGCGTGCGCTCAAAGTTGATCTCGAGATCCCAGTATCCCTGGGTTGAGGCATCTGTACGGACGGACTCGATATCCTCCAGTGGTGGGAGAAGACACGGTGTCTGCCGCCGCAGCATGGTCTCTTCGGGAAAGTTGGCGTCCGCCGGGATGCAAAGCGCTCTGGGCTTGAGACGCACCGTGATAGGCACCGAAACAGGCTGCCCTGTCGTCACATCCTTTGTCACCAGGCACCGGGGCTCCGTAGCCAGCACCCAAAAATGACGGAAGGCCTGCAGATGAGAGCCGTTGTCCTGAATGTTTGTAGGGAAAATCGGGTAGAACGCAACGAGGAGGGCTGCGACCGCAAGCTTGCTGTTTCCTAGAGTTGTGGTACCAGAGCCGAGGAACAGCGTGCCAATGGCAAGATGTGCAGCAAAGTGACTGCCGTACGTGGTGTGCACATCATCACGGCCATGCAAAGCGCGGAGGCGCCGAAGAACAACAATGTCTCCGCTTCCTGCCATGACAGTGGCACAGGACAAAGCAAGCACGTCAAGACACATACGTGCGCCGCCTCTAGCCGCTTGTGCATCAAAGCTTTCTGCCGGCAAATCCTGGACAATTCGTATGAAGTTGTCCAGGTAATGCACAAGTATATCCCGAACACGAGGGTTAGCCGAGCCCGCATATCGCAGGGCGATTGCGAAGCATAGCCCAGCTATGATGGAATAGAAAGGCAGGTCGACACTCTGCAGCGACTTCACCGTAGTCAGCCTGTGCCGGTGGCGATACTCGACAGGCAAACTCCGCTGGATCCAATCAAAGGACGCGCCAATCTTGTTCCACATAATGAGATTCTTTGCCAGTGTTCGGAGCAGCAGGATGTCTGGACGAACATAGTCGAACTGAAGGATAGAATCGGGGACGTCGATCTTGCGGGCAACAATGTGGTCTTCTGTCTTCAAGAAGATCAGGGCGATTGCCACAGTCCCTGCCGCCGCGGAGCGATCGAGCACGTTGACGAGCTCGACCTTCTTTGTCGACGTAGCCAGACTCAGTAGCTGCTCGGTGATTTGCATGTCAAGCAAGCCTTTGCGGTCGTTGCCCTTCCCTAGATTGATGAATCCGAGAGCAAATCCTGCGGCCAGGCGGTACCCTTCGTTCCGCAACGGGTCCTCCTCGTCTTCATCGTCCAGGTAGCTTATTTCAGACATCATGATCTCACTCATGCGGCGATGCTGACTGTTATAATACAACAGCCCGATGCCCATGATGCCTGTCGTCTGTATTTGATGCGAAAGATTCAGCTCTGCAGCGCCGCGTGGGAGCATGCGTGTGACATGAACCGAGAGTAAGCGGGTGATCAGTGAGTCCATGGTACCAATGTACGAGACCGCAAGGCCCAGCAGCAGACCGATCGAGGTCATCATGTGCTTCGGTGTCAAATACTTGAACGCCACCCACTTTGCGACAGATTTCAGGTGGCCGTTTAGACCCAGGGCCAATAGAAAGCCAGCGTGGCGATGGCTCAGATCCGTCCCCGGTTTGTTGAACACGATCCAAGATGTGTCAATGCCCTTAGCTCGGGGAGAGATTGCCAGCCCGTAAGCCACGCCTTGGTGGAAAAACGCCCAGTTGACCTTCTCCTCGGTGAACATGGACTTGTCAACACCAACGGCCACATTCGTTGGCTTCACAATACATGTCAGATTGAAGCCCTGGATGTTGAACTTTTGTGTGAGAAGAGGGAATCGGAAGCCATAGTTGAGCATGCCGCGGCCAGCAGGAGTGGCTAACGTGCTGGTAGCAATTGTCGTGACCAGTTCCTTCTGGTATTCTAGATATTCCGGCTCCGACCAGGCGGGCTGTGGCGTGAGACGCACCACTCTCGGCTTAGAGGCAGACAGGAGACTCTGAGCCTCGTGTAGGCGCTTGTCCTCGCGGAACAAAGCTTGAATCACAGCTTGTCGCTCTTCGCCTTCAGGCTCCTCCGCCTTCTGGCTAGCATCCTCCTTACCATCATCCATGCCATGGGCACCAAAAGGTACATCTCTTGGGGGCATCTGCAGAAAGAGGATAACGTAAGCAATGATGCGACTGAAAGCAGCTCAGAATTGAACTTGGAACGCGACTGATAAAACATACCAGCAAGTTGCGAGAGGCGTGGAAGGCCTGCGAGTCCACCTTTAGAATTGCGTTGATATCGCCGCGACCAACAAGCTCGTAGAGCTCATGCGTCCAGTAAGCCGGCGGGTGCTGTCGGCAGCGGTTGATGGCATCTTGGAAGGGAGTCGATACACCTTCTGGCAAGGTATCTAATATGTTGGCAGTGAATCCACACTTGTACATGGCTTCCACTACCTGGACACTAGAATCGTCGGGCTTCGAGATTCTGAAGAAGCGCCGAAACATCAGAATTCGAGGCGTAAAATTCTCCCATCTCTGTTCTTCTCTCTCGGCATCCTTGTGGTTCTGTTGGACTAGAATAGCATAGATATCGCCGAGAGAGGGGAATGCAACTGTTTTATGGCCAACCAGCCGTTCGCCTATCCACTGAAAGATGCAGGGATTAAAGTCCGGTTCAGGTACAAGCAATGGAAAGCTGCCTGTTGGTTTTAAAGTCAGCGATGTCTTTCAGAAATGCAGCAACAGGCAGTAACAGGTATTGATGGCTTGAGGAGATCCATACTTTTGTCATAATTGACAAGGACACCCGGGAGATCTAGCTCATAGCTGTCGACAAACGATGGCCACCGAAGCCATTTTGCCAACTGGCACACGACAATCTTCAGGTCCATCGAGAAAGCCGCGCTATTCCCCGATGTCATGATGTCCAGTTTTCCTTCCTCAAGCAGAATGTGCAATGCCATAAGAATTCCCCAAGCCGAGCTTTTCCGAAACCCGTCAGGAATGGAAGATGCAGTCGGAAGATAGCCTGACGGGCCAACGGCTTGATTTCCCAGTGATGAGATATATTGCCTAGCAAGCAGCATCGCTTTGGATAGGACGCTGTTGCTGGATGCTTGTGTTTCGTGTCTGATCTCGGACTCATCGGCACCGGTCAAAGTCCAGTCCCAAGCCCTCGACACAGTCCATGGCTGGATAAGGCCTGGATTTACCAGCTCAGTGTCCAAAATTTCCGGTTCGGTGTAGGATTGTGAATCGGCACCAGTGCTAGCAAATGAGGAACCGCTGGGGTCCAGGAGGCTCAAGAAGATAACGAACAGTTCAGTGACCAGGCCAGTCCATTCCAGGGTTGTAGAATCTACGCCCTGCTGGGGCGTAAGCCACTGCATTATGTGCCACCAACCAGCAACGATTTTTTCGGCGTGCGATGCCGGGAGAATGCTGCGGAGGACGTTCAATACCTGGCGAACATGAACGGTCTTGGGCTCCAACTGTATCTGAATTTGATGAATCCGTCCTTCCTCGTCAACCATATCGACGACTCCTCTCGCCCTTGGGTTACACAGACAGCTGATTGAAGAGGCGGAAACACCCTCCCCCGCTGTTTGAAAAACGTCACCAGTGATGTCAGACGAATACTTGTTCCGATCATGCAACGATAGAAGGGGTAAGTTGATGGTCGTGAGCTCGCTCCAGGGCGCTTGGATGCTTAGCTGACGCTGTCCATTATCGCCTTCGGAAAGAATAAGAATCATGGCCTGGTCTCCATCGCGTATTCTGCAAGAGTCAGCCACATTTTGGGCTCTTCGTAGCTGACCCCATGTGATGGACGTCGTTTTCTCCTCGGGGTGAGCCTTGGGGCCTTTCCGCGTTTGGACATGCAGAGTCAGAAGCTGTAATCGCCCGTCAATGTTGTCTTGGATGCAGACGAGAAGATAATTTCGGTCCTGCTCGTCGACTGAGTACGGTGTTCCAACAACGACAAAGACTTTGCACATCTTGTTCGCCGGTGTCTTGGACAGCGAATATCTGATATTTGCAGTGTCCATTGGCACACTGCGTATCTTTGTGAAAAGAACCTCTTTCGCTAAGCCCTCGAATTCTGGGTCGTCCAGTCCCATATTATGGAAGCCCTCGAAGTCGCCGCCAGATCGTAGCTCTTCTAGAAGACCGTCTACTGGTGACTCAAGCAGGCTATTCAACGTTTGGCTATAGGGAACGCTCAAGTTTCCGGGCGTGGGTCCAGAGCTGATCCGTGGTCTTTGGTTGCCATGGGATTCTGTGCGTCTCCCGCTTGTTGCAAAGGATGTCGATGGCTCGGCAAACAGGGGCCGCTCATGGGACGCAGAGAGGTCAGCTCTCGCCAGGAGAGAGCTGACTCTCCGAGACTGGCGTCTTGTTGCCTCTGCAACCCTGTCTGTTTCGATAGAAAGAGCCTTCTCCAGTGATATGTCACCTTTTTCAGCCAGATCGCCCTTACGCGTCACCTTGACTGGTAGGCCACCGAAACTATCGCGAAATGTCGAATGTCGAGGCGTGGTGGCACCACTTTGCAAGCCGGGCTGCATCGAGCTCCGTCTGCGGGACGCCTTGGTTTTGGGAGCCTTTCGACGAGACGTGAATAGGTCGCCGCTATGGAGGTATGTCATTCTCCAGACGCTGTACATGCTAGTATCGCGGTTCACTGTCACAGCCAACATGAGGTCTCCGTCAGAGGCATTACTGTCGAGCGGCCTTCGGTCGTGTGCAATAGACTCGATATGCAATATTTCTTCGGCGGGGTCGAGAAAGGGTGCTTTCAGAGTGCTGGCCGTAGCCCTTTCTTTGGCGCTCCTCTCCGGCTGTGCAACGACCAAGCCAATCTGCAGCATGGGGTCGCCCAGAAAGACAAGCCGAGGCCATCCAGAGTCGCTGGTCTCGAGTGGCGCGTCCCACATCGTCTCCAGAGTCGAGCTGAGTCGCAGCGGCAGCGGCTTCGGCCTTCCAAGGCTGGCCGTGGAGAAGGTCAGGTCCGCAGACTGGCTGGACATTGGCAGGATCTGGGAGGAGAGGAAGGAGTTTGGAGGCGCGCGAGGAAACTTGAGGTTGACCGGAACGGTGGTGTCGACCTTGGATCTGCGCTGGATGATGACACCGCACGGAGCAGCAATGGCCGTCTCGACCTCGAAGGGCATGTGGACGACATGGCTGCCGCCCGAGAAGGAGTACACATGGGCTTGCGTCCGCAGAAAAACAACCAAAGTCTTGGAGAGAACTGCGCTCCTTTGCGAGGCTTTTGCTCTGGCAGACTGGTCGCCCTTGTTTTCGGTGGCCGTGGCATCGTCTTCGCTGACCGGGAAGTAGGCCAGCAAAGCCTTCAGGATCGGCTCGTTCTCGACATTGAAGCGAAGGCAGCGGCCGACCTCCCCGCCACGCGACCATATGACGCAGGTCTCGGTCGTGAAAAGCTCGTCCTCGCCATTTTCATCGGCAAACATTTCCCAGCTATAGAGATCCGCTGCCGGATTTGGCGGCAAAATGCTTTCCGCTATGGCGAAGCGGAGGCCGGCAGGCTCGTGCACCCCGAGGGATGTCACGGAGGCCATTTTGCAGGAGCGGGATGGCCGCCGACATGTAACGCGAGGCAATCGAGATGTTTGTGGCAGACGGGCGGCGATGCAGCCCAATCGCAGCGCCGGTTTAGGCACAATCTCAAGCGCTGTACTTTGTCGATACTGCGTGCGTCCCTGCAGGAAGCTTCGACCGACGCGTTGCGGGGAATAGAGCGACGCGGCGAGCTAGTCTTGGTCAGTTCGTTGCGACAGCGGGTGTGGCTGAATTTGGTGGCGCCACACAACGGCATTGGGCTACAGAGGAGCTTGTGGCAGCTATTGCCTACAGCCGGAAGCTCCAACGCTCTACGTCCATGACCGGATAGTTTCACATCTACATTGCCGTGGGCACGGGTTCGCGTCTCTGGATCTACCGCGGTCACCGCAGAAGCACGGACGACGCAACATGCGCACAGCGTATCCAAATCTTACGCCATGTCCGACGTCAGCCCTGAACATGGTCAGAAGGGCGGGCAAGTTGCCAAAAAGCGCCGCGGCAAGAAGGGCAAAGCCCAACCATCGAGGCCGCTGATGGTGAAGGACGCCGAGGCGGCCCAGCATGCGAACAACGAGCCGGCAGCCGAATCCGAGGCAGAGACGGCCGTGGCGACCAGCCAGCACACCAGCACGAGCGAGGCCGAAGAGAGCTCTATCCACGAAGACAGCGACAAGGCCAGCTCAACCGCCAGAAGCGAGGAAGCCGGCAGCAAGAAGGACGAGGGTGTGGCCGATGGGAGCGACAAAGATGGCAGAGACGACGATAGTGATGATGGCGACGGTGCCGCCGACGACGACGAAGACGACGGCGACGACGACGATGACGATGACGAGGATGAGGACGAGGACGAGGACGAGGACGAGGAGCCGCGCCTCAAGTATGCCCGTCTCACGCAGAACCTGGCTGGCATATACCGCAACGGCGACGCGACGAGCGCGTTTCTCGTTGCTGGCGACAAGATGGTTTGTCTGCACTGCTCGCTGCCACAGCGCTTCCTCGGTGATGTCTAGACCTTTGCTGACCGCCTCCTCGGCCAGATTGTCGGTACGCACAACGGAAACATTGTAAGCCAGTCCACTGCCTCGTCGTCTCTTGCGCCGCGGGCGTCATGCTGACCATCTCGCAGCACGTCTTCCAGCTACCGACCTTCCAGCCGCTCCGTGTCTATCATGCCCACTCTGCCTCGGTCACTGCCATCTCGATCTCGCCCTTCATTCCGCCGCTGCCGAACTTGCAGGCCGAGCAGCTCAGCCAGATTGTTGCGGAAAGCGCAGCGGGCTCTTCACGCCCGGCGTCACAGAACACCAAAACCCCCCCGAACTCTTCGCCGCGAAAGACCAGAGAACCGGCCCCTGTTCTCAACATGCCGTCGAACAACATCCATATTGCCACGGCATCCACAGACGGAAACGTCTGTATCCAGTCTCTCGTGGATGTCAAGGATGTGCAGCTGCGCAACTTTGCGCGGCCTGTGCAGACTGTCGCACTGTCTCCGGAGTACCGGACCGACCGCACCTACATCTCGGGTGGCCTTGCCGGCAATCTTATCCTGACCGTCGGCGGCCAAGCGGGAAGAAGCACGTCCACGACGGTCGGTACAGCTGCAGCAGCGGCATCCGGCTGGCTTGGCAGCATAGGTCTGGGCACAAACACGGGCAAAGATACCATTCTTCACGCAGGCGAGGGCACGATCAACACCGTGAAGTGGTCATTATCGGGTAAATACGCAGTTTGGTTGAACGAGCATGGTATCAAGATTATGCGCACGAAGCTGCACCTAGAGAGCGTCGATGCCGAGGGTGCCTGGAAACGCATAGGTCATATCGACCGTCCGCAAAATGAGGAATGGGATACGATGGCCAGTGTCTGGAAAGGAAGGGCTGAATGGATCGATGAGCAGAATGTCGAGCCCGACGACAGCCCCAAGCCGCAGCAGGATCTGGGCATTTCCCTGGCGGCCGACAGGCTTAGAGAGCAGCAAGCAATCAACAAAAAGGCCATCGAACGGCTGATTGTCGGCTGGGGCAGCACCATATGGATTATACACGTCCACCCCGGCGGAGTTGGCGTGGGCAAAGATGTCGGGGAGCGGTCGTTGGGCAGGGTCGAAATCGTCAAGATGTGAGTTTTGAGTTTGGAGTTTTGCGCCGAGTTCCTCATCGTTCTCGCACGCCATTTCATGTGAACTTTCTGCTAACCGAGACCGGCGCAGTCTTCGCATGGACTGCATCATATCAGGCATCTCGCTGTATACACAAAACCTGCTTTTGGTTCTCGCATACTGCCTGCCAGACGAGGACGAGGATGGCGAGCAGGAGGAGGCTTCCCAAGGCCACAAATCACGATTGTCGGCGACATCCAACGGCAGCGAGCCCTCGGGCGGCATACGTCGGAGGCAAAACAACCAGCCACCGGAGCTTCGGCTGATCGACCTTGCATCGCAAGCAGAAGTCGACAAGGACAGTCTCAGCGTCAGCCGCTTCGAGCGGCTTTCGGCGGGCGACTACCACTTGGGCATCCTGCCAGCACAAACTGCGGCTGCGGCTGCGGTTTCGTCCAAGGGAACGCTGGAAGCGCTTGCCAACATAGGCGCCGGCATGTGGAACGCAGCCATCAACCCGACCATGCTGTTCAGTTCCAGCGCGAGTATCCGGAGCCGGGGCAGCAATGAGGGTGCGTCGACCTTTCGGTCTATGGGGACAGCAGCCACGCTGCGGAGAGGCCCGCTGCAGCACAGCGTCCACGGGTCCATGGCCAAGGCCGGGATCAAAATCTTCATCCATAGCCCCTACGACTGCATATTGGCCACGAAACGTGACTTGTCGGACCACCTTGCCTGGCTTCTGGAGCGCCAGGATTACCAGAAAGCATGGGAGCTGGTAGACGAGAACCCGAGTGTCGTGACCGGGGGCGAGACCCGGGGGGAGCGTTCGCTCTCCATGTCCGACGGCGGCGGTCCGCTGTCGCCGGTCAGCGACGACTTTTACAACGAATCCATCTTTGACGATCCGAGCCGCGAGATCAACTCGACCGCCGAGCGCGAGAAACGGCGGATCGGGGAGCTGTGGATCAAGGAGGTGGTGGACACGGGCGACTGGGTGCGGGCGGGCCAGATCGCAGGGAAAGTCCTGCGCACCGCTGACCGATGGGAGAAGTGGGTGTACATGTTTGCCGGGGCCGACCAGTTTGATGCGATCACCAACTTCATTCCGACCGAGCCGCTGCGGCCACCGATCCCGCAGACGATCTACGAGGTCGTCTTGGGCCACTACTTGAAGACGGACAAGCCGCGCTTCCGCGAGCTGCTGGAGCGGTGGTCGCCGGAGCTGTTTGATATCTCCACCATCATGACGGCTCTATCCAACCTGCTGGATTACCGGGACGTCCGCGCCGACAGCGTCGAGGACGGCGAGCGCGGCCGCGACTGGCGCATCGTGGTCGAGTCGCTCGCGCGGCTGCACGAGGCCAGCGGACGGCAGCGGGAGGCACTCAAGTACTACATCCAGCTGCAGGACGCGGACTCGGCGTTCCGGCTGATCCGCGACTACCACCTGGCCGAGGCCGTCATCGACGACATACCCAGCTTCATCACGCTGCGGGTGCCCGCGGTCGACGGCGACCATGGCGAGGGAGCGGCCAGCCAAATGACGGCGGCGGAGCTGGACGAAGCGACCGCCGAGGCCATCACGCTGCTCGTGGACGAAGCGCAGCACGGCCTCGTGCGGCCGGACATGGTCGTCGCGCAGCTGCAGACGAAGCAGCTGCACCTGTACACCTTCTTCTACCTGCGCGGGCTGTGGCACGGCGACGGCATCCGGGAGCACCAGGGCGAGTCCCACGACCGGCTCGTGCAGGAGAGCAAGACGCAGCTCGACGCGTTTTCCGATCTGGCCGTGCACCTCTTTGCGCTGTACGACCGGCTGCTGCTGATGGACTTTCTCAAGTCCACGTCGGCCTACTCGTTTGAAAAGGTAAGCGGAGCGGCCGGCCGATCGCGTCCGTCTTGGTCGGGACGTTTTGCTGACACACGCAGGCCGCGGCCGAGTGCGAGAAGTACAACTTTATCGACGAGCTGGTGTACCTCTATTCGAAGACGGGCCAGATGAAGCGCGCGCTGTACCTGATCATCGACCGGCTCAGCGACGTCAGCCGGGCCATTGCCTTTGCCAAGGAGCAGGACGACCCGGACCTCTGGGACGACCTGCTCAACTACAGCATGGACAAGCCGCAGTTCATCCGCGGTCTGCTCGAAGAAGTCGGCACGGCCATCGACCCGATCACGCTGGTGCGCCGCATTCCCGAGGGCCTCGAGATCGACGGTCTGCGCGACGGCCTCCAGCACATTATGAAGGAGCACGAGATCCAGCACAGCATCAGCTCGGGCGTGGCACGCGTCTTGCGCAGCGAGGTGGCCACGGCCCAGCGCACGCTGCGCCGCGGACAGCGCCGCGGCATCAAGTTTGAGGCCGCCGAGCCCGAGAAGGCCGCGGCTCTGGGTGCCACGTCGGCCGAGGCCCCGCCGACCAGGGCCGCCTCGACGGTCTCGACCGTCTCGGCAGCCTCGGCTGTCTCGGCCACGGCTGCTGCGGGCCTGGCGGCTGGGGACGAGGACGGCAGCGACGCGCCAGCCGTGCCGGCCTCTCCTGCATGGACGCCGGGCCACTGCGCGCGCTGTCTGGCGGCCTTCTCCGAGTGGGAGACGGACACGCTCGTGGGCTTCGCTTGCGGCCACGTTTTCCACCTCACGCACCTGCTCGGACTGGAGCCGGCGGAGGCGGTCCGGCTCGGCTTCGGCTCCAGCGACCTCGACAGCGACGTTGTCCACAGCCGACGCAATATCATCGGCACCAAAATCACGCACGCGCGGCTGTTGCGCGACCGCGTGCGTGACGGCTGTCCCGTCTGCCGGACAGCCGCCGCCGCGGTAGAGTCTTGAGCGATTCTGGCCAGAGCGGAGAAGTGGCGGCTGCAAGCTGCTGTACACTGCCCGCGCACGTTGCTTGCGCTTCTCCTTCTGCTTCTCGTATGCCATTTTCCCTTGCATCATCGCGGCATCTCGGCGGCTTCTTCCAAGTATATCCCATCATCATCGCCGCTTGTGTTCCGGAATTCTGCTTTTCTGCTTTTCTGCTTTTCTGCTCTCGCATGTCTGCGTTGCTGCTTTCCATGTGCCGTTCAGGCGGTTATCGCTGCTTCAGCGTAGTCTGGTCTTCTCTTTTGTATATCCCAACGCACTTCCATGTCTACTGCCAGCTGCGGCTGCAGATTTTTGCGCATGCTATCCCGCAATATATTTGTGTCCCCATTTCCACCCGCTCTTTGATTTCCACCTCCCGTCATCCCGTACTCTGTAGTTCTCGGCAACGCCGCTTCAGCCTGGAAACCCGCCCCGCGCCATCTTCCGGGCCCGCTGGTCGCGCCGGTTGTGGTTCGCACGACTAGACTTGCTCGCCTCCTTGCGCCGCCGCGCCTGCTCCGTCTCCTTCTCTCCCGAAGGTCCCGCTACATTTCCGTAGTGGCCTCCCCCCCGGCCGCCCCGGCCACGTCCACGGCCGCCACCCCGTCCTGCGCCGCCTCGTCCACCCCGTGCACCTCCATTCCCGCCGCTTCCAGACTGCTCGGCCCCATCTTCCCCGGCCGGCTCGTCGCTGCCAGAACCCTCACTGTCTTCTTTGTCCCCGACTGCTGCGCGCGGCAGCTCGTTCTGCGCGCCGGTAAAGGTGCTGAACTTGGCCTCCAACCGCCGCCGCTGCTGCGGATTCCGTGCCAGCATGACCGCCCATCCCACGATTGCCTCGTCCGTCATTCCGGTCTCCTCACGCAGCCGGCGACGAGCATCCCCACGGCGAACAGCGGCGTCACGTCCAAACACCTCTGGCGTCTTCTGGAATGCCGCAAAGAGAATCTCGTCCCTGGCGTCGTGCAGGCCGTCCCCTTCGCCGCCCGTTGCCATTGTGTTATCAACGGAGCCGCCCACATCGGCGGCATCGTATGTGTCATCACGCTCGTCGTCGTCCGAGTCGAAAGCGGCCAGCGCTGACAGGATGGCGGCCTTGCTGGGTGCCTTTGAGCGATCCCTCAGCAAGTCATCTGCCATCTTACCAGACTTCTGCTTGCCAAAGTGCAACCGGGATGTCTCGGCAGCCAGCGAAACGAGCTCGTCATCGTCCAAAGCGCGCTGGCTTCGCAGCGGTGGCAACGGTGGCGTTGGGCGCGGTGTAAAGTGCACAGGCCGTCCAGCCGCCTGCGTCGGTACTCTGCCTCGTGTTAGTGGCCACATCTTATGGGCAAAAAAAAGATAAACAGGCGCATTCGGCTCACAAGTTCTCGGAACGGTCGGCGTTCTCCAGATGCGCCGGTAAGGATCCCTCGAGAAGGTGCGCAATAGCCTGCTCCGAGTCGTTGGCATAGGCATCGAGAAGCTTCGCTACAAAGCCAGATCCCAGGTCTGGAAACAGGTCCTGTATCTGTGAGATCTGGCTGAGCCGCTGAACGTGCACCTCCTGCGTGTGCGTCGCCCGGTCGACTACTGCCGGCGCTTTGCCCGTGTCCCTGGCTGTCTGCAACTTGACGCGCCTGCTGGGCGGCAGCGAAAGCACCCCTGCGCCCGGTTGGCGAAACGCCTCTAGATCCTTGAGGACAGGCAACACCCGGCCAGACCGTGCAGGTTCTGCCTGGGCACGCTGCCGCAACACGTGCAGCAGCGGCGTGGTCGACACGAGGTCTTCCACCAGCGCGTCCTGGGCGCTGTGGATGCTCTTCTTGTGCTCCTCGGCAGCGGCGCGGAGAGCATACAGGAGGTCCGTCAACTGGGCGAACTTGGGAGCGTACCGGGGTGCCCCCTCGGTCAGCCCTACCAGGCACAGGTACAGATTCGTGACGATGCAGCGTCGCAGCGGCGGGTTCATGACGCGGAAACCGCCAATCAGCGCATCCACGTAGTCGCTGCCCGCCAGCAGCTGTGCGGCGGCTGGCGGCCACACGCTGGCGAGATAGTTGACGCGACGCAGGCGCGCCTCGACGCCGCGGAGATCGCCGCGCGCACCGCTCTCCAGGTGCCGGACGAGGAACTTCTTCAGCGGCGTCAGCGAGGCCTCCAGGCTGTCCTCTGCTGCTTGGGACGAGCCCTGCAAGGCCTGGCCGGCGCGTCGCTTGCCGTACACGCAGCAAAAGTCGGCCGCGAACTCCCACTGCAGGAGACTGTTGCCGTTGCCGTTGCCGCCGGCCTGGCGCAGACAACGCGCCGTCAGCAAGTAGCAGCCCTGTTTGCATGCCTCTGCCACTTCGCCCTCGCCGAGCAGAGCTGCCGATCCCGACACGGCCAGCCCGTGCATGGCCGACGCGAGGAAGGCCGTGAGGCTCTCATCCTTGAGCGAGACCGCTGCAAACTCTTCGTCCGGCCTCGCCAAGTGCGCTCGCACGAGTGCCACTGTCGAGGCCAAGTAGGCCGTCCAGTCAGCCGAGGACAGGAGTTCACGCCATGCAGCTGAGGCCGGAAACGGCGCAAAAGGCGGCAGCAGCGGCGCCATTGGAAGCTCTGGTGAGGCCCCGGTGAGGCAACTGGGCTGTTGCGTAGCAAGATTGGGCCGCCGCACAGTTGGGCGAGCTTGAGGCCACGTTGACGTAATTCAATGTCAGCACACGGGCTACAGCCTTGGATGCCCTGTATCATGAGAATCGGTCACGGGAGTCCTAAGTCCTAAGTAGCCCCAGATCGCACTTCTGAAGGAAACCCAAAATCTACAGTGCCCCACTTCAGTGCGTCGCTCCTGCCGTCGTGACTCAAGCGGCAATAAGCTCAATCTTGGCTTAGGCGTCAAAACCTCGACAAGAATTATTGTATAAATTTGATACGATTCAATGGAGACAGAAGAAGACTTAAAGACAGGCAGGATCAGCAATCCGAAAATGCACTTAAAGCAATGTGCTACTCGTGTCACGCCTTGCATTCGTTGGTAGCCTCACTTAATCGCGCCTACATTCATGTAGGTGTAGACGCGATTAAGTGAGGCTACCAACAAATGCAGGGCGTGGCATCTAACTGCCCTATGGCGGGTTCATTTAAACGCACGTAGCAGGTGCAATGAATCTTGGAGCATACTCCGTATTTCCGTACTGTCCTCGTATCTCTGGGTTTCTGCAACTCCTTGGGCCTTTGCTAGGGTTCGGTGATACTCAGAGATATTGACATGATAGAATCCCGGGATGCATTGAGGGCATCGATACCCTTACCATGCTGCACAGTGCCCCATGGCTGCTTGGTGAATTGGGATAGCATCGTCTCCCGGTCGCTGGTCTCGTGGCAGTGCAAAATCTCAGGCCACGATGTCCCATTCGGCTGCCTATGAAACTGAGAGAAAAGAGACCAAATGCCTGCTGTCAACGGCCTGTGCAGTATAGCCCTGTTCATAAAATCATGCCAGTTTTGTTCTCTAATAGACCGGCTATCAATCATAAACATACTCTGCTGCTTCACGCATCCATATAAGGGCTCCCCATCGCCATTCGTCCGCCACACTCCGTGGCATAACGTAGGTAGCACAACGGTCACTGGCTAGAAGTGGGGGTCGAAACGTTATCAGGCGAACGCCTTTGTGGTTATGGGGAGACATGCAGGGGCAATTCCAAGCACTTTGGAGTGTACCGCGGACACTCATAGCGGGAACGTTGTTGATCACATCTGCCTTGAAGTAGGCCCATAAAAAGCATCGAAGGGGACTGAAGGCCGTCCAGACCACTGGAAGAATCGATACTTTTGGGGCAACCTGGTTTTCTGTCACATTTCCACGTAGAATAGTGTGTGCAGAATAAAACTTGGTCAAAGCGGAAGCAAACTCTGCATCATCATACGCAGGTCCGGCCGTGCCGTGGTACACGGGCTGGGGAGGGAAGTGGCTTGGATCCCAGGCTGGATCTCGTCGGAATCCTGCGCGGGCCTCGTCCTCCATCCACTTTGTCGTACCCGGGGAGTTGGCATTTCTAAGATCGGCGGTCCTCAACTCCAAGTCTGCAGCTTCTTCGGCTGCAGCAGCCATTGCTTTCGCAATCTCTTGAACCCATGAAACCACCCGTTTCGTTCGAATGAACTCGCTGAACAAGCTTCCTTTGACGCCTGAGATACGGTCGAAGTTTTGTGCGCATTGGACGAAATAGGAAAGGTAGGAGTCGGAGAATAATTTCTGTGTGCACAAACTCGAATGTGGAATATGCGTACTCTTCTTGGGGAACAAACCGGGAGAAATCTGACTGTAGCGCCGTTTGGATTGTAGCAATGCTGGGATCCTTGCGTCTGAGAGATTCGACGCATTCGAGTCTCAGAAGTGGCGCAACGAAGTCTCACGCCATCAAAAAGCGCCTTTCGATGAGACTTGCCATGGCGTAGTTAACATAAAGCAAGGATAGGGACTGTGAGGGCGAAGAGTAAGAGATGTCTTCCAACTTGGTCGAGGCCGGCAGACGCTGATGTAGGCGTGGAAGGCTTGGTTGGGCAAGCACAACTGTATTCTTAATTCAATACATCTCCAGGGAGGCGAATATCGTTCCTAAGCTGGATCCGAACTGGCTGGCATTGCGGATGGGAGAGAATGTTTTTGGCTTAGGGAGAAGTAAGGGTTGATGTAAGGACCCCTCCCACTTCCCCTTCTTACACCAACCCTCACTTTTCCATCAGCCAAGAACATCAGTAAGAGGAGTTCTAACATCAATTCTTACTTCCCCTCAGCAAACCATTCCCCTAAGTGGCCGAAGTTGATCAGGGAATAAATAGGCGGTAAATGAGCGTAATGGGGAGGTGAGTAAGAGGTGAGTCATTGGTAAATGGATTGCCAAAATAGATATGGTGAAGACGAAAATAATTTACTGCCTGGTTTCAGGCATATACAGGGCGTGAGAACTGCATAAGAAAAGAATACGCCACTAGACTGTCCATCTTCACAGTAGACTATGCAAACTTCCAGCTCAATCATTGCTATTGTTCCCGTCAAAACACACGCCAAAACTCTATCTCGCCGGCAGGTCCATAGTCATACAAGACAGCCTGTCGATGCTTCCACGCATCTATGCCAGAGATATATAGGGAAAGAGCATGAAGATATGAAAAATCAAGAAGTATGCTTTGCGCCCTCTCGGCCGCCCAGACCTTTGGCTTCAAACGCTCGAACACCCAAATACACATTATACAATTTAAATTTCGGACATTTCAGAAATCCCAGAGACACCAGTCCCGTCTTGGAGGCAGTTCTGGCATGAAACCTCCCTCAAATTTGCCCGTTTTCATGAGAACGGCATATTTCGCCTTCACCTCATCGTTGTAGGCATCCATATCCAGCTCTGTATCTTTGTTCATCGCCGGCGGTCCGTTGGGGAACCACACCTTGGCCGGCTTGCCTTTGGCATTGGGTATCGTCGGAGTTGCGACGCCGTCCTTGGTCTGATACGTAACGTTGAGGCCCTTGAACCGCACCAGCATGCCTTGGCTATCATGCTGTGCATAGCTCTGAAGAGGCGGGTGGCCGCTCCCTAGATCCGGCGTGCCCGCCGGCCCCGTACTCACCGCCGTCGCCTGGCCAAAGGGAGATGCCGTGTTGTTCGCCGCTTCAGCCGGCTGTCTCCCAAACACTCCAGTGCTGCCGGACGTCGCAGGCGCTCCGAATGGCGATGCCGCTGCTGCGGTCTGCTGGAACGGGTTCGCGGCAGCGGTGCCGGAGCTTGCCTGACCAAACGGAGACGCATTGGCTGCTGCACCGTTCTGGGCCGCCCCAAACGGATTGGAAGCCGGTGGTTTCGGTTGTCCAAACGCGTTGGTCGTAGCGCTGGTCGCGGCCTGGCCGAATGGGTTGGCCGGTGCCGCCGTAGCACTCCCAAATGCACTTGGCGTGCCACTTTGGGCGCCTTGGCTTGCAAACGGGCTCGCGGTATTGCTGGCGGCCGTCCCGAATGGCGACGGTCCTTTGCCTAAGCCAGCAGGCTGTCCAAATGCCGGGGTGCTTCCAAGGGCAGATGGCTGTCCGAATGCATTGCCGCCTGCCGGTTTTGCCGCCTGGCTTGGCTGTCCAAACGCACTGGTAGTCTGTGCCGGCTGACCAAAGGGATTCGCCGTCTGTGCAGTTTGCGCCGGCTGTGCTGGCTGTCCGAAAGGATTTGCGGTCTGCGCAGCCTGCGTCGGCTGGCCGAAAGCGCCTGTGCCAGTACTCTGCGCAGGCTGCCCGAAAGGGTTACTAGACGCTTGTGCGAACTTTGAGAAGCCCCCAGAAGCAGCAGGCTGTCCAAAAGCGGGCGCGCCAAAGGCCGACTGCTGTCCAAGGGCAGAAGGCTGTCCAAAAGCAGACCCAGTGCTCGCTGCTGGTTTTCCAAAGGCTGACAGCGCTCCAAGCTGCGATGGCTGGCCAAATGCGGAGCCAGCGCCGGGCTGGGATGGCTGTCCAAACGCTGGCAGGGCTGGCTTCCCAAACGCGGATGTGGCGCCCAGCTGAGATGGCTGTCCGAACGCAGATGTCGCCGCCGGCTGGGACGGCTGCCCGAAAGCTGGCTGACCAAAGGCCGGCGTGCTTCCCAGCTGCGCCGGTTTCCCAAAGGCCGAGGTACCTCCCATCTGCGACGGCTGGCCAAAGGAAGACCCAGAGTTCTGTCCAAACGGAGACGATGCTGCACCAAAGGCCGAGGAGGCTGGCTGGCCAAACGGGTTTGGTGCGGTCTGCGCTGGCGCTCCGAAAGCACCGCCGCGGATCTTTCCTACGGCAAATTCGCCTGTTGGGGAAGCAAGAGAGTTGCTCTTGCAGATATCCAGCCGATTAGGGTGCTCGTGCTCGGCCTGTAGGACAAATCGCATTGCTTCCGCCGGGTTCTTGATGGCGGCCTCCATCTGCTGCTGCGTTTGCTTGTATAGGGCTTCGACATTGTTGAGCTAGCGCCGGAAAGACGGTTAGTAGCTCTTACAATACAGTGGCGGGACAGAGAACTGACAGCAGCCTGCATGTTTCCAGCCGCTGTGGCCTGGTAGTGGTGCAACCGGAGCTCTTCGAAGCTCTGCTCAGTCTGCGGTCCGCCGAACAGCTGCCCGGGCGCGTTGCGTCCGGGCCCGTATGCCGAGAAGATCCATGGCGGCCGCTCTTCTGTCAGGTCCTTGACGATTCCTTCGCATGTGATGCCGTACTCGTTATCTGTGCCGTAGTGTCAACAGGGACTGTTTCTTCCTCCCATGGGCCAAGGAGAGCCGCTTCGCGCCGACAATGTCCCGGTGCAAAGTACCGACGCCACGTACCCTGCTGTTTTTGCGCCGACTGAGAACTGCCTGGGCCTCCTGGCTGTGCGCCAAAGGCTCCGAATCTGTTGTGGTTCTGCGCTGCGTGCTCGAATTTGCAATTGTCTGTTTGGAGGGTTAGATGCAAAAGCGACGAACAGGTGATCAGAGCTCCATCACGCGCAAAGACCTGGCGTAGCAGAGAGAACAGACAGCACGTACTTCCAAAGCGGCAGTTTCCTTGCTGCCAGTATTTGCATACCACCATGTTTGCATTTGGTGTCGGCTCCCGGACAAGCGTCCAAGGCAGGTTGACTGCCAGAGGCGAATTTTACGGCGCGTTGTTTGGTAGAAAGTCGCGATGCTGACTACGCCAATAAGAGTGCACAGACATATTTAAAGTGGGTCGCCCTCAATGACCGGTAAGTAACGGAGTGCCTTTGTCACCATGCAAGATGAGACGCATTCGGTTGTGCAAGTCAAGACGGCGTCCCGTCGAGTCGGGTCTAACTGCTCATTGTGACTTTACTTTGAATATTACACAACTTGGTTGAACAGTTTTATCATGGTTTTACTTATGTTTATTTTTGACGGTATTCTTAATGTTTTGCTTTTCTGGCTTCCATTTTTCTCATTTGTTTTTCTTGTTTGCGTTTCTTGTTTGCACCTACATGTAAGTCATATTGCATACAGCTGTTGGCGACCTTGGACTGAAAATACACAGGCCCTTATGGGACAATATTTTATGTACAAAAAGCTCCCATCTACAATCAACCTGTTGTCGCCTCAGCTTAACGTGGCATTGATCATAGGAGTCAGCACATCGGACACGTAGTTGGGGCTCCGCCAGTCACTCCAATCATGGGTCAGAAGGCCCCATGTCTCGTCCAGGTCCTGGTTGCCAGACCGAATGTAATAGCTGCCCGCCAGCACCCAGATGGTCCAACCGGCCTTGAGCGAAGGCAGGAAGCTGGCCAGACACGTCGAGTAGACGCCCTTGTACGTGGTGGCGTCCATTTTGAAGCCGAATTCGGTCATGAGCACGGGTATGGACAGCTTCGCCAACGACTCCATGGCCGAGAAGCCGTCGTTCAAGAGCGAGGTCTCGAGGCTGCTGCAGCTTGTCGAGGACGAGGCGTAGTTGTGGAGTTCCAGCACGATCTTGTCTTCGCCGGCCGTGCCAAAGTCAGACAACTTGAAGATGTCCGTGCCTGGCGTCAGGCTGGTACCGTTGGTGACGGGAGTCAGGTACGTGTCATAGGACAGGCCCGACAGGAAGATGAGCACGTTCGGGTTTGCGCCGTTGATAGCGGCAACGCCCTGCTTTACATAACCGTACCAGCCCTGCCAGTTGTATGTCGCCTTCGCGTCTGCGTTGTTGTCAGGCTGGCGTGGCTCGTTACGCAGCGCCATGGACATGAGGTTCGGCCACGCCTTGCCGTGCTCGGCCATGTATGTGATGCCGCGCGTCCAGTTGGCAATGCTAAAGTAGGTGTCTCCCCACCAGGCGTTGCCGTCCGTCGTCGAGCAGCACCACTGCGCCTTGGAGATGTGGTTGTCGAGATGCACATAGATCTCTTGTTTTGCGCACTCTGCGGCAACAGCGTCAAAGACCTGGCGTTGTCAGCAAGTCTCCTACTTCTCAGGCTCACGTTTTACGCCGCTCAGACATACCTGAAGTCGCGTGGTCGACTCGTTGAACTGGGGGTTTACTGTGGTGATCTGGCCAAAGATCTTGGTACCGTTCGTCGTGCCCAGCGCATTGATGAGCGACGTCTTGATGGGAATGTCCTCGCCGCCGTTTTCGTAGATCTCATCGATCATCTGGATGGCGTATGTAAGCCTGATGGCGTTCATGCCTATGTCCTTTATCTTGGACACGAGCGTGGCAATGCTCTGGTACTGCAGGCCTTCCGGAAGCATCGTGTCTGCGGCACCCGGCCAGTTGGCACCGGCATAGACGACATCATTGCCCGATGCATCCAAGATTCGACTGCCAGACGTTCTCAGCGGTCCATTGGGCCACGCGGCGTCTCTGGCCTCGGCCAACGGTATCGCGGCCGTCAAGGGAGGCAGAGCAGCAACAGCAAACAGGGCGGCCGTGGCCGCCACCCGAAGACTCGCGAATCTGGTCATCTTTGCGTTGAAGACCGGATCCTGCGGCCGTAAGCATAGTTCATAACTGTCTGTCTGCCTCTCTTATACTCGTGTCGAGTGGGGAAGCGTTGCCCGCCATCATGCGTGGACCACCTCGACGTGTCCATGAAGTACAAGGTACGTGACAATGATCTGATGCCCTTGCAGGGCGGCTACGGTACTTCTTCTGTTCTACGGGGTTCGGGATTTCAAAGTATCACTCCTGGTACTCGACCACAAGCACGAGTACCGAAATGCAAGCAGGAACGGGCATCGGGAAAGCGCCGCATCCAAAGACAAAGGATCGCGACAAGGGCCTGACGTTGCTTTTTGCCGTGAGAGCAGTTCCGGTAGCTTCCTTCTGCAACCGGTAAAGTGACCTAGGGAGATGTTAGCCGTTTGGTTGCCGGCTCTACGGACGTATTCTGCCGCCCCCGCTTCTAAGCCGCAAGGGTTACATACAGTCATGCATCGAGGGCTATGAATACGACGTACGATCGACATGTCATACGTAAACGTACGGATAATAAGGGGCCGACACGTGAGTATAAATCTGTGAAAATTGCCAAAGTAAGTATTAGAAATGTGTCCTGCATGTTCCTGCACTAATAGTATGCACGGCCGTGAGACTGGATGAGTGCGGAGAAGGGCAACGATGGTCCGGACCACCGCCTCTACAGCTAAGATCGGGGCCGGAATTCCACCATTGGCCCGTCCTTCAGACTCGTGAATGTGTCTACGAGCTGGTACTCCCCACGACGGTGTCTACCCCAGACCGCGCCCGGGCTGCCTTCCCCCGGATCTACCACCCCCTCTGCGCGCCGCATGTCGTAGAGGAAGAGGAGGCGTGCAAGTGTCGTGGTCATCTCGGCATAGGCCAGACCCTTGCCGATGCAACCCCGAGGCCCGATGCTGAATGAACAGAAGGCCGACTGGGCCTCGGTCAAGGCCTGCTCAGTCACCAGACGTCCTTGCACAGCCTTCTCCCCATAGCCGGCTGCCGGTGACAGCGAAGCTGGACCGACCGTCTCTCCGACGATCCAACGCTCCGGAACATAAGCAAACGGCTGAGGATAATACTTGTCGTTGTGATGGATGGCATAGTGTGACGTTCCAACTACAGTTCCTTCGGGAATGAAGGTGCCCTCGATATGTGCGCCACCCGACAGCACTTCGCGGGGAAGAAGTCCGCCGACAGACGGCGAGAGGCGCATGGCCTCGTCGATGCAGGCACGCAAGTATGTGCACGAGCTGAGCTGCGCGCCTTGGTGGATGCCTTCGACGGCGGCGAATGCATTTCGGACCTCGTTCGTGACGCGGGACAGCGCCGCGAGGTTCCGGACCAGGTAGAAGATCGTGGCCGCGATGGCCGTAGAGGTGGTGTCGGAACCCGCAATGATGCTGGGAGTCCATTAGTCTTGGCTTCGACCTCTTCTACGGCGCGCGTACTTACAGCAGATTCGACTCGCCCCATAGCTCCAACATGCTGAACCCGGCGCCCGTCTCTGGGTCGCGGGCCTTGAGCAGGTGGTAGAAGAAATCACGCCGGTCAGTCTCGTCTCCAAGCTTCGTGCGCTCGGCAAGCTGTGTTCGGCTGTAGAGCATGTAGCGTGCCCGTCCTGCCGCGATCTTGCGGAACAGCACCTTGTCGAGGCTGAGCCTGTCGATGATCGGCATAGTTCCACACTTCATGGAGTAAGCACCCGTTAGCAAAGACTACCCATGCAAGACGGCAGTGCACTACCGGGGAAGCTTACAATAAGATGTCTCTGCGCAGCGTTGCCAACCAGGTCAATAGCGTACCGGTTGTCGGGTAGCTCTAGCATGTGGAAAGCCTTGCCGAAGCACAGGTCGCCCAGGATGTCCATGGCCAGATAATTGCACCAGTCGGCCATGTTCTTCGGCGGGGACCAGCCTTCGGAGTCCGCATGGCCTCCGCTGCCGCGACCGACCTGGCTGCAAAACGTCCGAATGTTGTCCAGGATGTATTTCTCCACGCCCTTAATGGCGGTGTCAGAAAAGGCCTGCGACATTACGCGCCTCTTCCGCGCGTGCAGCTCCTTGTCGCGAGTGTTGTGCGTGTTGGGCGCCGGATGTACAAAAGCATCATAAAACTCTGCCTTGCGTACATTTGCTCGAAAGCCATAGATGTCTTTCAGCGCGCCACTGCTGTTGAATGACAGGCTGTTGGGTCCGAACCGAACTACGGGACCGTATACCTGGTGCAGCCTCCAGAACTCGAGATGCCGATCGCCTTTCCAGGCGTGATAAAGCATGTACACATCGGAGATCTTGGCCAGCAAAGGCCCGGGGTATCTCGACAAAGGGTGCAGGAAGACCCTGTATAGCACAAGTCCGACAACCTTCACGAGTCAGCGAATAACATCGAATTACTACTGGCATCCTTTGGAAACATTGCGACGTACATAAATCACCGTCGAGCCAGCCAAGAACGCAAGCCAGAGAACAAAGTGGGAGAAATGGAAATCCATAGTGACTTTTGTGTTTGACAAGACGATATGCTTCGTTCGATGTGATCAAAGGAGAACGAGGCGCTCTTGATGCCTGATGCACTTCATATATGGCAGCGATGACCTTGTGACATCATGCAGTCAGCCAGTCACCGTCTTTGACGGGTTTTCACGGCTTAAGGAAACCATCATCCCTCTTCTGCATTGTAAGCGCTACGGCTGCTTACCTTGTAAGACTTTCACGCTCGCATTTGATTGGCAGGGTTCGTGAGACAAGGCGGACAAGTCACAAATCACGCAAAATTCTGGTAGAAAGTAACAGTGTCATTTCATCAAATGTTCCCTTTTTTGCCGCCATTCGTCGTAAACTAGAAACAAAATCGCGGTTTTCCGAAACATCCTTCATGGGATGCCCCCGAACGGCGTTTAACCACCAAAAACCACTGTGAGCCTGAACACCGTAATCCCATCCGGCTAGAGCTTTTACGCAGTCTTGGCCTGAGTAGGAGCGACCTTCTTGCCGTCCTTGTTGTACCGGACACGCGGAGGCGGCGCACGGTTGCGGCGGCCGACACGGGAGCGGACACTGTGATGCAAAGTCAGTATTAAAGCAAAGCCTTCTTCTTACATGTGTGCGGGGAGGTGGACGCCGACACGACGAGCATACGCGCTCGACGTCTCTGCGTCCAGGGAGGGAATCTGTCGCCAAGGTTCTTCTCAGCCGCCCGTGCCGGACCGTCTCTCGACGAGCCCAGCACGGCTGCCCCTCCCGAGGGCAAACGTACCGAACGATCTTGCCGTGAATGGCGCAAGACACGCAGTACTGCAGCTTGAGGTACATCTTGGGGACGGTGTAGTCCGCGAAGACAGACGCGTCCGAGATATCACCTGCAGTCATATGTCAGCCATTGCCGTCGAGACCGCACAGCAAGTGCGCATGCGCAGGGAGAAGAGCGTACGGATAGCAGCAGACTCGACCATGTTGCGGATGGTGAACCGCTTGATGGCCTTGTCCTTGGGCGTGCATCGCGAGCAGTTGGAGCAGCGGATGGGGTTGACGTGGCCGCGACCCTTCTTGTTGCGGCCGCTGCGAGACGGTTAGTATCGTGTTTTGGGATGCTCGCTTGTCACGCTTCTTTCCGCGAGGCAGAACGTACTTGTTCTTTCTCTTCTTGACCATTTTGGCGATTTCGTTGCTCTTCGGAAACTGCTGGAGGATGGTTGTAGGAAGAACGGAAGTAAGTAAAATCAGAGCTCGCAAAAATAAAAAGTGGCTTTGAAAGGCCTGCCTTCCCACCGAAAATTTACAAGGGCATCTCGGCCCTGTGGCAGCCCTATCACGTGACTGATAAATTCTGACGGCGCGCTTCCCCGCCGAAGCAGAGCCAAAGCGCACTGTGCAACGCACGAAGCTGTCTGCGCAATACCATCCAGCCCTCGTTAATCCTGTGCGATTGGCACCGTGCTGCAAGCCCTGCCACAATTTTTAAAGTGGGTGCATTCTTTTCGAGACTAAAATCTCGATGCCACAGGCTTTTCGAAACCTTTTCTCTCCCCGTCTACATCCAAACACATCTGAAGATTGCCTAGGACGCAATAGCCATCACTATTGCCAGGTACGTCTTTACGATGCCGCGGTCGTCATGATGCGAATGGAATCCCCTTGCTTTCTTTGTTTTGGCTGCTCTTCTGCTTTTGCATACGGCTGGCTCCGTTGCGCATGATACCCTCTTTCGCGCCTGCTTTTTCGCAAAGTCCCAGTCGGCTCTCCATCGCATCGTGGCGGCCCATGGCTCTCCATATTCAGGTTACCCCTTCTTGCGTCTAACTCCTCTCTTTCTTTAGGCAGCCATGCAGATCTTTGTCAAGACCCTCACGGGCAAGACTATCACCCTTGAGGTGGAGTCTTCCGACACCATCGACAATGTCAAGTCCAAGATCCAGGACAAGGAGGGCATCCCGCCCGACCAGCAGCGCCTGATCTTCGCTGGCAAGCAGCTGGAGGATGGCCGCACCCTCTCCGACTACAACATCCAGAAGGAGTCTACCCTTCACCTTGTGCTACGCCTCCGTGGTGGTGGCAAGAAGCGCAAGAAGAAGGTGTACACCACCCCCAAGAAGATCAAGCACAAGCACAAGAAGAACAAGCTCGCTGTCCTCAAGTACTACAAGGTCGACAGCGACGGCAAGATTGAGCGCCTCCGCCGCGAGTGCCCCAACGAGACTGTGAGCTTACCTGATGTTCGGCACACCAGCTCTGTAGACAGCTGCTAACAAGTCACAGTGCGGTGCCGGTGTCTTCATGGCTGCCATGCAGGACCGCCAGTACTGCGGTCGCTGCCACCTGACTTACGTGTTCGGCGAGAACAACTAAGCGGCTGGCACTGCTTGCGGGGTGGCGAACGTGGGAAAAAGGATATACCTGGGGATTTTGTAATCCATGTTTAGTCGTGTACAGCACACTGGCGTTAATGTGACGAAAAAAATCTTCGCCCACAATATCAAAATGGACGAGCCTTAGGGATTTATGACAATCATGAACGTGCCAAAGCATACTGTGAAATTCTCGACGCGTACTACTATGCAACCATACCATCATAACCGCGTCCTTCTTTTTTCGAAAAATCATTGTTCAGACACCCACGCGCCAAGTCTAATTGTCCGGAAAAGCATTTCTAAGGTTGTCGTACTTCGTCTCCGGGTAGGTCATGCAGTTTGGCTGCTGCTGGAGGGCACCGCATCCTCCTAACGAACTGACGACATTGCCTATAAGGCTGTCGCCGCCTGCTTTGTCGGCGCTGCTTTCCCACCACATCGCTCCTCCTAGACCTCGACTCTTCACAAAGTTGGCCTTGATCTTGGCCATGGGAACATTGTCGTATGTGACTAACATGCGTGTCGTCGGATTATAGCAGTAGGATGCACCGGCGTGCTGGTCAATGTGCTCATGAGCACCGGCCAAGGGCAAATTCTTAAAGTCATAAACGCCCCTCTCCCAGTTGCCATCTCCAATACCGCTGTATGGCTGACCGGGTCCGTCTGTGTTTTCGAAAGCGCGGCCATAGAGTGGCATGCCCACCACGATCTTGCTGGCAGCAACACCTTGCGAGACGTAATAATCGACCGCCGCTGTAGTGCTGAAAGGCGTGCATGAAGGGCGTGACGGGTGGGGGAATAGATTTGCCTGATGGCCGGCGACAGAGTCCCAAGAGCCCGCATAGTCATAGGCCATCAGGTTCCAAAAGTCAAGATATTGGTCCATGCCCCTCAGGTCAAGCGTTTTGAACTTTTCCGGTCCAGCCGGACAAGCAACAGTCAGCTCAAAGTGGTAGGCCGGCTGCAGCGTGCAGCCGTAGCTATCCAAGGCCTTTCGGCATTCTTGGAGCAGCGCAACATAGTCGGCTGCCTGAGCCGCGTTTTCTGGGTACTCCCAGTCAACGTCGATCCCGTCAAAACCAAGGGTTTTCACTAGCTCGACCGCTGACTTGGCAAACGTCTCACGGCCTTGCGGCGTGGACGCCGGGGCCTTGAAGTTGCTCGAGTACGTCCATCCACCGATGGAAAGTAGCACTTTGAGGTTGCGGTTCTTCTTCTTTAACAGGTTCAGCTGTTTGAGACAACCATACAGATTTGTTCCCGTATCGTTCCATGAGTCGCCCTCCCAATGAATGTCGGTGTCGGCCCACGTATCTGTCAGAAAGACCTCACCGCTTTCCGAACGGACGTTGGCGAAAGCATAGAGCACATGAGTCAGGTTCTCCACGGGAAGATCCTGCGGGCGATGCTTGCGGCCATAAATGGCCCAGTTGACAAAATAGGCGACAGTGCGGTAGCCCGAGCAGGAGGCCATGTCGACTCTCTAATCGCGCGGACTTCACGGAATGAAGCCACAGTAAGAAACATACAGAAAGAGAGGAAAACGACAAGGAATTCGCAGACGACAGAGGTTTATATATAGGAAGGACGTTGCACAGCATGCAAGCTGCGCCTCGGTGACGGGGGAGGCTTGGCTGGTGAGTACGAGTACAAGGCTGACAAAGCAGACACCATGTACCGGACTAATATAAATTCCGTACCGCTCAAGTTACTACTATCTTGCTCTAGCGTACAAAAAGTTTATTGTAGCGGCAGAAAAAAAACTTCTGCTGAGTGCAATCCTCACAATTTCCGCACTGCATCGAGTTTGACAAGAACGACGAGCTCAAATCTCACGATGCCGGCCGTTAACTACCTTCTCCACGAATCTGCCGTCGGCTATGGCATTTTCGAAGTCACCCACCAAGCCGACAGCGTTGGCCTGCGCCTCAATGAGGTGCAGAGCTCGATGAACGACCTGTCCAAGTTTGGCAAGATGATTAAGCTTGTCAACTTTTCTCCCTGGAGGTTCGTACCGTTGTGCCGTAATATCGTTCCAGCAAACCCGATTTCGATTCCGCTGTCTTTGTCCCGTGTACGCGACACGAAAGCGACCGTACAATGTTGACCGCGACAGAAACCACACGGAGGGTCTTGAGAACATCAACGAGCTGTCCGAGGGTATTCTTACCGACTACCTCGCGTCTGTCCTCGAACTGAGCATCCCCAAGGCCAGCGGCAAGAAGACCAAGGTCGTTCTTGGCGTGACCGACCGCAAGCTTGCCGGAGAGATCTCCGCCCGGTTCTCGGGCATAGAGTGCGAGACGATCGAAACGTCGGAGGTCGTCGCAAGCCTGCTCCGTGGCATTCGCTTGTATTCCGAGAAGCTCCTCAAGGGCCTGCACGAGGGCGATGTTGCTCGCGCGCAGCTCGGTATGGGCCACGCCTACTCGCGGTCCAAGGTCAAGTTCAACATCCACAAGAACGACAACCACATCATCCAGCAGATCGCGACGCTCGACAACCTCGATAAGACCATCAACAGCGGCTGCATGCGTATCCGCGAGTGGTATGGCTGGCACTTCCCTGAGCTGGTCAAGATCGTTTCCGACAACGTAAACTACGCGAAGCTTGTCCTGGTTATTGGCAACAAGAAGTCGCTCGGCGACGACAAGCTGTACGACATTGCGGCTGCGGTTGAGGACGACGGTGCCAAGGCTCAGGCCATCATTGATGCCGCCAAGGTGTCCATGGGCCAGGACATTAGCGATGTGGATCTTGAGATGGTGCAGTCGTTTGCTACTAACGTGACCAAGATGGCATCCTACCGCCAGTCTCTCGGCCTGTCCCTGGAGAAGAAGATGAACTCGGTGGCGCCCAACCTGCAGGTGATTCTGGGCACCTCTGTATCCGCTCGCCTGATCTCACACGCTGGCTCGCTCACCAACCTGGCCAAGTACCCTGCTTCAACTCTGCAGATTCTTGGTGCCGAGAAGGCGCTTTTCCGTGCTCTGAAGACCAAGGGCAACACTCCCAAGTACGGCCTCATCTTCCAGAGCTCTTTTATCGGCCGCTCGGGCCCTAAGCATAAGGGCCGCATCTCGCGCTACCTCGCGAACAAGTGCAGTATTGCGGCTCGTGTGGACAGCTTCAGCGAGCAGCCTACCTCGCGGTTCGGTGAGGTCATGCGCCAGCAGCTGGAGGACCGCCTCGAGTTCTTCGCCACTGGAAAGAAGCCCAAGACGAACGCGGACGCCATGCAAGAGGCTATGGCGAAGGTGCTTTCTGACGGTGGCTCGCTGGCTGTGGATCACGAGATGACCGATGTCCATGAGGGCGACGAGACGCCCAAGGAGAAGAAGGACAAGAAAGACAAGAAAGAGAAGAAGGACAAGAAGGACAAGAAGCGCAAGTCGCTCGATGCCAGTGCCATGGATGTCGACACACCAGTTGCCGCCGAGCCGGAGAAGAAGAAGAAGAAGAAGAAGCATGCCGAGTAAAGGCAAACAGACAGTCGGCAGGCTTATGTTTTGGCGAGCTTGTTTTGACTACGTGTTTCCTGCTGTTTTTTTGCTTGTTTATCGATGCACATACTCTGCATGTCCGCCATATATTCATTTTGATGTCTTGCCACTGACCTTGTGCTTTGGAAGGTTTTTTTGGAGTTAGGATGGATTTGGTTTGGGAGTTAAAAGGGCATTCAATCTACTGTGTGAGCGAGTTCCATCTGATGCTCTAGCTGTGGGACAGAAAATACACCATTTATCAGTAATCGCTTGCTTGCAAACTCATCTTGACTGACAGGCGCTTCACATACGATCGTATAGCGTAGGTGGGTGTATGCCGTAGCATGGCTTAATCATTGAGAAGGTTATCTACATAGCCTACCGCGCGAACGCTATCAACGCCAAACACCGATGAGATCGCCTTTAAATAGCAGGATCATGCGCCCTCACTGCCAAACTCATGTGTCCACTCTTCATTCTTCTTGAGGTCCTCGGCCGACACAGTTGGCCTGCTGGCCTTGATGGCTTTGGTGAAGTCCTTGAAGTCCACTAGAGGCTCCAATAGCTCTTCCGCCTCAATATCATCCCAGGTCTTCTCCTCGGCGTCTGGTAGGCCCGGTGAACAGGGGCTGTATCTTCGTTTACCGTCGACCATGACCTGATTTCGTCAATAAAGATCCCAACGAAGTGAGGTGATAACAAGTAAGAAAACAGAAACGAATTGACACGAATGTCAGAATTTCATAAACGTACCGGGCGGAAGTGCGTGGCTTGCTGAATTTTTCGCACGGGCTGCATGAGGGCGTCCTGGACGGCGATGCTGATGTCGGATCCGGAGTATCCTTCAGCGAGCTTCGCCAGCTCACGGTAGTCGTTTTGTTGGAGTGTGGTGGGTGTGTCGCCGATGGCGAGCTTGAACATGGTCGTCCGGGCGGCGAGATCGGGCAAGCTGATGTGGACACGACGCTGGAAGCGACGACGGATGGCAGAGTCCAGCTGCCAGGGAATGTTGGTGGCGCCAAGGACGAGAACGCCGGTGCTGTCTTTGCCGACACCGTCCATCTGGACAAGCATTTCAGTCTTGATGCGGCGCGAAGCCTCTGATTCGCCCTCGCCGCGGGGACCGCAGAGAGCGTCCACCTCATCGATGAAGATGATGGACGGCTTATTCTCGCGGGCCATGTTGAAGAGCTGCTTGACGAGACGCTCACTCTCGCCCATCCACTTGCTGACAAGGTCGGAGCTGCTGACGCTGAAAAATGTACTTTTCGCCTCGGTGGCCACGGCCTTGGCCAAATAACTCTTGCCCGTTCCTGGCGGGCCGTACAGCAGAATTCCCTTCCATGGCTTCCGCTTTCCCAGGAAGAGATGAGGAAACTTGATAGGCAACAAAACGGCTTCCTTCAGGGCTTCCTTCGCAGCGTCTAGGCCAGCCACGTCATCCCACTTGATATTGGGTCGGTCCTGCAAAATGGCACCAGCAAGCGCGCTGCGAAGCTTCTTACTGTCTTCGTCAACGCCTTCACCGCCATCCTCGCCGCCCTGCTTGCCCTTGCCGGAGCCGCCGGTGGAAGAGCCGTTCGCACCGACAAGACCCGGCTTCTTACGCTTCGCGTCGGCGTCGGAAAGATGCGCTTTTAACTTCTCGGCGCGGTCCATGTACTCGGCAGTCTTCTGGCGGATCATCTCCTTAGACCGGGGGTTCTTTTCCCATTTGAGCGCCAGCATGAACATCTCGAGCGAGGAGTAGTAGAGCTGGTATGCCTTTTCATATTCGGCCGCATTGTCGGCCTCAATGGCCTTTCGGACCTGCGCGATGGCGCGGTCGAGGAAGTCCGTGTTCGACATTGCGGTTTAGGGAGCCGGCACAAAGGAAAGTATCTCGGGAAGAGTTCCGCGGCGCAGTCACTACTCGGTGTGTTCTGGGCTGCCGAGAAGGAAGTTCGAGGTCCGAGGAGTGTTTGCGAATGGGTCGTATCGCAGCGATGTCACGTCGACGAGGGAGGGGCAAAGCCGGAATGGCGTCGACAGGATCGCCGCGCCGATGCGTCTATGTTCGTATTCGCTACTTCGTCTGAACGCAAGCAACGCTGGATGCGATATGTGCCCCCGACGTCGCCGTACAAGATGTAATGTTTACGGTATCGGAGTTTGAGATAAAACCTCGGATTGGATGAACAGTCATTGTGGCGGGGTAAGGCGACGCCACACTAGGCAGCTACTAGCGCTGGACGCTCGCCACAGTTTTTGGCGCCACCGAGAGCTTGGGCTTGGCGACGAGTCTTTTGGTTTTTGGAGTGTCGCGGACAAACTTGCAGAGAACGATAGGAACGCACGCTCTTGTCGCGTAGACTTACACGGCGCACACGCTCCCTTCTAGACAAGGCCCTCCAGCTTTGTGCTGCTCCGCCGCCGATATGGCCGCAGCTGTCCAAGAACAACTCCAGAGCCTTTCTGAGGAGTACACCAAGATCCAACAAGGTGGGTGGCATGGCTTCTGACCTGGACTGGCCATTGTATACTGACAGAGCTGGCTAGAACAGCAGAAGTTAATAGAGGCGCAGCAGCGACTAAATGCACAGCGCACGGAGAATGAGGGCGTGAAGAAGGTTCGACTGCCCCGTCCTGAACCATTTAGCGTGGCGGCGCCGGTACTGGCAGAGACATTTCTGATTTTTACTGACTGGTTCTACTAGGAGTTTGATGCGCTCAAGGACGGTGAGGTTATCTACAAGCTCATCGGGCCGGTGCTGCTGAAGCAAGACAAGGTCGAGGCGGACAGCACGGTAAAAGGCCGCCTGGACTTTATTACAAAGGAAATGTATGCGCGCTCCCACATAAACGCTTAACCTGCCCTTCACCCCTATGCTGACATACCGCGCAGAGAGCGACTCGACGGCGAGATCGAGGAGCTCAACCAGAAGCTGGACAAAATAAAGAACCAAATTATGGCTGTGCAGACCAGCGCACAAGCCGGCCAAGGGTCAGCGCAGGCCGGCGGCCAGGCATAGGCACAACCCCAAAGTCACAAATAAGAATGAAATGAAATGGTCTCCACGCTATGTTGAGCTACTATTACAAGAGTCGTGATATACCGTCATGCGTGGGTGCCCGGGACTCAGCGCCGACAACAAAGTGCATGCGAATCAAACGCCGAAGAGACAAAACTCCGATATAGCCTCTCGACCCATTCTAGTTCTTCTAGTTGAGAACAAGAAACGCAAACCCCCACGGCAAGCCCATGTTTCGCGAGGGCCGCTCATAGCCATTGCTGAACGTGTCGACGTCGTAATCCTCAAAAGACGCACATATGCTCGGCTTGGAGGTGTCCACGTCGTGGCTGGCTTCCATGATCAAGTCCATTATCTGGCTTGTCATGAGGCAGTCGCTGAAAAGGTGGCTATGTTCGACCGTATGACGGATGTGCGCCGGCTGTTTCGAAGCGGCAAAGTTGGCAAGCTCTCTGCGCAACGAGTCTTGCGTGATTTCCTCGCCCATCTGAGAGAGGCGTGCGGCAATGTTCACACAGCCAGCAATGCCTTCGACCAGTAGGCGAGCCTTTTGCTTGGGACTCAAAAGCTCGACTACGCGCGTGACGACTCCGTTGACCAGAGGCAGGGTGTCGTTCTTGTAGAGAACATCAATAATGGCACTATGAGCAGCCGGCGTGGTCAGGATTTGCAGGTGGCTGTTGACGCGTGTGAGCTGGTCGAGGATATGGTAAAGTATGGTGCGCAGTGGCGAGTCGCTCTGAGTGTACACCTGTCCAGAGTTGATGGTGAAGTATAAGGGCACGAGCGAGATGGCTTCTAGAATGAGGTGTCAGTGTCGTGACGGTGATACGTGTTAGTGGCTTCAACAAACCTCTGCACTGCGAGTCAAGGAAATGTTCTTGGTCTTGATGAGCCATGACTGCCTTGGAATGGGGATGAAGCAAACGACGAGTTGAAATTTATGTGAGAGGCACTGGGACGGAGAGTAATGGATGGTAGGTGACGAAAATCTTCAGAAGAGAAGATGCTAGAGATAGACGAGGCTGCGTGTCTGAGACGAGAATATCTACTTGGGATGATATACTGCAATAGTCAAATGAATAGTTGTACAAAAAGAAGCATGGTAGAACATCAGGAAGTCCATGGCTGTAAAGCTCTCTCTTATACGCCTACTGTCGCCCCCACGACGGCGAGGTCAGGGGCATTGAGGAGTGCATTGTCTGGGAGCCCGCGGACTCGCGAGTACGATGGAGCAATTTCGATACAAGTACGAGTAAGGCTACGAGTGATACTAAAAAGTACTTTGTGCAAATAGTGTTGCCAGGGTCAGACACGGCAAAGTCGCGCCGTCCACCATCCACGATGGTACTTGCACGTACTCCGTATTACTCCGTACTCGTCTGCGTACGTGTTCGTGCCTCAGCAAATTACTCGTACCTGGGCATCGGGCAAAGACGGATGGCATGCGCAGTCTAGTGGGCCATCACTCGCCGCCTCCTATTTATTGTCGCTGCTGGACGGCTATCGCGATGCGCGGATTCCAGCGCACTCGGGCCACAGTTTGGTATGTGCACCGCCACGTCCTCTCACCGTCCTCCACGTCGCCGTTTGCGGCGCGGCCCACGGCCCCTTGTATAAAGTGGTCTGTTCTAGCGTGGGTGGTGCACTGCATCAGACGACTGCTCTGTCGATGGCGGAATGGCAAAGGCGGAAGAAGTGGCACGGATGACCTGGATCGCATGGAAAGTCCGGCCGGCAGAAACGGGTCTTGTTTTGGGGCCACAGCGCGGCGTGATCTGCCGTGTGCTGTACATCTCCCGCTAGGCCAGGCACCAGGACGTCATCGTGTGACTGTGGCGAGTGCTGTGGCTGAAACTCCCCGCGTGATTAGTCATTAAACATGGGAATGCGCAGCGAGCCGCAATACAGACAGAGGGGTTTAGCGCCCAGGCGCTCGTAAGCTTCGTCGATAACGGCCACGTCCCGCCCAAGTCTCGCGTCGCATGCAGTCTCTCTCGCCACTGCTGGCCGTGCAGCGATTGCAATACCTTTTGAATTTTCGGTCGTCTGCCGCGCAAACCCATGGTCCACGTACCGGTGAGCCCTGCGCGCGAGGGCTTCCCGCCGCTGGAGTCGAGCGAGCTGGCCGAGGAAGCGGGCAAGTTTGACTTCAACCCCCAGATACCACTGAAGAACTACGTTGGCGCCCTTGATGTGCTATACCGGGAGGTGAGGCTTTAAAGCTCCGGCCCATCGTTACCGTTTGTGCTAGATTACCTAACATTTTACGTTCTATTTGGTAGGGCCGCAACTATCTGCGCGAGCAGAATTTCGCCAAAGCATATCTCCTCCTCTTCCGATACTCCATCCTTCTTCTCGAGAAGGTTGACAGCCTCCCCGAAGCCCGCACAGCCGAGGGGCGCCGACTGCTTAAGCCAGCCAAGAAGCGCCTTGAAGGCGTGCTTGCGGAGCTCGAGCGAATCAAGCCAGCCCTAGTCGAAGCGCGCAACCGGTGGCAGGCAGAGCATGCGTCCAGCGCCAGACGCACGGCACAGACAGAGGACAACGAGAGCCATGGCTTTGCATCCCGCGATGCAGCCCTATCATGGAATGCGCAGGCACGAGCAACACTGCTGGACGCATCGGCCTATCAGGACTTTGCAGTGGAACTGGCCACGGAGGAGCTCAGTCGACGAAAGGCTATACGCCGGGCAGGCATCTCGGAAGAAGAGGAGTCTCAACGGAGAACCGGTGGCGTGTGGGACGACTGGGACCGGGCATCAGCTACCGAGGCCTCATATGCATCGACTTTAGAGACCGAGACCCAGCGCCAGATGGAGAGGGCCAGGCGTCAGCTAGACCAGCATGGCCATGAGTGGTCAGGCAACAACGGTCAGCCCCAGCCGCGCGACGCCGGCTACAGCCGCAACGCCAACCCCGCGCCCGTGTCATACCACTATCCGAACATTGCTAGACCAGCGCCGGTGCGATACGACGCCAGCCCGCCAGAGCAGCGGACGAGTCAGAGGGCCGCCATGTCGGCGGTGCGGCCGCCGCGGCCGGCCAAGGACAGCCTCAATGCCGCCACAACGTTGCCGCCTCAAGTGCCGGGACGATATGACGCAGCCGCACCTGCTCTGCCACCGCGGAGAGAACTGGGCACTCCCGCGGCGTCGCAGGATCTTGGCCAGCTCTCCCCCTCGGGACAGCTGCCGTCATCGGCACCACGGCCACCGCCCAAGGTGAGGGTCGAAACAGCAGCGCCCGACGAGGCGGCCGAGAAGGAGACGTTCACCTTCCGGCCGGCCGGCTACCTCGAGGACGGCACGCCGATCCGTCCAGTATTCCTGCCCGAGGGCCTACGCAAGGAATTTGTGCGGATGGTGGCCAGCAATACGAAGAAAGGCATTGAGACCTGCGGCATCCTCTGCGGCACGAACATCAACAACGCGCTGTTTATCACGTGCTTGCTCATTCCCGAGCAGCGCGGCACGCCCGACACGTGCGAGACGACCAACGAGGCAGCCACGTTTGAGTTTTTTGACCGCGAGGACCTACTGCAGATTGGCTGGATCCATACGCACCCGACGCAGACCTGCTTCATGAGCTCGCGCGACCTGCACACCCAGGCCGGCTACCAGATTATGATGGACGAGAGCGTGGCTATTGTGTGTGCGCCGCGACACGACCCATCGTGCGTATTTTACTTGATTTCTGTTCTCTGTTTCGTTTCCGTCTCTGTTTTCCGTCTGTTTTTCGGCCGTCTTCGGTCCACTAACACGTGTCGTAGCTGGGGTGTCTTCCGGCTGACTAAGCCACCCGGCCTGCAGCATCTGTTGAACTGCGAGCACACAGACACCTTCCATCAACACTCGCTGCCGGCGGACGCGCTCTATAGGAATTCCCAGAATCCGCCTGGACATGTGTTTGTGACGTCGCGGATGGATTACTGGATCCATGACCTGCGCAAGGAAAGTTAGGCCGACCGCCCATTGAGGAGCGGATGAATAGCCGCATCGGTGCCGATTTTCTTTGGTAAGCAATATACAATGGCAATGGCGGGCTAATCATCTGCCCTCCGCCGTCTGCGACCACTGTCGGCCACATCATAGGGATTGCAACAGGGAAAGCACGATCCGCTTCGCGCCACCCCCATGTTGCTCTTGCCTTGCCGGTCGGTTATGTCGTGCTGGCCAGTGGGTGGTTGCACCACGCCCTGCTTCTGTGTAACGGCCGTGCAGATATCGTAAGATAGAGGGAAGGTCCTCCCAAGGAAGGCAAGCCTCAGGGAAGGATTCGTGGGCGTTCCTTCCCAATACGCTGCAAGTGGGTGTCGGTCACAGGCTGGGAAAGTCTGTGGGAGGCGGCTGCCGTCTTACAGATGCGGTTCCGCAATGTGTCGGTCTTTGAAAGGACAGTCATGGTATCCATAGGGCCCCGGGACGTGGATGGGTACCTCGGAGTGCTCCGGGTCGCCGTGACAGTGCTGTCGACGGAGAGGACCTAGCCGAGGTCAATATAGGACTGGAATATACACAGTGACAACCGAGGTGTCGCGCTCATATTCGGCTACTGTCGTCCAAGCTTCTGTGTTTCTGACTCCATCTGCCTTTGTTTTCTTTCAAAATCAGACTATTATCCCACTCATGAGACGTAGAAAATCTTTTAGTGATCGCTTCCTACGTCAAACATACTTTCAGCTGAATTCAGCCACTTTGTTCCCAAAGCGGAAGGCTTGCTCGCCATTGACCAATCTGACTATTGTCCTCCTTTCGGACCAGAGTAAGTATCCCATTGTGCTATGGATCCTGGCTCAAACAACGCATCGGGTGCTTCTCCTCGCGAAGCCTCGCGAACTGCCAGCAATTATCAGCCGGTGCTTCTTGGCTGGCAGACACAGGTGCATCCATCTTCACAATACCAACTCGTTCCTGTGGAGAATGCATTCATCGGTTACCAACCTGTCTATCAGCAGCAGTATCAGCAGTACCAGCAGCAGCATCAACAGCAGCAGCATACTGCTGCCTCGTTTTACCCATACGGAGCTGCAGTGAACATTGGTCCTATACAGTCGAATGGCCACGCGACAGTGGCTCCGGCCTTGAATCCCCTTCGCCGTCAGATCAGCATTGGCATTCTTCAGTCTCCGCCAGCAACCGCCAGTCCTGTTTTTCAACAGACGTCTCCGTACTCACCCGTGCAGTATCACGCTGTGTTTGCGTCTCCGGAGCGGCTTCCTGCCAGCCCCGTCTCTGTGAATGGAACACCCTTGTCTCCTGTTTCCACGTAAGACTTCTTGCTTTCTTCGTTCGCCCGGATTCCCATGTCGGTTGATAAGTTCTTTCAATCTTTCATCAATTTCCTTTTCCTTATTCTACTATGATTTCGAGCCTTCGAGTTCCCTACATCGCATTGTTGTGGCAATGGAATGTCTATTTACTGTTCTGTGAGAGTGTGTTTGTCTTGTACCACCTCCTGCTCCCCACCCCTCAATTACCACTGTTGGACAGATTGTCTGATTTCGATTTTCGTCGACTATTAACACTTGTTTGTAGCGGCACGCAGACCTACAGTTGCAACCTCGTGTTTTCCACACCTCCGGCTGCTATGCGGGCCGCAACTGCAAATCATATGGCTGGAGATTTGCCGCCGGCTCCTGCCACTCTTCCGCGACGCACCACTAGCCAAACATCCAGTGTCTTTCGGGAGAATCGACCTCGACCATTGCCTTTGCGCTCGGTCGACCAAGAGAAGACTGGACGAGTGGAAACGCCGCTTTGCCTTCCAAAGAAGACACGATCTGGCCAGGTGCCCCCCTCTTCCGTTGGCTCTGACCGCGGCTACGATGGTGGTGGTTCATGCTACAGCACCTCGCCGCTTGGTTCTGAGTGTGGCGAGATTTTGCGTGAGAGGCTCGCTGGCCGACAGTATGAATCTCATTCTTACGAGCGCACCCCTTCGGCCTCCCACGATTTCTATGCCAGTTCGGAAGCACAGGAATCGCCTGCCTTGCGTCGATTCTACATGCGTGCTTCGGGACGCACTAGAGGCAACGACTCCATGTTAGCTGACTCTGACAGGGAGAGCTGCCTCTCACAGAGCCACAGCGCAAGTGTCCGAGGAATAGCTCGATCGTCTTCGAACACGCTATCGGCTAGCCACAACATCGGTAGTGACAGGAAGATACATGGGCCGTCGCATGCTGGTATCAATGCACCCTGCAAATGTGGTATTCAGCAGTGCGAAGAGTGCGGACTTTTTATTTCCGAGCCTGTGAAGCACAGTTGTCTCTCTGCTCTCGGTGAGCATCTTCCACATAATTTTTCTGATTCCATTTGCGTTATGGTATCGTCTGTAAGTGTTTTTTTTATTACAACTAATTGATAACCTAGGCATTTGAGAAATTTGAGAGTATTAAAAGGTTTAAATTCCGAAAATGTCGCACATACGATATTCCAGCAATTTAGCATTTCTATCATCGCAATGGACAATGACAGCATAGGTTGTATGGAAGACGCATAATTTTATGCGAATAATGTGGTCGGGGCTGACGATGTCTCTGTGGTCGAAAGCCACTAGGAGGGGGTCTTAATGTTTTAATATTGTGAGATGAGGATAGTAAGCTCTCAATTTTGCTGAGCTTAGGGGGTTTACCTTGTTATTGCTTTAGGCTGTTTTCTACTGTGGGCTGAGAGAAGTCGAGAATGGCCTTGCACCGGCTATGACATAGACCTGTCATATTGAACGTAAACAAGAGAATGTCAGAAATGTAATGAGACAAGTTTTACCAGTTGAGCTTCTAGCTAGCCTAATTCTTTATCCATGCAAGATCATGTTATACTGGCTTGGTAGTTAATTACAGTGACTGAAAAGAAAGACCAAGTCTTCTTCTCTTCCTTCATCTACCCCAACACACTAATGCAACTTGACTACAACCGGTATCGTGCTATACCGGAAAGGCCAATTTCTCCAAAACGTATAAGACGTATTCGTTAATTAACTTGTCACTCGTATAAGTCTTTCCCAAAAGCGCCAATATATATGAGAATACTCAAGATGCTCAAAAACTCCTCGCCTTTCGAAGTCGTCCAGCACCAGCATCCTTTGTCCCGCCATGCATTTACCCAAACTCTGTATACAAATGAAGTCCATGTCTGCTTACAAGAGGCTCTCACCGAGGGCACAGCGCACAAGAGAGCAGCCCGCGCGCACCGTCTCGTGAGCACCGTGATCGATCTCGGGGGCGAGGCTGGGGTTGACCTCGACAAGGTCGACAGCAATGAGGTTTCCGGTCTCGTGGACGGACTCGCAGATGAAGTCACCCTCGCGCAGCGTGAGGCCGCCACGTACGGGGGTACCGGTGGACGGAGCCCACATGGGGTCGAGGGCGTCGACGTCAAAGGAGAGGTGGATGGGGGTGTCGGCGCCGATGTGGGCGAGGGCCATCTCCATGACGCGGCCGATACCATGGCGGTCAATGTCAAACATGCTAAAGGCGCGGATGCCGTGCTCGCGCAGGATGCGCTTCTCGGCGGCGTCGACGTCGCGCAGGCCAATGTAGACGAGCTTGCTGACGTTGAGGAGGTGATCGGGGGTGAGCCAGCCAAAGTACTTGGGGTCCTTGTCCTGGGCAATGCCGGTGACGAAGGCGACAGGCATGCCATGGATGTTGCCGCTGCCGCTGACCTCGGGGGTGTTGATGTCGGCGTGGGCATCGACCCAGATCACAGCGATCTCACGGCCAAGGCGCTCGCGAGTGGCCTTGGCCGTGCCGCTGACGGTGCCGATGGCGATGCTGTGGTCGCCGCCGAGCGTGAGGGTCAGACGGCCTGCGCGCGATTGCTCGTACACCTGCTCGGAGATGCGGCGGGTGACGTCCGAAACGGCGCGCGGGTTCTTCATGCCGCGGTAGTCCGGGTCTGACGTCGGCACAAGATCCTCGTACTGGTGCACCTTCTCGTCAAAGTGCAGCTTGTAGCCAAGCTCCTCGCGCAGCTGGGTCAGCAGACCTGCCTCAATGAGAGCCGTCGGGGCGGCATCGACACCAGGCTTGCACTAGATACTGTTAGCAGTGAGATCAGGGGATTCAGTAGGACCGCCGATGGCGGACTTTGTGGGAGACTTGCCTGGCCACCGGAAAAGCCGACGGCGACAACGCCGAGGTCTTCCTGGTTGTCGAGGAACTTGGGCTTCACCATGGAGGTCGTCATGATGCTGGATTTCCGAATTCAGCTAGATTGTGGGGTTCTAGGGATTTGAGGGGAAGGCTAGAGGCTCCTTCTCTTCTTGGCTCAGTGGTTGAATTAACAATTAATTTGCCCAATGCGGCAGTTGCGATGTTGATGGAGAGATGCGAGATAATCCGCAGCGGGCCAGAAAAGGCAGCTTATACGCTATATAGGGCGCTCGGGGGGGCTGATTAAGGAGTGTTTGCTAGATAAAGGGTTCGTTTTCTTTCACGACACGAACGGGTTGTGATGTGGCGAGTCGCGGGTACTTATATCACTTTTCTGCTCGTTATTGCCGCGCAGTTAGCTCCCACGTTCCGACGGCCCCGGCTTGTCGGCGGTACTCGTTTTTATCGGTTTCCAGAGCGACTCCCAGCCTGGTTTCTGGTTCTTATCTGTCCAAACTGGAGGGTGGAATGCGGGCAAGGGACGACTGTCTTACTTCGATTGGACCAATCCTGCCGCCATTAGGTAACAGTCGCTATTTTTCACCGATGCAGGGTCTCCGCTGCGCTGAAGCTATCCCCCTAAGTGAAGGTGGTTATGGTGCTAGACCTCTAAGTGATAAGTCGAGATGGTCTTTGTTGGGCGTGCTAGACCCCTAAGTGCAGTTGCTCCTCGTGCTAGACCCCTAAGTGATAAGTGGTTTTGCTGCCTGCTGCACGTGCTAAACCCCTAAGTGCAGGTATATCCGCTGAGCGCTGACGCAGCCCTCCTTTTTACACCGTTGACCATCGGGTGGCTGCCAGTGCAAGCCACACTGCTGGTCCAGCCGATCATGTGACTGAAAATGCACCGCAAATACCCGATCCAGTTTCTCCATTGGGCGACAGAAGCTGGACATGGCCGAACCCGGCGACGAGGTGTTCCGTCGTGGGTGTGAACAGCGACGATCGGATCATACGGAGTGTTTGCGTTGTTATTGGGCTCCCTGCCGCTCGACTCGAATCCCGGTCGAAAGAGGGTCTTGCGAGAAAAGCGTGCAAGATCGTCTCGGGGTCTGAGAGGAATGAAGCGACGAGACGAGCACGATGGACTGCTTTCATCATGACACCCAAAAAGCCATTTTGGCGCATCTTCTGGTGATAGTGGAAGGAAGGCATCGGCTTTCACTAAACAAGGGTAAGCAATGCCCATGTGGTGTTTGTACCGGTGCATGCCGGTAAGAGGTGAATGTTGAAAGGAACGGACGACGGAATCCACACGCTTATGTGCCTCATACTCGTATCATACCGACTCACTTTCATGCCGCCAAACACGAATTTCTGTCCGTCCTGCACACAAATTCCTGTCCGTCCTGAACCAAAGCTACAGCCAACCAGAAGCAACTTGTGGTTTCAGAGCGTGTATGATCCCAAAACAAGTTGCGCCGACGAAGAGATCGACGCGACGAACTCATACGAAGCGGGGCCTGGGAGTTCGTCGATCAAGAGCTTCAGCAGAAGAAGGACATCACTGTCTGCTGGACACGCAAGCACAAGACGAGAGCCAAGAAGAATGCATAGGTGGGGTTACAAATACTCGCGGTCGCCATGCCAGCCATTTGTGGCACACTTCAGCTGCGGTGCGAAGGTTGTATTACATATAAGACGGTAATATTCATAGCGGCGGTGAATAAGTCGGTTGCACGGCGATGGGTGAACAACGAAGAGGGGAATCGGAGAGACAGATTCAGACCGGCCCGCAGTAGAGACTACTCGTAGAAGCTGATAAAAAAGGAATATACGAGCTGCAAAAATGCGAGTCATGGGACACGGCGTCGAGACAACGTTGCAGAAGTTCACGAGGCATCGTTACATAAGGAGACGCTTTACTCGGGAGTTGACGGCCTCGAGGTCACAACGCAATGGGCTTCATCAGCACTACAAAGTACAGAGTATTGAGTATTGGATCTGTACTCCGTACTACTTCATACTCAATGAAAAGCCGTACAACCGCGGCCGTAATTGTACGAGTACTGCGACGAGGCGGAAGGCATTGTTGTAATTTCCCCGGTCCTAATGCTACTCTGCCAGCCCTAAACCGGTGCGGAGTTGTGGCGGTCCCAGATCCCAGAATAGAAACGTCTAGGGTACTTTTAGAGCTGCAGCTGTAAGATACAAGTATTAGCTCGTGCAACTCTGGTCATTCGGTTGTGCTGGCAGTGGCAAAGCTGCTGCGGTTCCTGCCGCCTGCAGGCGCCCGTGTTAACTAAATCAATACGAGAGGGTTGCCGAATCGATCGGCGCCCGCCTTGGGATATTAACCTTGTTTTGTCGCTTCGTATTGCTCGTTAGGCTCACCAGCTGAATCGGCATCTCGCGATCTTCCTCGCGCTTCTCCGCAGCCGCACTGTCCAGCTCACCGTCCACGTGTGCGACTCTTGTACGTCCTCGTATCCTGGTCCAGCCTATGTGCAGAGCATGTACGAGTAGAGTGCATGCGATGTGTTACTTGGACAGGGTACGTGCGGATCGCTGCATGGAACGAAGAGCTGAGCTGATGGGCGACGCTGGCCGGCTCCGTTCTACATGGCGCAAGGCAATGTGTGACGATGGCAGGTGGCAGGCGTATGACACGTACAGACAACTACTCCGTACCTGGCTGGCTGGCTTTACAGCCGATGAAGCCGATGGCGCTGGAGAGACCATGACGCCACGCAGAAACTGGGATATCATCGCGGACGGCGCTTGTGGAAGTGCCGGCCTCCCTCGGGACCTGTGACGTCTTTCGGCAGGTTTCTCGGGGTTTTCTTGCCTCTGGAATTCGGCGGCTCTCCTGTCTCTCTTGATCCTTCCGCGGGTCGGGTGCTAAGAAAGGACCGGCAGCACAGCCATTTTACGTATACGAGGTCTTGGCGGCCGGTGGCATCGTACTCGTACACGAGTGCCAGTGATCGGCGGTGGGGCCGTCGCGAGCAAGCCTTCCGCGCTGCCCGTCGCACGCCGAGTCGCTCTTTCCTCTGCTCGTAGTCTCGTACGAATAGACCCTGGCTCCTTCCCGTGCGGTTTCCGCGGTGGAGCGAGGTGTCTCTGTGTTTGTGTCGCGTGCAGGCCGTCATCGACCGCTCTCACTTGGCGCGCCCGCAAAAAGGAGCGCTGTGGCGAGAGCCAAAGATAGACTGCGCCTCGCGAGCACGAGCGGTCTACTCCGTACTCCGTAGTCTCACCCATGCCCGGTTGCTGGCGGTGAGCCGCACGGCTGGGCGTCTGACGTCGAAGTCGACAATACGGCATGACGCAGAATATTGCCCGACATCATCGCGCCTTCTTTTCGAATATAAAGGAGCAGCACGTCCGCGATGGAACGCGACTGCCTGTTGGATATCCCCATCTCCACCACAGTACTTTCCTCCTCTTTTCTCGGCTGTCCTGTCTCGTGACTTTTCTTTCTGGCTCTTCATCTTGCCTCATCTTCATCCCAACATATCATAAACCTCCGTCTGAGACACTCAGGCCACCTCTTCTGATCCACCCACCCACCTACCCATACTATCACCATCACTATGTACGCCCTCTCAGCCCTCCTCTCGCTCGCCGCCGTCGGCGCTGCCCTGCCGCTGGCCACCCGCGACTCCAACCCCGGCTGCAATGCCGCCTCGCTGAGCGACTTCAAGTGGACCATCGAGGGCTTCGAGTACAATGCCTCCTATATCTTCAGCACGCCCGCGCACCAGATCGACGCTGGCGAGGTCAACTTCAACATCACCAACCCGGCCCTCACCTACCCTGCAGTCTGCCACGCCACCTCATTCCAGCTGCAAGACTACTTCTTCGGCGATATAATCTACACCTGCACCGAGGGCGAGGACAGCAGCACCACCAAGACCACCTTCACCTATTTCGCCTCGGAAGACTACCTGACCTGGAACCAGACCTGGTCCTGCAGCGACGCCGATCCGACATACCCGTATGTGGCTCCAATTTCATTCCATGTCTTCCCAGTACTGACGCTCCCAGATCCACCTTCACATACTACGGCGCTCTCAACCTGACCGTGGACCGTTACGAGTTTGACTACCAAAACGGCAACTGGTCCCAGGGCCAGACCTATTCCAAGCAACTTATCACTAAGAAGACTGCCACCAACCCGTCCGTCGCGCCTTACAAGGCTACTGCCGTGGCTTAAACCAACAAACACCAATATGTCGTGGTGTTTCTTTCTGGGGGGAAAAGGGTGAGGGTATGAACGGAACGACACGAAACGAAACGAAATACATACGTACGGCACGAAACGAGATGATGGTTTTATTATTCAGAGCCATGGTCAAAATAATTCATAATATAGCTAATTGACCACGAGTAATCATGTACTGCGCATGCCTTGTCCTTGCTAATCCGTGATGGGAAAATAACGTGTTAGCTTTGCAGCCACTCCAATTTACGTGTGGACTAAGGCTGAGCCTTGAAGGTGGAATTATTCTCCGTAGCTGACAGCAGTACTAATTGCACAGTAACCAGTTCAGGAAACTTCTTGTTTAGTATTACAACCACGTTGACTGTCAGTTGGTTGGTGTGGCTTCAACGTGCTCTGAGCGAAATTTTTTTCCAGCCCGCCAAACAGTCGCACATCGTGATTGGCTAACACGCAGTCCAGAGCTACCCCATAGTTCCGACCCGGTGTCGCGGCCCCGCAACATAAATCTTGCGTCAACGTCTTGCATTTGCTGTTGACTCATCTCAGCAAGCTGTATTCGTCTCCCCAGCCGCCGTCCGGCTATTATGCATTGAGCCGCGCCGCTGTTCTCCATTGCACAAAACCGCCACAGATCAACACCAACAGCATCGTTTCCAGCTACCTATTCGCTTCCTAGCCCAAACACTTGCTGGCGGCCTCCACGATACTTGGAGTCCACACCTCGCATAGCACCATGCCCTCCCGATCTGATATTACCTATTTCGGCGCGGGCCCGGCCCTGCTGCCCACTGATGTCCTCGAGGAAGCTGGAAAGGCCCTTCTCGATTACAATGCCACGGGCCTAGGCGGTATGAGAGCCAATAGAGTCCCCGACTCTGAACTATCTGACGACTGACTCTGACCGCTGGCTTCACCTTGTAGTTGCCGAACATTCCCACCGTTCGGCACTAGCAGCCAACATTGTAAATGAGGCCAAGGCTGATCTCGCCTCCTGCCTCGATATTCCGGATGACTACGAGATCCTATTTATGCAAGGCGGTGGCACAGTATGTGGCTTGAACCATCCTGTAATAGACAAGACTGACCTTAACCCCCTAGGGAGAGTTTTCAGCTGCAGTCTATAATTTTTGCGGGGTCTGGGTTGCCCGCAAGTACAAGGAGATCTTTGGTGGTATCAAAGGCGATCCAGCCGACCACCCTGACTTGATGCAGCAGCTCAAGCAAGCCGTGGACAACGAGCTCAAGCTTGACTACCTTCTTACTGGCACATGTATGGGACCCTCAAATCAATCAATCTGATTAATCAGAGCCACGGGGCAGGTTCCCAAGATTAAAGGCATTGGACTGACAGACTTTCTAGGGTCTCAAAAAGCGTCCGCGGAAGGCGAGCGGCTTTTAGGACCGAAGCATATCAACATGTAAGTCGAGATATCATTTTGTTTCCTTTTGAATTCTCTGATTAAAACCCCTCTTGAGCCGTTAGCGAAAGAGATTCGTACACTGACTTGCTGTACCAGTGCGGCAGACGCCCGGAAGACAAACGGCGGCAAGTTTGGAGTAATTCCGGACGAGAGCAACTGGAAACTCTCCAAAGACGCAGCTTTCGTTTACTTCTGTGATAACGAAACGGTTGATGGAGTCGAGTTTCCCTCGTTCCCTAAGTCTCTTGAGCCGGGACCCGACGGCAAGGGTCCGATCGTTATTGGTGATATGAGCTCAAATATCCTCACGAGAAAGATTCCCGTGAGCAAGTTCTCGGCCATCTTCTTCGGCGCCCAGAAGAACCTGGGAATGACTGGTATCACTGTTGTGATCATCAAAAAAAGCCTTCTTTCACCCATTACATCCCAGCCTTCTGCTGCTTTGATGAGAAACCTCGGTTTACCCGTGCCGCCTATCATTTTCCAGTACGAGACTGTTGCTAAGAACAACAGCTTGTACAACACCCTGAGCATCTTTGAGTGAGTAATCGCGAAGCAACTATTTATCCTCGGACTGTTACTGATAGCGTAACTAGTGTATATGTTGCTGGTCAGGTGCTCAAAAAGCTTCTTCGGACCTACGCCAACAGGGTCGAAGGGCAACAAGCAGTGACGGAACAAAAGGCTCAGCTCATATATGATGCCCTTGAGGCTTTCCCTGAGGTCTACAAGATCGTCCCCAATAAATCGGCGCGGTCACGTGTCAACATCTGCTTCAGAGTCACGAAAGGAAGCGATATTGATGCCGCTGAAAAAGCCTTTGTTGAAGGGGGTGCTGCCCAGGGATTGACTGGACTGAAGGGGCATCGTTCTGTAGGAGGTAAGTGACGTCTAGGACGTCTCATAAGCTCTTCCCCTACCGTGTTGCTTTCTTGATGCAAATTGTCTTTGTAAAGCGAACTAACGTGTGGGTCCGATAGGAATTCGCGCAAGCAACTACAATTCAGTTCCCCTTGAAGGTGCAGAGAAGCTGGCAAGCTTCATCCGTGCTTTTGCTTCTTCCTAAACGTTAGAGTTGATTTCGGCTACGTCTATAAGCCAATCTCGACTGAATTTTAGCGAATATAGTGTATTGGTTAGGTAGCTATCTAACAAATCGGATTACTTTGGGCGGCATACACATCGAGCAACGACTGGTCTTCTCGGTTTCTGATTTATAAAGCCATATCCTACTCCGTACGCATCGCGTCGTACGATCTACTCCGTACGTCATAAAAATACCTTACTTCGTAGACAATGCTCGGCGTGGCTTGTTGTGCGGTTATGCGTCATGTTCCTAACGTTTTACTGATGAAATGTCAACTAATATGACTGAGAAAATGCTGTACGGAGCTTTTTACAACATAAGGTAAAATTGCTTTTATTTCTAATTTACTATCTATACTATCTTTGAAATCATGGGGAATCATGAAACATATATTCGTTACAGCATTCGTAGCAACAAGTGCCACAGAAGACGAATGCTGCTTTTCCACACTACAGACCTCGAACAGGTGTTGTATGTTGACGCTCGCTATCTGTTTGCTCATCAGATGCATCAGAAGGCTCTGTCCATGCCGTTGTGATGCCTTGCTGGTTCAATTTACTCTGGCTATCGACTGGCTTCATCTGTCGCAAAGGAAAGCCTATGTGCGCACTGTCTCGATCTTCTGTTGGGGTCGACTGTCGTGTATAGCCTGCATCCTGGCCGCTGGTTTTGGATATTGGAGCCCCGGACAAGTGTCGTACTAATGGTCGCAGTGTCGCAATGCTGGTACACAAAATACCACAATTGACCTCGATACTCGTCCACCATGAGGTTGGAGCGTTGGTCCAAGAAGGGTCGTGCGAGTTGATCGCGGCCCGCAGCGTAAATAGACGTACAATAGAGATAATGCAGGTGCTTCTTGGTGTCAGATCAATCCATCTAAACAATGGGGCAGTCGCAAATACAATACTTACAAAAAACCAAGACAGAACAGAGACATTATAAGACATTTCTGTTTGAACGGTAGCCGTACCGCGCGAACGGCAGGTATTGGGACCAGGAATATAATAAAGTCGGTGACGATGTTTACGACGGACGTAAGGTACCAAACGAAAAGGCTACTGATGCATATCTTCGCTCTGCTAGGGATGATAATGCTGATGGGCATGCATGCAAAACAGACCAGAAACTCCTGAGTGAAGCCCCAAGCCGAGAGTAGCAGGATGAGCCAGAAGCAGACGCGGCGCGTTAATTTGTCTTCAAAAATTCGACGGTATTGAAGCAGGAACGAAATCTTGGTGACAATTTGGGTCATGTTATAAAGACACTCGACAGCCAAAAGAGCCTGCACGTTACTTAGTTCATCCATTTCAAAGACTGAAGGGAAAGATGTTGAACTTACCTTGAGCTGGACCATACTAATGTCGTCCTCTACCACCCAATTGTGCCTACCAAGGCCATGATGAGCCTGGATTATGGTACACACTGTCACGCCCACAGCAAGAATCTAGCAAAATCAGTCCACCGCCACAAGCCCACCAAGAGACTTTTGCATATCTGCCTGTATACGAGTTAAGACATACTGCTGCTACAACGATAGTGTAGTCGTCAGCACCTGCTGACCGGACAATGAAATGTCGCGTATAAAGACGAAGAAGCACGACCAGAGAGGATGCGATGCTGAAAGCGACAGCCGTGCCGACGACCGTGGGGACCCGCGTCTGGGCGTCGAGTTCCGGATCCTCACCGACCACGTGGTTCTGCATTTTGCAGTGGCTGCTTTCGTCTTTGGCGCGCGATAGGTTCTTGTTGTAACGTGAGAGCTGTGTGTCGGTGTTTGCCGTGCCGTTGCCTTTTTAACGAGCAGCAGGCTCGTCTAATGCATTGATGGACATGGAGCTGTCGTTGACAGTGACGGATGGAGAAAGCGCGGAAGCCGTTCCGGAAACCTCGTGGCGAAGAGCTGAAGAAGATCAGCACCTCGAGGTCTGGACAACAAGTGGTCCCGCCACGTACTTTGAGCTAATTTGATTTCAACTAACGCTCAGTTGTCTGCAAGGCTAGTAGGTGACGAGTAGGCTTAGACTATCGGGGATGGAAAAAATGACAGAAGAGAAATACTCCGTGCTGGAGAAGGTGGCAGTCTCGGCATCGATACAAAAGGACCCATATTTGGCATATGTCTCCGTAGGATAGTGCTTTACTCCGTAGGATTCTGCTTGCGCCCACAATGAAAGGAGGCAAGGATCTAGAGCCGCTAATATGGGAGCATGAGGCGAAAAGACAGGGGCATACTTCGTAGGGCTCGGACGTCGTCTTCTTAGCCTCTCCGCAGCTGAGTTTCTGCGTACGGATGTCGGCGTGTCTGTGCATTTGTGTTCTGGATTGGGGGCTGCATCTTCCTATTAGAACGACTACATGTATCACGCCGTACTAGTGGTCGTACGAGTCCTTACTTTGACAAAACAAATATGTATAATCGGACCCGTTTTGACCATCTTACCAACGCCACCGTGAAGTTGTATGGAGCAAGACTGGTCCGTCTACCAGGCGTCTTCCAGTTTAATTTACAATTAATTTACGATGGCCTCCCTTTAACCTTTAATGCGTAGGCACGAGTATGACAGAGGCACAGTACTCGTAGCGAAACGGTCCTACGACCCGGAGACACCGTTGTAGATCTACCTTTCGGGTAACTGTGTAATTTTTTCGTAGGTTTAGTCTGTTCTCCACATTGTGTAAATAGACGGTTCGCATTGTAGTACGCGGAGACCGGCCCCTTCATTGCGACGTACGACATACCTCGCACACACACCTCTCTGGGCTACTCCGTAGTCGACTGTACGGGGTAGAGCCAAACACCCACAAAGTAGTGAGGTAGACCGAACACTGGCAACAGAACGACCAGAGGTCAGATACCTTGCTCGGGTTTCCACTGCGCTCCGTTCTCGTACCCCTCTTGCACTAGTAAAACGAGATCGTCGGTTTGCAGTGTATCTTACTCGTACTCGTACTCAGTAATACGTTGCACTCGTAGGTAAGAAACTTGCACGCGTTGTAATCTGTATGGCCTGGCGATTACTTCGCCCGACTACCCCGTACCAGATTGACAAAGACCACGACGCATTATCTCTTTGGCCCCCTACTACCATTCCTGTGTCTTTGACTCCGTACGAAGCATCTTACAGCATTGCCCCTTTCATCTACTTTCCGCCTCTTCTGACACACCTTGTCCTTGTCGCCGTCCAGGTACTAACTCACGACGTACGTAAGCTATGGATTTCACGGCCACCTTACTGGCGGGACAAGCCTACGGAGTACTCTGTACGTCGTGCTTCCATATGGATTAAACGATACCGACAGCGCTTTACTCCAGAGTCCGTGTTATCGTCGACAGATAAACGCAGTACTTGTACATACGAATACGTACGATGGCTAAGCGAAGGACGGGTACATATTTACTTGTACCAGGTAAGCAAGCGCGCGCTAGGGGTGCCTAGTGGCCGCTTTGACCTGATAGTGATGGGATGGTACAAAAGGTTCGATACGGATCCATCACAGCTGTGAAAAAAACTCCTCAACGGCCCCCCCCAAACTTGCCTACTTGAACGATACTTCGTACATACAGTACTCTTTAAAGCGAGATCGGAACAAGCCTATGGACATCATACGACCGTACGAGTACGTGCGGATATGCTACTCCGTACATATCTCTAGATCAAGTACGGAGTAATTGGTCATAAACCATAATGATTGCAGCGTCTCCATACGTAAGATATAATACTACGTAGGATCGTACTTCGTATGGGGCAGCAGAAGCAGCAGATCTACGAGATACGTATCTGAGCTCAAGTATCGTCGACAGACCGAGGAACTAAAGTAAAAGCCAGGCCGTTATGCTGCCTGTGCTTTAATCTACGGAGTACTCACATACGAGTACTCGTAGACGGTCGAGATTCTGTGTCCACATACATGTAGTACGGAGTTCTCCGTAGTCCACACCCCGAAGCGACGCTTTACGGAGTAATACGGAGCAATACTCCGTACGAACTCGGGGAGAATGCCTTTTCTCCATTCTTACGCTCGTACGAGCTACTTCGTAATAATGCACTACGAGGCAAGTCCGTGCATAGATTTATCGGGAAAGGGGCTCAGCTAAGATCAAGTTGAAAAAAGCCCGACTTCGTACGTAGTAATCCATACGTCGTAATCTGCGGTACCGCGATCCGTCCTGATCGACAGCTTCCCATGAGAAGCGCCTGTATGGCGTGGGAACGGCAATGGCCTTGCCGATGGGAGGCCAGGCCCCGGCGCTCTGCCGTCTGCGCGTGACGCTGTCGTGCTGCATGATGCTAGAACCCAGATCCCCACGTTTTGACATGTGCTCGTGCATACTCCGTACTCGTACTCCGTGCGAAACGAGCTTGCGCGGTAGCTGCTTCGCTGTTCGAGCCCTGCAGAATGGGATGCGGAGATGCACGGCTCCTCTGCCGGCCTTTACTCCGTAAGCCTTATACGGAGTAACGTCTCGTGTTCTTTGTATTGCGAACACGAAATCTGGTCCCCTTCTTTCCATTGCAGTGCCGCAGTACAGCGCCAGCGCCATTCGCTTGCACCGGTTACCGATATTCTCGCAGGGCTGTAGCAATGGGACCGAGCCGGCAAGTTTTCGTTGGCCATGGCCCATGGCGGTGACAGCCTACGAAATATGGTCGGACTGGTTGCCTTGTGCACCACCAGACAGTCGCACATTAATCTTGAGATCTCTTGTTATTGACTCCTCGTACTTGTCTACCTGCATTGCGCTGCGTTTTCTTTTCCGAAAATTGCCAATTTGTTCGCCTAGTCCCAAACAGAGTTCCGGTATCTTTGGGTATGTTGCGCATGTCGCGATCCGTTCCTAAGAGGCTCCAAATGCCAACCCTTTTCTGACAGGTGCATTTGCATCGATACTTATTTGCCACTTGGCCCTTCAAGCCAGAAACTACAGCGTGCAATGTCCACGCTATTCGTTGAAGACAAGAAGGTCCTCTGTCTCGTCAATTTGGGGCTCCGATGGCTTGGGGACAGGCATTTCCGTCCAACCTTCTTCCTTTATGTCGTTACCTCCATGTGACTCGTAGAAGCTGTTGTCAGTCCAATTTTCTGCACGCTGCTCCCGGGCCGGCTCCCCCGCCCTCCACCACGGGGGTTCCTCTTCTTCTTTCTTTTGATACTCGGTTTTCTGATCCCAGCCGCACCAGCCGTTCCAATCTGCTGACTCAGCCGTATCCTCGACGCCAAACTCCCTGGTTCGCCATTTCTTGCATAGGGTGTCCAATTTTGCGTGCATCTCAGCTAAGCGTGCGGTAGCGTCTTGCAGCTCGGTCGCCAGTTGTTGAGACTGGATGACAGCGGCCTCTGTCTGCTCTACCAAACCGGCAGCGACTCTGCGAGATTCTTCAATCCTTTTCAAAAGGCTAGCGTGGTTCTCGCGCATTTTATTGCCCCTGGAATCCGGCTCTGGCGTCCCAAAAAGGCCTTCAAACCACAAAGCAGATTCGCCCGCTGCATGGACTTGCTTTGCTGCTTGGTCAAGGTAGGTCTGTCTGCGTGTCTCTTCCTGCAGTTTCGCCCGCAAATTGTCCAGCTTCACAGGAATAGCACTTCTATTCTTTTCCAGCTGTGCGATGACATTTTGTTGAACGTTGACCTGTTGGCGAGCCTTTCTTATTTCTTTTTCTAGCGTATCATCGTGGTGCCTGTGTTGCGGTGGTCTCTGGTACGGAGACCCATATGGCTGCCTGGTGGAAGGCACACTAGACCAGTTTTTATTGACATGACCGGCGTAGAACTGAAATCCTTTTCTGTGACGCGAACCGGACTTGTTGAAGTTGGAGCCGGAGGCTTGCTGCTCTGCTTTGGTAACGACATCAAGCAAAGTGGAATACGCCTCTTGAAGCTAACTACAGTCAGTTCCACAGAATGACTGCATAGAAGGAAATAGATCACCTTTTGGAAATCAGCCGTAGCCTGAGGATTATTTGGATTCTTGTCCGGATGTCTTTGCTTCGCCAGTCGCTTGTAATTAGCGGTCACAGATGCGACTGTGACGGGCGGCTGAATCTCTAGAACCTCATAGTATTCTCGCAAGGAATATACGTGTGCCATGATGGAAAAGAAAAGACTCGGTTTTGTTTGCTTGGAACATACGCCGACAGGTTGAAACTACGGTGACAAAAAAACGAAATTATTCCACAGCCACAACTGATATTCTGCGGTAGGCCTGCAAACGAGGAACAAACGAGGAAGGAACGATGAGCTGTTTCCCAACTAGGAAGGAACGGTATTGTGCTACGGTGCCTGTAGTGATTGGGGAGAGGGCTTAGTCATGAGAATGCATTTGTTAGCTTCTGCAATAGCCAATGACCTCTAGCAATCAAGACTCGGTTGTTTACTATCTCAAAGGCCACAAAATCTAAACGACTGCATTTCGGTGCATTATTACCACAAGATGGTACGTGGCATCACTGTGATAACAATGTTGAAAGTAATGTAGTACCACAGCCATCGCGATCAAAGCTATAGTCCGCCAATGAAACGAAAAATTATTAAAACAAACCGAGCCGTGCAATACCCCATAGTAGAGAGTTGTATTGGTAGGAAATAAGTGCCATCAATATTCAAAGATTTATGACTGAGAACCGATAAAGCCTGTCCTCCACGTAATGAGAAACGGGTTTGATTCGTACGCCATGTTTGGCACGAAGGCATGCACAATGCAGGCAATAGTCAGGTTGCTGATAGCATTCTAAGGAGACTCCTCGTAATTTCGACCAAGAAATGGCCACGAAAATGAACGGTTGTTTACAGGGCAGAGGAGGAAGACAAAGGAATTGAGCAAGATGAGTGCACTTCTTCATAGGTGAAATACGGAGAAGTAATGCAAGATGCTACAGACGTGATTTCGGGCAGAGTATTCTAAGGCACCTAGCAGCTCTCGAAAGTTTCATGCAAGCGTTGCGTCCGTAGAATGTACCTGCAACGTAATCTGTCACATGCCTTGCTGCTTATCGTCACGTCCACCAGCCGGCCTTACTCAGCCACGAGCTGACACCCCTCCAGGCTCCTGCAGGTACCACGCAAAGTCGCAGGAGTCTTGCTACGCAGTTGCTCATTAATTAACTATTCAACTGTAAGGGTAGGGGGCTTGAGGTGCATTGCGTTCGGAAGCAACGTGCTTGCCTTTTTGTAATCGTATTCGCACTCATCGTCATTTTCTTCTTACGCTCAGGGTTTTTGGTTTTACCGCAGGCTACGCCACTCTGTTTTCCTTTTTGCATCAAGGGCGAAGTGACTTAGTACTTGCATGTGAGCTTCCTGTAGCCTCGATGTCGTGCATTTTGTATTTGTATTTGTATTTGTATTTGGCAGACTCCTGTTTCCACACCTGACTACATTGTGACGACTTCAGCAGTACTTGCTGACCTGCATGCCGAATTACGTGTAGGAGCCGAAACCCAAAGCAAAGCTGTACGTAAGTAGCGGCTGCGCTGACTGTCGGCTGGCAATCTATTTATTCGAAAACAATGGGCTAGGGTGATTCTCCCTTTGGATCCCCGATCGAATCGAAAGTAACAAACTCGTCCGTATGAAGAGGATCCCTCGAGGCGCCCCGGTACAGGCACTCTACAACAGATGCACTGGACGAAAATAATTTATAAATTGCATCTGGCGTAGTGCAGGTTCAACTTTGAAAATCGAATTCGATTGGGCTGCTTAGCAACAACGTCCCGAACCTGGCAGTCTCGACATAAGGAGTTTGTGATAAGGGCAAGGGAAACGAGCGAATGGTTTCGCAGCTGAATAATGCCAGAAGTTCAAGCAGAAATTCTAGGTACTGCTTCCAGTCGCCGCTACCGCTCTTTTTGTCCACGAACTTTGTTCCGAACTTTCTTCGCAATAGAGTTTGCTAAGAGAGTCGGAACATGACGGCAAGGTAACTTGGAATTCTAGCCGCTACTAGTGCGACCAAGCCATACGTCGTAGTTCGTTTCATAGTCTCTCATCATACCGTGCGCGTGCTGGGTTCCCCGAGCGAGATACAGGAGTGATAGCAGGGGCGAAGGCGGGCGACAAAGGCATTACAAACGCGGGAAGAAATCGCATCATAGCAAGCTTGCGGCGGCGATCTGCCTCTTTGTTAGGCAGAAGTAGACGTAGGGATTGCCCTGGTAAGGGCGATGGCACGATGGTATCGTGAAAGCCGGTAGATACAGTCTTGCGAGTACCGTCGATGGTGGAGCAGAAGCGCCGCTTTGTATGCGGAGGATTCTTCGCTCTATTCCGTGAGCCACGACGGAAGACTACGAGTATGTCACGGTTCTGTAAGACTGAACTGTGCATCTTTGACCCATGTCGTACGCCGTATTTTCGTTAAAAGCTCAAGTACTTCGGGGGTTCTTTACAGTATGTCGTTCTTGCCTTCTTGCACTTCGAACTTCAAGCGTACAAAGCATTTGCATGATAGAATATTTATCGTGTATATAAAGACCACAGCATGCAGGCATATTTCTTATGATTTGTTGCGGGAAGACGAGCTGGTTCGTCTTCTTGTCAGTAACCTCTCGAGTACACATGCGGTACGGAACAGCAGCTGTATGTTGTGCGCTGCTTTACGGTTATTCTGCGTTATTCTGCTGTCATTTTTTGCAGCGATATCGACGAAGCGCCGCAGCCCCTGAACTCCCACATTGACGAACTTGTGTCGGCCTGCCCGCATATTCGTGTTAAAAATCGGCAGAATGGAAGTATCTTCTACGATTGCAGAGCATGAAGCAACGGGTAGTAAGTTACATCGTCTGTTGCACGTGTACTTACCTACTTGTATAGATCGTACCACGATGCATACGGAGTACTCATGCTCGTACTTGCCAGTACGACATCTGTGGTTGCGCGTCATGACGACTATCGACGTAATTGTACGGACTGAAAAGATCAGATGCCTCTGCAGAGACTCCCATTCGCCTGTTGCCTCTCAGTCCTGGTTTCTGGCCGGCTGCTCGATCGCATACTGACAGTCACCTTTGCAACACCGCACAGATGCTTTCAGGCACACTCGGTCCATATCTCCCACCGTTATGCTGTGCGAAGAGTCCGATACGCGACGGCACGTGAGAGATACGATGTCCGTTGGCGCCAGCAGCGATGCGGGCTGTATCTTCTGAATGCGGCAAACGTGCTCGGAATTTTGTGTGCTATTGGTTCTTGTACTTCTTTTCTTATGCTTGGCACTACCACCTCAAGGTTGGGAGTATCTCGAACTTGCTACCTGTGTGCGGTACCTTTCCGCACTATTGTAAGCCGTGGGTAACACGCAAGAGTCCTGGCGCAGTCACATGTCGAACAGCACTATTGGCGCTACAGTTTCGAATTGGCTTGCTAACCGGCGTCCGGAGATCCTCGTCCCGGGACGAAAGGTACACAGTATTCGAGAGCGTACTGCGCACTCTTCTCCGGGACTAGCTCGGGTCCCGATGCGGAAAGCTCTTGCCAATGCAAACGACGGTTGCTTCTTTCCTTCGTGTCCTGCGATTTCCTGTTGGTTCTACGTCGTACTTGCGGTTTCCTAATTTGGAAGTGGCGGTCTATTCCAGAGCTTCTCTTTCTTTCTGCAGCTTCGTTCGTCCGGATTTTCGCGTCGTTTGCGCCGAGAATGTGACGACGAGCTTTCTGGTGTCCTTGTTGGAGCCAACTAACGGACCTTATCGTCAAATCAGTGACAACAACGCTACGACCACCGCTGCTTTCGACCAGAATCTTTGTCTGTACCTCTTTAGCTTCAAATCGCCGCCGTTGACTGTTGGAGAGCACAGGCACACGGCGAGCCGGTTGTTACTTTAAGCTTCATTCGTACACGCCATGGAACCGCGCGACACGGCCGTACGAAGTGTGAGCGACCAGGACACCCCTGTCTATGGCGTATGAGCCTAAATTTTGGAGCTACGGAGTACAATCCGCACTATCGAGGTGAAGTAATACTTGCTAGCCGCAACCATTTTGATTATGCGCCTTCCGAGTGCTTGCCGTACTTCGTATTACGTCGTGGCAGCGGCCACGGGCTACATAGTACACAGCGTTTCGAAGAACACGTTGTCACCGTGCGGCTCGTATCAGGGTCTCGGCGTGTCCCTCCAGCTCACTCGTGTACTTTGTACCTGCTTACGTGCGATATGTCGGCTTCGACGGCGCCCACTCATTACGTCGTACCGTACACTGCAACGAAGTGTCTACGAACTACTTTGAAACGAGAATATTGTACAGCACCTCCAAGGGATAATTAATCGTGTGCAGCCTCATGTTGTGGTTTTTCGCAATCTATCGAAGACTTCACTTCTCGGGCTGGCCCGTAAACTGTGCTGTCCGGATGGAAGCGAGACCTTCGCTGAGGATCGCCTGAGCTGAGATTGGGCTGGTTCTGTTCACTGCTCAGTACGAATTTGACTGGAACAGGATTAAACTCGCATGTGGGATGACAGAGGCACCGTTTTCTCCGAGAAGGAAAGAAAGAAAGGAGAAAATCGTGCCAAGACGAAGGAGATCAGCAAGAAGAGAAGTCAGAAAGTCAGATGCTCCACACAAGAAATGCAATTGAACATCCCGAAAGGGGACCAGCATGATCTTCAGTAGCTTGGAAGGCTTGCTTTGTCTCCTTGATGATTTCATGTTGGCCAGTGCGCGTCCGTCTCTAGCTAAAGAGCCAACGTACACGATACTGCACACCTTGCACCCAAAACAGCAGACTCTCCTCAGTACCATCAAGTATGAAGTACTTGATTTCGAACATACTTGATGGCGCAGATCAAGCACAAAGCCGGCGGGGTGCAGCCAGTGGGACAGACAGCTCAAAAGAAATAGGAGCTGGCCGCTGTCTTCGAGAACACCCCCGGTCCTGTCCCGGCCACCCCCCCCCTCTACCCCCCGCCCGCGTATATATTTAGTACATCCCGCACTTATCATCATATCTTCTCATTTTAGCCTCTCCCCTCTACGTGTTGTCCTCCCTGTCAACGTAAGTGAGGCAGATTCAACCAGCCAGGGAGTGGAAGCGCCATTCGTTTTATTTATCCCAGCTTTCGTCCTCGCCTTGTCCGGCTCGAGACAGCTCGAGCTTGATTGTATCCAACACTCGCTATCATACACCGACACACGGTAATTATCGAGACGTCAACATGAAGTATTTCACAGCCAGCGTGGCTGCGGCTGTTCTGTCCGTCGCTGGCGTGAATGCCAACTGTGTAAGTGCCGCACTGATCTGGTGAAACACGGAATGCATAAATCAACCTACACCAATTACTCGTGGTTGCTGAATTTGGCATTCTGGACCACCACACCAATGTACATGGCACTGCAGATTTTTCTAACGTTCAGTAGGAGGGCAACAACTGCATCCGTGCTATGGTCAACTCGAAGCACTACCCCGACCCAACCGCGTACTGCCAGTCTTTCCTCGCTACTGTGGTCACGACCAGCGGAAAGGACGCCTATCTCGATGACTGGGCCAACTGTGAAGGCAGCCCGGCCAAGGTGAGCCAAGCCTGCTCGTGCATTATCAACGACCAGCCCACAGATGTGCCGAGCTCCGCTTCACCGCTGCCGGATAGCGATAGCCCTGAGCCCAGTTCTACGCCGTGTGACACAGCCTCATCTGCGCCGGAGGGCTACTGGCCCAGCTCTACACCGGATGGCGACTGGCCCAGCTCTACCCCGTGTGACACATCGTCGCCAGATAATGAATGGCCCAGCTCTACTCCGGACGGCGATTGGCCCAGCTCTACCCCGAATGGCGACTGGCCCAGCTCTACCCCGTGTGACACATCGTCGCCAGATAATGAATGGCCCAGCTCTGCACCTGATAGTGAATGGCCCAGCTCTACTCCTTGCGACACCACTTCATCGCCACCGATCAGCTCCGTGCCAGCGAGCTCGTCGCCAGCGAGCTATTTGCCCAGCTCGACGCCATGCGACACCTCGACGAGCCCTTACGTGAGCTCTCCACCGGTCAACACCACCACGCACAGTACTACCACGAGCTCGTCTTCGTCGGTCCCGGCTGTCGCCACTACTCCGGTCAGCTCATCAAGCTCCAGTACTACAAGTCCCGGCACCACGTACACCAGCCCCGACACCACCATTACTATCCCTGACACCACTATCACCGGCCCCGACACTACGTACACTCATACCAACCCTGACACTACGTACACCAATCCCGACACCACCATTACCATTCCCGACACCACTGTCACCGGTCCAGATACTACGTACACCAGTCCCGGCACCACTTACACCACCCCTGACGTTACGTACACCAATCCCGACACCACCATAACCAACCCCGACACCACTATTACCGGCTTCGAAACTACGTACACCAAACCCGGCACCACTTTCATCGGCCCCAGCACAACCTACACTGCCCCCGGCATCACGGACACCAAACCTGGCAATACTTACACCGTTCCCGGTACCACGTATACCGTCCCTGGCACCACCCATACCGCTCCCGGCACGACATACACCGTTCCTGGTACTACGAATACCGTCCCCGGCACCACATACACCGCACCCGGCAAGGACACCACAGTTACTGGCCCTGGTACGACGCACACTGTTCCTGGCACTACTTATACGGCACCTGGTACTACGGTCACCGGCCCCGGCGTAACCATTACCGTTCCTGGCACAACAGTCACTGGCCCCTATACAACGCACACTGTTCCTGGCACCACTTATACGGCACCCGGCACTACGGTCACCGGCCCCGGCGAAACCGTAACCGTCACCGTTCCCGGCACAACAGTCAGCGGCCCCCACACAACGTACACCGTTCCGGGCACCACATACACTGCGCCTGGTACTACGGTTATCGGCCCCGGCACAACAGTCGCCGGCCCCGGTACAACGCATACTGCTCCTGGCACCACTTACACCGCACCCGGCACTACGGTCACCGGCCCCGGCGCAACCGTCACCGTTCCTGGCACCACATACACCGTGCCTGGCACGACCTACACTAGTCCTGGCACTACGGTTACCGGCCCCGGTACCACGTATACCGTCCCTGGCACGACCCATACTAACCCTGGTACTACGCATACCGTTCCTGGCACGACCTACACCGCACCCGGTACGGACACCACAGTTATTGGCCCTGGTACAACGTACACCGTTCCTGGCACAACGGTTATCGGCCCCGGGACTACGTACACCGCACCCGGCACTACGGTTACTGGCCCGGGCAACACCTATACCGGTCCTGGGGCCACCCACACCGGTCCCGGCACGACTTATACCGTCCCTGGTACGACGCATACCGTCCCGGGCACCACTTACACCGTCCCTGGTACTACGCATACCGTCCCTGGCACCATTTACACTGGCCCTGGCACAACCTATACTAGTCCCGGAACTACGGTTACTGGCCCTGACACCACTTACACCAGCCCCGGCACTACCTACACAATCCCTGGCACGACGGTTACTGGACCTGGCGCGACGGTCACTGGCCCGGGCAACACCGGTCCCGGCATTACGCATACCGTCCCGGGCACCACTTACACCGTCCCCGGCAGTACACAAACTGTCCCTGGTACTACTTACACCGTCCCTGGCACCACTTCCACCGGTCCTGGTACAACCTATACCGGCCCCGACACCACCTACACCGGTCCTGGTACTACGTATACCGTCCCTGGCACCACGCATACCGTCCCCGGTACCACGTACACCGTGCCGGGTACAACACACACTGTCCCTGGCACGACCTATACCGGCCCTGGCACAACGGAGACCGGTCCTGGTACTACGTACATCGGTCCCGGCACGACTTACACCGGCCCTACTTACACCGGCCCCGGACACACTTACACCCAGCCCGGCAAAACCATCACTATTCCTGGCACTACACACACCGTCCATGGTACCACTTCCACCGGCCCTGACACCACCTACACCAGTCCCGGCACAACCTACACTAGCCCCGGCACTACATACACTGGTCCTGGCACAACGTATACTGGCCCTACTTACACCGGTCCCGGCCACACGTATACCGTCCCTGGCCACACCTACACCCAGCCCGGTAAAACCGTCACCGTTTCTAGGACCACATACACCATCCCTGGCACCACTTCCACTGGCCCCGGTACGACCTCGACCGGCCCAGACACCACCTACACCAGTCCCGGCACAACTTACACTAGCCCCGGCACTACATACACAAGTCCCGGCACGACTTACACTGGCCCTACTTACACCGGCCCCGGCAAGACGTATACCGTCCCTGGCCACACTTACACCCAACCCGGTAAAACTATCACTGTTTCAAGGACCACATACACCATCCCTGGCACTACTTCCACTGGCCCCGGCACCACCTCTACCGGCGCTGGCACCACCTCTACCAGCCCCGGTACTACGTACACCAGTCCAGGCACAACCTACACCAGTCCCGGCACAACCTACACCGCCCCCGACACCACGTACACCAGTCCTGACACGACTTACACCATTCCTGACACAACGTACACCCATCCTTTTACTACTCAGCCCGGCCCTGTTGTCACGCCTGCTACCAGTCTCAGCACGTCGCCGGTTAGCAGCTCTCGGGCCCGGTCAACGTCGACTTACTACACCACGACTGTGCTCACGATCACTTCGTGCGCGCCGACGGTGACGAACTGCCCGGTCGGCCCCCACGTTACGACAAAGACAATTGTCGCCACGACGACCCGGTACTCTGAGTCAAGTTCGGTCCCGGGAACCAAGCCGGCTGGCACTACTCCGGCTTACACGCCGCCCGCTGGTACTACTCCTGCTGGCACTACTCCCGCCGGCACTACTCCTGTTGGCACTACTCCTGCTGGCACTACTCCCGCTGGCACTACTCCTGCTGGCATTACTCCTGCTGGCACTACTCCCGCTGGCACTACTCCTGCTGGCACTACGCCCGCTGGCACTACGCCCGCAGTTACCACTCCCGCCGGCACGTTGCCCGCTGGTACTCCTGCTGGCACGACACCGGCAGCTTCCCCTACTCTCTACACCACGTCAACAGTCTACTCGACAACCTCTTACACTGTCACCGAGTGTCCACCGACGGTCACACACTGCCCGGTCGGCAGCGTCACAACGGTGTCGTATGCCGTGACCACGACGGTCTGCCCGGAGACGGACGTGTCGACGACCCCCAAGTCGCCGGCCACCACCACCGCAGGCTATGCGGCACCGACGATCAACGAGACGCCAACCGTCCCCGCCGCAAAGGGCACGAGCTCAGCTGGGACGCCTGGAGCCTACGCCGCGCCGACAACCGGCAGCACTGCTGCGACTCCCGCGGGAACCGTCCCGGCTGGCAACTCGCCTGTAGGTACACCGGCCGGCGCAACGCCAGCGGGCACTTCTCCCGTCGGCACTTCGCCTGCTGGAAACTCGCCTGTTGGCACTTCGCCCGCGGGTTCGCCGGCTGGAAACTCGCCTGTTGGCACTTCTCCCGTTGGCACCTCCCCGGCTGGCACCGCCCCGGCTGGCACCGCCCCGGCTGGCAGCTCGCCGGCTGGCGGCTCTCCATCCGGTACTTCTCCCGTCGGCAGCGGCGTCGGTGTGCCTACGTCGCCCGCCGCTGGAACTGCTCCTCCTGCATCGACGCTGGCCACGACCCATGGCTCTGGTTCTGGCACGACGCCGGCATCTACGCCGACTACCTCCGTCCCCGCGGCTGTCACGGGCGGCGCTAGTCGCGTGGGTTCCTCGGCCTTCGCCGTTGGTATGGCTGCCGTCGTAGCCATTGCTGCTTTCTGAACAAAGTAATTCTGGTCGTTTCTGCAAACCGTCACTTCTGCGAATAGGGCTTTTTTGTGTCTAGTCGTAGGAGGGAAATGGTACCTCGTTTCAAACATGTCTTTCTTTACCATCTCTTTCTTTTTTTTATTCTTCGATCTGTATCTTTACATAATTGTTGTCAATGGAGAGAAAATCAAGTTGGCCCGATGCATGCTTGCCATATTAGGAGGCTCTGGCTCGTTGACTGTCACGAGACGTATCTGCCTCAACACCGTCTATGCGCAGGGGAAAGGAGCGTCTGAAGGAAGGAAGGTGCTGACAGCGCAGAGGGATGTAATGCAGGCACAAAGAGCGGAACTTGCGATCGGCATTTGGGGAAGGCACGTCTGTCCGGCCTTTCTCAGGGGCTCTTCAAATCCCAATCGACTTCCCGTGCGCACTTTGCCATGCCCTACCACTGCCAAAGTGGTCCGCAGGGCTTCGCTGGCGAGATTAGATACGCGACAATGACAGGCTCTGGAGTGGCTACGAAAGACGCCGATGGAGCCGCTCTTGCGATTGCGGGTATCCTTTAGCTGTCTCCACCGGCCACCAGGAGCAGCTCTTGCACGCAGACGCCGTGAAAAGCAAATGTCGCGTCCGCCGCTGCGTCATCATGTCGGCTGGCCAGTTTCTTCTTCGTTGCCGCGAGCAGCGCCCGTCCCAATCGCCATGCCCGGCGCTGGCGCCGAAAGGCGGTGTTCGATGGTTGTATCCGGGGGCGGTTCCGTGGGTGGCTCTTCTCCGTACAACGGCACGCAACATGCGGACGAGTGGGGATAAAGACGGCCCCTTGCTCTGCAAGCGCACGCATTCCGGCGTTCCGCTTTGCGAGCCCGTGTGGCGGCCGTTTTAGTCCGGTCGGAGCCGCCGCTGTTGGCACTGGCCACCGGCCATGGAGAAGGCTCGAGGTCGGCCGTCTGAGAGGCTCCAAGCGCCATCGAGACGATGGCTGACGCCCAGAGCACCGCAGCAGGTGCAGCAGCGTACTCCGTAGTGTTCTATGAATAGAGGACGGAGAATGGAGAACGGAGAACGGAGAACGGAAAACGGAAAACAAGAAACAGGAATAAACCGACAGATGTGTCTACCCATAACGCGTTTCTTGTTTCTGCCGTCTCGCCCAGCCTGGCTCTCGATTCGACGCTCTGAATTTCGGTCAGCTGGTTTGCCAGCACTTCGTCCGACTTAGCACACCGCCCGCTACTGCTACCACGTAGTACTTTAAGTGCATCAGTACGAATTACAGTATGGAGAAGCAGATCAGCGCCCCAGACGGCTAGCGTTGCCCTCCGGCTGTCGACATTTCACTAGCCAGGGGACACGGGGCGATAACGGGAGCCAGGGGAGGCAGCGCCGGCCTTTCCGTTCGGGCAACGCGCTGCGGCGATCCGTTCTGGAATGGTCTGCAGCCGTCCACGCCGCCGTTACTTTGCAAGTGTGCTGCGTTCCGCCTTCCGCCTTCCGCCTTCCGTATTCCGCATTCTTCACGCAATCCCAGCCAACAGGCCCGAGAAGCAGAGGCGAGCGCGTGCCGCTCGTCCGTCACGGCGGCCGTTGTCTGTCTTGCCTAGGTAGAGCTGGCCCGTCCGCCCGTTTGGCTGCTGTATGTAGTGCTCCGTACCGAGTACAAGTATTGTCCCGACAGGAATCCCTGTCGTGCGGAGTACGACTCGAGTCTCGTGCATACGAAGTACGAAATTTTACGGCGCGGTGAGTACGAATATTACGACTTGGAGCAATAATCCTTGCTCGTGCGCGCCTGCACCAGGACCGCAGGGAAGGAGCGGCACTGCGCTGGTCGCTCCTGCCTCTGCTCGGCCTTGCCGTCCACGCCGCCCTGGGAGGCCGACACTCGTAGCACCACTGCCTCGGCCCACCGCGCCGGTCGTTACTTCCTCGAATGCCTGCTGCCGACTTTGTAGCTCGCCGCCTCCTGTCCGTTGCCTGGCACGCCCGCGCTGGCTCCTGCACGTTCGCCGACCGCCCTGTCCCCCTCCGACATTGGGATCGACGTCTCCCTCCCCTTTCGTCCTTCGTTCTCTGCAGGCGTCTACAGGTGTCTACAGGTGTCTACAGGTGTGCAGAGATCCGCGTCAGCACCCACTCCTCCCCGTCTCGGCCAGCCTGCTCGGGTATGGTATCGCTCTCGATACCTGTAAGATACAGCCAGAGAGGTTCGCGCTCATCGCATCGGCGCCTCGCCGAATAACTGGCTAAGTGCAAGGCCGCCTCTCATAAAAACACTCTCTTTGCTGCGTCGATTCTCTTCATGGCGCAGAAAGCACGCCCAGTGACCCCTCGCAATCCTTCTTCGCCACAAAGTATTACATACCTCGTTTTAATCCGTCCTTTCTGCCACTCCCGTTCACAGCATCCTCTCGTCGACCTTGTCCCTTCTACAGCCCATGGCACGCTCGCTCTGATCTGCGTAGCCGAGAAAAACCCGTGTTTTCGCCATCTGTCAGTGTCCGAAGCGGACAGGACGGGCAGAGAACACCCAACCTTTGTTGACGTGGTGTGGCTCTCCCCAGCAACGCGAATCCCGGTGGCAAAGGCTCAACCACCAGGCTGGCCGCGCAGAACGAGAGCCTGTTAGCACGAGTTTTTCGCTCACTATCGTGACACGGCATACAGAGCATACAGACCACCTCGCCCACATTCCCGCGGCTCTCTCGTTTCTCATCCAGCGGACTCGGCCAACGGACCAATCGCCGCCCAGCAGGCAGGCTCGATATGAGGAGCTTGCTGACTTTTCCAAATTTGGCCCAAAGGAAATGACCGCGTTTATTTCCCCCCTCGGCAAGCAGGTAGAAGCCAAATACACATCATGAAGGCTCACATCGCCACTCCGGGCAGCCACCAGGCACATGACGACCGCGGACAGTACGAGAGCAGCGTCTATCTCGGGCATACGCACTATTCGGACATGCCTTATCCTCCTCCCCCAACTGAAAGATGGCAGTCAATTCCTCCGCCAGTAAGCGGTAGTAGCAGCAGCAACGGCACTGCCTCCATATCCTCCCTGCTCAACTCCAGTGTGGCCGACTACCCGAGCTACTCGTCCGTCCTATCTCCGCTGCCGGCCTCGTCCTCTAAACAGTCGGACGTGTTGACACCAGAAAATGTGTCTCCCACTTCAGCCTCGACACAGGGAAATCCTTACATCTCAATCCCACCATCTGGACATTCTGCCATGTTCGTCGATTCTGACTTCTCGGGGCGCCCTCGCGAGCTGTCACTTTACAATTCTCGCCAAAACAGCAACAACCACCCTGTCATACGTGAGACGGACTCATCACGCAGAAACAGCAGCGTTGGAATCCAGCGCAGGAGCCACATGCGACATGCATCAAACGGCCTACCCCACGGACACATACCGCGACTCGAAAACATCCCCCCAGACACATCCAAGCGCAGCAGAACGACCCTCACTCCGGCGGCGTGTTACGCATCATCTCCCTCTTCTACGGCCACACACTCCATGCCGCTTTCCATTCCAAATTCGGGGAGTGTAAGGAATTACGGTGGTGATGGAGATGGCCTCAGCGACACCTTTGACGACATTGGGAACATGGATGACTTTGACGACTCGAGGTCGACATTGGGAAGTCGAAGACGAGGAAACTCTATTGGCAAAGCACCAAAAATCCAACGTGAGAGAAACCGGATGGCAGCCACAAAGTGCCGAGCAAAAACGAAAGCAGGCATCACGAAACTGGAGGAAGACGAGAAAACGGCTTCGAGCAGACGCGAGTACCTTACCGCTGAAAAATCCAGCCTCCTGAACGAAGTTCTTTCCTTACGACTGGAACTTCTGAGGCATAGCAAGTGCGGTGTTGACTCGAATATCCAAAACTACCTTCGCAATGCCGCCGCCATGATCGGCCAGACGGGAGGAAGCCATCCGATCTGGGGCCCAGACGGAACTGGCACATTGTGGCCTGTCACACTTGCGCAGCCTCAGCAGTGCTCTCATAAAGACTCCGCTGCGAGGCAAGGGCCAGATGCCAGAGGGCCCACAAGAATATAGCAACAAAACTGCAATAAACTAAGGACGAGCAAACGAGTATACGACATTGATACAATAAGGACTGTCACAATAGGCTACGGGCATGGAAAATGGAATAGGGGACTGATGGGGATTTAAAAGGTCTCGCCATTGTTGCTAGCACGATCATTTGACGCTACAATGTGTAGCCTGCTTGAGGTTTTCTGGAGCGTCCCACCCAAATGCGGGCACTACTTCCCGTGGCACTGTGGCTAGGAAACGAACCAGCTTTTTGGACGAGGAGTTAAGGAAACATATGGATGGTGACCGCCAGCTCGCCCAACGCAAATGCAAAAGAACAAATATAAAAACCTGCATTCATATTATTAAGCAAGAGGTAAAGTGGTGAAAAGGTCAAAAGGTCAAATAATAGCAGTTACATGTGATAGTGAAATCTGTTGAGATAGTGAGTCTAGGGTACCTCTCGACAAATTAGTGTTCTCTTGCCTTACTTAATGGTTGTAGTAGTAATGGCATCCACCTTTCCTTTTCTATGTCTTGGGTGCTGGCCATATTATGTATCTCCCTGGCAAATAGCATTGCTAAAGAGACAAGGTGTTTACCTACAGCTAATATCAAGAAAAAGGGCGCTGCAAGCAATTTAAACTGGCCGAAGTTCCTCATCCAACCTACGCTACAACGGAACCTTGAAGATAACCATCCATGAAGAGTCGAGGTTCCAAATACGCCACGTACCACCCTTGCTATCGCGCGAGACCTGTCAGGGGCACAATGTACGTGTCCAGATTCTATTTAAAGACAAAGTTGGGAAACTTGTTTTCCATCAGTGGCTTTCAGAACTGTGCGTTATTTGTCGGTGTATGCGTCATCATCAGACGATACGATTTTCGTGTTTACAGGACGATTGATGAAACAAGCAAGCGATGTTATTTTGGTCTGCACTCCGTACTCGTAGGGCCTTTGCCGTACGTAAGAAGAGCAGGGTAAGTCAAAACAAATAGCATGCCAGTTTCAGCAAGCATGTGGTGTGCAAAGCTGGCGACGCTTGCTGTTTATCCACGGCGAGGCTTGCGGCTTGCATCAGCCACAGCGCGTCGACTTTCATTGGCTGGGCGCGTTGGCTGCGTGCAAGCCCCGGGCCGCTGGTGCGTTATTGACAGCCGCGTACCTGAAACGTGCCAGGCCTGCGCTGACACAGTCCCTGTCTCCCGTCGCTGTTGCACGACAGAAAACGTGCGGGGGCTGTCGCACTCACAGCCATTTTGGGCAGGCGCACGCCATTGTCGCTGCTTCAAGTTCGCGGCTTCCACGCAATCCTGTTGATCCCGCTGATAACGGCGGCAGGAACGAGTGGGTTTCTGCCTAAACACCCCTGCCTTCCTGTAGCGCCAAAAGCCTTACTCCGTAATCCGCTGCACACCCGGCTATGTTGAGGCTGTCACAATGCGCGGCTCGGTACAGAAGGTGCGAATGGCCAGGAGTCCCGGCAGGCCAGTCCGGATTGTCCTGCCACTCGGTCCTCTCCCCTGCCCTGCGCACTGCCAATCACCATGCAAAGCCGGATGGATGAACCTCGACGTGCGGAAATATGCCTATCTATGAAGCCGGTGTACTGGCTAGGTCTCCGCTGGTGTTTCGTCCCTGGCGATTGTTTTCTCGGCACAACGACCTCGCACAGAAGACGCGGTGCGCTCTACCCACGCACTCTTCTACGACGGCACTGTTTTAAAGTCTCTCTCTCCGCTCTTTGATGCCAGTCTCCTCGAAACAGTGCGGCCTCGTCGTTTGCTGTCCGAGACATAGGCTTTGCATTGGCAAAAACAGGCCGGCCAACATCCTCGATCGGACCTCGAAATTAAGCTTAGTGGGAGAAGTGCTTCAGCAACAAGTGCTCGTCTGGCCATTTCCATCAGCCCTCAGACGATCATGTCGCCCAGGCAAACCTCCTTCCTCACAAGCCACGCCGAAGGCGAACGGGTTGCAAAGGACACAGGCGGCTCGGGCGCCTCGGCTCGATGTTTCGACCACGAAGCTGGCATCATGCCCATATATGGGACTATGTTTAGCACCGAGCAGACAGGCCAAAATCGTCTTCCCCGGCTTCGAGCTTACTCTGCACTGGGTCAGAATCTGCGAGTCGAGGACCGTTTCAGGCCTCGAAGTACAACCTTGGCGGTACCGGTGCGAGCTTCTGCCCGGTCACGATCAAGATCGGTGCCCCCGAAGCGGCGACATGTTTTCCCCGTGGACAAGCGCCAAGATTCTAACGAGGCAAATGTGCAAATTGCAGACAAATGCAACGAGGACGAGGCACTCGGACCAAACAGTCCTTCTGCAGCGAAGGACGATGAGACGACCTCGATACCAGAACACTATGCACACCTCACGAATACCGAGCAAGCCAGATGTGACGAGCCCTCGTTGCCTGCTTTGAAGCATAAGCATCGTCCCGTTGCCCTCAACTTTCTACATGTGACCCCGGATTCCGCCACGACGGCAACAATTCCAAGGGTTGCCGTCGAACCCGCAACGTGGCGGCACCATGGACTAAGCAGATCTGAAGGCGGTACTACCCAAAGGTGGACTCATGCCTTACGAGTAGATGTCCGGAGCAGGGGAACGCCATCTTGCTCATCGCCATCGGCAGATTCCGATTCCAGCTTCCGCAGTGTGGGGTCGGGTCTAGGCGTAATGATCGCGCATGGAAGCGATACAGCGACCAGCCCAAAGTCAAGCGATGGTGGCCGACGTCCAGGCCACACCTCACCGAAACCAAGGGCAACCCTGTTGCACACGATATCTAAGCGGCCAAGCCTGGCATACTTGCCGGGGACGATGTCACACTCACAAACCGATTACCTCCCGTTGCAGGAATACTTGAAGCCAGCCAATTCTTCAGGCTCGTCGAACAAGGAGTACGGGACTCAGAAACAGCCACGCGACTGCCGATATGGAACGCCAGAGATGCCACGCGGAGCTGCAAATCTGCCACACAGACCACCGAGTGCTCTGAACCCACGAGCGTCCAACGCCAGCCATGTCAAACATTTGCCGAGAGCAGAGAAACTTCCACTCACCGGCTACGAGCTTATCGCGTCAAAACTGTCTTCCCACGCACCGTCCCGAACTCGCTTTCGCCGTGGTAGCGTCGGCGTGGTGTCAGCGACGAGTGGTAAAAGTATGAACAGCGGTGGAGGCGAATGCGTGGCCATGGGTGCCTCACCCCTGACAGCAACGAGCAGCTGCAGCTCAGGCTTTCCAGATATATCTGAAGAAAACCCATACGCTCAGGTGCACATCAAGCCGATGTACCGGAAATTCGAGGCCCTCAACCACCGTGTACTCTTGCATTTACAAGATGAATTGAGCGAGCTGGAAGAACAGCTGCACCGCCTCGACACAGCTGATACGCAAAATCGCCGTGTCCAAGATCGAATACTGCCGGCATCTCGGCGCGCCGAGTTTCAGGCTGGCGGCGAGCTACAATGGCATAAAACAGATGTTTTGGGCAAAATCGGCCACAAGCTGGGACAGTACAGTATGTTCGCTGACAGTTTCATACGTCGTTTACCTGTCTCATACTTTTTACTTACGATGCAGATCATATGCTGTCTTCTTTTTCGGAAACCCAAAGGCTAGAATCGCCACGACGTTTTGATATCGAGAACTACCGTACATATCTAGCAACGCAACAGCCAATTGCCGAGATCGAAACGCGCTTTCTCGAGGATGCCGAGGACCTCATTGTCTTGCCAAACTTTGGACAACAGTCGCCTGCGACACCTTCGTCTCATATTACGATGCCACCTCCGTATTTGCGACCTCATGCGGAAGACACACTCTCGCCCTTACCTCGGACTAAACCGAATCCGAGGACAAGGTCACCGCTACTTTCTCCAATGCAGTCTGAGAAAAACACATTTTCTGACGGTCTTCTTACGCCATTTCCGCCTGTACCACCATTGGAAGTATCTGATACCGGAATATCAGCTGCGTGCTATGATGACACGACAGAGGATGCTTCCAATACAAAGTCCAACGCTCCGACATTGCCGCTTGCCTCCCAAATCCCCTCTCCCTCAGAGCATATGGCTAGCGATCTACCTCATCTCGTTATTGCCTTAGCATCAGCTCTTCTCGTGCCTATTTTTACATTCTCTGTTATCCCGAGGTTTGCGGGCAGGATGATGGTTGTGCTTCTGGTGGGTTTGACTTTATTTGGCGTCCTGATACAGGCAGGCAAGGTACGGCTGAGAGGCATGAAGTCTAAGCGCTACAGTGGTGGAAAAGACTTGGTGCTCTGCGCCGGTATGTATGCTCTGGTTATGGCAATTGTTGGCGGCTTGATTTCCTAGCTCCAGGCGTCTATTACGTCGCAAGGATATTCGGGCAATACGTATGCTGGCCTTTAAATTTGCATAAGTTATCTAGAAACTTGACGAGCGAGCTTAAGACAACTAATAAGATTACCTCTGTGTCTCGCAAAAACGAAGGAAACATGGCCCCTTCTACCTAATTCTGTGGTGACCTCGTTTTTGGTAGGTAAAGAGTGGATACGAGTCTACTTGTCGAGTGTCTTGCGCAGTCCTCTGCGCAGCTACGTCGCCGACCGTGTGAGTAATAACTTCCAGCAAGCTCCCCTGCCGGCGATTTCATTGTGATTTAGCTGTAGACGACAAGGCCCCGTGAAGGCGTTGAGGCGCGATTGGACGCCACACCGCCTGCGCCACACCCCGCCGCAGCGACGAGATCAAAGTAAACTCAAATCTTGGCTCGGTATCAAGGTGTACATCCAAGCTAACACAGCGCGAGGATGGCTGGAAATTGCTGTAGGAACACCAATGGCGAGTGTTTCTGCTAAGCATGCCTTAAGGTACCTTCTAGGGGGCGGCGTACGTCGTCCCGCGAGTCCCTACCGGCCGCAGCCGCCTAGAGCGGCCGTCCGATCACAATGCCGATCCTTCGACACTACCAGACAAACCTCGGAGGCTGTGAACCCGGCCGTCGGCCGTTCAAGCGCCTCTGCCTCCCCGGCCCCGCTACGAAAGCAGTTGAAAGACGAGGCAAGGGCACGAAAAACAGCTGGCCAAAGCAAGAAGACAAATCGCGAACAGACAGTTCCTGGTTGGGAACTGACAGTGGGCATCGAGATTCACGCCCAGCTCAACACAGAGCGCAAGCTCTTCTCGTCTGCGGTGACGTCGTTTAACGATGCTCCGAACTCCCAGGTGGCTTACTTCGACTCCTCGTTACCGGGCGCTCAGCCGCTCTTTCAAGCGGAAACCCTGATCCCGGCCATTCGGGCCGCTCTCGCCCTCAATTGCGACATTCAACAAGTCAGCCGGTTCGACCGAAAACACTACTTCCACTGGGACCAGCCCGCAGGCTACCAGATCACCCAGTACTATGAGCCTTTTGCCAAAAACGGCCACATTACTCTGTACGCCCGGGACGGCATAGCGAGCGAAGATGGCGAGGAGATACGCATCGATATCAAACAGGTGCAGATGGAGCAGGACACGGCCAAGACAATCGCGCAGCCAGGCGATGTGCGCTGGATTGACTTCAATCGGGTCGGAGTGCCGCTGATCGAGATCATTACCGAAGCGCAGTTGCACCACCCGGCAACTGCGGCAGCGCTGGTGCGAAAGATCCAGTTGCTGCTCCACTCGGTCGACGCATGTACAGCTGGCATGGAGGAGGGCGGTTTGCGCGCCGATGTCAACGTGTCTGTTCGACGCGTGGAAGAAGCGGGGGCCACGCCAGAGAAGCTCGGCACACGTACGGAGATCAAGAACCTCAACAGCTTTCGAGCTGTGGAGGACGCCATCATTGCCGAGCGCAATCGTCAAATCTACGAGCTGACGGAGGGCGGTGCCACGGCTATTGCGAGCGAGACGCGCGGATGGACGCCGGGTACCGGCGGACCTCACGGCGCGGGCGAGACGCACCGGCTGCGTGGCAAGGAGGGCGAGGTCGATTACCGGTACATGCCGGACCCGGACCTCGGGCCTGTCATCATTGACGACAAGCTGGTCGAGTTCCTGCAGCTCACAAGTGGCGTGCTGCCAGACACCGAGTTGGAGGAGCTCACGGCGCACTATGGCCTGTCGTCCAAGGACGCCATGGCACTCATGCTGCTGGATGGCGGAGGCCGCGTGCAGTACTACTACGATGTTGTCGATGCCTTTGAAGCGCGCCTTCTTCGCCTTCGCAGCGACGCTGCCGGGCGTGATCAGACAGCGCAGCGATCCTTCATCGCCAACTGGGTTCTGCATCAGCTGGGCCGGCTGACGTCCGAGCGCAACGCCAACTTGAGCGAGACCCGGGGCAACGACCTGGAAATGACACCCGAGGGTCGTTGCCGCATACCCGTAGATGCGCTGGCCGACATCCTCGTGTTTCGCTACCTGGGCCGCATCACTGCCAATGTGGCCAAGGAGCTGCTGTTCGCTGTCTTCCGTGGCGATGTCGGCGACGAAGCTCAGCCGGGCCGCCTGCACTCAACGGTGGAGGCAGCGATTGAGGATGGCGGACTCTGGTTCAACGAGATATCCGAGGCCGAATACCGCGAACTGGCCGTGCGCGCCATGGAGGGCGAGGAGAAGACACTGAAGCTGTTCGTTGCGCCGAAACGCTATCCGCAGGGCAAGCTGCAGTTCTTGATGGGCAAGCTGCTGCGGCTGGGGCCTGAAGGCCGAACAGATCCGCTAACCGCGGAAGTGGCTATGAAGTCAGCAATCGAGGAGTATGTTGCCAAGGTCGAGGCAGAAAATGTTCACAACAGGAGTTTGGACAAAGGTAAATAGCCTCATATGTTCATAACTATTTTTTAAAAAAGGCAAAATATATTACATGAATTCCGTTCAAGTCTAGTAACGGTTTATGTCTGCAAAAAACGACATTTTACTGCTAGAAACAGGCACCTTTCTACTACGAAATGTTTATTGTAGATGTGTGTGTGTTTATTTTACAGCGAATAAACACACACACACCTCCACAATTTTCATGTCATTTTGAATGTGGAAAGTGACCATTGCTAGATGGCAAAAAACCGACAAGAACAGGATTCGAACCTGTGCGACCGAAGCCATATGATTTCTAGTCATACCCATTAGACCACTCTGGCACCTTGTCCTATGTTATGCACTTGCTTAGTAAATCGCGTTATATTGACCGAGCCGCACCGATAAGGGATCGGCGCTGCCAGCCTGGTCGGCGAGTAGATGAGTAAAGCGCTTTCAAGTACTGTTGCTTCTGTTTCTGACGTATGCTCCTGCTCCTTCAGGTATGGATACTCCTACGTGGCTTTCCCACTGAAAAAGCCCATTCAAGCATCACACATGACCAGGCTGTGGAATGCGGAGTATGGACTGCAGAATATCCGCCTCGCTGCTGCAATTCTGGAGGGCACCGAGTACTCGCTCTCGGCGTTCTGTCGGAGAAAGGTACGGAGTACATCGTACCATACCTGGAGACCTGGACCCCGTGTCTCCTGGTGTGGAGCTTTCGACTTTAGTGTCGCCGGATGCGAAGTATGGAGAGTCCGAAAGTATGAGGCGGCAACGGCGCGTGCTAGTCTGCCCGCCCACGAGTAGTCTGGCCTGCTTCGGCCGGCCTAGGCGCCCTGAACCTCCGCCAAAGGGGCTACGTCGTGTACACCACGAAGAGAGTCGCCGCCATCAATCTAGAAGAGCGAGTCTTTGCAAGGCCTTTTGTCTTAAACGAGGTCCTGCGGGTGAACAAAAGCTGCGAGAACTTCTCCAACAGAACAAATACGGGGTGTGGGATACTTTCTCTTGTGCGCGGGGTAGGTAGCTGTATTATTGCTGGTTGTTCTTTCCTTTCATGCCTGGTCCACTCATTTTTCAGGTGATGCTGACCTCCATGTCATCGCTTCTTGGTGGCGGTCTGGAGTGGATTGACCCGAAAGCTTACGTAGCTTGTCAGACGGGAATTCCCTTTTAAAGCGTAGCGTAGTGGACGGAGCCTACCCCAGAGCAGTGCTTGTGGGGTAATCTCCGCTTTCTCCGCGCGCGACCGCGGTGACATTGCCTAATTCCAAATTTCGTGCGAAAAAGACATACTGCCAAGCTGCTGGAGTCTCTTGGCATTGTTGGCTGACAGCTTTCTTGCACTCATGTGAGCAGTTACCTCGGATATAATAACTAGCGAGAGCGGGAAACAGAATACGACGTATGGCTGAAAATAAAGGGATTGGCGAGTACTTCTGCATGCCATGCCAAGACCGAAATATTGTCTGCCAATGCCGTATTGTTCTTAGTGGCCAACCTAAGCTCGTGATTGGGAAATATACGACATGACAGGACAGCTGCTCGTATGAGAAGAACGACTGTGTACTAGCATGGCTGTCAGAGTCAGAACACACACGCATACGGCACAGAAAGCACACGTGCTTACTTTGAGGAATTCTTCATGTTTGTCTATTAATAACAGTAACATGTCGTAATCAGGTAGGACTTCAATAAGCTAAGCCGCCTTAGATCTAGAAGTTCATCTAAATGTAATGTTGCCTCGCGATAGAATCTAAAGAGTAGAGATCTGGAGATGCTTGTTGTACAAGTACTCCGTACGGAGTAAGTCTTCGTATCCCCATATTAGTGGGTAAAATACAGGGATATAAACCAATCAAGCACCTACTTTTGCCACTAGAGATATTCCACCAAGCAAAGCCTATTTTGGTAGCAACTTGCGCGTGCCAGGTGTCAGCAGATCATGCACAACATAGCTCTCGTACGAGTATGGAGTACTTGCAGAGACTCGGCGTCGGCATGTTACAAAGGCGATGCGGAAAGAGGAGAAGGCAAAGGGTACGGGGAGTTAATGAGAAAGGCAGCTAGACGGCATAAGGTAGCGACGATACGGAGTAAAGCACAGCGAATGTAGTATATTAAGAGCGTTCCGCTGTTATTTTGCCATCCAGCGCCTGACTATTGTATAGGGCTGTACGTTTGACGGGAGAGCCTCCTTCTGCCTCAAGCACCTTACAAAGGTGACGAATTCAACTTCCCATACATACCTAACCCCTACAAACCGCTACCATGGCTGGAGGCGTCAAGAAGCCGGTGAACGTGTTCCGGCTGAAAAACCTCGGCGAGCCTCAAGGGGTATTCAACTGGCGTCTTTGGTTCGCTGTGTTTTCCTTCGGCTTGCTCGGTGCGGCTCGCGGCGTGGATGAAGGCCTGATCTCAGGTGCTTTCAACAGCAAGGACTTCCAGAAAACTATACATTACTCTACATATTCCAAGGTGGAACAGGCCAATATCAAGGCCAATGTTAGTTCCATGGTGCAGATTGGCAGCGTTGGCGGTGCGCTTATCGCCTTCATACTGTGCGACCGCATCGGCCGCATCTGGGCAACACGTCAGCTGTGCCTGGTCTGGATCCTGGGCATCGCCATCTTCCTGGGCAGCAACGGCAGCCTGGGCGCCATCTACGCGGGCCGCTTCATCGCTGGCCTGGGCGTAGGACAAACGCCCGTCGTCGGCCCCATCTATATTGCGGAGATCGCACCGGCGTCGGTCCGGGGCCTCTGCACTTGCATCTTCACCGGCTTTGTCTATCTCGGCATCGTGCTTGCCTACTTCACCAACTATGGCTGCCAGGTCAATCTCGGCGACACCTCGCACGTCCGCTGGATGGTGCCGACATCGCTGCACATCATGTTTGCCGGCATCATCTTCTTCCTCATGTTCCTACAGTACGAGTCACCCCGGTTCCTCGTCAAGCAGGGCCATCCCGACAAGGCGCTGCAGGTGATGAGCAGGCTGCGCAACCTGCCGCCAGACCATCCATATGTGTTGAACGAGGTGACCGCCATTGAGATGCAGCATCACGAGGAGTGCGAGGCCACTCGAGGCTCCGGCTGGACAGGCATAATCAAGGAGATGTTCCTCGACGCGCGCAACCGCTACCGCTTGTACCTAGCCTGCGGTGCCCAGATCATGAGTCAATGGAGTGGCGCAGGTTCCATTACCATTTACGCTCCGGACCTCTTCAAGCTTCTTGGCGTCACCGGCACCAACGAGGGACTGCTGGTGACCGCCGTTTTCGGTATCGTCAAGCTCGTGGCCGCCCTCCTGTGTGCCTTGTTCCTCGTTGACGTCATCGGCCGCAAGCGTGCACTTCTCACGGGCATCACGTTGCAGGCTATTGCCATGATCTACATTGCTGGTTTCCTGACGGGCGTGCCGCAGCTCGGCGTCGACGATAACTACGAGCTCAGCAAGTCTGAGCTTGGTCCCTCGCGCGGTGCCATCGCCATGATCTATATCTCCGGCTTCGGCTGGGCTCTCGGATGGAACAGCATGCAGTACCTTCTCACGGCTGAGCTCTTCCCATTGCGCATTCGTGCCGCTTCCACCTCGATCGCAATGGTCCTACACTTTGCCAACCAATACGGAAACTCACGTGCCGTCCCTAATATGCTGCTGCCTGTCAGTGACGGCGGTATTTCTCCTCGGGGTACCTTCTGGTGCTTTGCGGCGGTCACCATCCTCGGTGGCTTCTGGGTCTGGCTCAGCATTCCCGAGACTGCAGGCCGCAGCCTCGAGAGCATGGACCGTCTCTTCGACCTTCCGTGGTACCGCATTGGCCGCTATGGAAATGCAGATGCCGAGCTACAGGATGCCAATGCTGCTGCTGCTTTGCAGCTGAAGAATGAGGAGGCCGGTGTTGCCGATGTCTCACACGCGGAGCGCAAGGAGGATGTGTAGCTATTATGAGCTTTTCTCACTGATTTGGTAGTCTTTTACGGATGGAGTTCTTAAATGTATTGAATTTTTTAAATATACTGTGTGCAGTCCTACAGTAAATGCAACACCATGGTAAATAGTTTGGCAACTGTGATATCTTTACTAGATAGACCCGTTGGTTCATTTGATGATCCGATTTCTGGCACAATAATTTGCTTTGGTGCTGCCCAGGAATAATTTTAAATCAACAATTAGGGTGCATACTGATGCCGTCACGAAGAGCAGCACCTACTCCCTTAGCAATACGAATTCTACGCAATACGCCAAAGCCGAGCTGATCAGACGCGGATAAGAAGTAGACAGCTTCATAAACCACGGTAGACAGGCAACCGGAAGCTGCCGAAGACCTTAGTCTTGATGATACCGCTTGTACATCAGATTTTACGAATAATTGTTATCACGAAGTGGCGATATTCTGGCTCGTACAGCTAAAGAAGTCAATTTATACATTCAAAGGCCTCGCGCCTTGTTGAACTCATCAACTACTTCCCTCGTAGCCTGGATTATCTCAATGCATCCAGGTGAGTCGGAATGGCAGCACAGGCTCACAGGATAATCTTTGACTGGAAGGTCAACTACCTCCCCCGTCACCGCAGTTACTGTCCCATCGAACAGCTGCTGTCGCACATGAGCCTTGACATCTTCAGATTTCCACGGTTGCTTTTTGCGGTCGACAATTAGTGACCCGTCCGCACGGTACTTCACATCCCCATAGAACTCGGCCCAGAACTGGAGGCCAGCTTCCTTCGCAGCTGTTTCCATATGGGTTCCCGCAAGACCGAAAACGGGCGTCCCCTTGGGGACACCAGCCCACACAGCACGAGCTACCTCTAACTCTCGAATCATCATACCATACAGTATACCATGCGGCTTCACATGGTGCAGTACAAGATTCTCGCGCGCCAAAAAGGCTTGTAGGGCACCGACTTGATAGACAATGTTGGAGGTGTGCTCCTCTGCCGAGAGTCTAATTTCTCGACGTCCGAAGCCTTGGACATCTGGGAGGCCTGGGTGGGCGCCAACTTTGACGCCGTTCTCCTTGCATAGCCGCACTGTTTCGGCCATGATGAGCGGGTCACCAGCGCTATAGGACATTAATATGCCAAACTTTTCTCTGCAGGTGCGAGGCAATGCATACTGAAAACCGCAGGCGACATTGGCAATATCGATCATTGGCAACAGCTTTTCGTCTGGACCGCAAACATAATTGCCGTAGCCTTCGCCCATGTCAACATTAATGAGAACTTTATGTGGTGTGGGCGCCATCGTGTCGAGTGAAGCATTTGCCACGACAGCTTTGAAACAATCTGGGTTACGATGTAGACCGGTACTAGGCTAAATATCAGAGACATTCACTTTAAAATTACCACTTCAATAAGGTGTACTTGATAAGAAGTCCATAGGACGGCTCAGAAAGACACTAAGATAAAAGAACCCCAATTACCGACCTGTTGTGGAGCAAAGCGCGATCTCGGAGTACTCCGTACCTATCTTCGTAGCTTCTCTCGCAACCTACGGAGGACGAAGCAATACCGAACTTGCAGTGCTTTAACGGGTCCGCTTTACTGGGCCAAGATGCTTGGATTCTCGTTGATACGCTACATGCCCATTATTCTCATGTGCATACGAAGTATACTAATTACAATCCCTTGGCCTCGGGTGTTAGCAGACCGCGATTTATGATCGCACTGATATCCAGGTCAGATATCTGCAACTTAAAACCACCCAAAACTGCTTATCTTTTGCACGAGCATACAATACGGCATACGACGTAAATCCACTTAAGAACCAGCAGATCATTTCTCAACATAGTTTGACTTGTGATAAGGTACGATATCCGCTGCGATATGATGCGAGCATTGGGGAGGTCTGCGTTTAGGTACAGCTTCCACTGCATATGGCCTGCATGTGTATCGTACGCAAACATATACCCGGGCTTACCAACTTGATATATATCCAATTCCCTTGTTCCAATTTCGGTCGGAAGGGATCCTAGGATGTGTTCGATGTATTATCACTAGTTGCTGTGTCTGCTACTGCTGAAGACACCACCATCATCAATGGGTTCAGGGGATGTCTTCCAGGTTGAGCCGCCCCTCTCTCAGGGAGTCGGTTATGGCATTGTCGTGGGCGTCGGCGCTGCTTTCGCAGTTGGCATGTCAATTCTCTCGTGGATTCTCAGTCGGTACATGGGCGAAGTGCAGGATTCGGAAATGTTTATGACTGCCAAACACACCGTCAAAACGGGTTTGACGGCATCCGCCGTCGTATCGTCCTGGACTATTGCCACTACGCTTCTAACAAGTACAACCTATGGATATCTTTATGGAATTTCTGGCCCCTTCTGGTACGCAGCTGGTGCGTGCGTACAGATCCTACTGTTCTCAGTTGCGGCCGTCGAGCTCAAACGCAAAGCCCCGAATACCCAGACCTTTTTGCAACTTGTTAAACTGCGATATGGCTCAGCTGCTCATCTGGTCTTCACCGCATACTCCTTTGTATATCAAACAATCATCACTGTAAACCTACTTGTTGGTGGGTCTGCAATTTTTGCGTCTGTCACTGGCGTGAATCGAGATGCGATATGCTTTCTTTTCCCCATAGGCGTTGTTATATATACGCTTATGGGTGGCATTAAGGCAACCTTTATAACTGACTGGGTAAGTCCTGATAGCTTCATGGCAATTCTCTCTCTTTTTCAGTTTTGAGAAATGGATCACTAATCTGGCACAGGTGCACACCGTGATTATCTACGCTATTATGCTCACTGCTCCCTTTGTGTTTTACGCCAGTTCTTCCATTACAGGGTCACCGTCTAGTGTTTGGGAACTTCTCAAGAAAGCTGCTACTCTTCACCCGATCGACGGAAACGCCGGGGGCGAATACTTGACAATGCGCTCAGAGCAAGGCGGCTATGTTGGCCTTGTATTTATCGGCGCTGGGTTTGCCGCCTGCGTTGACAGTCAGCTCTTCCAGAAAGCCATCGCTTCTGATCCACGAAATACATCAACCGGATACATAATTGGAGGCCTGGCATGGTTTACGATTCCCTTTGTGCTTGCCAGCACATTTGGTCTTGCAGCGGCTGCCTTGGAGCAGCTACCTCAGTGGCCGACTTATCCGAACCGAATGAACTCGTACGAAGTTTCATCTGGTCTTGCTATGCCATATGCAGCTATGACACTCATGGGAAATGGCGGTGCGGTGGCAGTTCTTCTGATGATCTTCATGGCGGTTACTAGCGCAATGTTATCAGAAACGGTTGCCACTACAGCTTTGATCACATACAACATATACCAGTCTTACTTCTATCCAGAGGCGGGCGGTCGTCAACTCCTGAACTTCTCCCATTTCATCACTGTTGGATTTGCTATATTCACCTCGGGAATTGCTGTTGCTTTTAACCACGGCGGCTTCAGTGACGGCTTTCTTATCACTGCAATTGGAATTTTTGTGGATAGTGCCATTGTGCCGATGGCATGTACAATTATGTGGAAAAAAACAATCGCGGCTTGCAGCCATTTCGGTCCCTCTGATATGCTCCGCGGCTGGGATCATCGCCTGGTTTTTGACTGCCTACACACATTTAGGGGTGATCACCATCGACTCCCTAAATTCAAACTTGCCATTGGCAGCAGGGAATATCATGGCCTTGACGGGTCCACTGCTCATGACTCCCATTGTCACCTACTTACGACCGGATGACTTCGACTGGGCAATATTCAGAAATAGTGGGAAAGTCGATGGTGCGCATACTACATCAGCAATAAACGACCCAGACGGCACTGTGCCTGCTACTACTGATTTTGAACAGAGTAGCCACAATGTTGAGAATGACAAGATATTGTTGAAATCCCGGGATAGAGCACTTTATGTCTCCGCGTTTCTTACTTTGTCTCTGGTTATCCTTTGGCCAATCCCAATGTACGCCTCAAGCTACATCTTCAGCGAGGGTTTTTTTACTGGTTGGGTTGTATTTCTCTTTCTCTGGGCATTTTCTGCTGCTTTGGTGATTACTCTGTTACCTATCTGGGAAGGGCGGAACGCGGTGATCTTGCTTTTGAGATACATTGTCGGCAACCAAGATATGGCACCGTCAATGAGGACACCAAGGCAGGACGAGTGCATTGATGGGACTGTTGTGGATTCCTCGGAAAAGGTTACCGGCACTCGGGTCGTTGCCGAGAAGGTCTAATAGGCAGGTAATATATTCGGCTTCTGGGCTCGCTCCAAGAAGCAAAAAGCAATGAAACTGTATGCATTGGCCCATGGCGGTAAGGTGGAAACCCTGTGTTTTCGTTTCAATCTAGGGGCTATAAATGCATAAAGTCGCCGCCGGTATAACCACGTGTATGTAATAGGCTTTGTCTTCTGAGTATTTGCGGATAAGATTTCACTCTACTTTTGCGCATTGAAATTCGTATTACGACAACTCTCGGAGTAACACTCCATACAGATTAGGTAGAGCTATGCACGCTTTGCTTGGTAGAGATAGGAAGAATGTACGGAGTACTTTACTTTACTACTTACACTTGTACACCTTTGTGCAAATTGTACTTCTCCGGTACCGCGAGATAAGAAAGGTGTAATCCTTGGCGATTGTAGATCGCCAACGATCTTAGGACGAGCCATTATCGGCGTATAATATGAACCCCTCGTCGTTGTCTACATAACCCCTTATCATCATCAGCATCGTCAGTGAATTGACTTCTAACGGCACTATACGCGGTCATATGTGCACAATGGAACACTTGAAAGCAGTTCTGATCGCTAATCGCGGTGAAATTGCCTGTCGTCTTATACGGGCTGCAAAGTGAGCGTTGTTGCCAAAACTGTATGTTCTTTTCCTAATTGCTAAACACATGTAGATCCCTCAATATTCGCACAGTTGCGATCTTTTCAGAGCCTGATAGCGAGTCTCTTCACGCATTATCAGCCGACGAATCACACCTCTTAATAGGCGAATCGCGATCAGTCTACTTGGATGGGTAAGTTTAATTTAACGGCAATAGTGCGCTCTTCGTTGTCCAGCTTTTGGCTAACACTTTGAAGCGACCAAATTATCGCTATATCGAAAGAGCATAAAGTTCAAGCTATCATCCCCGGGTATGGATTCCTTTCTGAGCACACAGGGTTTGCTCGCTCTGTAGCTATGGCTGGTCTACTATTCGTGGGGCCGTCCCCAGAAGCAGTAGAATCCTTCGGCCTGAAGCACCGTGCTCGTGAACTCGCCTTGTCAACCGGAATACCAGTTGTACCTGGTACAAAAGGTCTATTGGGTACAGAAGCCGCTGCTGTCGCGGCCGCAAAGGAGATCGGTTACCCAGTAATGTTGAAAGCTACCGCTGGTGGCGGCGGCATGGGGCTACTGGTTTGCGAAGATGAATTCCAAGTTCGCGAGAATTTCCAGTCTGTCCAGTCTCGTGGAGAGTCCCTCTTCAAGAACTCGGGTGTATTTCTTGAGAGATACTATCCTGATAGTCATCACATTGAAGTGCAGATTTTTGGGAATGGCAAAGGCAAAGCCATCAGCATCGGTGAGCGCGAATGCTCAATTCAAAGACGACATCAGAAGGTTGTTGAAGAGTGTCCAAGCCCATTTGTGACCCTAAAGCATCCTGATCTACGCGAATCATTGACAAACTGCTCGGTCCGCCTCGCAGAGAGTATAAAGTACGGCTCCGCCGGAACAGTGGAATTCTTGGTGGACGACCACACTGGCGACTTTTTTTTTCTGGAGATGAATACGCGCCTTCAAGTGGAACATGGTATCACAGAGCTATGCTTTGGGGTGGACCTGGTCGAGCTTATGCTGCGACAAGCAGATGCCGAGATTGGAGGTCGGGGTGGGTTGACGGCTGATGAGCTGCAGCATCTGCAACTGTCGTGCATCAACCCGAAAGGCCACGCTATCGAAGTACGCGTGTATGCAGAGAATCCGGCCCAGAATTATGCCCCAAGTCCTGGCTTACTCCAAGAAGTTTCATGGAATAATAAGCCTGGTACTCGCATCGACACTTGGGTGCGGCCTGGAATGACCATCAGCTCGGAATATGATCCTCTACTGGCCAAGATCATGTACCACGGGGACAGCCGAGATGAAGCGATTGAAGGCATTGCAGAAGTTCTACAAGAGAGTACTATTTGTGGACCACCCGTTAATATCGACTTTCTCCTTGCCATCATTCAAGATGGGAAATTTCGGAGCGGTCAAACGATGACCAAATTCTTGGAGACTTTTGATTTTGTGCCTTCGGCAATTGACGTTCTCTCCGGTGGCTCGTACACCTTGATTCAAGATTATCCCGGCCGTCCCACTGTTGGTCATGGCTTTGGACACGCAGGCCCAATGGATCCTATCGCCTTTAGGGTGGCCAATATTCTCGTCGGAAATCCGGAGAGTACTGAAGGGTTGGAAATCACTTTGACCGGCCCAGATCTTCGCTTCCTCGGCGATGCGGTTGTGGCTCTTTGCGGGCCTTATGTGCCAGCATGCATTGATGGCAGTGAGTTTCCCCAATGGACTCGTGTTTATGTTCGAGCTGGACAGAAACTGAGCATTGGAAAGATGCCTACACAGTGCCGTGTATATCTCGCGGTATATGGCGGCTTCACGAATGTGGTGTCGTGGTTCGGGAGCAAGTCGACAAATCCGATGGTTACAGTTGGTGGCTACCAGGGTAGACAGCTTCGAGTGGGTGATTTCCTGCGCATTGTGGAATCTTCCAATATACCAAAAGAGCTGAGTCTTACCAATGTGGTCATATCGATCCCACCTCAGAAGCTTCCTCATTATACGAGCGATTGGCACATCGAAGTCGTGTCTGGGCCGTACGAGACTGGTTACCTCTCTGAAGCCGACGTTGAGATGGTCTACTCTACACAGTGGAAAATAAGTCACAATGCAGCTCGCCGTGGTATTCGTCTTGTGGGACCTCGACCCGAGTTTGCCCGAAAGGATGGTGGTGAGGGCGGCAGCCACCCAAGCAATGTCATCGAGTACGGCTACCCGCTTGGAGGGCTCGATTGGACCGGTGATGAGGGTGTTATATTTCCTGTCGATTGCCCTGATTTCGGAGGTTTCATCTGCAATCTAACAATAACCAAGAGCAATCTATGGAAAGTTGGCCAATTACGGGCAGGCGACCACGTTCAATTTCATCGAGTTTCTCTTGAAGATGCTTTGAAGGCACGAAGAAGGAACGAAGGTTTTCTTCAAGGCCTGAAGTCTGCCGTGCATGTCGCAGCAAAGGATGGAGTGGCGATTGGAGAGTTCGAGTCATTCGACAGCATCACAATTGGACCGGACTCAGCTAATCCAGGGCAAGATCTCATTCGCTTTCTCGAGGCCAACTCCAGCCGTCCTGCTGTTTCATACAGGGCGGGTGGCGATGATTACGTTCTAGTAGACTACGGCGACGGTCGGTCTGACCTCAACCACAAATGCAGGGCAACAGCACTGAAACGGGCCCTTGAAGCATCGGATGGCGTGATTTTCGCAAACAGACAACAAGGCGGTGCAATATTCAATACAGTAGGCTGTGGAAACTCGCTTGCTATATTCTATGACGGTCTTCTGTTGCCTCGCGATGATCTCATTTCCAAACTTGTCTGTCTCGAAGAGACACTTGGTGACATGTCGTCAGCAAAGTTTCCCAATCGACACTTCCGGCTCCCTCTCACCTTTACGCACACCAAGCTTACAAATGCTCTGGAACGATATATGAGCAATCAACGGTCCATTGCAACATACCTTCCAGATCCTATGAAGTTTGTTGCGGAGAATAATGGTATGACTGTTGATAAACTAAAGTCTATGATACTGAGTCTCGAGTCCGTTGTCATCGGTGTCGGTTTTTTTATGGCTGCCGGTTGATCCCCGAGATCGGATTTGCTCTCCCAAGATGAACCCGAGTCGGACGTACACGCCAGAGGGAACCTTCTCCTACGGAGGATCAGCTATCGCCATCTACCCAGTTGATAGCCCGGGTGGCTATATGTTGTTGGGTATGACTATTCCGGGAGTAGATGTATTTGGACGAAAACAAGGATTTGGTCCGGACCGGCCGTGGTTATTCGAGGACATGGACAGTGTCAGTTTCTACGAGGTCAGCGAGATCGAATACGACAAGAAGATGGCAGACTTCAAAGCTGGAAGGTATGCGCTTGAGATGGTAGAAGGAGTCTTCGACATGGCTCAACACAACAAGTTGCTGCTTGATGTCAGCGCTGAAGCCAAGGAGCTTCAAGCACGGCGTGTCCTTGCACAGGAGGAGATGGCACTGCGAGAGAAAGAATGTAAAGTGGCGTGGCTTGCAGAAAAGAGCGCCGACGAAACAAGTGAAGACGAGCTCCTCGCACTTTTGGATGGTACGTTACTACACGAATTCATGGCTGCACCCAAACTTCATCTGTGACTTTGCTAATAAATTACAGATCCAACAATACACGCTATCGAGGCGCCAGTGAATGCTAACATGTGGAAGGTGTTAGTTCATGAAGGGGATACTGTGTCAGCGGCACAGACAGCACTGATCTTGGAGGCTATGAAAATGGAAATCAACGTAAATGTTGATCCTGAGCTGGCTGGCGGTACAGTGGTCAGGACGCTAGTGAAACCAGGCGACACTATCGAAAGCGGTGCGAAAGTGGTGCTTGTGAAAGTGGCACCTCCTGGTACGTAGAACTGAAATATTATTTTAAATGGTGGAGTAAGAAAATTATTCTGGGCAGCTCAGTGTTGCAGGTATTGCACCATTTTCGCCAGGAAAACCTTCCGGTGAAAGTGGCAAGGCTTTCCTGGCTACGCCGTCAAACTCTCTCGCCGTCTTTTTACTCTCTGGCGTCCACCAGGCAACCAAAAAACGGCACTCCTAAAAAGCTCCAATGAGTTTTAGAGCCCAGCTAGTAGTTAAACAGTCTAATCTAGTCAACGATAATTCCTAACTCTTAGTACTGGAAGTGTAGAAGTCAGCAACTCCTCTCCTGGCTCTTTTGGATGAGCCCGAAAGGCTGCACTGGTAACCTGTCTAAACTAGGTATGAGGGCACATCAGGTAGGGTTGGATATGACGGCATAAAATGCGACTATTTTCTTCAGATGTTTTACGTGAAATTGCCGTAAGCGTCACAATGAGAGTTTGATCTGACTGATGAGTTTTTAGGACCACCATGATCTGTGACGATCCCAGAAAATGTTGATGTGTATTCGGCAAGTGTGGCCATAGAGTCTCTGCACGCAAAAACCATCTTAGGGCAAGGCTGGGTCACATGACCTGACCCGCATAAACATCCGAGCCGCTTTACCCGTAAGCCCATATTTTAAGCTTAAACCCTTTCCTTTTTTGTCGTTGTCGTACGTGTCCCACGCTTACGCTCGTCGATCACAGTTCACTTCGCGCTCCTTGCAAGGCTTCTCTTTTACCTCCTTCCCCCTCCTTGCCTCATTGTTAGCTCGGGGAGTGTATTCCTCAGCCGCTCATCCAAGCTTGGTTGGAGCCACGGATTCACAATAAAGCGGGCACTGTGGATTTTTCTTCTCTCGAATGAGCGGCTGAGGAATACACTCCCCGAGTTTACAACGATGGAAACGAAGTCGCAAGAACTCCTGTCCGAAAATCTAGGTCCGCTTGTTCGAGCTGAGTCTATGTAAACTTCGTCGCACTGGTAAGGTGCAAACTGAGCTACGAGTACAGGCAGCATTTGCTGGCCAGGGCCGAATATTTCAATAAGGATCGGCCGCGGCATGGCAAATGCAGCGGAAATACAGGCCGACGATATGTTCAGGGCTTCCTCCACCACGGCGACGACTTCGACCCTGGCGCCTTCCCTAGCCATAACACCCGCTGAGCCCAGCAACATGCCCACCGAAGATGATCGAGAGGTCGCCGTACCCGAAAGTACAAATGAGCCTGCGCATGGCGCAAAAGCACCCATTTGTGCTATCTTGGACATTCACCTTGGTGGCGAGACAACAAAAAAAGCATGGCAAAGAAATCCGATGCTGTGGGAACTAGAGACAAAAGCGTCTGACCCAGTGATGCAGGATCCGTACTGGACACCACAGAGTTTTACAGTCCTGCCAGTTTTTCATGCGACACTAGCTCGGTGACGACGCAGTTGCTTTCCGTATTGCCCTTTCCAATCTCTACACCCCCCCCCCCTCCATTCTTGATGGCAACGTGGAAGAAAACAAAGTTGCACCCAACGCTCGCGGTCTACCAGTCGCCTAGACAGGCTTCAGCCCATTCAGATTTTTTTATTGGCCGCTTTTGGTGCTGAGGTCTTGACCAACGTTCCTGGTCCAACGCCAAGTGCGAGTATGTTATATTCGAAAACCTGTCTCCGAGAAGCACCGGTTCCTACGCACAATTGCTGCGGCATTTTCTGCTGCAACTTTACCCTCGACGGTCAGCATTGGGTTCATACACCATGCTGGCGAGCATTGCAGACGATTGGACAAGGTACATGCACACGAATAAAGTTTCTCTCGCACGGTAAGTATACAAAAATAAACGCCGGATGCTGATTTCCTCAATTGCTAATCAGTGTCTTGCTCATACAGTGACATCGTAAGCAACACGTCAACAGCGCCAGTATGGTCAATGCTAGCACACTTTCACGGGCAGCCATCGGGGACTACATGGCCATATTTTATTCACTGCTCTGAAATCAGCATGCAGGATTTAATGCTATTGCAATTCACAAATCAAACCTGGCGCAGTGTTTGGTATGGAAATGGTATCTAAGCAGGAAACGAGGGCGTTACAAGATCATGTCAGTATCTCTCAGGATCGCGCGCAGTGTGCTGCGCTGTCCCGTGGGGCGTTTCCGGTGGTGTCCCGATCCTGAGAGATACTGACAAGATCTTGTACCGCCCTCGTTTACTGCTTCGCCCGCCGCAATCGACACGAAAGAAAAGTACACCCAATCAATGTACGCAATGCGAAAAATCCCGTCCGACTCCATTGGATGGGTGGAGAACTGGCAGGCGACAATGACATCCTATCGCAATAAGCAGCTCCCAGAAGCCCTTAATTCCTCGTCGTCGTGGCCGGGCTTGGCCGCCAATATCAAGAACGTACTTCCGCAGTGGGAAAACTACAAAACCGGCAAGCTTTTGAAGATCAAACTCTATCTTTCGAACAAGTGGCAAGCGATCCGGTGGGATTGCAAGCCGCTGCATAAGGACTGCAATTTAGGTAGCTGGATTATCTATCTCTAGATCCTGCAAAACGCGGGAAAGGGATGAGGAAATGGTTGCCAATATCCACTGCCTGAGCTTGGTTGTGCCTTCTTCTTGTTTGTCGAACCGTTTCCAAGTCGTTCCAGAGCGTTTAGCGCGGGTTGTGCAAGCCAAGGGATAGGATCATTGTATATACCAAGATGACAACAACGACATTATAAACATCGGCAGGAATTGTTCCGTCTTCTCATACTATGCAATATGTTACTGGTGGTTTTTCCATTATACCGCCACTCTACCCTCCTTTGTCCACTATATTTCTTTTACGTAAACCAAGCAGCTATACCGATGCTGTATGAAAAAAGGCTAATGCAAGTCCAAGATGAGCTGCACGTATCTCCTCTGCCGGAAGACTACATTTTATTGGTAAAATGATTGTAAAACGGTGGAAAGTCTCTGAACTCCCTGGTCCAGTTGCTCCTTCTGAAAGGTTGACATAAGTTAGCAGAGTCCTAGTAAGGGATGTAAGCTTAATATCTCATACCGTAGGATTCGCAAATGACATGCGGAAGTGAGCGGTTCCGGGCTCGGCGCCTCTCTGTTTCGTTGTTACCATATCTGCGCCCTGCCAGGGGTGGTAATAATACCCGGGGGTCACCAGAACCTGGTTGTGTCAGCTACTGTACTATGAGGCATTGCAGCAGAAATTGATGTGAGTTGGACAATTCATAGCTCACCAATTCTTCAGCCCAAGCCTTCCACAGCTCGTCAGCCAGTTCCAATTCAGGATCCTCGCTACCCGTTGCCTTGATCGTCCCGAAACGGCTCATATCCTTGAAGTAGAACTTTGACCAGAGAAACATTCCAGCTATGGGGTCAACGAAGCTGAAAGCTGGGATGAGATCGCCACCGTTCTGTGATTCGAGGCATGCAACGAATCCTTCCTCGTGCGGCAATGGGGAATTCACTGCCTCTAGTAGCCTAAAGTGTTTGGCAACACTTCCAAGCAACCAATCCCTTCGCATATGGTACTGCGTGCAAAGTTTCTGCATCCAGCCCAGGTAGCCCTGAATCTTCCACTTGTTAAGCAAAGCAAGGCAGAACGCTTGGCTTAGACCTGATGGATCCTGAGTTTCGACCTCAGTTGCTCGAAGTAGCCGCTCCGTGAACATGGGATTTGCAACGAAATACCCCAATCGCAGCCCGGGAAATATGGTTTTGGAGAAGGATTCTAGTCGAATAACCCGACCCTGGCGATCAAGTGACACGAAGGATGGCACGAGACGCTTGAGAAAGTCATCCGTCGAAACAGCGGGCGATTCTTCCAATACTTTTCCCAACTCGTAGTGCGGATATTGGAGAAAGAAGTAGGGATCATCCTCAACAATGATTATATCTTTGAATTTAGTAAGTTTGCGTCAATCGTTATACCCAGTCTTATCGTCGATGGTGATCTTTATTTCATGGCAGTCCAGTAAGACCTTTACTGACCGTATTTGACGCAGATTTCATAGATGTCTTTACGTCTCTGTGCGCTTATGGAGAGTCCAGTGGGGTTGGACCCAACAGAGACAAGATACAGCCTATGGTGTGTTAGCGGGCATTGATGGCAGTGACGATTTCGATGCCACTCACACTCTTGGTCGCTTTCCAACTCTGCCAGATGACTCCCAGCCGGTCAATAGAGCCTCTAAATGATCCGCACTCATCCCCTCTGAATCGGCATGAACCGGGACGGATTTTATGCCAGAGGAAACCCACATTGCCTGAGCAGAGGGGTACGTAAATTCTTCAACAAAGATATGATCACCTTCTTCGCAAAGTAGCCCTATAACCTTAGCCCAGGCGTTTGTGTTTCCCGGGTGCAGAAGGCATTCGTATTGATACAGAGGTTTGTGTACGCAATCTGTTAATTCCCGTGCCATGGCAAGCAACTCAGGGTGACCAGCCCCACTTCCTATGATTTCAAACTTCAATTTTTGCAACACAGATGATGATCTCTGCACGATGTCTGATAGAAAGGAAAATACGTACCATATTGAAGGAAGGGGGTAATGTCCAACGTAAGAGAGCCAGCAGAGCGCTGAAGAGACAGCGTAACGAGGTCCTCTCCAGACCTCGTTACTGTCGGATCGCTTACAATTGGTGCGAAGGGAGTCGGGCAGGTAAACTCGCAAGACTGAATTGGAAAGAGAGAAGGGTGCGGGAGGCCTAAGGAGGTGCTCATTAGCCTTTCGACATTATTTCAATCGCAGTCAAACGCACCTCCGGCAAGACTGATCATTCCATCAACGCCCATATACTTGATTATTTCCTTTAAAGGCGAAGGGTGACGAGATTGGCTTTTGGTGTTAAGGTGATGCGACAAGTCAATTGCCTCTGCCAGGCCGGCAACCTTCGAAGTATTCCCCATAGTCGGTATTATCAATAGATACTTGCCTACAGCCGTTCTTCTTCAGACATGACCATCCGTCAATCGTCAGGGCAAGTGGTCTTTATCAGGATTCCCTAACCTGTGTTAGGTCTTCCAGAACCCTACTCAGTGTCCCACATTTATCGTATTGTGCGGAACATCCACGCTTAGCGATGCCACCGGCCCGGGAGCGGAACCGATAAATTGTTATTCTACTCCGTAAGTAGCAGCCGCATGTACGATCCACAGATAAGAGCGAATACCTATGAATTTTGAGATAGCACCCAATTTGTACACAGGGAAGCAAATATATTTGGAGCTTCAGCATGCCTTTGAGCTTTATTGGCAACGCAGTAGTTGTGCCAAAATTATGTATGCTCGGTATGGTGACCACTTTGGTTGATCCAGATTTTATGGGTTGCTAACTACGGGAAAAGCTCACAGATAGTTGCATGATCGTCTTACTTGATCTTACTTCGTTGTATTCTACAAAGAGACAAGATGGAATGTACATCTAGCATTTATCTAGTCACACTCTCTGACGCCATAACTAAACATCTCGTTTGAAGGGGCAGAGTTTTTCTCTCTGAGCTTTGATGCTGACTCAATGCCTGCAACAGGTAGACGGTATTCATAGTTTCTGCCTTTCCCGGGGGCCGAGTCGCCAGGGACTGGGTAGGGGAACGGCAAGTATTCAGGGAGCAGACCTAGCTGTGACAGTACTGTGCCTTGATCCCACGCGATATGCTCATGGTACAAACGATCGCCACGAATGTTGACGACGGCAGTGAAAGGGATTTCAACCTTTTTACCCGTCGGTGGAATACCCGGTAGCCTAAAGGTGTTTTGTCAATACCGTCATTGCATTTCAACTTGGGCATAGAACTTACATCCAGTCAACGAAGCTGTCATGAGTGAATTTATAGACAAACTCATCTATTACACGGTCGATGCCTATCGTACGACTGACAAGCTCCAATTCTGTATCGGATGAGTTGTTGAAGATGAAATGGTCTCGATAGAAAGAAGTTAACCGTTGCCGCCCAACACCGCCAGTCAACTATTAAGTATAGTTTAGTAGGAATGGCGAGTTATCAATGCTGTATGAAGGGGAATCTCACTGTAGGAATGTGGTTCACGTAAGGCTCTTGAACCATGGTACTCATGGTGTGCTCAACCGAGCGATCTTCAAACTCGTAGAACGTGTGTTCCTCCCAAATATTTTCAAGATCAAAGTAGGGACCGCGCATGATAGGCTTCATAAAGCTCAGATTTCGGGTGTGAGATACTGCCTCCGCTGCATAGTCAAAGTCTCCTTGAAACGGCGTGGAGAAAAGGTACGACTTTGTACGCGGATAAAAGTAGCAAGTAAGGGTTTCTGTGCGGATCATAGCCTTCTTGCTTGACGTTGGTCCACCGAGATGCTGCATAAGAGGTACAGGCCCAACGGCGATTGAGTCTGTTTCGGATGCGTCTGCATATACAACTGCCGAGACAACGTTTTTAAACGACGATAAAGACTCTGCAACAACATTCCACAATTTTGCATTGTACGCTGATAAATTGATGTCAGCACATCTCTCTATAACGTTCTTTTATAAGTACCCGATCTCCAATTCGGCGTTGGTGGATATCGTTGAAAGTAGAGTACGTACAAATCAGTCCAATGTCCATTTTGGAGTCGCATGCGTCGCACTCGGAAAGAGCCTTGATCGCGTCACGCAGAGCCCCAATGCCATCGCCTATTGCGCGGGCTTGAATCTCTACAACGGCGTAACCCTCTTCCGCCCATTTCACCAGTGGCGATGGAACGCCATCTTTAATAGCCACGGAGTCTGACGTATCGGGGCAAAGAAGGATAAGTCCAGGACCATGACCTCGCCTTGAAAGTGGTTTCAGTAGAGACATTCCGGGACGGACCGACGTGGTATCCGTCCTTGGAAGCGGCGGGGCAGGCGTATTGGACGGAGAAAACATTCTTCATTCGTTGATCTTAGTCTTGTCTATGGGACGTTTGTCGAAGGATTCAAAGTTTGATAACCCGGCAGCGTGGGACTTTTATCGCAACCGCACGGTTATTCAGAGACAGTGGCCGGATCACTTCCTAGCGAGGGGCTATCACCGACAAATAGGAACTCAGACTAATAATAATCTGTAATAGGTTTAGGTACTCCTGCCAAACCGCGCATAGACTATTGGCACTAATATATTAGTGAGCGAGAATACCACGCTCGTACGATGCTATTAGACGGCATTCTAGGATAACGGCCGTACGGATTACGCCGAGGTTAGAAATGCAGTACGTACTTGTACGTAAAATATCTGGTTAGACCTACATTCGTACTTTGATCGTGAACATTGGCTGTTTTCTTATCGCGCCGTTTCATCCATCTGATACCGGTCTAAGATCCGAAGTTCATGCACCTGCTAGTAGTACGCTCGTCGAAACTTCTCGTGATAAGATAGCTTGTATGACTGTGTTCACTGCTTGCATCCCGTGCATTGTGGAAGTAGGCTTGATATAACATACGTACGGAGCAAGATAATGGCAACTGAATTCGCTTCGCCCGTCGACACTACGGGCAAAACGCGTCTCCGCGCTGCTCTTGGAAAACGCAAAAAGACACGAAGGTCCTTGCGTAGGACAATGGCTTGAGTTTCCAGGGTATACTCTGGCAAGAAATGTTGCTCTTTGGGAGAGGATGTATGTTTTATCTTACGGTTTCCGATTCTTTGATTATTAGTGGCCTATTTATGTCGATTGCCAAAAATAGACGGGTGCTGTGCATAAAATAGTGGGTTCTTATGGATGCCGAGCATGGGAAACATTGATGACATTGTAATGTACCTGTAGGTTGCTGCCGTTCCTCCGTCTAGGGTGTCGCCTATTGTGAGAATGCCAGCATTAGAATCGTAGATGCTAAAACGAACGCTTAACTGGGAGCTTATACAGTTATGGTGCCAGTATGTGATACTCCTGTAAGTTTTCTTTTTATTCTGATCTCACCACGGCGCTCCAAAGCAGGCCTAGCCTAATCTTTGAGAGGACGTTAGTAGTCCGAATTGGCAACTGAGATATTGTACTCCGTACACACAGCTCGGACTAGAGGCGATGCGTAATGCTGATGGAACATTGTATTTGACGAAAACGGCATTATCAAACTGTGCAGGCGTCAAAGCAGCACAAATCACAAGAATAAGGTGACCCAAGCATCGGTTCTGCGCACACTTTGTGGCTGACCTTTTGACGTTCGCCCGTAGGAGCTAGAAGTAGAAGACGTTGTCCAGCTTAAGTGGCTTCTTAGAAATCAAAGAGTTGTTAACACCGTACGAGTAGAGTGGTGTCTCCTTCCACGATATGGCACCAAAAGTGGGTCTCCTACGCCTCTTCGTATTAGTCAGTACAAAGTACTACGTCAGAGCAACTTCGTGCAACTTCAACTATCAGCTTCAGAAACAGTAACAGAAAGATGTGCGGCAGATACGTTCTAGCTCTGGTAAGCTTGCCGGACGCATGTGCCGTCCTCTGTTCGCCATGCTGACTGTTTCCCCTTCAACACAGCGATACGGCCAAGTCCGAACCATGCTCGAGGGCAACGATATGCCCTTGGAGGACGCACCGTCAGACGGTGATGATCGTCCCGGCCATTCTGGAGATGAACAGGGACGCCGTGGTGCATTCCGGCCCACGTACAACCTCGCGCCTGGGCACCATGGACTCGTATGTCGAGCTGCGTCGCCTGCCGATGGTGCACGCAGCGAAAACAGCAAAGGCAAAGACGGTGCATCGCGAGGCTCCAAGACGGCCGGCTACACGCTGCAGGCCATGAAATGGGGCCTCGTGCCGTCGTGGACGAAGCGGCAGCCGGACTACGCGACGACGCGGAAGACGATCAACTGCCGCGCCGACTCGCTGGCCCGGGGCGGCATGTGGACGTCGATGCGCGGACGCAAGCGCTGCGTGGTGGTCGCGCAGGGCTTCTACGAGTGGCGCAAGCTGGGCGCCAAAGAACGCGTGCCGCACTACATCCGCCGACACGACGGCCAGCCGCTGCTGTTTGCCGGGCTGTGGGACCGGGTGGCGGTCGATGCTGGGCCGGGGCCTGACGGCGCATACGCGTACTCGTACACCATCGTCACGACCGACGCCAACCGCGCGATGCGCGCTCTCCACGACCGCATGCCGGTGATCTTCGACTTGGGCTCGCCGGCCCTGCGCGCCTGGCTCGACGCGGACCGCACCGAATGGACGGCCGAGCTGCAGTCGCTGCTGCGGCCCTGGCCCGACGACGCCGGCGCCGGCGCCCGGTTCCTGGACATGGACGTCGTCAGCCAGGACGTCAACAAGGCCGGGCGCAGCTCGCCCAGCTTCGTCGTGCCCGTCGCCAGCCGCGCCAACAAGGCCAGCATCGCCCACTGCTTTGCCCAGGCCGCCGAGCGCCCGGCCAAGCGGAAACGAGGCGCCGACGGCCGCGGACCGGCAGAGCCGCGCCAGGCAGAGCCGCGCCAGGCTCCCCAGGCCCGCCAGCGGCACGCGTCGAAGAAGCAGCGCCGGGACGCGAGCGGCAGCCAGAAGATCACATCCTTTTTCGCCCGCGGCAGCGGCTGACGCCTTCCGAGCGCCGCGCATGGCGCCACAATCCAGGGCAGCCTTCCGCCGGCCAGCGCAGTTGCTGGGGCGGGCTCCCCGCCGATCATGCCATTCCGCCACAGTGGCGGTGCATCCTCGTTCCACGGCCCCGCTGCGCCGTCGACGCGTACGAAGAAAGACACGGCAATGCGGGTGGGCCAGGCCTCCATGACCTGTTTACTCGCCAGCGGGAGGCGGGATCGCCCAATGGGAGGGCCGGCGGCGGATGGCGTGCAAGCAGCGGCCATTCGGTGTGCAAGTACTACTGCTACACTACTACGAGTACGTACGACGGCGAGTGCCAGTGCTCCAGCGACTTAAATACAGCAGCGTGTCGGCTCCGCGTCGAGCTCGCCATCCTCGGCTCGTCGTCTGTCTGCCACATCCGCTGCCTCCTCCGATCCCAGACATCGTGTCCTCCTGCTCTTTGCCCGCCTCGCCGTCCAGCCGTCCAGCGTCGTGCGGCAGTCCAGAAGCGTCCTGCGAGTATCTCACTCGTACATCGATTCAGAACAACGGCTTCGCGAGACTCCTGCTGCCATGTCCCCAACCTACACCATGTCGGCACATCTGTGCAAGCAGATCTGCGCATCCTGGCGCGAATCACACCCCGTCCACCGTGCCGCCGGTGAAAAGGACGGCGCCCTCCCGCAACAGCAAAAGTACTTCAGCATCGCCGAGTCGGCACTCCCAAATTGCCCGGCGCCAAACACGAACCCGGCTTTCCTACGGTCCACGCAAAAACGATCCATGGACAGCGATCGAAGCTCGGGAAGCAACTATTAGCCGGCGCTGATATGCGCACGTTGGTTGGGACGCCGGCGTCTACATCATTTGCTTTACATCTCTAGCTCGGGGTTTGGGTGCAGGTCTGGGCTCGCCTTAATGTCGTTCCGATGCTCATCAATATGTACAGAGCCGGAAGCTTGCGGTTTACCACGGAGTTGGGGCTTCCATTTCACAGTCTTCGGCCATTGTTCTTAGTGTCTATCTTAGGGAGCATTGAAACTGCCGTCAGTGTCTTTCACGCCGTGTATCGTGTTGCGTCTACGGAGTACTCGTCTAAACGTATCCTAAACTCTGTACGGAGGTCTCGTCTAGCAAAGACCAGCCGTAGCAGTGGTCTTTTGCCTAGCGTACGCTTTCGTTCTGCTCTGCTTTCTGCTTCGTGTCTTTGTATTGTCTCCCCTTAACTGAGTCCACATCTCTATTGGGCCACATCCTGTGTCAGGAACAGTTCGTCACCGCCGCTGTCCTCGGGAGAGTTGTCTTCGTTCGGCGAGCTGCCCTGGATCCGTCTCTTAGCCTCCAGCTTGTCCTGCTCCGTAATGTCTGTTTCTGCTTTGGGCATATCAGCCTTCCACTGCGGTTCGTTCGGCGCGTGTCCAACCGACATTCCCACGCGGATCTGCAACAAGTTAGCACGCACCACTCAAAAAGCGAACATCTCATGTCAGAGCATCAAGGAGCTTCGTCTTTCTTACCAACGTCTCAAGCGAGATATTCGAGTTCTCCACCAGATCATCGTCAAACTTCATCCGACCTTCCTCGAAAAGAAGCACGATCGTGCTGCCGCCAAACTTGAAGTATCCCAACTCTTCGCCGCGCTTCACGCGCTCGCCCTCCTGTCGGGTGATGACCGTGCTACCCACCATCATTGCTCCCACACACACAACCATGACTCGTCCGAACACGTCGCTCTCAATGGGCACAATCACTCGGACATTCTCGCCGTACACGTCCAGCGCCGATCGAATAGCCATGGGGTTGACCGTGTAGTACTCCCCAGCAATCTGCTTTTGCTTGCCAATCACGCCGTCCACTGGGATATGGAATCGGTGGTAGTCTTGTGGCGCTAGGCGGAATATGCCCAGTGCTCCATTTTCGTATTGGCTCACTTCCTCTGCCGTGGCAGCTCCCAGCAGCCGCTTCACCGAGAATTCGCGTCCTTTGATCCAAATCTTGGTCGCCGTGTCCACACGATTAAACACAACAGATCTGCAATCAGCCGGCGACAATATGATGTTCGGGTTGTTCGGAGCCGACGGGGGTCTTGCGCCAGGCTTCAGCGCGCGATAGAAGAACTCGTTGAAATTCTTGAACTGATCGAGCGGCAGGAGAACTTCAGACATGTCCAGTTGGTGAAAGTCGATAAATTTTTGGATCTCGGCCTTGGTAGCCGGTTCATCGTATTTACGACCTTGCTTGATGCTTAAGCCTTTGAGCATTTTGCGAACTGTCATCGTCTTTGTTAGTACAATAACAACAGGAGCAACCTATCTCCATGTACTCACTTTTCTTGTTCTCCATATTGTTCGATCGGAGACCCTTGTAGAGAAGTCGAATTCCAAGCCGAACATACACGCTCATCTTCTCTTCGCTAATCTGCCCAGTTATGCGGTCCTGCACCAGAATGTTTGCTGAGTTGGCGCCAATCCGGTAGCCTCCGTACGATATTTTCGTAATGACTTTGGAGTACCACTTCCGCTGAGCCTGGCTTGCCGTCACAAAGCCGCCCATAACCAAGCTGTTGACCTGGCGCCAATCTTGGCTTGCGCACGTCGCAATATGCGTGATAATGTCCGCATCCTTGCGCCTGTTCAGACGAGGCTGGTGGCAAATCGGACATTCTCGGATCTCTACTACATGCTCTTCGCCCCGGTCGCTCAGGTCGTCCCGGCCGAGTCCGTAGCCCTCCTCGGTAGGCGCAGGCAGTTCTTGCAGCGCCACAACGCTGGAGTTTCTAGACGAGTCGTCCAGTGTGCCAAGCGGCAGCGTTGAGGACCCAGGCGTTGCCGGCGTGGCAGTTGCCTCGGGAACTGGAGTTATCTGCGATGGCACGGAGAGAAGGCTAGGTGTTCGTTCGCCGATGCTAGCGGGACTCGCGCCTTGTTGCCGCGACTTTGCGTCGAGCTGGTCTTCGAGGCAGATCACAGCTTCGTCAATGGTCAGATCTGTGTTTTCATCGTCATTGCCTCCAGAAAGCAAAGCCCTGTGACCAAAGCGTTGGAAGAAACTGTCAATGGTAGACTCGCGCAGTGTTGAGCCCAAGGTATCGAGCATTGTACTGAGCTCCACTCGGCTGATCTGGCCGCTGTCGTCCGTGTCGTACTGCTTCAGCATGGCACGCCAGAACTGCTGGCGCAGAGCAGGATAAGGCATGTATTTCGCCCGGATTGTGAGCCGCGGGTTGTGCTTGTCCTCCCATTTTTCTTTGTTCTTCATCTTTAGCGGAAGCGTGAATGTGCTAAAGTCCTGCTCGTCGCTATCCCCACCTTCGGCTCCTGTCGCTGGCATAGACAATTCCGCGGACGGGGACGTTCCTAGCTGCGAAGCGTCCGATGTGGCGGATACGGACCTCATGGGCGCCAGGGCAGTGCCCGCTTCATCTGACACCGGAGATATGTCGAGAGGGCCAGACGTCGCAGAAGACGGAATGTCCAGTTCTATACCACTGTTGGCAGAAGCTTGAGTAGGGGTCTGCAACCCAGATGCGCCCTTGCTCAGAGACGATTTGCCTGTCCTGCCAAGACTCTGGACCGAGGACGAGCGGGATATGCCCAAACGCTTGAAGCGGCCGCGTTGGGCAACAGGCACGTAGTCGGGAACACCAAGATCATACAACCCAGTTTCGGGGTCGGCCTTAGGGGCTTTGTCCATGAACTCCTTCAGGGGCACCGATGTTGAGGCAATAAAGTCGTTTCCCGAATACTTGTCGTGGTCGATAACGGTAAACAAGAAGGAATACGACTCTTCATTGCTCAGAACTTGAAAAATCATCTTCTCGTTGAAAACCGGGTTGAGGTTGTGGTGAATCTTCTTTGTTCGAAATGTTTTCCTGCCAAGAGAGGCAACGACGAAGGGATCCATATCAAAGCTGGTCTTGGTAAAGTTGGACTCGGGAGGCAGATCTGTGATGCCTTTGATTTCGAGGAAAACAATGCCCAACACATCGCTGCCTCCATTGACGAATTCGTAAGGGTTGTTCCGGTGCTTTTTCTTCAAGCCCTTAATACGGAGTCGTCGTTTCCTCTTTTCCGCGGACTCTGGCTTGCTTAAATCCTCGTCCTCTACTGGCACGTCGTCGTCGTCTGCATCTTCCTCCTCGTCTTCGTCATTGTCGGTTATTCGGCGAGTCAGCGCCGGCATAGGAGGCGTTGTTGCTAAGCCTGACTTGGACGAAGACTTGGACGGGACTGCGAGGGTGGGTACGGAAGAGCGTGAAGACGCGCTCTCGGCGTCTGTTACGGATTTGACAAAGGCATTGAACTTCTCCAGGATCTGCTGGTCAGACGCGCTTTTGTTTGAGGCGTCTGACAATGTGAACTGGAGCAAGACCTCTCCAGAGACGACGCTTGTTTTCTTTCCGGGGCGCTTGCTCAACAAGGGGAACCAGCGAGGCTCTTGCTGCGTGGCATTATCGACAAATATTTCTTCGAGGGCGATCTCGAATTCGCCCAAGTAATCCTTGCCGAAGCGGTCTTTGTCCCAGCAACAGACATCGAGTATAAGGCTCGGCATGCCAACGATCGGCAAGTGGCAGACTTCGTTCCATTTTGGGTTCAGTGATTTAGTCACAGCATGCGTTACATGCTTGGCGTCGCCAAGAGTGAGAACCAGGTACTAAAGGAGTCGTTCATTTGTTAGTTATCCTGACTTGGCAATTCTAGCTGGACGGATCCTAGCGCCAACTGCCTGGTTCCTTGCTGTAACATTATTGAGGGGGCAAGACAAACCGGATCGGACGTGCCACCACGGTCTTTGGCTGCGAGATCCCGTGCCTAAGCCGAGGTCTGTCAGTAAGGAGTGCATGCACCGACGTAGATATGTTTCCGCTGACCTCGATAATCACGACAGTAAGAACAAGACCGGACTCTTTCGGCCCGTCGACACCGGCAGCTTCTTTCCGCAAGGGGCTGGTACTGCGGCTGTTTGCAGCTGAATTTGCTGTTGAAGCACTAGACGGTTTTAACCGGCTGGGAATAATTCGAACCATGTTGGAAGTGACGTGCTCTGCGTTGTATCGCAGGTCTTGTCTAAGTTGGTCCCAGGTGGTAAAGGTAGTTCGGCAGAGCTGGTGCCACCTCGAAGATCAGACACTGACAACAGAGCTACGCAGAGCAAAACTCAATATCACAAGAGCCTGCTAGCCTATTCCTTCCAGATATATGGCGTATGCGGTTTGCGACTGAATTCTCTGATAATCGATGTCCAAGGTCGTGCGGCAATTCGACGCGAGATGGGAAGATGGGCTACTGAAGAGCGAGTCAGCCCAGGCATAGGTCTAGAAGCACCATGCAAATCCACATCCTCGCAGCATACAGAGCACAAAGATAGCAATGAGGACTCGTGGTCGAAAGAGCTTGATGTCTTCCAAGTACCAGCATGAACTTACGCCAACAGTTCCAGCCAAGCCAAGAGCCGCCTTGCGCTTGGTTTACTGCCACAACACTCAAACACTCGGGCCTCTGACCTAGCAGACGGAATTTTGGTGCAGAAGAGCTCGAAGCCTTGCCTCTGCAAGTTTGGGATGCTGAGACAGTCGTTCAAGAGCCAGCGCGGGAGCCTCGGCACACGTCGTCGATTGGGTAGAATGTACTCGAAGTTCCGACTGCCTTAGCATGCCGAACGGCCGGCTTCCGCTCAGAGTCAGAACAAGGGAATAGGGCCGACAATAGGGACACAAAGAAGTGAAGTGCACTCAGTCGGATGTCTTCACAGCTCGGGAGGCGAGGAGTTACGGCGTAGAGAGGAACGTTGGGAAAAGGGGTTTCCGTAGCTGACGACCAACTGCACATGAGAACAGGCAGTAATAGTGCTGGAGTAGGATGGGGCTAAGCGCAGAGGGGTTGGTCCAGCTGGCAAGACCAGCTGGCAAGCCACGCCCCGTTATCCCCGAGCCCAAACCCCGCAGTGCATGCTTTGGTACATGACAAGTCGCCGCCCACTAAAATCTACAAAGTACAGTACAGCAATAGTGCACGGGGTAGGTCATGGTGGCGCGACGCGAAGCAGACACCCACGCGATGCGCAGTTTGTTTTCAGGCATTACAGTCCTTCTTTATGCTTGCCTAGCCCTGGTGGCCTTATGACACGCGTACGAATGCATCGTGCATAAGTGCGACTGTTTCGTGTTATCGTTACCTGCGGCACCCTCCAAGTGTATGATGCGTATACGAGTATTATGCGCCAGACCTGTCTCCTCCCAAGGCGCAGCTTCTCATGCAGACACCTTTGGCTGGTATTTCGTGGCCGCCTTGTCGAAAAGCTCGCTCTTCTCCTCCAGATCTGTCAGGAAGCTGTGTGTAGGGTCTGCCGCCTTCAGAGCACTAGATGGCGCGTTAGTCGAAATCCAGACACGGGTAATCTCGGTGTTGAACGGGGAAGCACATAATCGCGCAGGGCCACGTACGATACGAGCTCTGCCGGACGCCGGCCGGAGAGAATGTTCAAGACGAGTGTATTCGCAACGGCATCACCGAAGCCAGGATCGGTCTTCACGGCCTGCTCCAGGGCCGCCTGGGCCTCTTCGACGCGGCCGAGGTGCAGCTCGGAAACGGCCTGGGCCACCAGTGTGCGGACAGACGAGGAAGACGGGGCCTGCGCCAGCTCCTCGAACACGTAGAAAGCCTGCTGATAGCGCTCTCCTCCGAGCCGCACGCCGACCCAGGACTCGGCCAGGTTGACCAGCAGCGAGTCCTGCGCCCATCGCCGCGCCGCTGCGACTTCCTTCAGCGCCAGGTCGCTGCGGTTCTGTTGCAGATGGATTTGCACAATCAGTGCGACGGCGTCCACTGGAGATGAGGGCGTTAGCAGCTGCTTCGCAGGTGATCGAGTACAAGACAAACGGCTTCCTAAACTTACGGCTGCTGTCGTGCTGCGAGAGGAGGGCCAGCGCCTCCTCCGACTTTCCGGCTGCCTGCAAGACGGTGCCGCCAATGACCTGCACGGCCGCATTGTCGCCGTTAGACGCCGCAAGCTTCTCTATTGTCGCCACCGCCTCATCCGTCTGGCCGGTGCTTTGCTGGGCGAGCGCCACAACGGCCTGCAGCGCCGGGTCGGTCTCGTCCTTTAGCTCTGCCAGGACATCTTCGGCTTCGCCAATCTGCACGCGTGCGCGAAACTGGAGCAGGCGAGCGGCCGGGACGTTGTCGGGTGACAGCGCTGTCGTGTCGTAGTCCACCACTTCCTGGTATTGCCCCTGATGAAAGTGGTTGTGGATGTTGATCAATTCGCCTTCAGCCGAGTAAGGATCCATATCGTGCGAGTTGCTTCTGTTTCTCCGTGTGTGTCCTTGTCCTGGTGACCTTGCGCGTTCTGAATCGTGGTGTGTGGATAGTACGCGCAGTTCAGCTCTTGATGCGGTCGATGCTCCGTGTCCTTTGCTATCGACGACACAGATTATTGCTGTGCGCGAGCTAGCTCGACTTCACGCCTCATAAAGTAGGCAACAAAAGCATGTTTATATTACGTAATCCGCCAAAAGTGCTTTCGGACACGACGACGAGACTACCTAAACCAGCTCAAACATACTCGAGGTGCCTTCAAACGGTGTTATCCTCCCGTCGAGGCCTTTTGCGTCTCCGTGGTATTGTAGCCGGTAGGTTCCAGGCTCCGTCCAACCCTCGACTGCCCAGACAATCTCAACCTCACTCGTTGCCATCAGTTCGCTGGTACGCTTCCAGTAGTAGACCAAAGCCCAATCGTCGTCATTGCGCACCGTCACCCAGAGCTCGGTTCCATCGTCGTGGCTTACCTTCCTTTCCACGGCTGCAAATGTTCCTCCCAGTCTCAGATTGTTGCGCGGGTTGGCGCCAACGAATTTGGCCTGCACCAAATCACCTCGACTGTAGAATCTCTGCACGTCGCGCGTGACTTCGCCAAATGACTTGAATGGTGGCGGCGCGTCCAGTAGGACCCCCGTGATAAAAGACAGTGACCGGTTACTGTTGTCCGGGGGGTAATCATCGGCATCTTCCGGGGGCGGCTTCTTGCTCGATGCCGATAAATAGGGCAGGAATGACAATGTGACCCTGATGTACGCCCCCAAAGTGTGTGGACCGTACAACGTGGAGGCTCCTTCATACCGTTGCACGCCGTACTCTTCCTCTGTTGTTATATAATGTGCGTAGCTATTTGCCGGGCCACCCAGAACGACAACGGGCGTAGACGGCGTGTTTCCTGCGTCTTGCTTTGGGTCCTGGGATGTCGAGACAATGGCCGAAGCCACAGAATCCTTCCACCGACGGCCAGCCATAGTTGCTTCGCCCGGACTTATAACTATGACCAGCTGTCCAACACGTAGCGCTTGAATGTCAACCACGTTTGACGTCCACTGATACGGCTGGGTCACTTCACCAACATCGAGAAGAATAGGCTTTGGCTCGTGGCACCGCATCTGTTCCTCTGACGGTGATTTCAAAAGGTGTGACACCGCACGCCAGATGGGGGATGTGTTGGAAGAGTCAGAGTCGTGCTGTGTAAAGTTCACTGCGCCTGGTCCGTCAGAGGTGCCGGCCGCGAACGAATACCCCAGGGCTGCTGGGCAGGTCGTTGCGAGACTGCCGTTTGACAAAACAAATTCAAAGCCCGGCATGTTCTGAAAAGTGTGGAAGGACTTCACCCAAGGGCCACGAACAGGATGTGGCTCAACCAGAAGCTGGTCATACAACGCACGGGCAGGCGCATATTGGCGCCGCCCAATTTCAAAGCACGAAGCTGCGCCGGTATTGTCCGACCGAAACAGCGGACCACGGCCATGGCACTTCTGCGCTTTGCCGTCGCTACAAGTGCTGTTTTCATAGCTGCACGGCTGCCCGGACCCGTCCTCACACCAGGCTCCAAGCACATTCGGACTCGTATCGCCAACGTTTGCTTGTGAGAATCCGGCCACAAAATCCGGCGCGGTATTGCCATCCCCCAAGACACTTTTTTCAAATAGATATGCTGCAACTCCTTTATTGTCGCCGCTGATCAGTGTGTTGTTTCCCAGGAGCGACGTGCCGTGTGTTGGGAACCAAGTCAAGACCCCAACGTTCTTGCTGTCAGAGGCGCGCTGAAATTTCAAAAGTGTCAACTCTTTCTCGACGGAGCCATCATCTCGGTCTCCAGCCTCGTGAGCGCTCCTATTGTAACGGGCTCGCTCTGCTTCAGGGTTGGCCATGTATGCAAAGAGACTACGGTTGATGTTTGCGTCGTCGACCCTCGTCGAGCCCACATCCAGGTAGCCTAATTGCAGAGTCTCATGGGCGCGCTGGATGGACAGCGTAGCCCCTTCGACGATAGCCCGAAATCCTTGGTGGTCGAACCCTTTGCTAGTGATCTGGGGCAGCAGATAGTTCAGCCAGCCTCCGGGACCAGAATGCGAATGCGTTCCCGTCACTGCAATATTGTGGTGACCATAAACGGCGTAATCGGGCCCAAGCTGCCGCAGGCCTTCCAGAATCCCATAGCGTACTGCAGTATCTCCAGACTGGATGTCTAGTACAAGATAAACAAAACGGTCTGCTTTCTTTTGGGGATCGCCAACTATGAATGCGCGGGAGTAGAGGCGTTGGCGAAGGCCGGTTCCCACCTGCTTAGGATCCGCATAGCCCATCAAATTGATCTCAACCACAGGACCAGTAATGTCGGCTTTGCCAACACCGATCAGGTACGCATCGCCATGCTGACAGAAACACAAGAGCCAAGACGCATACTCGCGTCCCTGTAGTCTTCGAAGCTGACGCAACGCCAGATGCTGAGAACGAGTCTCTTGGCTTCCGTGTTGGCTGCGCAGTTGAATCAGGATCACTAAGCCACAGCACCATATTTACTCAGTGGGCGATGCCCACGCATTAATGCTCGGCGATTTCGGTAGAAAGCAATGTTTAGGTCATTTCAAACGCCCTTCTGTAGGCCACAAACAATGTACTCGAAATCGTCGACTACCCCTTCAGTACGATTAAGACGGGACAGAAGAATCAATGTTCCTGCCCAGCTGCCCAGCAGCGAGAGATCATAGCTGCCTTAACGTGTTGGCCCCGTTGATCTCGGAAGGCAGCGCGGAAGCCAATGGGATCTAGCGCCGCTGCCCCGTAAAACCACCAAGTGAGCGTAGCGCGACCGCCGATGATGTAATATCTTAGCAGAGTGCAAGAAAAAAAATCGTATGTCGTAAGAGCCCAACGACTTGGCCAGTCCAACCCTTCCTGTCGGCTCGCCAATCCTTAGTCTCCCTCGTTGACGGTATTCAAAGTATTGGTTTATTGTCGTATCAGCCGTACTAGCACAATGGTTCGTTATTCAGCCCAATGGCATTGTATTTTATTGGGCTTTTGTCTGTTTTTATTTAGATGCTAACTCTAGAAGGTTCATGCGGATGCATCAAATTTTGCCGCTGGCGTTAGTAAGGAGGATGCCTATGAGCAGGTACTTACGCAGGCACAAGGCCTGTTTGACGGTCAAAGAAATTGGGTATGAGTTCTTTAATAAGGCCTGAGTATGTCTTACGTTTACTGATTCAGGTTATTCAAACAGGTTTGGTAAGTGAATTTACGATTAGAACATCTTGAGAGTCGTTCTTCATTCTGCTCTGCACCTTGGTACTGGCGATCAAAGACGTGCGGAAACTAATTGAATACTTCTCTGCGTCCAGCAACCTCGCCAATGCTGCATCTCTGCTTTGGCACGCCTACAAATCTCTCCAGTCTCCCAGCAATGAGGTGAACTGGGCCGGTATGTTTCAAATTATTATCATATATCAGCTCGTAATTTGATGTAGTATGTGGTCTGACCGCCGTTTGAAATGTAGGATTTTACGTCATTGATGCCAAAAATAGAGAGCAGCTGATACTTGGCCCTTTCCATGGCAAGGTAGCATGTCAAACGATTGCCATCGGGCGTGGCGTATGCGGCACGGCAGCAAAGCTACACGCTACTCAACTGATCAAGGACGTAGAGACATTTCCCGGCCATATCGCCTGCGACAGCGAGAGCCGCAGCGAAATCGTGGTTCCTATCATCGCCAAAGGTGCAAGTGAGACAAAGCTTGTTGCAATCATAGATATCGATTGTGCTGTTCTTGATGGATTCGATGACGTGGATCAGTTATACCTTGAAAAGCTGGCAGCTCTGGTCGCTTCCAGCTGTGACTGGTCTTAGGTTCTTCTCAAGCATATGGCAAAACCGAATCCTACATGTGGAAACGGATAAATGGTGTATGATTTAAGGAAAAGTTGTCTTCATGCCGTGGAAAACTATTTGTAGATAATACATGAATTTGGCCAACTGCAACATATGTCTGTGCCATAATTCGAAGAAGTGAAGAAAGAAAGAGAAAATTAAAAAAAATTTAGTAAAACCCTCTAACGAAAAGGACGCACCCATCAACTTATACTTGGTTCCATGCCCCATTTCTGTTGAAGGCCTGCCGATTATCACGCTCGACCAGCTTAAGCCGTGCTGCGCGATCCGACCCCAAGCGCTTTTGTGCGAGGTCCGACGCACCATTCAACTCGCCATCATCGTCGTCTTCGTACATCATTTGCGATGTGTCTGGCTTGTTATATGCGACCTTGGAGATCTTCAGAGGTGGGACCGGCCGGGGGCTTGCTGTCTGAATCTGCTCGTTCAAGAAAAGCCCGCTTTGCCGAGAAGGCAACGAGTCCCTCGCATCTCTCAATTTTGCTTCTGGGGAATATGCAGTGTACTGCTTCCGCGTTGGGCGACTGTCCTGTACCCGACGCCTATCCCGCTCAATATTGGAGTAGTTTCCATATGCACGCCCGTCGAACACGGGCGCATACTGCAATGGTAAAGTTTGGGTGGTAGGGTCATATGCGCTTCCATAATCAGGTTGCCAGCGCTGGTCTTGACGCGCTGTCGGCCGCAACCGGTTATTGCTGTAGTTCTGAAAGAGCGGCGCAATGTCGGGACTGGCAACAGGGCGGCTAGCCGTGCCTGCGGGTGGCAACTGTTCGTCGGGATACCACTCTGGCCTGTAGGAATTCGGAGCTCCGAGCACGACAGGGGGATCTACTTCCGTGGCAGGTTGCCGTGAAAATGCAGGTTCGTAGTTTCTTGACTCAGTTTTCCGTCTTTCCAGTCTTGCATCGGAGGCGCTGTCCACTTCTCCATCCTCAGCAAACTCTGTTATTATGCTTTCTCTTTCTCGGCCGTCTCTATTCGGCTGCATGATAGCAGGCGGCGGCGGCGGCGGCAGTTTCTTTCCGTACGCGTTTCCCTCTTCATACTCTACTTCCGCGGGTGAAGCGTATCGATATTCTTCCTGCCGCGGGGGCTTCAGCGGTTGAAACTCAGCGGATGGCGGAATGAGATTAGGGGCTTGTTGTGGTCCAGCTTCCGGCACTCTTTTGGAAATCAATGTCGGCGGAGTGAGGTTTCTTGGCCGTGTGAAGGCGTCTTGGGGTTGCTGAACAATGGGATACAGAGGTATGTTTGGACCGTCCACGAGAGTCGTTGCTGGAGATCTTCCCGAGCTTGGCGGGTTCTTTCTCGGGGAAAAGGGTCTGAATGGGGGGGTGTCTGTTTGCTTGTCTTCCGTCCTCTGTCTGGAAGTTTGTGGGTTCAAGTTGAGTGGCAACGAGATGTCGAGCTCGTGGTACGTGATTTTCCGCTGATTCCTCCGAGATTTGCGAGAATCTCCAGGTTCTTGCTCCTTGGACTCAATAATGGGGCCGAGATCCATCTTTCGTCGGACTCTGCGGAAGTATAGATAAGCAGCGAGCAGTATGGCAACAAATGCAGCTGCCCCAAGTGAAATGCCGAGTATGAGTCCACGACTGGCCCCTTTAGTTTGGGCACTACTGGCAGCGGAAGTAGAGGTTGGTGATGGCGAGGTGCTTTGCGCTGCTGTTTCCTCCGCGTCGGAGGTCTGCTGCGTGGTCACGGCCGAAGTGGACATTTCCTGGGCAGTGCTCGCGGTGCTGGACACGATGGGCGTGCTAGATGCGGTAGGCAAACTGGACGAGCTGGGCAGACTGGAAGTCGGCGAAACCGTATATGTGCGTGTGATGGTTGTCCGGCTCTGCGGAACGACGACGGTTGCCATCAGGGTAGAGTGCGTCTCCGGAACAGCACTTGTCTGGCCGATGCATACTTCATAGGCCTTTACCGATGCGCTCGCTAGATGGTGGTCGATGTTAGCCAGCATGCTCAGTCCACGGTACATTCCGATCTCCAATCGCCACTGCACAGCACACGCACCTGACACATCGGTACCAGTACAGTTGTCGTCTCTCTCTTCGATGGCTAGACAGGAGAGAGCAGCCTCGCCCAAGGTGAAGCCATTGGTTCCGGTGCGCGCGCAGAGACACTGCAGACTGGGCGTGGAGCCGCAATCACTTGCGGCATAGTTGGCATCCACAAACGAGGAGAGGCAGCCCGTGGCACATGAGGGAACAAAGGTTGCAACATCGCTTGGCAGTGCTATAGAAGCAGCGCATGCAGCGCGCGTGGTGGACGCGGAAAGCGGCGATATCAATGCCAACAGAAGCGCCTTGTTCTCTTTACTGTTGGCGAACATCGGAGAGGAAGACTGCAAGGGGACCGTTAGCAGCTGAGACAGCGAAGCCTGAATATGGCAGTGCACATTACTGGATATGGGTTTCGGCCATCGTGCCAATTTGCATGGCTTCCTTACATTCTGGCCGTCTGAGAGGTGAGCTTGCCCGCCGACATCTCAACGTCTCGTCACAAGCTTAGGGAGTCATCGGATGCACGCCGAACCCGAAGAAGAAGAAGTAGGTGAACCTGGGAACGAGAAGGGAAGGGCCAGGAAGAAGGGCTCGGACGCGAACAGCAACACACGGCAGCCTGCTATACTTGTGTGCAATATAGCAGAAGCAATCTTAGTTCCGAAGACAGCCAAGCCTCGAATGTTGGTGGCTATGTAAACACAATAACGTAGGAAAGGAGGCAGGAGGAGACGAGGATGCAATAGACAAAGAGCAACGAAACAGGAACAAAGGTATAACAGCGCAGCAAAAGTGAGAAAAGTGCAGAGTCCGTCTCGGCTGCCTCTGGAGAAGGGCCATGATGGCCGAAGATCTGGCCCCGGCTTAGCTCTTTTTCTTTCTCTTTCCTCGGCCGTTTCTGTTTTTTCCTCTTTTTTCCTCCTGCTTCTGGCCAACGGCCATCGCTGGCGATTCTTCTGGAACATGTACACTTAGCCGCTGGTAGTGTAAGCACCAGCGGCAACGGCAGCTTTCCCAAACATCCTACGTACCAGTACAGCCCCGTCGGCGTCCGCAGCAGAGATTCGGTCATTTGCTACGAGGGCGTTTCGCTGGCCTTCTGGCTCTCCATTGGCGCTTAGCCAGGCTCTCTTCATTTCCCCTGATGTTTTGCGGCATGCAATCTAACAACTCGACGCATAGACTGTTTGCAGCGCGTCGGGTGGTGTGAAGGCAAGGCGGCTTAACTCGGCCAATTTGTCGTGGCGAATCATTGGCCACCAGGAACTGCGAACAGCCAGCAGCGGCCGCTAATAGCCAATCCCCAGGGCGAGACGCCGGCCAGCGACAGACCCCTGGCCGGAGCTATTGGCGCCAGGTCAAACGGGTGCGGCTAAGACAAGCTCACGCCCCACTTGATCGGGTTGAGGAACTTGTACTCGTATTGCGGCAACAGATCTTACAGTATTCGACATACTTCGTACACAAGATGACCCTTGGAACATCGACTTTTCCCCTCTCCTCCCTTGCAGGCCTCTTGCGGTATTTGCATGGTATTTGCATGGTATCACATTTGTGGTTGACAGTCTTGCATCGACTCAACCAACGTCCAAAGAGTTCCTTCACACACTTTGTATGCACGACCGCCGTCTCCTATTGACTGTGCCGGTCATCTTCTTCTCGCCAGCCTAGGCGGTTCCCCGTTCCATCGTCTTCTCGCCAGCTTGGGCGGTTCCCCGTCCCATCCTCTTCTCGCCAGCCTGGGCGGTTCCCCGTTCCATCCTCTTCTCGCGAGCCTTGGCGGTTCCCAAGCGCTGTCTGCTTATCGCCTGTACGTTGGTTAGGCCGCATCGGCAGACAAGAGGCAACATAGGTAGACGGTACGTACGTAATCTATGCGCTCTCAGTAGCGGCAGCTGGGGCGTACGTGGACTGCGCGCGGGCTGACGTGAGGATCTCCCGCACCTTCTTCTCTGTCGTGTCGGGGTCCTCGGGGTCCAGCTGGATAAGATCGATGCCGTAGTGGTTGGCAATCTCCGACAAGGCGTTGAAGCTCTTCTTGTCGTACACAAAGCTGATACTGACACCGACACGGCCAAAGCGGCCTGTCCGGCCAATACGGTGCAGGTAGGTCTCGGCGTCGGGCTCCCGGTCGCTGGCACCCTTCATGGGAATGTCGTAGTTGATGACCATGGAAACAGACGACACGTCGATGCCGCGCGCCAGGACGTTCGTCGTGATGAGAACCTTGTACTTTCCGGAGCGGAAGTCGTTGAGGAGTGCATCGCGCGCCTCTCCCTCGTACGCGCCGTGGAGGGCGACAACCTGGTGGCCATCAGCCTCCATTCTCCGCTGGATCTCCGTGGCACTGTTGCGAGTCTAGGGGCCGGAGTGTCAGTAGAGTAGCTTCGGCTGCGGCAGGGTTGTAGTGCAGGTCCCCTGCAGAGGACAAGACCCACCTTGACGAAGATGACCGAGGACCCGATGGTCATGAGGCCATAGAGCTTGCAGAGGATGTCGTACTTTTCGCTCTCCGAGGGACAGTCCATGTACATTTGCGAGATGCCCTTGACGGTGAGCTGCTGCTGGCGCAGGCGCATCTGGTTGGCATTGGCAGCAAACTTTTCGGCGTAGCGCATCACCTTCTCCGGGAATGTGGCCGAGAAAAGCAGAATCTGGATGGTCTTGGGCAAGAGGCTAGCCGGGAAGAATGTTAGCAATGCCGTGTAGTCGTCTTCTGGCGGCCATCGTGATGCGGAGTGCTACACCTGGGACATACTCCTTAACTCTCACACACTGCTCGCCCAGACCCTGCTGGTCCAGCATGTTGTCGGCCTCGTCAATGACCAGCACTTTGAGCCCTGCAGGGTTGAGCTGCCTGCGGCGCACAAGGTCCATGACGGTTCCAGGCGTGCCAACGACGACGTTGGCCTGCACCGCACTGCCGCGCGCGATGCCGCCCGGAATCGCAGCTGCCACTGTGAGTCCTTCGCAGAACTTGCCGATGGAGTTGATGACCGACTCGATCTGTCTGGCCAGCTCCCGGCTGGGCGCCAGGACGAGGGCCTGCGGCGTGTGCGGGTCGGAAAACTCGACGCGGGAGAGGACGGTGACGACAAAGGCGGCCGTCTTGCCCGTGCCCGACTGGGACTGCGCAATCATGTTGCGGGGAGGGTCCGACAGCATGAGCGGCAGCGCGCGCTCCTGGATCTTGGAGGGCTTGATGAAGCTCAGGTCGCGAAGACCCTGGACGATTGTGGGCTTCCTGCAGAATGTGTGTCAGCGGGCAGCATAAGCATGGACATGGCAGGCAGGACAGCTCCAGGTACGCACAAGCCAAGCTCCTCAAACGAGGAGACCGATGACAGCGGGTTGTCCGCGTCGTTCTGCAGGTCGCTCAGCTTGACCTCGACCTCGTATGTCGACTCGAGGAGGCCGGTTTCGGCAGCGCCCTGGGCGGCGGCCGCGTCGTCGTTGGCAGCAGCATTGCCGGTTGCCGCGGCGTCAGGCCGCGTGATGCGGCTGGCAAGATCGGCCATGTTGCGATGCGGGCGTCGCGCGGGCGTCAGGAGTCCGTCTTTGGCGGGCAGACAGGCCGACTATCGTCTCTTTTTCTGTGCCTACACGTATCTCCAGTTGCCGGGCAGCGGGCGAAAGAGGACAGGCAGTCGAGAAACAGCAACAAAGAAATTTCGACGCGGGAAGCTGCAACCGGTTGAGGCGGGGTCTGCTGTACGACGTGAGCTCTGAGAAGCTGCACGCACGTGAGAAGGCGGTCGGGGGCGGCAGAACGGACCTTGCTCTGTAGCAAGTAGCGCTTGCGTTCGTGCTATCCGCTGGGCGGCTTGCGACGGGGAATAACCAGAGGGGCTCGTCTGGGAATAGGAGTCTCTTTCCCCGCAACTCTCGGCTTTCCGTTCCCTGGCGACGACCTGCACAGCCACGGCTGTTCTCGACCTGCATACGTGCCCAGCGAAGCCAAAGCACCCGACGCACCAAAGCACCCGACGCACCAAAGCACCCGACGCACCAAAGCACCCGACGCACCAACGCACCGTCGGCCGATCCCGCGCAGGCTGCCTTGCATGTCGACAGCACCTCCGGCCGGCCTGCAACTGCCAGAGAGGCGCCAGAATACACGATGGAGAGCCCGCCGACTTTCGGCTCGGAACTGAAGGTGGGAAGAAGCAGCGCAGACGCCCACGCTGCCCACGCCGCCCTCTGCTTGCTGTCGTGTCTAACAGGTGCTGCTCCAGGATGGCTTCAAACCCGCCAATGTCTGGGTTGCCAATGGCATCACATGGCTGGACGACATACAGCAGTTCTACCGCGAGCGCAGCGCCATAGAGAAGGAGTACAGCGCCAAGCTCCGGGCGCTGGCCAAGAAGTACTTTGAGAAGAAGACAAAAAAGTCGGCCGTGCTCAGTGTCGGCGAAACGCCGGCCATGACGCCGGGCTCCTTGGAAAGGTGAGCGGCCCTTCCCTGTGCTGTCGGCATACAGCAGCAGGCATGCAGGCATACGGGCCTACGAGGCAGCATGCTCACATTCTCTGGCGCCAGTGCTTCCCTGACTACGTGGACGACGCAGCTGACAACGCTGGAGTCGCGCGCCGACGAGCACGACCGCTTCGGGAACGACCTCGTCAACCAGGTCGCCCAGCCCCTGCAGGTGCTGAGCACGCGCTTCGAAGAGCTGCGCAAACGACATGCCGACTTCGCCGACAAGATGGAGAAGGAGAAGGACGCCTCCTACGCAGATCTGCGCAAGGTCAAGACAAAGTACGACGCCGTCTGCCAAGAGGTGGAGAGCAAGCGGAAGAAGACCGAGACCGGCTTCGGCCAGGCCAAGGCTCTCGCGGCATACCAGCAGCAGACGGTCGAGATGAACAATGTCAAGAACACGTACCTGATTGCCATCAACGTCGCCAATAAGCAAAAGGAGCGGTACTACCACGAGTATGTGCCGGAGCTTCTGGACTCGCTGCAGGATCTGGCCGAGTTCCGCACGATCAAGCTGAACGGCCTCTGGACGCTAGCGTCGCAGCTCGAGTCGGCCATGCTCCGCCAGAGCACGGAGCTGATCGACCACCAGACGCAGGAGATCTCGCGCAACCAGCCGCATCTCGACTCGTTGATGTACATACGGCACAACGCCGGCAGCTGGACCGAGCCGGCCGACAAGACGTTCGAACCCAGCCCGGTCTGGCACGACGACGACGCCATGGTCGTGGACGACAACGCCAAGATCTTTCTGCGCAACATGCTCAACAAGTCCAAGGGCCAGCTCAGCGACCTGCGGCGCGAGGTGGACAAGAAGCGGCGGGATGTGGAGGCGCTCAAGCGGCTGAAGCAGCGCGTGCGGGACGGGACGGAGAAGAAGGACGAGGTGGCCACGGTGGGCCAGATGTTTGCGGTGCAGGAGGACCTGCACCAGGCGGAGCGGAAACGCATCACGGCGGAGGTGGAGACGTCGACGATCACGGCGGCGGTGGGCGACGTGACGCTGGGGGCGCGGAACCACAACTTCAAGTCGCAGACCTTTAAGATCCCGACGAACTGCGACCTCTGCGGCGAGCGCATCTGGGGCCTGTCGGCCAAGGGCTTCGACTGCCGCGACTGCGGCTATACGTGCCACAGCAAGTGCGAGATGAAGGTGCCGGCCGAGTGCCCGGGCGAGCAGAGCAAGGAGGAGCGGAAGAAGCTGAAGCAGGAGCGGCAGGACGCGGCCAACGCGCTGCTGAAGCCGGCGGCGGGCGGCGCGAACGGCGGGAGCGGCGGCGCCACGCCGTCCGACAGCGTGGCGGACCTGCCGAACCTCAGCCGGTCCAACACGATGAACTCGCTCAGCTCGGGCTACGCGGCCAGCGCGCACCGGTCCCTGTCGGGCGCGCGGTCGCCGGCGGACGAGGCGACGCCGGCGGAGCTGCCGGGCGCACGCAGCACGGCGGCGACGACAGGCGCGGCCGGCGGCGCTGTGCGCAAGAACCGGATCATGGCGCCGCCGCCGGCGGCCTACGTCAGCGAGCTGCCGGGCAGCGCGCCCGCGGAGCAGCAGAAAGGCCGGATGCTGTACACGTTTGAGGCCAACGGCGAGGGCGAGCTGTCCATCCCCGAGGGGCGGGACGTGGTCGTGCTGGAGCCCGACGGTAGGTCCACCACGCCGACTCCGCACTACGTACATGGGAGCGCTTGCTAATCGGTGACAGCCGGGACCGGATGGGTCAAGGTGCGGGCAGGGTACAAGGAGGGGCTCGTGCCGGCGTCGTACATTGAGCTGGTGCCGGCGGCAGCGGCGGCGATGGCACCGCAGTACACGGGGCAGTCGACGCGGCCGGCGTCGACGTACTCGAACAGCGGCTCGTCGATCGGCACGTCGGGGGGCGCGAAGAAGAAGGGGCCGGCGGTGGCGCCGCGGCGCGGGGCCAAGAAGCTGCGGTACGTCGAGGCGCTGTATGCGTATGCGGCGCAGAGCGATGCGGAGCACAGCATGGAGGAGGGCGAGCGCTTTGTGCTCGTCAAGGAGGACCCGGGCGACGGCTGGGCCGAGGTGGAGAAGGGCGGCGTGACCAAGAGCGTGCCGGCCAGCTATGTGCAGGCGGTGTGAGGCGTCGGCGCGGCGGCCGATGCGATGTAAATAGCAACGACGTACAAATACAGCGGTGCGCAGTACGTACCCCTACAGAGTACGGAGTACTCGTAAATCGCGCGCGTGCTGTGCGTGCTTTGCAAGTGGAGGAGGCTGGCCAGTCTGTGCGAGCCGTGCCTGGGCACGATTCGCGGCTGCGGCACAGATCCGCAGGCCTGTTCCGGCGACAGGGGTGGCGTCCGGTTTAGGCCTTTTAGCGCAGGCCCCGTCCAGAGCATTATGCTTGTTACGACATCGCGGAGTTGTTAGCCCGCGAAGGTCAATACGGAGTAATACTCGTACTCGTAAACACACGCAGCCTGTCCCCGTTGAATCGAGCACCGTTCCTGCGTGGGTGATTGAGACTGTCGGGCGTTCGCCGTCTCAGCCTGCTGTCCTGTTCCTGTGGCTGCGTTTCGTGCCTATTTCTTTTTCCGAGTACTCCGTATTCGTCCGTACATAGTACCTTCGTTCCTTGTCCTCAAAGTACCAGTCCTCAAAGTACCAGTACATGCACAGCTTGCGGACTCAGCTGAACACACGACCGGCCTTTCCATAGCTGGAGTACTGCATACGCGTCTTGCCAGCTCTAGACTGCCAAGCGGCACATGCTGCTCGCACCGTACAACACCAGTCGTGCTCGTCTTGCCTCAACCCGGTCAAGGAGCAGACCCTCAACCCAGTCAAGAGCAGACACATTCGTACTCATGCTGGTGTACACACGCCGCCATTCGCCCATCGCAATGCCGCCAGCTTGTAGCCGGCCCTTCTGTGGCTCTTCCAGCGAGCCCTCCCCAGAAAAAAACCGGCTGCCCAAGATGAAGCTGCAACGCCAGGAAACCAGCTGCCGGACGTCCGCGCCTGCCTCGCGCCAGACCCGTGCGCATCCACCCCGGCACTGTGTCCGCACCACGCCGAGCTCTCGAGCCCGTCGACAAAGTACCGCCGCATCGTACTCGTAATCCAGGAGTGCCAGTGCAAGAATGGCAAGGGCGCGGCCGCTCCACTTTTCGTCCCCGCGCCTCCTGCTGTTTCCTGCTGTTTCCTGCTGTTTGTGCCAAGGACCGCTGCCGCTCCGCCGCTCGCCCTTGCCGTCTCCTGTCTCGTCCATTCAAATTGCCGTCGGTCTCGCTTCGCCGTCCAGCCTTTTCTCTCTTTGCCATCCTTCGTACGCTCTTGGCCTTGCTCACGTTCGCTCCTCTCGCTTCCTTCGGCCGCCTTTCTTCTCGTCGCTCACTCGACTCTCGTTTGTACCGGATCCAGTCAGCCAGCCGCTCTCCGTATCTTCCGTCTCCGCCACTTCTGTCGCTTCTGCCTCGCTTCACTGCTCTTCCCCGTCGTTTTGCCCTCATCCAGCCGGGCAATCTTGTCCTTTCTCGCTTGTCCTTTCTCGACTCTCGCTGCCCAATCCGCTCGCACAATGTGGTCTCTTGTTGTCCCGGCCGCCTCGGTGCTGGCTGCCGCCTCGCTCGCCGAGGCCAAGGCGTCCCAGACCATCCCTGAGCTGCCCAAGCGTGCCGACTCGGTGCCCACGGTCACCGCCTCGGGCAATGCTTTCTGGGCCGGCTCGACGCGCTTCTACGTCCGCGGCGTCGACTACCAGCCGGGCGGCTCTTCCGACATGGCCGACCCCCTCGCGGATACCACTGTCTGCAACCGCGACATCACCGAGTTCAAGAAGCTGGGCATCAACACCATCCGTGTGTACATTACCGACAATTCCCAGAACCACGATGACTGCATGAATGCTCTGGCCGCCGCCGGCATCTACGTCATCCTGGATGCCAACAACCCGTTGTATTCGATCAACCGTCAGGACCCCGGCCCGTCCTACAACACGGAGTACCTCCAGAGCGTCTTTGCCACCATCGACGCCTTTGCCAACTACGACAACACGCTCGCTTTCTTCTCGGGCAACGAGGTCATCAACTCCACTGCCGAGTCCACCCTCTCTGCTCCGTACGTCAAGGCCGTCACCCGTGACATGCGCCAGTACATTACCGAACGCGGCTACCGCGCCATCCCCGTCGGCTACTCCGCTGCCGACGTTTCGTCGAACCGCATGCAGCTTGCTGATTACATGAACTGCGGTACGGACGACGAGCGCAGCGACTTTTTTGCCTTTGTAAGTTTCTGTCGTCGTAAATCAGACCTCTCCAGCTGTGCCAGTACTGACCGTCCAGAACGACTACTCGTGGTGCAACACCAACTTCCAGACTTCTGGCTGGGACGAGAAGGTGAAGAATTTCACCGGTTACGGTCTGCCCATTTTCCTGTCTGAGTACGGCTGCATCACCAACGGCCGTGACTTTGGCGAGATCAAGGCCCTGATGAGCTCCGATATGACCAGCGTTTACTCGGGCGGTCTCATGTACGAGTACGCTCTCGAGCCCAACGACTTTGGTATTGCCTCCATCGACGGCTCCAGCGTCAGCGAACTGGCCGACTTCACCAAGTTTGCCAGCGCCATGAGCGCCTACCCTGCCCCTACGGGCGACGGTGGTTTCGTCTCCACCACGAACACCCAGGCATGCCCCACCAAGGACGCGAACTGGCTTGTTGACAGCACCCTGCTTCCCGCCATTCCTGACGGCGCTCTCGACTACATGAAGAGCGGCGCTGGCACCGGCCCTGGCCTGACCGGCGCTGGCTCCCAGAACGGCCAGGGTACCAGCACCGGCGATGCTTCCCCCGGCTCTGGCTCGGCCACCTCTACGTCCACGTCTACCGGCTCGAGCAAGAACGCCGGTGCCGCGCTTGGCCCCATCGACAAGAGCCCCATCATTGTGTCTGCCGTTGTCATCGGCTTCACGCTCTTCGGGGCTCTCATTCTGTAAGCGACAGATACGTATCTTGTCGGAATGTATATACTGTTGTGGAAGTCCATGCTTTCTTCATTGGTCACCTTCGTGTCAGGGTCGTTGGTTCGGTAGTATTTCCGTTCGTAACTTTCTTGGAACTTTTCTGCTCTTCTGGACCGTATGACTTCCGTTCTCAGAGGCATAAAGACAAGCTTAGGTTTGTCTGGAATACGATGGGGTGGAAATAGCGGGCTAGCTCCGCGATAATTGAACGGGCTCTGGGGTGCATTATTACGAGTATGTATTGAATCTTTATCTTGGATTGATTTTCGCTGAAACGAGTGGGACTCGGGCATGGCGCGCCCTGTGAATGGACCCTCGCTCCACAATACTACGATCCCTTGGCAGTATGACGAGCCCGAAAGAACGTCGATCAACATACTCCGTACTCCATAGGACTTGGTTTGCACCACCTTGGTATTGCTATCTTGACAATGCCCTGCCTTGGCAGCCTGTTGTGATGGCAACAGACACGAAAAAGCAGTAGCTCGCTTCGTGAGCACGACTACTGGCGGTGTAAATTGACATGTGAGAGATTGTTTTCATAACCCACAACCACCATGGATGCTGCGATGCCGAGAATCGCCCGTCTCGTGAAACTGTCCTCGAGGAATGGAAGAAACAAAAATAAAAGGGTATATATATACATGCTGCCGTTCCCGAAATCAGGCAGGGCATTTTGGTATCATTTTTATAAGACGCGGACACGATTCCCGTCATCCAAGAGACGTGAGCTCACAGCCGAGGCGCCGCATCGGACGGCAGGGCATGTTCCGGTCACCCTCGACACGGACTGCTGGCTGTTCTGACGGCTCTCCAGTCCTCTCTTCACGCCTTTCCTCTGCGGTTCCCGCAGTGTTTGGTGTCTGACGGCCGCTGTTCCGCTGCTGCTCTGCTGCTCTGCGGCTCTGCGGCTCTGCTGCTCAGCCGAAGCCCTATCCGTGGCGCTCGTCGGCGTGCTTGGGCCGCAGGCCGCGGCTCTCCAGCTGCTTCTTGCGCTCTAGCTTCGCGTAGTGAAGGCCGCAGGCGTTGCACAGGGTGCGGGCGCCGTCCGGGCCGCGCCGCCACTCGGGCGTGTCGATGCGGTTGCAGCTGTGGCATCTTCCTGGCGGGGCGGCACGCTGTTGGAGCGGCGACAGTTAGCATGGGTGTTTTGGCTCGTTCAACGGGAAGCCCAGCGCGGCCGCGGAAGAGGGAGGGCGCGGGAGAGGGCCGGAACCCAAGGCTCGCCGAAGCAAAGCAGAATGCGATTCCAGTCTATCGGGGATATAGGGGAGAACGTACGCCGCGCCGCTTCTTCACCTCGCTCAGATAGGGCGGCTTTGCAGAAGGTTCACCGTACATGGAACCATCCGTATCTTCATAGCCCTGGCCCTTTTGCCTACTGCCGGCGCTCGAGCCTCGCTCGTTGACCATGGTCTGCTGCACGATGCCGCGCAGGCTTTCCAGCATCGTCTTCAGCCACTCCGCATTATGAATCATATCCCCGACCTCGCGGTCGCTCGGCATGCGCCCCGGCATGGGCTGCGGGCTGTGCTCCTCGCGCGCAATCGTGCCAAACGCCTCGGCGAAGTTGTAGATGGTTCTGGCGTTCGTTCCGATCTACGGTACGGTTAGCTGAGACCCAGCCGAAAAAGGGGAAAGCTGCGATCCGGCGGGTTCAAGGAAACAACAGATACAACAGATACAAAACGCAGAGCGCAAAAACAAAAAAAAGACAAACACAAACACAAACAAAACGGCGGCTTACTCTTGCCAGATACTCGGCATAGCTCCAGGCCTCAAAGTGCCGGTGCACCGTCTGGTCGTAGCGCGTACGGCTACGGTTGAAGTCGGGCGACTGGTCTGGCAGCGGATGCGGCGGGTGCGCCTCAAAGGGAGAGGGAAGAGAAGACGGGGCGGTGTGTCTTGGGGATACGGGATACGTGGCGGGCAGAGGCGTCTGGGCGGAAGGCAGAGGGAGCTGCTGCTGCTGCGCGATGTGTGGACCGTTGTACGGCGAATGGCTGGCCGGATGCGAGGCGTAGGAGCCGGGGTGCGGCGGACCGTCGTCGTGCTTCAGCTCCGCTTCCCGTTCCCGCAGCTGCGACGAGTACGGCGGGTAGGGGTGGCTCTGGGGGTGCAGCGGCTGGGGTGACGGCTGGCCGTGGGACGGCGCATGCGGCAGCGGCTGCTGGTGCTGCGCGTGGTGCTGCTGGTGCTGCTGCTGGTGGAGGTGGTGCGCGTGCGGATGCGACTGCGACTGCGACTGCGAGACGGGCGACAGGCGCGACGGGCGGTCCAGGCTCGACGGCGGCGAAGGGGGAGGCGGGAGGCGGCCGGGCAGCTGGGGCCGCATGGGATTCGCAAAGACGTCGGGCGGGCGCGCGCCGTACAGGGAGGGGGAGGCCGGGCGATGGAGGGCGCGCGGGGATGGCTGGCGGTCGGATGTCGGGTCGGGGAAGGGCCGTGACGGGGCGGAGAAGGGCGAGGGCAGGCTGTGCTGGGGCGGAGCGGCGGCACCGGAGGGCGGCGGGCCGGACGGGGAGTAGGGACCGGGGGCGGTCTTGCCAATGACCTCCTGTATGGAGGGCAGCGGCTGGCGGTGGGCGGGGGCGTCGTGGTCGTCGGACGTGCGGCGGGAGTCGACGGGCGAGATCATGCCGGGCGGCGCGGGATGTGTCTGGCCGGGGTGGTAGGCGGCGGAATAGGACGGCGGGTGGTGGGGATAGTAGGGCGAGTTGGGGCTGATCAGGGCGGCGGTGGCCATGCTGGCGGCGGCGCTGTAGTCGCGCGGGTCTCGCAGATCTCTGCGATCTCTGTGATCTCTGTGATCTCTGTGATCTCTGTGATCTCTGTGATCTCTCGAATCTCTGGCGTCTCTGGCGTCTCTGGCGTCTCTGAGATCTCTCAGATCCCTCAGGTCGCGCAAATCTCTCGAATCGCGCAAGTCTCGCAGATCCCGGACGTCTTGGGGGTCTCGCGCGTAGGGCGGTCGGCTGCTGCTGTGGTCCCGGCGGTGGTCGAAGCGGTCGGTCATGAAACTGACGGCGATGTTAGGCGCGAGAAGCAGAGCAGAGCGCAACAGGCAGACGGGAAGTGGAGGCACGAGACGGGACGGAAAGCGCGACGGAACGCAGCCGCCGCGGCAAGAACGACCGATTCACAGCAGGGGCGCAGAGGCCAGAACAGGAAGGAACACAGCAGAACGCGGCGACGCACCTTTGCCTGGAGCCAGACTCGCCCGCTTCCATAGCGGGAGGCAGAAGCTTCCAGGGCAGTCCTGGACAGCTGGATTACGCGGCGCGGCAGCAGAAAGCCGGGGACATTCGCGGCGTCGGGGGCAAGACAGGACTATGCCGTGCTGGAGGCTTGAAGCGCAAGGCGACGGCGAAGGCGAGCCTGGGGGCGTCTGCAGGCGTCTGGAGGTGTCTGCAGAGGTCTGGGGGCGTCGAGATGCAGTCTGGCGATGCTGTCTCGATGCTGTCTGGCTGTCTGGATGCTGTCTGGATGCTGTCTCGATGCTGTCTCGATGCTGTCTCGATGCTGTCTCGATGCTGTCTCGATGCTGTCTCGATGCTGTCTCGACGGCGCTCTTCGGGCACGAGTCCCGGATGGCAGGCGGCGGTTCTCGACGGCGGAGTGTGTTTTGTGCGTGTGTCTGTGGAGGCGTCGTCGTTCGCTGGTCCTGCGCGGCTGTCTGTCGTGGTCTCGATCGGCGGGCGCGGTCGACGAAGAGGCCGAGAAGCAGCGGCGGATTCCAGGAGAAAGAGTGGACAGAAAAGTCGCGGTGTATGGGTGGCGGCGCGGCCATGTACTATGTATGCATCGGAGGCCAGAACAGATGGGGGTGCCAGGCCCAGGCCAGCGAGAAGGCGCCTGCGAAACGATGCACCGTCGTCGGGGCTGAACAGGGAGCAGCGCGGATGGAGGATGCATGGCAGTGCTGTGCGAAGTGCGTCGCACTGCTGCGCAAGCACAATGTACCGGTACTGGCTGTGTGCCGGTGGAACGGCCAATGTGCGAGGATGGGACGGCGAAAATTTGGGTGGCCCGGGGTGTCGCTGGGAGGGGTGTGTCTAGCCGCGCGGCGAGCCATACGGTACTCGTACTTTCTGTATTCTGCTCGTCGCGCTCTGTATCTGCACTCGACCCTCTTCCGCGACTTGTACCGCACCTGTCGATATTGTGCAGCTGCGGCGGAGGCGGCACAGCTCCGGCGCGGTGGGGGTGGCGGCTGCATTCGAGTTGAGGCCGCGAGCCGATGCATCTCTGCGTTGCGTCCATGCGAAAGCTGCATATCTGCATAACCGGCCTTGTACAAGCGAATACAGAATAGGGGCGCTTCCGGGTACAAAGTACATGCAGGATTAGTCATGCTCCCGACCACACGCTTGGTCCATGGTCGAGCTAAACGACATGTACAGAAACCCACAAGTCTTGCTCCGTAATCTGTACTCCGTACTCGTACTCCGTACTTCGTACACGATCCGACCGGAGCCAGGATAGTCAGGATGGAATAAGATCGATGGGACCGGGGAGAAGAACAGAAAAGGGGGGCGGGGTTGGGTGGGTCCGGGCAGTCAGCTTGGGCGAACATACGATTCCTGGCCGATGCGTGCTACGGCGCATGCATTATCTGACGGACGGAAGAGAGCACACGAGCACAGAGGCGCACCGCACGCGCGCGCCGGCTGCACGATTTGTGATTTGCTGGCGCCAGGGCGGCCGTCTGACTGGCTAGCGCGGCTTGCGCACGCCCGACAGGGAAAGGCGCGCCGCGCCGCCGCGGATGTACTTTGTATCCTGCATACAGTGCGAGGTGGGTCCGTCTGTGCACTGTCGGCGAACATAATGCGCGAGACTCTGCACGAATGCGTCCACGACTGCGACTGCGAGCCGCGGCTCCGTATTCCGTACTCGTACTCGCACGCTGCACATGTACTCGCCCGGGAGCGCAGCGGGCTCGGCACCGGAAAGTGGGCAAACCGCCTGATCCAGCGCGCTAGCAGGCGTTGCTGCGCGGTCCCGCCCTAGCACTGGTCTGTCATACCGCTCGTACGAAGCAATACATATGGAGTCATACAGATTACAGAGGAGCCGCTACAACGTGTAATCTGCATCTTACGTACAGAGTACACGGTCTTGTCCTCACGTCCGCGGTCGCACAGCCATCGTAGATCCCAACATGGGCTGATTTCGGAAATCGCGCACCAGCGCCGACGGGACAGAGTGGAGGACGCCGTGGAGACCGCCGCATCGAGATGGCCGTGGCCGATGCGATTCAGGGACGCATGGGTGTGGCGGCGCTCGTCATGTGCGCGACCGCTCGCCGCTCCATTGTTCCGTGCGAGCAGCCGTCCGTGCTCCGTGTCCCGTGTCGGCCCTCCCGTGAGACGGCCGACTGCTCGCAGCGACGCGCCCTTTCCTTCTCCTCGCCCTCTTCCTTTCCAGAGCGCTGGTACCGATTTGCCACGTACGATGCATCGGCGCAGCCTCGTGCTCTTTGCTCGCGCCGGGCCACGTACGTAATCGGTCCACCACGAGCGATACTGGTGCTACCTGTAATACTCCGTACAAGTACGTACTCGTTGCAAAGGGTGCCGAAAGGCTCGACTTGGCTACGTACCCGTCCTGATCTAATTTCGCGTCCGTTTTGTCCGTTCCGTACCGGCCAACTCTGTTTATGCTTTTTTTCTTTCTTCTTTCCCGCCCTGCCTCTGCTTTCTTTTGGGGTCCCTTGCTGTCTCACGCTCTCTCCGTGCAACAGAACGGATAAGATAGCGCTGCGAAGGACAGGTAGCGAACGAGATCTGTCCTTCGGCCGCAATAGGAATGAATCCCGACAGTGCCTGCGCTGAAGCCTTTCTTTTTCCAGCTGCGTCACGCTCTCCACAGCAGTGTCCGCAGACAAGCTAACCATGTGTCCGGCACGGGACAACTATTAGGCAGCTCGCAAAACGACACCTGCATCGGAATAACGAGTCCTTCGTTCTCCTTTTTTGCCCCTGCGGACAGCGGCGCAGAAGCCGGCCAGCTTGCGTCGTGCTGCCGATCGCCCAATACGGCTACTTCATACGAGTAAAGTGTCCGGGTGGGAAGTGACGGCGGTGGGGCACCAGAAGTACATATTACAACGTACTTACGTGAACGCAATACTGCGTACGGGTACAAGATGCAGCAGTGAGCCTAGTGCGTGGCACTTGTACCGGTACATGCTCCGTACTCGTAGCGCTTCCCGGACCACGGCTGCTCCCAAATCGTGCTTGCCTCTGCTAGTGCGCGCTCCGTGCGCAGCTGGACGGCAGGCGCCCCGCTCGGATGGGGAATGGGAAATGTGACGAAGCTGGGAATCACACCCACAAGCGAGAAACAAGAAACGCCAATCGCCAATCGCACATGCAAATGGCACATCGCAGAACGGGCGCGAGCATCGAAAACGGGACTCGGCACTGCTCTCGCAGACGGGCGGACAAAGCACACGAGCCCGGTTTCCAGTAGAAGCACGTGACGAATACAGGACCGATTTGTACAGAGTCATTCTCACACTCGGCTATCTTAGCGCTCTTTCCCTCGATCCTTCTCTCTCCGACAGCGCCTTCCTTTGGTGGATCGCTCGAGCTGTCAGGCAGCTGCGGCCGCGTACTAATGACCAATGGCACGGAGATGTGGAAATTGTGCTGGCAGACTCGACGGCGCCTGCGCGACAGGTGCAACGGAGGCACGCCGTCGATGGCCCGAAGCAGAAGGCGTGACGGGTTATTTCTCGTAGTGTGCCTGCCTTTACAAATTATGGTACAAGCCGATACTTTCGTTTCTTGCAAGTACAAAGTCCGCAGTCGCATGACGGCTTACGTACTCCCGCACGGGCCACGGGTATGCTAGCCTGGCTCTGACACTTGTCACAGCCTTGCAAAGCCAGGATGAGCAGCAATCACCAATTACAAGTACGAGGATAAGCACGTCACACAGCACACCCATACTTCGTACGAGGACACAAGCATTGTGACAGTGCTCCGTACGGCGTACAACCCTCCTGATCCCGCGTCGGGCCTCATCGAGCCAATCGTGCGCTACCGCAGGCATCAGAGCCACAGCGACCTGTACAGGCTCACAACGTTGCACGGGGAACGGGGCTCGCGCAAGGGACGGAGGATGGAAACGGGGAAACGGGGCAGCAGCTTACTTCCTACACCTTCTAGCGAGGCCGGGAACAGATACGATATGCCCGTCGAACGTTCGGATACAAAGTACGGAGTACATGGACAAAATGTCGCCGATGGACTGGCTAGCATCGTCGGCCTGATAGCCGATGGCGACTCCACGTCGCAGCTGACGGCTTCCAGCAAGGACGAGTTCGGAGTGCATACTCTGTACGAACAATGCGCTTGTGCAACGACGGGCGGAGTGCACAAATCCTCGGGTGCTGCGATATATCACTCTCTGCGCTGGCATCCGGCCTGGCCGGAACAGCCGCCACCCTTTTCGTGCGCGAGAACATGCCCCATCCCTGCTGACGGGCTCTGCCGAAAATAGAAGACCGTAAGATACGGAATACATGTACTCTAGCCAGCGCGAGTAGCATCTTGCCTGTGCAGAGTACAGAGTGCGAACACGGGTACGCTTGTGCAAGCCGCGATCCAAGTCTGTTGCTCTTCGTGTTCCAACATCGCTGCGAGCACTTCGTACGAGCCAAGTACGCGCACGGTATGCGCCGTTGATGCCCCATACTCGTACGGGGAGCGTCAAAAGCAGCAAACGAGCACTCCAACACCCACTGGCGCTAGCAGGCAAGATGGCAACACTGTGATCACACCAGCATCGCGCTCTGGAGATTCCAGTGCCACCCCGGACGAGAACACACAACCACTCCGAACGGCAACACCCTGCCGTTCCTCATTTCGGTCCACCCAGCGTCTGGCCGGTGACACTTGCCCTGGCACCCTTTTGCATGGGCAAGTATCGCATGTACATTACGATACTTTGGCTTTCACAGGAGACGATACTTTGGCTTTCACAGGAGAAGCGCTAGAAAAGCCGCAGTGTCACTCCAAACCGTGCCCGGCAAAGAGCTGCGATCCAACAAAGGTCAGCCCTCTCTGCAAAGTAAATTAGGCGATGCTACCCCGTAATCCGTGCTGATTGTTGCGCGTACAAGTACAAGCTTACCCAGGCAGGCCGGCGATTTTCCTAGTTGAGTGCACTCGTGTGAGCACGCGTGCGCTTCGTCGGCAGCTTCGGGCATGTACCTGTACATACGAGGAATATATGTACTTGCAAACGCGAGAGGACCACAGTTTGGCGCAAGATTCAGTGCCGAGATGGAGCAACGGATTCGGGGAGCTGTGTGAGATTGGCTGCGGCTAGATGCGTGATCGCGCTCGACAAGAATAACGGGCCGCCCTTTCTTTGATACGCGTTCGAGTACATGTACGAAATACAGTATGTACCAGAGTACCGGTTCAACTTGTACTTTTTGTACGAGTAGCGATGCCACTTTGTACGGAGTAAGCGTAGGATACCGCTTCAGCAAGTACTCATATGCTCTACGTTACTGCTTTCTCCAAGTACGAAGTACTACCGGCTACGACGTACTCGTATTACATCCACCGGCAGTCTCCATTAAACGGTCGAGTATGATTTGCGTCGTACCCGAGAGTCCGAATCGTGCTCATACTTATGCTTCTGATGTCCTAATTGTAAGTGCGAGACCGCCAAGTTTCTGGGAATAAACCGGATAATCAAGGTTTCATGGAAAAAAGGAAATCGGAAATCAATATGGGATAGGGGGCCAGGTTGGCAACCACGGGAGATGACAAATGGCTTGCTGTAAGTCGACTGCATACCCGACGAAGCGTGATGGCAACTGTGTGTACAGAGTAATACATCGTATAGACACTATTGTGTAACCACACAAGCTGCAACTTCGAGTCCCGTACGAGTAATACGGAATACGATCGCCCAACTTTCCGTTCATATTATTCAGACCGCGAACGGGGGTGCCACGACCCAACCGGAAGAGATACAGTTAGAGCAATGCGATACATACTGCGTACTCCGTACTCTATACGTCGTACTCCGTATGCAAGTAGTAATACGAGTACCTCAGATCCCTGGGATTTTCAACCCCGTCGTTCTAATGCTGACATTGCTGCGCCAGTCCCACGGGTTGGGGCTGACGGTCTCCTTGTTTCTGCCTGGGTCCTCCCGCACCCTTGGCATTGGAAATAGCAGGACGGAGCCGGAAGAAAGGGAAAGAGAACAGAAAAAGAGGAGCCGCGAAAGGGGGTACGAAGTAAACGAGAACGAAAGGAGAGCGCAAACTGCGAGTTGTGCGGAGTCCGACTTTGTAGAGATCGGTGTAAGTACGGAGTAATACAACTGGCACGCACATTGAAGACAAACAAGACACATGCATAAACTATGTACGAGTACGGCGTACAAATAACGCATGCCATACGAGTAGACAAGCACGGGGCTGCGCTGCATCCTTCGCTCAGAGGACCGCATCTCGATTTGCATTCAAGCTGACGTAGTACTTCGTACAAAGTACATCAATACGAAATACGAGTAGCGAGCACCAACACACATCTCTTGCAGCTACGTCGCAATCAAACATCGGTGTGGTCAGCAAAGGCATATTCCCGGCACCATGCATGGGGGACGCGTGCCCCCTCCCCGCCGGCCAACAGGCGACGAGCGGTGCAGCAGACATGGATCATTGCTCGCAATGCGACCTCAGCATCTCCTGTGTTCAGTCTGACGGTTCAGGTCACCTGCGCCGCCAATCGGCACCGTCCCCCGTCTCCACAGCGTCGGCGACCTCAGAAACAGGACCGCCTTCTTCGTACGAAGTAGGACAAGCAACACGTCGCAGCTCCGGGCTCTCGCTACGGAGTGCTGCGCGTACGAGCCCTCGTTCGTCGTACATGCGTCGTAGGACTCGGCGTGCCTGGCCGGCGCTGTTCGGCGCCTGCTTCGTCCAAGAACGAAGACGAAGCCGCAAGGCCTCCGGGCCTGACATAGGAGGACGGCGCCGTGTCTCGTGTCATCGGAACACGGGCGCCCAATCCGGCGACCATCCCGTGCTGGTGCTGACTCGCGTGCTCGTGCTTCGTACGAAGTACGAGCAATCCCTCCTGTGCTCGTTTCCCACAGGGGCACGCCACGAAACGATCCAGCACATGGGATGGGAAATGGGCCCGTGGGACAGACGTGGAACATGGGCTCCCGGCCGGGTCATGTCACGGACGGGTCACTGTGGGCTGGATCGTAACCCTTGCTTGGGGAGCACTGCTGATCTGGATTTAACCTCAAAATGCGACGGAGACTTCCGCTGTGCGTCGGTTCGCTGCCCCTTTTTCTTCTCCATGTCGTACTAGTGCGAGGCCATCGCCCATTCTGTTGGCGCTATTGTTTAGGTGCGATCCTTCAGATGCCATTTACGTCGTACGGCGTACGAGAACGAGAACAGGAACGAGCAATACGGGGTGAGGGCGAGTTGCCGCCAGAGCAAGCCAACAGGGCGTCAATACTCGTACATGTACATTCGTCTGTACATGCAACATACTCCGTACAGTATGGAGTACGGAGTACGAGTACGAGTACTTTGATAGCGCTGCGGGCTACGCATTATGTGCGCGGCATATGCTCTGGTATCTACTCCCTGCCAGTCGCGTGCCTACGCATACGACTGAACCCCCTCCATGGCCCAAGGATCACCTTCATAGATCGACTATTATGGGTTGCCAGAACGCAAACGTATCGTGACTCACATACGTGCCTACCTAAGCGATCGCAACGGGGCCGCAGAGAACTAGTCCAACAGCTACCACGTGTACAAGCCTAGAACCTGGTGAGATGAAAGCCAATAGTCGCTCTCGGAAATGTCTCCGTCACTTTCCGATCTTATTCCTCCACAGTAAGGGGCTATTGCTTCCAACGGACTGTTCGCGTAATCACACCTTTGCTCCTGTAGATTTGCTCCTAAAGTACGCGTACGAAGCAAGTCGTACTCGTACATGAGATCAGAGTCAATAGTAGTGAGACGCGCTCTCGTACGATGTGAAGTCGCATCGGAGCCCTAGCGTTCGAGTTGGTGCCGTCGCATCGCGCCCGGATGCGGCGCCAGACTCAGCCGAGATCGTATCTCGAACGTATTTCGCGCTGCTTGGCCGTGGGTAATACCGTTAGTTACAATGGCCATTACAACATTCAGACTTCCGAGTGGTAGCGTTCTCGGCAATGTCCAGGGAATACGATACTTTGGCACGACCCAGAGTACGAGTGCAGGGGCGACGGGTAAAGAGAGCGAAATTGCTTGTACATGTACAAGGACGTAAAAGCGTACCGCCTGGCCGGTTCAGGGAGTTGACATCGTATCTTAATAAAGACACCAGCGCGAAGCTGCACATTCCTCACCGGCACGCTGACAACGATTAAGAGAACTTCTCTGCAAAGTAGGGCATCGGAATCTGGAACAGGGTGGGAAAGAAGGAGCAGGAGGAGAAAAGGAACAAGCCTGCATCGTAAAAGAGCAAATCAAAGACAACGATGCCAAACTGCAAGGTTCTGAGACAAGACACAGCTGTACTCTTCGTTTCTTTTAGGGGGTTCTCTCCGCAGTTGTCTTGCCTACGCAGTATGCAACTGCATACAATATTTGCTTGAAACGGTTGTTGTGCATACCTACGGAGTACGCGTACCCGTACAGGACAGAACTGCGAGTACAAAGTCCTACCGCGATATACCGCACGAGGCATGGGTAACATTCTGATGGGCTTGCACCATTCGTGCGTGTACTACTCGCCTTGCCGGTTAGCAGCTCTGAATCTCGATTGCCAACATAAGTCGCCACCCTCGTACTATGCTAGATGCAAAGCTCAAAGAAGCACACAGAAAGTACGAGTACGATAGCGACGAGGCTACCCTCAGTTTACAGAATGAAGTGATCTGGCCGTTGCTGGTTGGCCGTGGGCGGCGAATGTTGGACAGCGGGCGGCAACTACTACGTAGTCGCACGCAGCCTTCCGGAACTATCAACTGCGAGTATGTGTCAACACCGAGAAACAATGCCGTGAAACAAGGTTGCATTACAAACTAAAGCAGCAAATATAATTGAAAATCTTGATACATGAGAATAAGCAATAAAGGCAAATACGAGACAAGAAGATAATATTTCTAAAAGAAATGTATAGGCTCTAATTAAACGAGTTGACCGTGAGCTGGAAATCGTACGGAAGTCCATGGCAGCTCTCGTGCAGGGGGTGATAGAGGAGGTCACTACGAGCCAATCTGACATTATAGACTAGAGGACTGGGCAAATACTCCGTACTCCGTAGACCGACCTCAAACTGCCTTCGTACGTCCTCGGCCTCTGGGTCCTTCTCAAGCCCCCGGAATGGAAGCCCGCGTACAGTTGCTTGAACAAACATGCTGCACAGCACTCGTACTCGGCAGAAACTGCTCACCTGTTGGTCTCCACCAGCCTGCATTCCTCGAGCCGGGCCAACAATCCCACTACCTACAAAGTACAATGTATCACAGAGTACGAGTACTCGTACGCGCTCAGCCAGTTGCTACCAGCAAACTGGCACAAGCCCACCGCCTATTCCGGGCAACCGCCGAGATGCCCAGCACTTGTTCTCGTACATGTCCTTACGACGTATGTTTTCACATGTATCTTACATACTCTGTACATCCCATAACACCTGCAGCCACCTGCAGCTCCCGAAAGTGTGATGCGACTTCGGCCTAGGCTGGTGGCCATGTGGCACACTATGAGGCGACCACGCGCCCCTTTCTTCAGATCCTGTGCCCGAGGTTGGGTGTTCCATAGTTCTGGGGGCTACGAATGTTTTCGTATCTGTACTCTATAGTACTCTGTGCGGCGTACAACGTGCAAGGTATCACGATACTCCCACTCGTATCTGTACGTCAAGTTACTAGCCAAGGCGGAGCGAGGAGACACTTGTGCCGGATCTGTGATCGCATCTATTGTTCTGGTTGGCGCCTGCTATGGACTCGCACCTGCAACCTTACGGAGTAGCGCTTCGGAAAGCTAGCCGCGTACATCCAGGCCTGCTTGGACGGACAGGCTCGGCCCATTCGCCCCTTTGCCTGCGTTCTCGTGGTTTCGTATCTGCCTTGCACAATCTGGATGGGCACCGAGCACAGTGACACGAGCATTTCGCCCTTGCACCTGTGCCAGCCAAGGTTTCCGTGTGCAGATCTTGTTCGACTTTGCAGGAACGATGGCGAGTGTGCGTGTACAAGTCCTATCACGCAGTAGAAACAGGCAGTAATGTACAATTATATTGTACGTCGCATGCAGGTACTCAAAGACTACAGACGTAGTACGATTCCTGCATCTGTTGTGCGGGACATACTCGTAAGAGAACAACGATTTGCATGCTACATCGAGACAGAAAAGCCAGCACGGTAGCACGGCTCGTAGCACGGCACGCTGGCATCGGTGGCTGCAGCTTACGGCGTACTCTGGCTCTGACGCTCAGCTCAGGCTCCAATGTCAGCATGGCCTGGTCACCGATGCGGCCGGAGACTACTGCCAGTGTGACGCCGATGTACATGTACGAACTATGGTTGCCGTTCCCTGCAAGTACGCGTGACAAGGATGGCTCTTACTTCGCTCCTCGTACGCACATTTTGCCGATGCATCCCAGGTCGCAAGCCTCTTGGCGGCCGCCTTGCTTCCGCTCTGCACTCTCGTCTCCCTCACTCTCCTGCCGCTTGCTTTTCTTCGGCCGGGCGTTCTCCACGGGTGTGGATGACGTGGGATGATACGTTCAATGACGCGGGGCTTGTATGGCCTTGTCTATTCTCTCTATGAAGCCGCAGCTACAGACTGGTTGTGGCAGATGCCGTGCTCGGAACAGGCAGCAGAGTACTTGTACGGAGTACACGCCCGGCCTTGCGAACTGCCTTGCACTGTTTTCTTGTTTTGTCGTACGAGTCGGATGCGGTGGCTTGAGAACCCGTCGAATCAGAAGAGCATACGCATCATCTGACCGGATCGGCTTTGTGAGTCGTATGGCCTAGAGCTGGTGTCGTTTCGATGCCCACCAAGTGCCACCGTCGTATCCTGTAGTAGGTAACGCAGTTATACTGACCCTGAGTATCTGCGTAATACTTGGACATGATAACGATCGAAAAGGGTTGTGATCGCTTCCCAAAAGAGGCATTCCCCCGCTGGTGGCGTACTTGTATCACTTGTAGTCGTATCTCGGTTTTTCTCCAGCTATGGAGTATGTACTCGCCTTGTATCTTGGAAGTCGTGGCATGTGTTCGCATGGTGTTACGTACGGAGTTGGTGAAAGTGCGGAATCACTTTGCATTCTCACTATCAGTACTCACATTTGCTCTGGCTCTTTCATATTTCGGCTTTTTTATGAAACTACGTGTAATATCCACTGGATGTACTCATTCGTACCGCCGAATAGACAGTAATGAATGAGTTTGGTTTATCTTATAGTACTGAATTTGTCAAGAAACCAGGATTTTTGTATGAGTAATACGTCCTTTGCACGTACGATTACTCTGTACAATACAAAGTACTATTGCCTGCACAAGTAGTAAGAAATATCGCAGTGATGCATCGTTGTGATATGTCATAAAGATGGGAGCACGAAGCAAGACTACGAGAGCAAGAAAGGCTACACGCATACAATTGGGGTCTTTGACGTATTCTGGAGGACTAAACATTCCTTTTTTAGGCTGAAGCATCTCCGTAAACCCACAATGGTTCTCGACTCACAGCAGGGAAACGACGAGTCGGTTAGAAATGGACTTCTAGGCCTCCTCTCCCGTACTCTGTAAATGCAAAAAGCCCGCAGAGGGGACATATCACATCGACAGTCGCTCGGACGCATGACGAAGGATTCCCGTGCTTAGTCCTTCTGCACAATAGCGGACTACAAATTCGTGCGTGTATGTGTACATATCACAGTATCTACAAGCTTGGAAGTATCTGTACGTCCCCCTATGCAAGCATTGTCTCTAGAATCTTTGCAGCTTGTGTATTGTGTATGATTTCATTCGGAACATGCCAAATTACCCCTTGGTCACGAACTTGATGGCCTCGGCTCTTTTCTTCTCGCCCTTGGCATTTCAGGTGGACGTGCCTGTCCATTACCGGCTGCAGGTGCCCGAGGTTGACGGAAAGCCAAGGCTGCTCTGCCGACCTCAGACGCACTCGAGGTGGCAGGGCGGCAGGGCGGCAAGACGACAAGGCCGTGCTACGACGTGCTCTGATGCATGTGTCGTGCTCTATCACCCCGACCTTTGTACAGATACGAAGTCAGGCAGCGGCACGACGCGGAACAGGCGCTGTACGAGGACATGGCAGCCGTACTCGTGGCTGTACCCAAGTCGTACTCGTAGTACGAGTACGAAGTACGAACACAGTGCCCGTATGCCTCGCTGGGAACGAGTCAACGAGCGCCAGCGGAAGTGATGTGACAAGTCAAAACGCACAAGCTCGTGTGCAAGGGTGATGAGGGTTTGTGCGCGGTTCTCGCCTAGCACACAGGGCATCTTGTGTCGAAGGAGCGGAAGCCGAGTCACAAAACGGCGAGGAAGGCATCCGGGATACTGTACAGCGCATCCGGAAAGGAGACAGGGAACCGAGGATGCTTGGAGCACATGTACGGGTACTACGAGTACGCCGTACGTGTTCTCATCCGGGCTGCCATAGTGCACGATACATGTGCAGGTGTTTCTATTTATATCGCCATTCGGCAACTATTGTCCGAGTACGAAGTAGATTATGCCGGTGCAAACATACGTTGTACGGCGGCACGCGTACGGGTACTGAAAAGCCTCGCTTTTCGAGGCAGGGCCCTTCTCGTTCTCGCCGTTTCTGATATGTCACTTGTCGATACCAACCACGAAACGCTCGCCCCATCCGCCTGCCATAGCCACTTCCGACAACACTCTGCTCGCTTCGCAGCGCATGTACGGAGCAATCTGTGGCTTTACGGAGTACGGAGTCCAAACTTGCTGGAACTGGGTTGCGAACTGGGTCGTGTGGGTAGAGGGTCTGGCCCATTCTCGGCAGTCTCCTATCGCGCCCATCACTCCCCCACTGCTCCTGGAATATTCTACTCCGTAGGCGTGTTTTCGACAAAGGAGTGCCGTGTGTTCCGTTACGTAGTATGTCGTGCAATGCGTTGACGGCGTAGCATCAAGCAACACCACATCGGTCGTAATCGGCGGCAATGCGTGGAAGAAATAAGCTAAGCGGTCCGTTGTGAACTTGGTCCATGTGTCCTCGTCTGTTGTCCTACGAAGTAGGCTTTGGCCTCACATTTGTTGCTCTTGGAACGAAAAGTATAAACACATAGGCCTATCGTTCTCGTGTCTAAATGGAAATACGTGAGCCCAGGAACACCCTCTTTATGGGCGGCTATCATGAGGGAACATGCGTAAAGAAGGACAGGCACTAGGAAGAGAGCAAAACAAAAAGCAGCGTCGTTGCATCACCTCGTCACAGCGGACGGTCTCCGCACCCTTTAAAGTCCCCTAGGAACTTTTCGATATCCGGAATGGCCAGATGCTTCCAGCCACCACCATTTGCCTCGGCAGCGCCAATGTCAATGACAGCACCAACGAGGTCTTTCGTGATGGACTCGGACACAACGCTGTCGAGCTTGTAGTCTGGGTGATCGTGAATAAACGAGCGGATCCACCGAGCTGCCGTCCAGAGCTCGCCCGAAGCGCGCTTGCGGATGAGATTGAGATAGATGGACAGTTGGCAGCGAGTCTGCACATCGACGTTGACCGAGTCGAGATAGCTCTCTACCAAGGGGATCAGTCCGGGGAAAGGCGTCTCGGCCGGGCTGCTTTCGCCGCCTTCGCTGCCTTCTGCAGCACCGTGCTGGGGGTAACCCGTGCCGTTGATGATCTCGTTGATGGTCATGCGGCGGTATTCATCCTCAACGGGCCCAAACACGGGCGTCGGTGTCTGCGGCCGGCTCAGCCCGTTGGGAGTGGTGGCGCCGGACGCGATCGCACTGCCGCCTCCAGCCTCATCGCCGTCCAGGGGAGTCCGGTGGCGACTGTGGCGACCGGGACGCTGCGGCTGGAAGAGATTCTTGCGGAAGTGAAAGGTCTCGGACAGGACGGCGTCCCGGGCATGGGCTGTCTCCATGTTCTCGGTCACGCGGGCGATGGGGATGTAGAAGTTGAGATCGAACGAGAGGATGGCGCGCGTGACCAGGACGATGAAGACGGAGAAGGCCGCATTCTCGAAATCGGTAATCTGCACTTCCATGGGGCGGAACTCGACACGCCAGCCAATGTTGTTGTCGGGCGGCGGGGGCTTGAAGCGCATGTGCTGCCAGTTCGTGGACTGGATGTTCTCAAAGTGGTTGGTCTGCGCGAGATCCAGGGTTTGCAGGTCTTCCGAGAAGATGACAATCGGATCGCGGATGAAGAGATGCGCAAAGTGCGTGGCGAGAATGTCGTCCATGCCGCCCTGGACCAGCAGTGCCTTGATGTCTTCGTCCACCACGAGCTCGGGATCAAAGTACTCGGGCCGCAGCCGGGGGTCGGTAGAGATGTACGTCGAGTTGCTGGCGTAGCGCGACTTGGGGATGCGCCAGCGGTCGTTCTTCAGCGGCTGCACGGCGGTCTTGTTAGCGGGAGACTCGGCGAGAAGCTGTGCGCCGGACGGGGAGCCACAGGTGCCGTCTTCGCGTCTTACCTTCTCTCCCAGCTCTTCGGGCGTCCGGTCATCGACGGCGCGGCTGATCTGGTTCCAGCGGACGTCGGTGTCGGCGAGAAAGCCCTTGTACACGGGCGTTGCGGCCGTCAAGGCCAGCAGGATCGGCCCCAGCGGGCTGAGCTGGTCGTAGAGGCGGCGGCCCTCGGTGATGTTCTTGGCCTGGAAGGTGATCTGCAGACAGCAGCTTCCCATGCCAAAGGCCATGGCGTCCATGTGGATGTAGTTGTCCGGCGAGGCGCCATTGCGCACGTCGTCGTCCTCGGGCCACTGGTGGAGGTCGTAGTTCACAGTCGGGTCCTTCCAGGGCCACGGCGTGTTGGTGTCGCGAAAGACGGGGACATTGACTTCGACCTTGCGGCCTCGTCTGGACCGGATGTTGGCGGCCAGGGTGGGAAAGCGGATATGGGGGTTGGCAATCTCATCCGGGACAAACTGGGAGCGCAGCTGGGGGCCAGAGGCCGGGTAAGACGGATCAGAGAAGACGCCGGGCGAGCCAAGGCGCGGGAAGGTCGTCAGTGTGATCGGATACTCGTCTGGCCGCATGTGGTCCTTGGCAATGACTCTCCTAGACGTGCGAGTCAGTCTGAGAGCAGTCCGAGAGCAGAGAGAGGCCACGGCCGGTGCCAGGGGAGCGTTACCGGAGTTTCATGTTTGGCTCGACACCCAGCAGCTCTTTCAGCTCGATACCCCAAGGCTGGCCGGGCGTGGACTCCAACATGAAGCGGCCAAACTCTGGATGGAAGATGGGCAGCGGCTCCTTGCTTTGGCCGGTTAGCGGAGGACGGGCGCGACACAAGGACAGCGGCACATACCGGGACTGGGCCTGCTTCTCTGCGGTCTGGCCTTCGGTACAGCCGCCCTCGGCCGCCAGAGCCGCATCGCTTGCCAGCGCGTCGAGGATCTCTGCCTGCCGCAGGGAGACGAGCACCTGGGGCTTGTCCTTGTCGTAGACCACCACGAGGTACTCGACCTAGCCGGGCACAGCCGTGTCAGCTGCACTGCGTACTGCTGCGTACTGCCGAGGAGGCGCAGCTTACCTCGTCGCCCCAAAGCAGGGCGTCTCGCTCTTTGGACTTGGCCTTGTTCCAGATCTCCAGCAGTTGCTGTGCGGTCAGCATGGCGCAAAGGGATGCCGTGGTGTAGCCGCCACACTTACAGCAATGCCCCATTTGCGAACCTGATCGGCGTGGCCCTTGGCATCAGGCCAATCGAGGGCCGTCCCGAGTTGTCTGGGCCAATGGTCAGCATACAGAAGCAGCCGTCTTCCGCCCTGGCACAGCGCCCCAATGCCCGACGTACAAGAGGCCCATTGCGGAAAGGGAAAAATGCGGCAAATGAGAGCGCTTGGCTGGCACTCGCGGCGAGCAGAGTGCAGGTGGGAAGGACAGCCGTCGAGAGAAAGGAGCTGTACGGAGTACTCGGCTAGCTCACACGGCCAGCTGAGAAGACGAGAAGCGCACCCGCACAGCGAAAGACGGATAGATGTACCGGGCAGCTGCTGGCCGGCTCGGGCAGTCTGGAGCGGGCGCTACTGCCTGCAGATCCCCCACGTTCTGCAGCCTGGAGAAGAAGTCAAGCGACGCTGTCGAATCAACATGCAGAGACAGCGCGTGGGAGAGATGTCGTCACCGAGGTACGCAATGTCCAGTTCCTGTGGTTGGCCGGCGGGTGCCGTGCAAGGCGACGGGCAGCAGCGGCGGCCGGACGTCTTGCTCGGAGCAGCGGGCTGGCAACAGCTGAGATCGCGAACGGCTGACCGGCGGTCTCTGTCTTCTGTTTTGTCTTTGGCGCGGCCAATGTCTGCACTTGAGCTGTCGGCGGCGCTGTCTGGCTCCTGGGTTCTTGTGCACGTCTCGCCGCCTTCCAGGGACCGCTCGACAGAGATCTCACACGCGCGGCCGTTGTCTCTGCGGTAACGGTGAGAGAGTGCGATATCGCGGCATTGACGTCTTAGTTTTCCCACTATTTCTATTTGTTCCTCAAAAATTTTAGCAATGTTGCTTAGAAATACCATGGCGGAGCTAAAGTGTGCTATCTGCCGCCTCCATACGAGTAAAACAAATGAGCAGCGGCTGTCTGCAGCATCGTACGAGCATGTGGAAAGACATCCGGTCAGACCAGCGCACTATTTGCTCGCTACGAAGTACGTCCAGTGCCTCTTCCTCGTCGCATCGTTGGCAAGATGAAGAGTTGGCGTCCAAAGTATTACGAGCATTCAGTGCTGCCAATAATACGAAGTACACGCCCCACAGGCTAGGCCCAGAGCTTGAGCAGCACGTGACCGAGCTCTGCTGCCTCGGGTGCTGCCTCACGTGCGGCCTCAGGCAGCCGCAAGGCCGTCTGACGCGTGATGTGACGCGAAAAGAGGACCGTATTAAATGGAGGCGCCGAAAAGGCTGATAAAAACGGCCGCCGCCCTTTTTTCACTCTACCCTTGCCCGCGCCCTCTGCCCTCACCGCGACTTTCGACTCTCCCGCGCCCTCTGCGAATGCTCCATCGGAGTCCTGTCAGCGCCTTCTCCATCCTCCGTGTCGGCGGCTCCGGGCGACCTTCGCCATGGGCGACATCAAGATCGAAGCGAAGCTCTTCCAGGAGCGCATCGCCAACCTCACAAATGCCTGGAAGGCGGACGTGAAGCGCGCTGGCGACGATGGCATCTTTGGCGGCGTCGGCTCCATCGTCATCATGATGGGCAAGGTCGACGAGAACCCCGAGTTCCACAAAAACAACGCCATCCACGTAAGGACCTACGCTGCACCGCATCTGCCACTGCTGCCTCGCCGCTGTTGTCTCTGCGCTGACCGTGTCCGTCCTCTAGTTCTGGCTGCTGGGCTACGAGTTTCCCACGACACTGATGCTGTTCACTACCGAGACGCTGTACATCCTGACGACCGCGAAGAAAGGTGGGATAGAACACGCCGCGCCAAACGAACCAGTGAACCAGTGAACCATGCCGAATGGCACAATGCAGAGCAACGCTGACAGCTCCCAGCGCGCTATCTCGACCAGATCAAGGGCGGCCGGTTCCCTGTCGTGGTCCTCCAGCGCGGCAAAGACGCGGCCGAAAATGCGGCTCTGTTTGCCCAGATCGTAGACGCCATGAAGGGCGCCGGGGTATGCTTGTTACCGCCTCAGTCTCCTCCGGGATCGCTGCTAACCTTTTCGTTTACGGCATCTGCAGAAAAAGGTCGGCGTCCTCGCCAAGGATGTGTCCCGTGGCCCGTTTGTCGACGAGTGGAAGGCGTACTTCGCCGAGCACGCCAAAGACGCCGAAACCGTCGACATGAGCCAGGCTCTCTCGACGGCCGCCTTTGCCGTCAAAGACGAGACAGAGCTGCGCGCTATGCGGACGTCTTCCCGCGCCTGTGTCGCTCTCATGCACCCCTACTTTCTCGACGAGATGTCCGACATTCTCGACCAGGACAAGAAGGTCCGCCACAGCGCTCTGGCGGACCAGGTCGAGAAGATGCTTGACGACAAGAAGTTCTGGAAGACCGTCGAGCTTCCCAACAAGTCCAAACTGCCGGCCGAGTTCGACCCCGACCAGCTGGACTGGGTGCTGGGCCCGCTGATCCAGAGCGGCGGCAAGTTTGACCTGAAATGGCAGACTGAAGTCAACAACGACAACCTGAAGCCCGGCATCATCATCGCTGCCTTTGGCCTGCGCTACAAGTCCTACTGCTCGTCGATCGCGCGGACCTTCCTTGTTGACCCCAACAAGTCGCAGGAAAGCACCTATCGCCTTCTCTCTGCCGTCCACGCACTCGTGCTCAAGGAGATTCGCGACGGCGTGGCCTGCCGGGATGTGTACTCCAAGGCGCTGGGCTACGTCAAGTCCAAGAAGCCGGAGCTCGAGAAGCACTTTGTGAAGAGCATCGGCTACGGCATCGGCCTGGAGAACAAGGACTCGACCCTGCTTCTGAACGCCAAGAACACGCGCAGTCTCAAGGATGGCATGACTCTGTGCGTCAGTACCGGCTTCAGCGACATTGAGAACCCCCAGTCCAAGGACAAGTCCAGCAAGACGTATTCTCTGGTCATTTCCGACACAATCCGTGTCACTGCCGGCGAGCCAGTCGTCTTCACCGGCGATGCACCGAGCGACGCCGATGCGAGCTCCTTCTTCTTCAAGGACGACGAGGAGGAGCAGCCCACGCCCAAGAAGGAGAAGAAGGACAAACGCGTTGGCGCTGTGGCCACTAAGAACATCACCAGCACCCGCCTGCGGTCGGAGCGCTCCACGCAGGTGGACGAGGATGTCGAAAAGCGCCGCCGTGCGCACCAAAAGGAGTTGGCTGCGCGGAAGCAGCGCGAAGGCATGGAGCGTTTTGCCGAGTCGACCGGCGACCAGAACGGAAAAGAAGTGAAGAAGTTCAAGCGCTTCGAGTCCTACAAGCGGGACAACCAGTTCCCGGCCAAGGTGCGCGACATGGCTATTGTCGTGGACCAGAAGAACGCCACGGTGGTTCTCCCGATCATGGGCCGGCCGGTTCCCTTCCATATCAACACCATCAAGAACGCTAGTAAGAGTGATGAGGGTGAATGGGCGTTCCTGCGGGTCAACTTTCTGTCTCCCGGCCAGGGCGTCGGCCGCAAGGACGACCAGCCCTTTGAGGATGCATCGGCGCACTTTGTTCGCAGCTTGACCTTCCGCTCCAAGGAAGGCAGCCGCTACGAGGACATTGCCAACCAGATTGCGAGCATGAAGCGCGATGCCACCAAAAAGGAGCAGGAAAAGAAGGATATGGAGGACGTGGTCGAGCAGGACAAGCTGATCGAGATACGGAACCGGCGGCCGGCCGTGCTCGACAACGTCTTCATCCGCCCTGCTATGGAAGGCAAGCGCGTGCCGGGCAAGGTCGAGATTCACCAGAACGGTATTCGCTACCAGTCTCCCCTCAGCACGCACCAGAGAGTCGACATTCTCTTTTCGAACGTCCGTCACCTCTTCTTCCAGCCTTGCCAGCACGAGCTGATCGTGATCGTCCACATCCACCTCAAGGATCCCATCATCATCGGCAACAAGAAGAAGACCAAAGATGTACAGTTCTACCGGGAGGCCACCGACATCCAGTTTGACGAAACAGGAAACCGGAAGCGCAAGTACCGTTATGGCGATGAGGATGAGTTTGAGGCGGAGCAAGAGGAGCGCCGGCGGCGGGCTGAGCTGGACAGATTGTTCAAGAGCTTTGCCGAGAAGATTGCCGAGGCTGGCCGCAGCGAGGGCATCGAAGTGGACATGCCGATTCGCGAAATCGGCTTCAACGGCGTGCCGTTCCGCAGCAACGTGTACATCCAGCCGACGACAGACTGCCTGATCCAGCTGACAGAGCCGCCATTCATGGTGCTCACCCTGGAAGACATTGAGATTGCCCATCTGGAACGTGTGCAGTTCGGTCTGAAGAACTTTGACCTGGTCTTTGTCTTCAAGGACTTTGCGCGGCCGCCGTTCCATATCAACACGATCCCTGTGGAGTCGCTGGAGGATGTCAAGGAGTTTCTGGACTCCTCCGACATTGCCTTCTCCGAGGGTCCCCTCAACCTCAACTGGCAGACCATTATGAAGACGGTGACGGCAGACACCCACCAGTTCTTTGCGGACGGTGGCTGGGCCGTTCTCCAGATCGACTCGGACGACGAGGACGGCGGCTCGGACGACGACGAGGAGAGCGCATTCGAGATGGACGACAGCGAGCTGGCCGATCCGTCGGAGTCGAGCGAGGAGGATTCCGACTACGACTCGAACGCATCGGCGGAGGCGAGCGAGGAAGAGGTCAGCGACGAGGACGAGGGCGAGGACTGGGATGAGATGGAGCGCAAGGCAGCCAAGAGAGACCGCGAGAGCGGGCTGCAAGAGGAAGAGCGTGGCGGCAAGAAGCCACGGAGACGTTAGTCCATTCGTAATACAGCCAACGTCGGGAAGGCTGCCTAGCCAGGGTTTGGGGGGTTTCTATTCCAAGGTTTCCTGTATTTTTTTACATCGCTCACGGCCGAGGTGGTTTTCCTTACCGTTTTGATTTCTACATAGGCACATACCGGAAAAGTCCACTGAGAGAGCTTGTCTGCTGGCAGACTGTGAGGCACTGGTTTCTGTAGGATGTACGTTTCGCGAAAGACAATCAGCGGCCGTCATTGGACAATAGCAATTGATTTTACGCAATTGGAAAGACATTGCGAAAGACATCATTCTATAAGCAGTCGAACCACGAATACAACATAAAGGCAAGGATAGATACCAGAACAAATTTACCCCGATGACATGTGAGGTAGCGAGGATATGGGAAACAAAAAGAACATTGGGCACATCCCAACGAGCAGAACAACCAGAAACAAGAAAACGAAGACCATCCGGCCGCCGTGCTACCCTTCATCTCTCCCCCTTCATTTTCGTCGTCTTCCTGGCATCTTCACAGTGACATGTTGCAAAGAGACCATGTACCATGTGCTGTTAGGAGGCAGTATTTATACAAGCCCTGCGATAGGAGGGGAACCGGAAAGACCCATACATTCGAAAACAGAAGAGCACAAAAAATCACGAGTGTGCCACTTGCCGCGACACGGTCGGAACGGAATAGCTCGCCCAGCAGGTCAGACACGCCACACACTGAGCCTTGAACTGGCCCGAGGTGGCAGCTCCAGGGGCGCCCTCTAGGCACCCAAGTCGCGACCCGAGGCCATGGCGGCACCACCAGCGCCGGCGTTTCTCAACGGCGCGGGTGCGTTGTTCCAGGACAGATAAGTGTGGTCGCCCAGTTTCCTGCAAGACATGTTAGCACGACAGGACGAGCAGGAGGCCACGCGCAATACGACGAGCGCTGTACGCGGCAACGCGGCACGGATGGAGTAGCGCTCACCTCGGCTTGACGACATGCGTGATGGTGAAGATGGCGCCGAGCACGATGCAGATGCCGCCGACAACAATGTAGGCAATGCCCAAGAAGGGGTTGCGGCCGCCGATGACGGTGCGGGTAGAGAGAATAATGGACTTGGTGCCGCCGAACACGGCGACCGGGAAGACTGGCACACCGGTTAGTGTCAGACAAACAGGACAGGGCGCAGCACAGAACACGTACAGTCCACAACGTCGAGCTGGTAGGTGCCGCTGGTCATGGTGGCCGTGTCGTTGCGCTGGTACAGCTTGCTAAAGGTGGGCAGGCCGGCGGTGCGCATCCAGACCATAAAGGCCTCGTCGGTGGCCAGGTCGGGCGGCGGGTTGGACGCGGTGTAGCCGTTGGGATAGCGGTGCTTCCAGTAGGGCGGCGGCGAGACGTCGGAGTAGCTCATGGACGAGGGGAACGAGCCGTACAGGGTCTTGTCGGAGCTCCAGGCAATGTTGCTGGTGCTCTGCATGTGGTAGGTCTCGTTGTCGCTGCTGCCGTCGCGCACATTCAGCAGCACCGGGCTGGAGAAGGTGTCGTTGAAGAGCGAGTTGGCGATGAGGCCGCAGGGGTAGTAGGCCTTGCCGTTGTCGTCGAGGCGCATGGGGTCGCAGTCGGAGTCGTGGACGCTCGAGTTGGTAAAGACCTTGCCCTTGAGCTGGTCGTCGTAGAAGCTGGCGACGTAGCGACGGTGGTTCTGGTAGAAGTTGGTGAGGTGGTAGTAGAAGAGCACCGGGGGGGTCATGTCCTCGGGGATGGTGAACTGCAGACTGCAGCGGTAGATGTCGCCAGGGACGACGACGCCGTCGTAGCTGACGTTGACGGCGGTGCGCTTCCACATGGCGGCGATCTTGGTCGCGTTGCTGGAGGACTTGAACTGTTGGTCGACCTTGGAGGACGGCATGCCGCCAAAGGTGCCGATCGGGGCGTCCGAGGCGCAGTCTGTGTAGTCGAGCTGGAGCATCTGGACCTGGGAGCTGGCGTAGAGGAGCAGGCCGCCGATGGGCGCGAATATTATTCCGATCGCAAAGAAGAGCGGCAGCACCGTCTTGGGCGTCAGGATGGGTCTGGCTGTCAGCGCTGTTTCTCGCTCCAGACTCCCGCGCTGCTCTGCACTTACTGCCATGCCTTGAGGCGCTGCTGCCGGAAGGCCGTGTCTGCGCAAAAGTCAGCAGTCGTTCCCGAGCGGTGCGTCCGGATGCAGACGACGGCTCGGCGCATCGCCGCGGCTCTCGGGCTGCCGGGAGGGCCGGAAAGCCGAGGGCCGGGTGCCGGATGCGCCGGACCGCCCAGAAAGCAGACGCAATCAGGCGCAGGCCGTTCCACGTACTCGCCGGTCTCCTGTTCTTCTTCTTCTCCGTCTGCTTCGAGTCGGATTCGTTGGAGGCGATGGAGTCAGTATGGTGCGGCTCCATGTCCGCCGGAATGTCGTCGCCGCGGGCCATGGCTGGTCAGGGCAGGCGTGGGTTTCGCCGTATCGATGGTCGCGATGATGCAGAAGAGGAGAGGGCGGTGTTGCGTGTGAGAGTGCCCGTATGCGAGATGGCGAGGATGAGTTTCGCAGTGTCGTCTCCTTTGCCGGCTTTGTAACAGCAGGCGCAGCGGCTCGTATGGCGCCGGCCAGATTGTGTGGCGCCTTCCGCAGCCAAGTCCGCTCAGCCACTGCGCGTTCTGACGCGTTGTGCACGTGTGTAGTCACGTGATCGGACGCGCGTGGGCCGGGCGGAGTACGGAGTCATGGACGGAGAAGAGCGAGTTCTACAGGGTAATGCGCCAAACTGGGTTTGAAGACTACCGAGGAAGAACAGCAAGGACGTCGAAAGCGTTACAATGAGCATCTTCTGACTGTCGTAATCGCTCGAGCCAGTCTTACCTCGCCTGCGAGCTGTTGTTTTCCTACTTCGTACCCCGTACTCGTACAGAGCACAGCCTTTTCGTACGAGTCGTTCGCAGGAGTCTTGGCCAAGCACTAACTGCGCCCCTGAAACTCCTACGGAAGAACCGAGGAGATTGCAGTCGGCCAGGCGCTGCAGATGCGAGGCACTGTTCGCGGCCGTGGTAGTATTCGCATTGGCAGCGGAGCGCCCCGGAAAGAATGCTCTGCATGGAAGTGCACGCAATGGACTCCGCAGACAGAGCTCCATACCTCCTTCGTACGGGCACAATGCAATCTTACGAGTACGAGCAAAGTACTCCGAAGGCACGGAGACTCCGTACGGATGATTAGAGACGACATCATCGCTGTCGCCACTACCAATCGCGGCACAGTGCTCGGCCGAGCAGGACGCGGCTGGAGGCACAGTGCGCGACCATGCACACTGTGCGGCCGCCCCTATCCGCTCGCTGCACCGAAGCTCCAGAAGCCTTTCCGGCGCGGGAGGGCGTGGCGCCTGGCGGCCCGTGCGCCTTCTAGAATCGTTCCGCGACTGCTGACTGGTGTCTTTGTATGGAACGGCGTGCTGGGGGATCTGGCGGATGAGGGGCTGTGTGTGAGTGGCCGCCGGCAAGCCTCATTCAAAGGGCTCTTTGACGTCCATCCCTCCCCCCACCCTGTTTTTCCTGGGTTCCGCCCACCCAAGCTTCCCTCGGCCTGCAGTCTCCTTCGCGTTGGCTGCATTCTCCCTTGTCATCGTCTCTGCCACATCGCCATCCATCGCCACACCACGCCATCGCCATTGTCATTGCCATCGCATCGCTGCCGCATTGCCGTCGCCGCATTGCCGCTGCTATCGCCATTGTCCGTGTGGCCGCACTCTGTCGTTGTGCCGCGTGATCTGAATCTGCCCTGGCTCTACTGCATCCTGTCGGCTTTCAGCTCAGCTCTCGGCTCAGCTGTGCGTCCGCTCCAGTTCGATTCTCGGCTGTCTCAGCTTCCGGCACGGCCGCGCTGCTGCTCTCCTGATCTGCTGGACGGCACCGTCAGCACGCCTCGCACGGCATCGACATCACCCGACGCCATCGCGGCGGCCTTCCATCACAGACAGGAAAGACAGGAAAGACAAGAACGACGTTGGTAGGTCCTTCGCATCTCACAGCTCGTGCCATGCCTTTCCTTCTCTGCACTCCGCCTGCCAGTGTTGGTGTGGCTGAAGGGCGAGCGGGCATCGTCGGTACTCTTGTGTATTGCTTCATTCGTGAACTGGTACCACACATTTCAGTCTTCTGCGCGTTCTCCGTGATCTTTCGGTGTTTGGACTTTCAGCTGCTCATTTCCGCCGATCCCGCCTCCTTCTGAATTATGCCACTTCGAGCCCCGTTCCTCAGCAAGCCTGTAAATGTCGGGCACCATCCTCTGCGAAATTAATTCAAATAAACCACTTCTGAGTGCCACCCAAGAGCCACCAAAGGGTGGATGCAAATCTGACTTCATCCCTAGATCGCCCTGCCGTGGAGATCCTGGACCTAAGCTGACCTGGAGCAGGATAGCCTGCAGTTGCGCAGCTCTCGCTTTCCATCCCTCAAATTGCCGATCTCGTCTCTTCTCTGGCTTTCCTCGCAGCTCAGCGGACAACTACATATACTGAAGCAACATAACCGCCATACAACCGTCACGAGCATCGTGACGTGCAAATCTCCCTGGCATCATGTCTTCCGACGGCTTCACCAGCCCGTTTGCGGCCAACTCCAACCCGTTCGGAGCCAATGCCAACCCGTTTGATCCGCCGTCCGACTCGAATAGAGCATTAGACACCCCGGTCATGGGCCAGGTCATTGAGGAGGACGAGGCCGATGCTATCGCTTCGCCAACCTCAGCCTTTGCGCTGAAGCCCGGCTCTGGCTTCGGCAACGTCTTTCTTTCCAACGACGACGGGTTTCTCTCGCCCTTCGGCCACCCCCCAGCCCCCGGCGAATACCCTGCACAGTACAACTTTGGTCGCCGGACATCAGTCTCTGCCGAGTCTCTGAAGCCCGCCGCCGACTCCTACGACAACTGGACCCCGCCCACCCACCAGAAGACGCCCGAGCAGCTCGACCGCCTCAAGCGCGCCATTCAAAGCAACTTCCTCTTCAGCCACCTGGACGACGAGCAGTCCTCTCAAGTCCTGGGTGCCCTGATGGAGAAGCCCATTCCCACAAAAGGAATCAAGGTACGGCTCTTGTGTCTCTATCGCGCGTGCTGTAGGGCGGCAGACGGCTGACAATCAACCCGCAGGTTATCTCCCAGGGTGACTCTGGTGACTACTTTTACGTTGTCGAGAAGGGCAGCTTTGATGTTTACGTCAACAACAGCGGCGCTATCCAAGCCGGTCCCGAGGGTCTTGGCCAAAAGGTCGACACCATCGAGGCAGGCGGCTCTTTTGGCGAACTGGCCTTGATGTACAATGCCCCGCGTGCTGCCACGGTCATGTCGGCCGAGCCAGCGTGCACCCTTTGGGCGCTGGACCGTCTCACATTCCGTCGCATCTTGATGGAGTCCACCTTTGCCCGTCGCCGCATGTACGAGAACTTCCTCGAGGAGGTGCCTCTTCTCGCCACCCTGACACCCTACGAGCGATCCAAGATTGCCGACGCGCTCGAGGCACAAAAGTTTGCGCCTGGCACGACCATCATTCGGGAGGGAGACGCTGGCCACTCCTTCTACCTGGTCGAGAGCGGCGAGGCCGATGTCTTCAAGTCGGGCACCGAGCTCCCCGTCCACCATTACAAGAAGGGCGACTTCTTCGGCGAGCTTGCGCTCCTAAACGACGCGCCGCGAGCCGCAACAGTCGTTGCCAAGACCGAAGTCAAGGTGGCCTCGCTGGGCAAGTCTGCCTTTCAAAGACTCCTAGGCCCCGTCGAGGGCATCATGCGCAGGACAAGATATGCCGACGTCAAAACCGGCGTCGAGGACCTGGATCCCCTGCAGAAGGAGGCATGAAACGGAGACAAGGACAATGAGCGCCATGGTGCTTCCCATAAACGGAAGTGTGACTCCCCACCTGCAGAAAGTAGAGCACGGATCAAGATGGATCGGAAATCTTCACCGCCCAGTGTCTAATGTCTCTGCTCGTAGCTCCTACGTCTATCCCTGGGAATAGTGTCTGTTAGAGGCGGTATCTGCAATGTGTTTCTTTGGGTCAGTGGCTGTGGTGGCGTTTATGGTCCTTTCTCTGTGTCTATCTCCAACAATCACAGCCATTCTTTTTTTTCATCGTGTTATATGTATGGAAAGTGGGCGGTACAGGAGTGAGCGACCTGTTCCAGTCTTCGCATTGCTAATTCCCGTTTTAATCGTTTTTTTATTTCACAATCGAAAACCCGCCGTACAGGTGAATCTAGACAAAATCTGCCGTATGACAGCCACGTGAAAAGGCACAACCTGCTATGCCAAACGCCAAGCGCCAGGCGGTGTCGCTCTGTTGATTCCGCCGTGTCCCGTCCCGCGTCCCCAAGTCTCATGGCGCCTCTGCCGTCAAGGGCTAAGCCGCGTCTGCCGCCTGTCTTCTCCGCGCATCGAGGCATTGCAGGCGCAGGTCCTCGGCGGCCGCCTCGGTCTCGAGGACGCGGCCAACACCGGTGCGCCAGGCCTCTTCGAGGCCCTGCAGCTCGCCGGCGACGTCGTTTTGCGCGCGCTGGCGGCGCAGGGTGACGAGGTCGATATCGCGGCGCGTCTGCGCCAGCTCGGCCTCGATGGCGCGCAGCTCGGCCTCGACCTGCCAGTTGCCGACGAGCCAGGCGTTCTTGCCGTAGCTGTCGAGCAGCGCCAGGTGCGCGCGGCGGCCGCGCAGGTACGTCTGGCTGGTGTAGGCGCTGCTGAGCGCGCGGCGCCGGTCCGCCGCGGACGCATCCGCCGGGAGCTCGTCCTGCGCCTCGTAGCGCGAGAGGTCAATGGCCGCGAGCGGCGTCTGGTCCTTCTTGTCGCGCGTCTGGTTGGCGGCCACGCGCTCTACCTCGGCGCGCATCGCGGCCGGCAGCTGCGCCGTGTAGGCCGGCCGCAGAAGCGCGTGGTGGGGGTCATCGGGCACGAGCGCGCGCTCGGCGGCGATCAGCGCCTCGGCAGCGGCGCGCTGCTCCGGACTCGGCTCCGGGTCAATGTCTGTTGGCCAAGGGCGCTGTCAGCAAGGCGCGCTGGGACGGGACAGAGAGCGGCAAACAAGACGCGCGACTAGAGCACACGTCGGTCCTCCGGAAGCCTCCGGTCACTCACACGGCAGCGACTCGTGCACGCTCGTAATGTACGGCATGGCTGTCGGCACGGAAATGGTTCGAGGTGGTGATCGTGGAGGGAGAGTTTCTTGCCAAAAAATTGCCGTAGCTCAGCTGGTCCGTACGCGACAGCGCTTCACCGCCTTTGCGATAAGGAGTAAGCAGCTGACATCATGTCCACGTGACAACCGTCTCCACCCAGGAGCTATGCGCCGAGGTTCACATGTTTCGCGCTCCTACATCATCGCTTCCTAGTCCGAATACAAAAACGCCGAGCGGAAAGACCCCGGATTACCAGCTTCCTTCCCCGCTGATTCCTTTCTTCTTTCTCTCCCCCCTTACTATATCTACCATCTGCTCTCCCCATTTTTATTTCACGGCATCTGTCGTCCGCATACCCAGACAACTCGCGATCGATAGCATCTGCTGCCTGTCCATCTTATCCTCTACCCATCGTCTACCTATTCGTCAACAATCAGCCACCATGTCTCTCCAGAATGGTAAGCAGTCCCGCGTGCGGACGAACGATCCACGGCGTGCAGAACAGGGTTCCACTAGAGCTCTTGTCCGGCATTTCCGGAAGCTGACACGTGCTGCATGACAGACAAGTTCCCGGCCTCCGTGGCATTTGATGCCATGAACGACGCGCTTAAGGACGAGGCGTTCAAGAAGGATGCTATCAAGCAGGGCAAGGCCGTCTTTGCCATCACCCTCAAGAACAAGGCTGGCGAGACGGAGAGCTGGTTCATCGACCTTGCCAAGGAGGGCAAGGTTGTGAAGGGCCTGGAGAAGTCGGATGGTACGCTTCTATCCTGTTGTCTTACCACTCCTTTCTGGGTGTTTTTCGCTGTAACTGTTCTCTCGCGTAAACCGAAGTGCTAACGATGGATGGCAGTCGAGCTGCGGTTGTCGGACGAGGACTTTGCCAAGCTCGTCATCGGTAAGGCCAAGGCGCAGTCCCTGTTCATGTCCGGCAAGCTCAAGATCAAGGGCAACGTCATGAAGGCGGCCAAGCTCGAGCCCATCCTGGCCAAGGCATCGCCGCCCCAGTCGAAGCTGTAGAGGTCGGCCCATGCCGCATGCGGCCGGAGATGGCGTGAAATGGACGGGAGGCAGCCGAGATGGGAGCTCGAAGCACCTCTGGCGTTTTTGTTCTGGTCCAAGCGAGATTGGGCACAGGCGGGAGCTGGCTCCGGTTTATACGGCGCTCGTTGCTTGCGCGGAGGTTGTTCCGCGCCTTTCACTGCATTGTACATTACCACACTTCCTATAGCCTCATAGGGCCACGCAGTCTTTGTTTCCTACCGTGTTTCGAGAACATGCAACCAGTGCATCGGTAACTACGGTGCTTATATGGGCCTACGTCCCACTGACAAGCGGACGTCGCCATGCCGTATGTGGCTAACCGGAGGACGAAGCCAGACCCCCACGCCCTGGACGCGCAAGGCGCCGGTGGTCTCGCAAGATGCCCGGTAGTACGAGCAGCGTCATGCAACGGCGGAGCCCTGGGCGTCGCGCAGCGAGATGCATGCGACCCGAATTGCGGCGACAAAATAGCGCGCCACCGTACGTACAAACATAGCCACAAAACGGCCACGATCTAGCAGGGTTTACCGCAATGCGAATTGAGGGTCGTCTGACGCGTTTATGACAGTCGTTCTATACCACGCCACGTCCGCAGTTGCGGTGTCGCATGAACTGCGTGTTTACTGCGTGTTTACTGCGTGGTGTGTTCAGAGCGCCGAAGACGCCGTTCTGGCTCGCTGAAACCCCTGCGGCCAATGGCGTTTGCGACAGGGGTAACGGCGGAAACCCGCGATAGAGGCGCCGCCTGGTCCAGCTCGCGCAGTCTTGCGGCGCATCGCGCCAGAGATGCGCCGCAGAGTCTGGACGGCATTGCGAGCACTGGCTTGGCCGTGCGGAGTCCGGGCGACAGGAGGCGCCTTTCGACGGACAGGCTGCGCAAAAGAAAACAAAACGGAGGGCGGCCAGCCACACTGCAAGTCAAATCGGCCGCTCGGGTTGGACGACCAGCCGGACGAAGGCAGCTAAAAGACGCAGCTAGGGGAACGGCGGCGGCCCCACGGGGATGCGCAGCCATACCGGCGCAGAGCAAGACAGTGCGCCCTAAAGACGGCGAATGAATCTCGTGCAATATTGCGCACTCGGTCCTGCAGCAAGCTGGTAGCCCGGTCACCTGATGGGGCGCCTACAAAAATAAAAAGAGCTCTTACCCCTCCGCTGTAGTTTGTATTTTCCGGTTTTTCGCTTCCATCTCAACCTGCTTTGCCTCCTGACCAACCCCTCCGCACCCATACCACGCAATCTCTTCACGATGGGCATTCTCGACGAACTGAAGCTGCCGGTCGGCGTCATCTACGGCGACGATGTCCTGGCGCTGTTCAAGTACGCAAAGGCCAAGGGCTTCGCCATCCCCGCCATCAATGTGACGTCGTCGTCGACCATTGTCGCGTCCCTGGAAGCCGCCCGCGATGCCAAGTCGCCCGTCATCCTGCAGTGCTCCAACGGCGGCGCTGCCTTCTTCGCCGGCAAGGGCATCACCAACAGCAAGGAGAAGCAGGAGGCGTCTGTTGGCGGCGCCGTTGCCGCCGCCCACTTCATCCGCTCCCTTGCCCCGCTCTACGGCATTCCCGTCGTCCTTCACACGGACCACTGGTGAGTCGTCCGCGCGCACCGCGCAACGCACAATGCGCACCGCGCAACGGGGCTTTTCGTACTGACGCTCCCAGCGCAAAGAAGCTGCTGCCGTGGTTCGACGGCATGCTGGACGCCGACGAGGCCTTTTTCAAAGAGCACGGCCACCCCCTCTTCTCCAGCCACATGCTGGACCTGTCGGAGGAGTCGCTCGAGGAGAACATTGCGACCACGGCCAAGTACTTCAAGCGCGTTGCGCCCTGGAAACAGTGGCTGGAGATGGAGGTCGGCCTGACCGGCGGCGAGGAGGACGGCGTCAACAACGAGGGCGTCGACAACAACTCGCTGTACACGCAGCCCGAGGACATCTGGGAGATCCAGAAGACCCTGAGCGCCATTGCGCCCTACTTTAGCATTGCTGCTGCCTTTGGCAACGTCCACGGTGTCTACCACCCGGGCAACGTCCGCCTGCACCCCGAGCTGCTCGGCAAGCACCAGGCCTTTGTCAGCGAGAAGCTCAAGGACGAGTCGGGCAAGCCCGTCTTCTTCGTCTTCCACGGCGGCTCCGGCTCGTCCAAGGCCGAGTTCGCCGAGGCCATCTCCCACGGTGTCGTCAAGGTCAACCTCGACACGGACCTGCAGTGGGCCTACCTCGTCGGCCACCGCGACTTCATCGTCAAGAACCTCGAGTACCTGAAGACGCAGGTCGGCAACCCGGAGGGCGCCGACAAGCCGAACAAGAAGAAGTACGACCCGCGCGTGTGGGTGCGCGAGGGCGAGAAGACCATGAAGGCCCGTGTCACCGAGGCCCTCACGGACTTCAAGACGGCTGGCACTCTGTAGATTACGGATTCTATTGTTGCTAGTTTTTGGTAGTCTGGAAATACCACTGTTCTCTGGAGCACTGCATCCAAATTCGGAGGATTGTCTTTATAATAGAGACTAGAAGTCCTTCTGTACAGCTGTACGGAGTAGACAAAGGCGTCGCTGTGCGCCAAGGGCGCTCCGCGCCTGCTGCGCATCGCGATCGGCTGTGGCCCGGGTGTTGTGCGATTGCGATCTCCCGCAGCCGCCCACAACCGAGGTGCTGACGTGACGCTTCCAAAAATTCCCGATGCCAGCGAGGTCGCCTCCCGTTGCGGCCGGCACTCGCCAATCCCAGCGTCCGTGCCCCGCCTGTGCTCTGGGCACGGATGCGGTGCACACAGTGTCAGAAAAGCAGTCACGTCATGGCGCACAGTCCAAGTGCTACCCTTGCGCAGAGCAGCCATTGGCGCGCTAGTCCCAGCTGGTCTATCTCTGCCTCCCTCCTGCCGCTCTTTCTGACCGGCCCGCATCCAGTGCAATCTGTGCTGTGATTGGCCAAGGCTCAAAGCGCGTCTTTCGACCAAAGCCGCAAATATTTTTATTGTACTCCTGTATTTTTTGGCTCACCAGACGCCCTTAGCGCACCCTCACTTTGTAATTTTTTTCCTGTTCTCCTGCCACGCTCGTTGCGACTATTCATCAACGGCACGGCCCCCATCCCATCGACGCGTCGTTCCCCTTCAGCGGCACGGCCTCGCGTCCCAATCCCCGTGCCCTACCGCTACTGCACACTCGGCCTTGCAGCCGCGCTCTCCTGACGCGAAGGGCTTCGCCGCAACGCGTTGTCGATGAATTCCATCTAGACCTTCGACGTCTCTTCCTCCCCCATCGTCCCCTGTCGTCGTGCTTGCTCGCGGCCATCAACCATTGCGGTTCCCGTGCGCGCCGTCACCGCCGTCACCATGGAGACTCCCCAGAAGCGGCAGAAGTCGTGGCTCAGCAGTCTGACTGGCCTCGTCAGCGGCAGCCGCACCTCTGAACGCGACCAGGCGACCTTTGGCGCGATGCGCAGCCGAATCGACGATGCTCCGAGCGCGAATCGCGATGCCTTTGCATCCCGGCTCCGCTCGGCGCGCGCCCGTCCGGTCACGCCCCCTCGCCACTCAGGCACCTTCTCGGCGCCCGCCCCCGACTCGCCGGAAAGCCCGGTGAAGCGTGCGTCGCCGACCATGCTCGCCCAGCGCAAGATCCACGAGCGTCCCCAGGGCCCGTCGGGCCGGGGCCCGTCGTCGACGTCCGCCTCGTTTCCCGCGTACGGCGAGAGCAGCAGAAGCCTCTACCCGAGCTACAGCGGCAGCAACAACGTCACCGCGACACCGCGACGCACCAACTTCTCCTCGGCCACCACCCCCCGAAACATGTTTCGTGATTCCATCTCGCGCGAGATGCCTGCCTTTACCTTCACGCCGCGCGTCCCCCCCAACACCCTCCGCGCCAGCTTTCCTGCGGCGACGCCTGGCCGGTCCTACCGCGCCCCGGCCGCTGAGCTGACCGCCCGCGACCTGGCAAAGACCTCGTCCAGCGAGCTTTTTGCGATGAAGATCCCCGATCCCGACCCCAAGCTGAGCGGCGAGGCCGTTGCCAACATGGTGCCCAAGGACATGCAGTCCGGAACCCGCTCCGTCTATGCCAATGAGTACCTGGCGCACCTGTGCCCGCCGGACTTCACCGATGAACAGCGGAACCAGTTTTTCTGCATTCTGGACTTGCGCCGGCTGAAGTACGCTGCCGACGAGGTGTTTCTGAAGAAGGACTGGAGACTGAACATCCTGAACTTTGCCAAGGAGTACGAGAAGAACCGAAGCCTGATCATGCTGCGCTATGGTCTCTACGAGTTCAAGACTGTCAAGGTCTCCAAGGACGTCTTCCAGAAGTGGAAGGCTGACAACAACGTCCCCGACCTGGAGGACGAGGCCATGGAAGGCGTGGAAGTAGCAAACACCACAGCAGCCACGCCCAAGACGGCAAAGTCTCCGGCGAGCAAAGTCAATGGCACGGAGGGAATCCTGCGCGCCGAGAAGCGCAAGGCTCAGGACAACATTGATCCTGCAGCGTCTTCTGCTTCGTCTGCGTCGTCGGCCGCCAACGCCAACAAGCGGACACGGTCATCCGAGTTTGCAAAGCCTGCCGACCGAGAGCCGCTGACTGAGACGAGCACGCCGACGCTGAACAAGTCGAAGCGGAAGACTATGGGCTTCGACGACGTTGAGCAGCCGCAGCACATTAAGCCGCAGAAGGGCGCTGCTCCGGCCTCGGCCCCGGCCCCGTCCGGCACGCCTTCCGCGACCCGGGCACTGTTCGAAAAGTTTGCCAACTCGTCTGCCAAAGCCCCAGCGGCCGCCGAGACCCCGTCTATCCAGATCTCGAAGCCGACCAACGAGGCGAGCTCGACGCCCAAGCCGTCGCCATTCAAGACAAGCAGCTTCGGCCAGCCATCCAAACAGTCTGCGTCTGGTAGCCTGGCCCGGTCTGTGCTCGAGAGCGGACTGAAGGCGAGCGCCATGCCGAGCAACAACAATATCTTTGGCTATCTTTCCGATGCTAGCTCTGCCAAGGGCAGTGGAAATGACAACGCCGATGCCGATGCCGAGGATACGGATGAGTCCGATGGACAGGAAGACCCGGAGCCCCAAAAGGCAAAGGAGACACCGAGCGCTGCTGCCAAAGAGACGCCGAAGCCGACACCCTCGCTTTTCGGCGCGAAGCCGGCGGCTGCGCCAGCTGCGCCAGTTGCGTCTACCGGCTTTGCCGCGAACTCCAGCGCCTCGTCTGATGCGTCTGGACCAGCAGCGGGCCGCAGCCTTTTTGATCGCGTTAACAAGGCGAGTGATGGCCAGCCGATCCGCATGTTTGGGAATGAGGGTGCTAGCGCAACTCCGTCCGCATCCCTCTTCGGAAGCAAGGCGGCCTCGGGACAGGCGAGTCCGGACAAGGAGAAGCAGTCTGTGCCGTCGCTCTTCTCGGCCAACAAGACGTGGAACCCTGACACGCCGATCAAGTTTGCCGGTAACGGTGACAGCTCGTCCCAAGCAAAGTCTCTCTTTGGGTCGGCAACGCCCAGTGCCGGTGCCTTGCCTGCGAGCAGCTCTACTTCCAGCCTCTTCGGAGCGGCTGCTGCGCCAAAGGAACCTGCAAGCTTTTCGGGCTCTCTTTTTGGCGCTGCTGGAGCAAGCGCTGCTCCCTCTGTGCCGGCGACGAAGGCGGCCGAGCCTGCGAAACCCGCGGCACCGTCCCTCTTCGGGGCCTCTGCGGCGCCTGCAGCTTCGTCTAGTTCAAAGCCTGCCGCAGCGCCCCTGTTCGGCCTCGCTAGCACGTCGGCTGCTCCAAGTGCGCCGGCGGCCGCTCCGTCGCTGTTCGGTGCGAGCACTACGGCGTCCGCGACGCCCACCAGCTCGCTCTTTGGCAAGAAGCCCGAGGGTCAGCCGTCCTTTAGCTCGTCCAACTCTCTCTTTGGCGCGTCGTCTGCCGCGAAGCCGGCAGCTCCCTCGCTGCAATCGCAGACGCTCTTTGGCAACACGCCCAAGGCAGATGCGCCGTCGCTCGGCACGAAGCGTGGCGCCGACGAGGACAGCACAGCAGCTCCTGCAGCAGCCAAGCCGTCCATCTTTGGTGCAGCTGCGAGCAGCACCGCCAGCAACGAGCCGCAGGCCAAGAAGACGTTGTTTGGCAGCTCGACGCCGGCGGCCCAGCCGTCGTCTTCTGGTTCGCTGTTTTCGTTTGGTGCGTCCAACGCGAATGGCGCGGCCGACAAGGCTGCGGAGCCCGCAAAGTCTCTGTTTGGCAGCAGCAGTGCGGCAGAGCCGGCCAAGACGCAGTCGAGCAGCCTGTTTGGAAGCGCGGCACCGGCCACGACGAGTGCGGCAAGCGGCTCCCTCTTCAGCTTTGGCGGAAACAGCACGGCGACTACCAGCGCACCGGCGCCAGCGTCGTCCTTCACCTTTGGCTCGTCGGCGGGACAGCAACCGCAACCGCAGCAGCAGCAGCAGCCGACTTCGCTGTTTGGCAACAACACGACCGTTTCTGCGCCGTCGTCCTTTACGTTCAGCGCAGGCGGCCCGGCGGACACGAGCAGCTCGTTCCACAACCCCTTTGCGTCTGGTGACTCTGCGTCGCAGCCGTCGACGTCGTTCAACTTTGGCAGCCAGGCTGGCGCCAGCCAGTCATTCACCTTTGGCGCGGGCTCGTCGACACCGGCTGCGGCCGCCCCTGCTGCGAGCAACTCCCTGTTCGCTTTCGGCTCGCAGCCCGCGAGCCAGCCGGCGGCAACGACCGGCGGCAACCTTTTTGGCGGACAGCCGGCCTCTGGCAGCGCGAACGGCACGTCCATGTTCAGCTTCGGCGGATCGTCCCAGCCGAGCGGCACGCCCCTCTTCGGCCAGCAGCCGCCGGCGGCCAACGGTAGCTCCATGTTCAACCTCGCCCCTCCCATGGGCGGGACATCTACAGGTACTGGTGAGTGACGCTCCCCCGACTGGGCTGGGCTAGGCATGGCAGGCTCTGGGACTCTCGGCCATGTGTGTGGCTAACCGGTGTGCCCCTACGTCTAGATACTCCCTTGACGAATCTCGGTGGGGCATCGAGCTTGGCCACGACGCCAGCCACGGGCACTCCCGAGCCTGGTGCCACACAAGAGACTGCGGAGCATAATGGACACCAGGCTGACGGAGATGAGGCCCCACAGGAACAAATCCGCTTAACCGACGGCGGGCCGGGCGAGGAGGACGAGTCCGTCGTGTATGAAGTGCGGGCCAAGGCGATGAGGCTCGTCCCGGCTAAGGATGAATCCGGAGGGGGCCCGCCGGCTGCGAAAGACAAGAAGAGTCCGTGGCAGACGGAGGGCGTTGGACCTCTGCGGATTCTGAAGCACAAGAAGACGAATGCCGTCCGCCTCCTCCTGCGGGCTGAGCCGCGCGGCAATGTCGCGGTCAACCGCGCTCTGCTGCCCGATTTTAACTACAGGCCGGAGCCGAACGCAAAGTACGTCAAGCTGACGACCGCCAACGAGTCCGGCAAAGGGCTCGAGACGTGGATGATGCAAGTGAAGACGAAGGAAGCTGCCCAGCAGCTGGCCGATGCCTTGGAAGAGCACAAGGCGGCGAACAAAAAGTAGCGGATACAGAGTACGGAGGGACGAAGAAACGCCGGTGCGATGTTTTGCCCCGTCTTCCACTCCCAGTCCAATTCCATTCCCAATTCCATTCCCCCTGATTTCTCCTCCCCCAAGATATTCTAATTTGTGCTGTTCCCCCTACATGTACGACCACCCCGTCCTGTATGCGATTTGATTTGCCCTTTATCACACTGCAGCCTTTTTGTCATGTTTTTACGCGCCCGGCCATTTCCAGGAGTTTCGAGGGGGTGAAGCCCGCATTTCTTTTACCTGACACTTTCCATTTGCTTCCCCTAGAAACAATGCATTCATGGTTGAGATCGGAACGAGCATATATTGGTGTTTATAGCAAAGAGAAAGGTGGATAATTCACTCGCTGTCAGAACTTGTTCACGGTAAAAGCGCGGCCATGGCCGTATGGCGGTGACAACAGCACGCACATGCGCAGTGGCAGCTGCTTAAGGCGCTTGAAGACGCATGAAGACGCTTGAAGACGCTTGAAGAGTACAAAACGCGCAAAGGCTGTTATCTTTGAAATCCAGAAATGGAGGCGGGGATAGACTGACCTGCTGACAAACCATGTAGATTATGCAATTTGACGTCAGAATGAGCGGCCACTCGGAAGCGATGAACTGGACACATCACGATCCCCGAAGTACGCAAACGATGGCAGCCGCTGATCAGCCCGGCGAACTTGCGTCGCACTTCCAGAGCAGGTATAGACTGTTGTTGGTGGCGCTTCTCTTTGCACGGCCAGCTAACTCGGACTCTCTCGCACAGGAAGTATGCGACATCGGCATGGTCGGAGCTCTGGGACACTGACCGGACTGGGTTCTGGGACCGTGGAAAGCCGTCGCCGGCGCTCATCGACTTGCTCGAGTCGGGCAATGAAGTTGTGTGGTTTCCGGCCTCCCGGGGCCGGCCCAAGGCGCTTGTTCCTGTTTGTGCTGCCACTCCTCGGGGACGCGAACCGGGAGCGTTTTGCGGGCAAGGGCGCTGACCGTTGGCAGGGCTGCGGCAAGGGCTACGACGTGGTGATGCTGGCGCTGCATGGCTTTGACGCGTTCGGCATCGAGGTGTCGGCGACGGCCGCCGGCATCGCGCGGCAGTACGCAGCAGCCGAGCTTGCGGCGCCGTCGGCGCACAACTACGGCAGCGCGGGCGCAGCGACGAGCCCGGCCGACGGCCCCGGCCCCGGCACGGTGACGATCATCGCGGCCGACTTTTTCGAGCGCGGCTGGCAGCCCGATGGCGTAGCGGGCTTCGACCTCGTCTACGACTACACGGTGCGTCTGGCAGGCGATGATGGGCAGTAGAATGGCCGGACCGCGATCGACTGACACGCAGCGGCCAGTTCCTCTGCGCGCTGCATCCCAGCATGCGCCGCGCGTGGGCGCGCCGGATGCACGAACTCGTCCGGGCGGACGGCGTGCTCGTGTGCCTCGAGTTTCCGCTGCTCAAGGACCTGCGGCAGCTGGGCCCGCCCTGGGGCCTGAACGGCGTGCACTGGCATCTGCTGGCGGCGGGCGGCGACGGCGTGCTGGACGAGCCGGGCGAGGAGACGGACGCGGAGACGGACGCGGCGACTCCAAGTCACAAGGGGCCGTTCACGCGGCTGCTGCGCTTCAAGCCGGCGCGGTCCTACGAGGCCGGTCGAGGCAGCGACATGGTCAGCGTGTGGCGGACGGCGCCCTACGACTTTGGCGGCGAGGCGGCGGTGTGATGGGCAGCAGCTTGGGAAACGGGCAAGGATGACAGTATGACAGTACGCGAACGGAAAGATGCTGGTCCTTGTCTTGCTTAATCTGCCCAGCCGGAACGTCGTCGGCTCGTCCGATCCAGTCCGCTTACGTAATAGATTGGGGCACACAGTACGAAGCCCCGCCGTGGCTGCACGTGTATTTCGCGGCGAACATCGCACCGCTATAGACGCCTCAACACATCTCCGCGTTCTAACCATAGCCGGCGTCTTTATTGCAGCGCAGAGACTGGTTTCCTGGCGAAATTCCCGGCGAAATCCCCGGCATGTCCCGGAGTGCCGAGAGCCCATAGCGGACTGCTTTAGGCGGCACATTTGGCGGCACAGAAGCACTCCAGTCTTCCGACGACTTTCGATCTTTTCCACCCTCCGAACCTCCTTTGGGGCTTTTTCGTCTTCACGGCCACGTATACGACGCTTTTCCGCCTGCTCTTGCGATTCGCGGCATGCCCCTGGTGTCTGGGATGGCCGGGACGTCCGCGTCCGCCCGCGGCGGCGGCCGCCGCGTCCGGCTTTCGAGCCCGGCCGTTCTGCTTCTCGCCGTGCTCTGCCTCCTCCTGCTCGCGTCGTCGGTGACGGTGGTGGCGGCCTACAGCCCGCTCTCGGACGAGACGCTGCGGCGCATACCGTCGGCGGGCACGGACTTTGACATACACAGCGGCGCGCTGCTGGCGCCGATCCTGGTGCCGCGGGTGCCGGGCACGGCCGGGTCGCGGGCGGTGCAGCAGCACTTTGCGCGGTTCTTCCAGGAGAGCCTGCCGGCGTGGCAGCTGGCGTGGCACAACACGACGTCGCGCACGCCGGCGACGGGCGAGCGCGAGGTGCCATTTGCGAACCTGATTGCGCGGCGCGACCCGCCGTGGGCGGCGCCGGGCGACGTGGCGCGGCTGACGCTGGTGGCGCACTACGACAGCCTGTACCGGCCGGCGGGCTTCATCGGCGCCATCGACAGCGCGGCGCCGTGCGCGATGCTGCTGCACGTGGCGCGCAGCCTGGACGCGGCGCTGACGGCCAAGTGGGACGCCATGGTGGCGGCGGGCGACGCCGGGGCCGGGCTCGAGGAGGAGCGCGGCGTGCAGATCCTGCTGCTCGACGGCGAGGAGGCCTGGGACCACTGGACGGCGGCCGACTCGCTGTATGGCGCGCGCGCGCTCGCCGAGGAGTGGGAGGCCACGTCGCACGCGGCGCTGTCGACGTTCCCGACGCCGCTGAGCGCCATCAGCCTCTTTCTGCTCGTCGACCTGCTCGGCGCGCCCAACCCGACGGTGCCGTCCTACTTTCCCACCACGCACTGGGCCTACCAGCACATGGCCGCGCTCGAGGACCGCCTGCGCGCCCTGCAGCTGCTCGCCACGCGGCCGCCGCGGCCGTTCCTGCCCGAGTCCGGCAAGGCCGCCGGCCAGTTCCGCGGCAGCTTCGTCGAGGACGACCACGTGCCCTTTATGGCCCGCGGCGTCGACATCCTGCACGTCATCCCCACGCCCTTCCCGCGCGTCTGGCACACGCTCGACGACAACGGCGAGCACCTCGACATCCCCACCGTCCAGGACTGGGCCACCATCGTCACGGCCTTTGCCGCCGAGTGGCTGGAGCTCGACGGGCTGTTCCCGGCCGCGCCGTCCGTCGCGCGGCACGACGGGCGCGACGCAGACCGCAGCGCCAAAACAGAGCTGTGACGGCGGCGGTCCGATACATAGAGCCTCCATGTATATAGCAGCCTGTAGGCTTGTTGCCGCGAAAGGGGCCATCTGTTGCACAACTGCGTAGTCTCTTAGTCAGCATGCCATGTGACACTGCACGTGATCCTATGCACGGGCCACGACACGTACTCCGTAGCTCGAGCTGCAAGCTCGCCAGGAACAGAGTGTTCTCATCTTGGCGGGACCATCTTCGACCACCAACTCGCCGCCACTGCCACCGTTTGCGCTTCCGACCGGCATTGCCCATCTCGTCTTGCACCTTTGATCCGCTCGCCTCCGCCCCCTGCGCCGCAACAATGCGCCTCTCCTCGATCGTGCCGTCGCTGCTGCTGGCGGCAGCCGGCGTTGCCCAGGCGGCGTCGTCCTGGAGCTTCGACGACGGCACCCTCACGGTGACGACCAAGGGCAGCGAGGGCAAGCTGCAGGAGAAGTAGGTGGCTGTCCCGGCCGTGCTCGGCTCTGCTCGGCTCTCTCGCCCGTGTCTTGCTGACCGCCAGACTCAACGCAAAGACGCCGCTGGCCCCGGCCGTCACGCTCGCCGCCAACAGCGTGGCCAAGATCGTCCTGACCGCCAAAGACGGCGGCAAGGCGAAGCGCCCGCACCAGGCCTTTCTGCTGCTCGAGGACGTCGACTCCGGCCTCGAGGCGCCGTTTCCGCTGGCCGTCAAGGAGAACGGCAAGGGTGTTGTGTCCATTGTGCGTTGTGCCTTGTCCGCCGCGGCTGGGTGGACGACTGCGCCATGCTAACCGTCTAGGCGACCAAGGACATCCCGACGCAGCTCCTGGCGGCGGAGAAGCCCCTGCGGGCCCGCATCGTCATTGGCTCCTTCGGCGCGGCCCAGGGCTACAGCGCGCCCGTGTTCTCGCTCGCGCTCCAGCGGGACAGCGGCGTCGTGCCGGCCGCCGGCGAGGCCCCGGAGCGCTACGGCAAGCTGCCCGAGATCCACCACGTCTTCCGCGCGGACCCGCGCTCGCCGCCCAAGGCGGTCAGCCTGTTCTTTGTGCTGGCGATCGCGGCCACCGTGCCGGCGCTGTTTGTCGGCGTAAGTAGCGGAGTGGGCGTTCACGGCGGCTTGGCGCACCCATGCTGACACCTGCAGTGGCTCTTGCTCGGCGCCAACGTCCACCATCTTGGCAAGGCTTTCGCCGCGGCGCCCGTGTCGCACGCCGCCTTCTTCGGCTCGATTGTGGCCATGGAGGGCGTCTTCTTGCTGTACTACACCTCGTGGACGCTGTTCCAGATGCTGCCGTTAGCCGGCATCGTCAGCGTCGCCACGGTGCTGAGCGGCACCAAGGCGCTGGGCGAGGTGCAGGCGCGTCGCCTGGCCGGCGAGCGGTGAGCGGCCACCGGCGAGGAACTGTATTATAGTAGCATACGAGTACACTGAAAAGACGGAAGGCCGGCGGGACGAGACCACAAAAGCAGATGGGAGCGGCACATGTCGCCCAGTATACTCCGTCCTGTATGTTTTCTTAGCTTGACAAGGACCACGGAGGAGTTGGAATGAAAAGCAGTGCCTGGGGTCGCAGCCACTTGCACGGGCGATACGGAGCATCACAGGCCGTGATGGAGGCGTTCTACAAAGCATCGCCAGGCCTGCTTACACATAGGCAGCAGACACGCGGTGCACCCCGTTAACACGGTATCCAGTGTATGTATCTAGGCAGCTCGGGGCAGAAGCCACAGCCAAGCCGCAGCTCCGCCGCCTTTTGTGAGCTGATCCTTCCAAACAAGCGGCTCCGTGTCGTGTTTTGCATTGCGCATCACGCCAAGCCACACGTTCCGGTGCTCCGCGACGACCGCCTCGCTGCCTGGCGCTTATTCTGCCACCTGCGTACGGAGCATGGACACGAGACGCGGCCAGAACGCGCACTCACGGAGTCGGTCGTAGTCCGATCACGTGACCACGTGAAGCGATTTGGGGCTGCTTGGCTGCGTGAAGCATCCCGTGCTCGTAAGCAGCGGAGCGACTCGCACCCGTTCCCATGCGACAAAAGCGCTCTCTTGTCTCGTTGCTTTCTTTTCCCGTCCCCAAGCCCGTTTCTGTCTGCCGCTCTGGTCTGCGGTCTGCTACACGCCTCGCCCGCCTCTGATGTCCGCCGACTTCTCCCCGGCCTCGACCATGGCGGTGCCGCGGTCGTCGTCCTCGTCGCCGTCGCCGTCGCCGTCGCCGTGGGCCGCGCGGCCGGGCGGCTTCGCGCCGACGCGCGCGGGCAGCCGCGGCCGGCGGGGCCGGCTGGGCACGGCGCGCGGCCGCGGCGGCCGTGTGGCGTCCGGTTTCGGGGGGCTCGCCGATACGGCGCGCGGCGTGGCCGTGTCGCTGGCGGCGGTGGCGGTGGCGTCGGCGCGGCGCGGCGCGGGCCTGTACGGGCAGCTGTCGCCGGCGCGGCGCGCGCTGGTGGCGGTCGGCGGCGCGGTGGCGGCCGGGCTCGGCGTGGTCATGCTCGCCTACAGCCACACGCTCTTCGCCAAGCTCGGCCCCATGGCGCAGGGCTGGCGCGACCTGCCCGGCGGCTGGATGCTCGTGTGGCTGCTCATCTTTGTCACGGCCTTCCCGCCCGTCATCGGCTACAGCACCGCCTGCACGGCGGCCGGCATCGTCTACGGCTTCCCCGGCGGCTGGCCCATCGCCGCGACCGCCAACGTGGGCGGCAGCATCGTCTCCTTCTTCGCCAGCCGCGGCATCCTCAGCGGCTACGTCGACCGCCTCGTCGGCGACGACCGCCGCTTCGTCGCCCTCGGCCACGTCCTGCGCCACGACGGCATCCTCGTCCTCGCCGCCGTCCGCTTCTGCCCCCTGCCCTACAGCCTCAGCAACGGCTTCCTCGCCACCATCCCGAGCATCACGCCCGCGGCCTTTGCGCTGAGCACCGCGATTGCAAGGTACGGCCCCCTTTTCCGTCTTCCGTCTTCCGTTGCCCCGTCTCCCGTTCCGTGACTGCGCTGACCGCCCAGTCCCAAGCTCCTCGTCCACGTCTTCATCGGCAGCCGCCTCGCCATGCTGGCCGAAAACGGCGATACCATGTCCGCCGGCAGCAAGGCCATCAACTACATTAGCATGGCGGTCTTTGGCATTGTTGGCGGCGCCGTCGGCCTGCTCGTCTTCCGCCGCACCATGGCCCGCGCCGCCGAGCTCGAGGCTGAAGGCGCCGCCGAGGAAGGCCGCGCCCACTCAGGCGAGCGCGGCGCCGATGGAAGTTACGCCGACAGCGAAAGCGACCAGCTCCTCGACCCGGACGATGCCGACGTCGCCGCGCTTATGGACGACGACGACATCTCCCTCTGGGCTACCGACCACTTTGCCGACGGCGATGGCGGCGGCGACGAACCCGCCCAACCCGCCAACTCGCAGCGAAGAGAGCGGTGATGACTACAGCGCTGTCTAGAATACAGATCAGAGGACCGAGGACACGGAGGAAAGAAAAGAGTTATGGGCAGCATATCTATACTACTGGACGGCGGGATTACATGGACAGTGTTTGGGCTTTTGCGTGCGTTTAGACTCTGGTTGCATTGAACGGGCTGTATTCCATTTTGCATCATTTGGCATTTGGGGCTATCGCGTTTTTCTTTGGCGTATTAGTATCTTGCTTTCTCCTCGAATCGTGTATAACTTGACTGTCGTTTCAACTTTGACCGGATACGATTGTGCAATGCAGCTACGGCATAAAATGACTACTCTAGAGCAGTATGTCCCTCAGACAATCAGAGGTCGACTTTCCCATTGTTGACTCGGAAATCAAGCAGGCAAATTGTATTTCAAGATAAAGTCGTTGCTCCAGTTTGACCAAGGTATAAATAACATCGCGCGTTCCATCCAGTTCCAGGTATAAGATAACCATGCGAAAATAAGAGTTGCGCAGAAAAAACAAGCCAACGCCGTCGCTAAGCTAAAGTATCAAAGTTTCGTTCCACATCAATCAACATGACTCGTACAGAAGAGATAAGAAAAACAGTCCCGACATCGCATACGACGAGGGCGGCAGAAAGAGTCGTCACGGGGAACAGACCGGCTAGTTCTTCTGCAGGTTTTGCAGATGGTACATAAACTGGGCCGCTTGTTCAGGGGAGTACCCAATGAAAACGGGTCCCGTGAACAGCATCTGCGGTGTGGTATTGCCATCTTTCGTTGCCGTAGTCGGGGGTGTGAAGTTGACGAATGCCGGCCCAGGCATATACGACGCCGTCGAGGGCATCTGCGTCGTTTGAGCTGTTTGTGGCATAGGCGGCATGCGAGGCATTTGGGGCATGCGAGGTTTATGTGATGCAAACGGGTGTTCTGTCTCGGACGGCTCGGGAGCCGCAGAAGCCGAAGCCTTCCCATGCTCCTCGAGACCGCGCACTCCTAGTGCGTCTACTTGACCCTGATGCAAAGGGAAGCCTGTAGTACCACCCATGGCGCCGAGTTTCGTGTGGTCAAATGGGCACTTTCGTGGCTCCGCAGGAGGATTGCCAGATGACACAGGGCATCGTCCGGCGGGGGTAGGACTGGGCATGCGCACAGGAGCAGCCGGCGGCGAGAGGGGCGGCTCGATGTCGGCATCGGGAAGAGATGAAAGAGGAACTGCGATGCCCCAAGGCCGGCTCGGCGATTCGCCGAGTCTGACTTCCTTCAACGGACGATCCGCATCGTTGCCGTCAAAACCACCGCTGTGGCTGCGGGTGCGACTGCGACTGCGACGCTCGAGGGCGGCCCCGTCAACCGCATCAGGATGACTGTGGCTCCCAGTAACAGCGCTCACGCTCACGGCATGGGCCCAGTTTTCCACCCGCTCGTTCGAAGTGCGGTGGAGCTCAGATCGATCGACTGGCTCAGCCGCCACATCGCCCCCATTCAACGGCAGCATCGGCTGGTGCAGCTGGCCGAGGTCCGAGATCATGTTGACCAAGTTGCCATACTTTGCATCGAGCTTGCGAATTTGTTCCTCGTTCTTGTTGTAGCGTTTCACGCAAATGGCATGACTCCGGGGGAGCTGGTGCTTGTGCGTCTCCACGTAGTGTGCAATCTCCTCCGGGGAGTGCTGGTCAAGGTACCGAATCGGGCATTTGGCAGCGCCTGTGCTGGAAGGGGCAGTCTGCGACTTGGCCTCTTCAAACATGGCAGCGCAAATCGGGACCGCCGAGCTGTGGGGTGTAGGGTCGGCCGCGTTGACGACGGACGGGTCGTCCCCGGCTGACTCGACAGTAACAGGCTGGGCCGCACTGCGGCCAGCTGCGTCTGTAGACTGTTGCTGCAAAAGCTGCTCTTGCTGCCGCTGCAACTGCTGCTCCCTCTGCGTGACAGAAAAAGGGCACTGAAGCATACCCTGTTTGCCAGCAACCGTGAAATCCTGTTCCATAATGGTTGACAAAGCGCTTGCTGCCCCTGACGCCGCGTCCTTGCTTTCCTTGCCGGAGTGAGCAGAGCTTGCCGCAGCACGGAGAGCCAGCTGTTGAGCGGCGCGTCGGCCGTCTCGTATCCACAAGGCAATTTGGTGTTGGTTGCTGCCGGTTTGTCCCCGCTTTGGCAGCGGAATGCCGGAGGTGGAAGGTCTTTGGAGGTCGGGAGGCAGCTGCAGCTTTGCCAGAGTTTCCGAGATCTCCGGAGCCGCAGGCGCGTATTTGTCGGCGAGATACTGGTACTGTTCACGGTCAGAAGAATCCGGCAAACAGAAGGGGAGCAGCTAGAGGAAAGCGAGCTAATATGCGAATGGAGAAGAGAAATGAGGCAAGGAAAGCAGGGGTGGTTTCTCGATCAGAAAGTGGTAATTTTTTTGTCTATCGTGACCGCATGGCGATTCAAGATCTAGAGCTAATGAAATTCATCATTAAGAAACGAGGGGGAAGCACAAGGGCGAAATGAGAATGGATACCACTGTGGGTAGAAGTCGAGTGATGAAATTGGAGACGAAAATTTGGCGCAAAAAACCCACCTGCTCGGCTGCAAAGCGCAGCTTGTGCTCCAGGATCGTCTTCCGATCAATCAGATTCTGCACTTCATCTGCGAGAGCGCTGAAAGACTCGAGGAGAGTCTCCGTGTCGGTCAGACGATTCATCCCATTTGCAGAAGAAGAGAGACGGCAGAAGAGAGCGGGAGCGATGCAAGTCCCGCGGTGTCCAGAGCGAAAAAAGAGCGAAAAAACGTTACGTCGTAAAGGCAGTCATATAATACAGGGGCAAGCAGGAAGGGGAGGGGAGGAGGATGGGCGATGGGAGCGCTGGTATTATCGTGATAGGGCAGAGATGGATGAGGAAGAAGGATGAGAGGTGAAGGGAGAAGGGAGGAGGAAGGCGGAAGAAGGGAAGGCGCGATGGCCAGCCTGGACAATAAGAAGGAGGAAAACGCCTCCGGGATTATTAATGCTCGAAAACACCGTTTTTACGTCGGACTTTGGCTTATCTTATCGGGATTCGGGCTGTTGCTGCACCCCACATCCGTTCTTCCGTTCTGGGAAAGAGCAGAACGCGGGCGAGATGCAAAGACGGGTACAGCAAGACGAAGGCACGACGCGGCGACGGTCCTTCCTGTTCTGCGGGCAGCACGTGAGTCCAAAGGAGAGGGCTGGGCCAAGCGAGATATTGAAGCCGTAGATTGCCTGAAAGTCTGCCGTTTCGGCGATGCACGCGCTCACGCCACCACGAACGACCGTTGTGGCCAGTCGCAAGGCTCCCCACACCGGCATACGCACAGCAAACGGCCCACCCGCCTCTTCGGTCTTTGCCATGACGCCTTTGCAGTGCGCGTGGCGCTGAGCTTTCCTGCTTTCCGGCCAACACATACGAGCTAGGAACGGACACATACGATATCTGCAAGCACGCGCGTGGTGCGCCGCCCGAGACCATCGCCCCTCTGCCGGTAGATCAGGCCAGCACGCCCCGGCGCCCAACAGCCCCCCGCCGGCAATTCCCGCCGCACGCTCTCCGGCGGCAGCCGAGCAGCCGTCTTGCCACGGTCGCGGCACGCTGCGTTGGCCCGCGGTCGAGAGCATGGTGTTCCCGATCCGCGATCTCGCGAGAGCGTCCCTGCCGACGCTGGCGACGCTGGCCAGCAGCTCCCTGCACCGCTTGCCCTGTGAGACCGACTTGGCGTCGCCAGAGAAACCCCTCTACCCTGCTGGCGTGCTCTGACAGACCAGCACAACTGTACGTGGCCGAGCTCTTCTTCGACGTGCCGCTCGACTACAGCGACCCGACCGGCGAGAAGATCCGGCTCTTTGGCCGCGCCGCGTTCAAGTACGAGCGGCCGGCGGCCGGCCTCGCGTGCGACAGGGACGACCTGGGCAGCCGGGATGTGCACGATCTCTTCACCAAGCAGCCGTGGCTGGCCTACCTCGAAGGCGGCCCCGGCGCTGGCAACCGCGAGCCGCAGGACCTCGCGATCACGCGCCTGCTGATCAACCGCGGGTACCAGCTGCTGTTCCTCGACTACCGCGGCACGGGCCTGAGCTCGCCCATCACGGCGGCGACGCTGCGGCTACGCGGCGCGGCCCAGGCCCAGGCCGACTACCTGCGGCTGTTCCGGGCCGACAACATTGTGCGCGACCTGGAGGCGGTGCGCCAGTACCTCACGGCCGACCTGCCGCCGAACAAGCGCAGCTGGTCCGTCCTCGGCCAGTCGTTTGGCGGCTTCGTCAGCATGACCTACCTCTCCTTCCGGCCGGAGGGCCTGCGCGAGGTCTTTCTGACGGGCGGCCTGGCCCCCGTCGACACGCACCCCGACGACGTGTACCGCGCCACGTACCGCCGCGCGATCGAGCGCAACGAGGCCTTCTTTGCCAAGTTCCCCGAGGACCGCGCGACGCTGCGCCAGATCGGGCACTACCTCAACCGGCAGCCCGACGCCGGCAACGGCGCCGGCGTGCCGCTGCCCGCGGGCGGCACGCTGACGCTGCACCGCGTCATGACGTTTGGCTACCTGTTCGGCTTCCACGGCGGCCTGGACCAGGCCCACACGATGCTGCTGCGGCTCAAGACCGACATGGACCGCTTTGGCTTCCTGACGCGGCCGACGCTCGTGGCGGCCGAGCAGTACTTTTCGCTGGACGTGATGCCGCTGTACGGCCTCCTCCACGAGCCCATCTACTGCTTCGGCAAGGGCGTGGCGTCCCGGTGGTCGGCACACCGCGTCGCGAGCGAGTACCCGCCGTTCCGCTGGGTGGCCGAGCCGACCGTCGCGCCGGACAAGATCGGGGACGAGCTGTACCTGAGTGGCGAGATGATCTGTAAGTGCCCAGCGCCGCCGCTGGAGATGGGCCTCGCTGACACCGCAGACCCCTTCATGTTCGACACCTACCCGGAGCTGCAGGAGCTCAAGGCGGTGGCCAACCTGCTGGCCGACTACGACGAGTGGGACGCGCTGTATGACGCGAAGCAGCTGGCGGCAAACAAGGTGCCCGTGTACGCTGCCAGCTACATCCACGATCTGTACGTCGACTACGAGCTGGCCCGGGAGACGGCCAAGAAGGTCCGGAACACCAAGGTGTTTGAGACGAACCGGCTCTACCACAATGCCGTGCGCGCGCAGCCCAGCGAGGTGATTGCCAACTTGTTCCAGCTACGCGACGACACCATTGACTAGACAAGCGATGCAGCCGTGGTCTGTCGAGGGTTCCTTGCAGGCTGGATGTTTTTGTCGGGGGCTACTTGCAGGCCTGATGTTTTTGCCGACGTAGATAAGACCGCTAGAGTTGCCTTGAGCTAGGAAGACCGTCCTCCGGAATACAAGATTATAGATCGTCTGGAGCGTTGATTTCCAGATACGTAACAATGCGATGTCGAGGACAGGCGAACGGTAGTTTGCACGCGCCCGCAACCCTGCCGGCTGATACTGCCAGAACAGCCCTACAGAGCAGGCTACAGTCCTCTTGCGCTTTAGCCTGCCTTGTGCCTTATCGGCATCCACATCATCGGCGGGGCCTCGTCGCGACGTCCGACCTCGTCGCCGCTCTTTTTCTTGTCGTTTCTCTTTTTCTCTTTCCCTCCCCGTCGTCCGTCCCGTGCCTCGCTTCCACACAAACACCGCCATCTCGCCGCTCCGCCATGCTCTCCGACCAGGAAGCCCTCCAGATCGCCCTCGACGAGGCCAAGGCCGGCTTCGCCGAGGGCGGCGTGCCGGTGCGTGCAGAGACTCGTCCGCCGTGCTGTCTGCCGGCGCCCCGCTGACCGCAGCGCAGATCGGCGCCGCCCTGGTCTCGGCCGACGGCAGGCTGCTCGGCAAGGGCCGCAACCAGCGTGTTCAACTCGGCTCGCCCATCCACCACGTACGCCTCCTTTTTTTCTGTCTCTGTCTCCTCCTCCTCTCTCTCCTCCTCCTCCCCCCCTGCTAACCGTGCCAGGGCGAGACTGCCGCTCTCTTCAACACCGGCCGCCTGCCGGCCAGCGCCTACAAGGGCAAGCCTCGCCGCCCACGCCTCGAGCGCCGACATGGCTGACACCGCGCAGGAAGCACCATGTACACGACCCTGTCGCCGTGCGACATGTGTAAGCACCCTGCCCCCGCGCCGTGCCGCCCTTGCTCACCCCCTAGGCACCGGCGCCTGCCTCCTCTACGGCATCAAGCGCGTCGTCATCGGCGAGAACAAGAATTTTATCGGCGGCGAGTCCTACCTCCGGTCGCGCGGCGTCGAGGTCACCGTCCTCGACAACGCCGAGTGCCGCGCGCTCATGGACGCCTTTATCGAGCAGAGCCCGGCGCTGTGGTGCGTTCAGCGTTCAGCGTTCCAGCGTCTCTCTCACCCGCAACCCCTGCTGACGCTCCCAGGAACGAGGACATTGGCGTCGAGGAGCGCGTCTATACCAAGGAGGGCCTCCAGGCCCCGTAGACTACTCTGCTTGTATAGTCACGGTCACGCTGGAGAGTGCTAGCATAGGGAAAAATCCAATAGTAAAGTGGCCCATGCCCAACAGGCCACGCCACGCGCCTCCCCGTGCCGGGGACGTGGCGATGGCATCTGCTCTGCGTACACAAACCCGGCAAAAGTCATCGGGATGAGTCAAACTCCTTGTCCATCCTGTTTTCCCCTGCCATCCTCCTTCCCCCCAGTGTAGAAACTCCATGTGCGCGCCGTTCTTACGAGCGCGGGCCTTGCGTCCAAGTAGAAAAAGCAAAAAGGCAAAGTCCAAAGGGTTATTAAAAGAACCGTTCATTTATATGCGCCTGTATCAGTGACGCGCCGAAACGACCATCATGGGTGACGCAGAATCTGCGTAGGACGCAGCAGAAGGCAAATGGGAGAAAAGAAAAAAAAAGTACAAGGCCGACGCCAAATACAAACACTTCCAACAAAACGTAGTGGTACAGAAAACCCAAAGTGCATCGCCTCCTGCCGCCATGCCAAAACAACGACAACTAGTATTCAACAGATCGCCAACGCTCATCGCTAAAAGGCGGGCGGTAAAAAGGAAAATCAAAAGGAAAGCTGTGTGAAAAGCTGGTGCGGCGTGCACGGCACACCGGCTAGGACAGCAGGTTCCGCAGCGACGGACTGGAGCTCGCTGCGCTGCTGCCGTTGCGCGTCTCGCTGGGCCGCGGGAGCACGCCTAGCGGGCCACGATCCCGCTCTCGATCCCGGTCCCGATCTCGGTCCCGGTCCCGGTCCCGGTCCCGACCCAGCGTGGTAAAGTCCTCTCGCGTCACATTCACACCGTGCCCGAGAGCCATGCTGGCAAAAGACGAGTTGGGTCGACGATACAGCCCTTGCGAGAACGAACCGTGGCCCGAGCCGTTGGACATCTGCGACGGCGGCGGAGAGCCCGACGGCGGCGCATACGCCGAGTGCCCGTAGCTGATGTATGGCGTGTCTACCAAACTGCCATGGCTGTTGCTGTGCGACAGCGGCGGCCCGCCCGGGCGTGAGCGCGGCGACGGCGGCCGGCCATTGAGCAGGCCGTGGCCCAAGTACCCGCTGCTCGTGCCGTTCTGCATGCTCGACGACGAGTGTGCCAGCGACAGTGGCGGAGGCCGCAGGTGGTTCTGCGTCACGTGTGGCGGTATGCTGCTGGACGAGGAGAGGAGCGGCTCGCGGCGGGACGAGAGCGGCGGAGGCGGCGGTCCGGAGGGGGGCGGACGAAGCCAGTCGGCATAGCCAGCCGACGCGGACGAGGACGAGCTGTCATAGGGCAGAGGCGGGGCGCCGCGCGGCGGCAGCAGGGGAGCGCGCGAAGGAGCATGCATCATGGGCGGCGAGTGCGATGGCTGGTGCGACGGCTGGTGCGACGGCTGGTGCGACGGCGGCGGGCCATGCGACAGATGGGCGCCCAGCGTGGGCGGACTGCCGCTCGGCGTCGGCCGCATAGACAGCGGCGGCGGCGCTCCCTGGAGCGACAAGGGCGGCGGCGGCGGCGCCAAAACGGACGAAGAGGAGCCGAGGCCGGCCGTGGGCGGCGTGCTGGTGTTGCTCGTCGTCTGCCAGTACCGACTGCGCTCGGGCGAGTGCGCCGAAAAGGGCGGCGCCGCTGAGGGCGCCTGCGACTGCGACAGACGCCGGGGCTCGCCGTTGGCTCCGGACATGGACGGGTCGCCGCTGTGGTAGGCGTGCAGCGGAGGGGGCGCCCGCTGCAGAAGCGGCGGCGGCGGCTGTTGCTGCGGCTGTGCTGGCGCCTGCGACAGGTGCTCCGGGTACCGCGGCGCCAGGCTCTGCAGGGCCGCCGCATACGGATCGTCCTCGGTCTTGACGGCAGAGTACGGCTGTCCGCCGCTGCCGCTGCCGCTGCCGCTGCCGCTCTCGCTGTCGCTGCCGCTGCCATTGACACCGTTGGCACCGTTGGCATACCCGCCGGCACCGGCGTACGGCTCGTGGGCCCGCGGCTGCCGGCCCGACTTCTTGCACTTGTGGCACTGGATCTTGCGCTGCTCCACGAAGCGCTGGGCGTCGGAGCCGACTTTGAGGCTGAAGCCGTTGGTCAGGTCGCGCTCTTGTGCCGGGTCGATGGGGTACCAGCGCAGACTGACGTCCGTGCCGCAAGCGAAGCAGACCTTGCTGTCCCCAGACGCGCGCACCTCGGGCGTGCCTTGGCGGTCGTATCCGTTGGCGCCGCTGCCGTTGAGATACACCGACGTCCGCCGGCTGCTGGCGGTGCCGTTCGTAGCGGACGACGGGGAGAAGTGCTCGGACGCGGCATTGTAGGCGCCCGCCACGGCCGCGTTCGGCGTGCCCGAGGTCTTTGCTGCGGCGGTGAGGAGGTTGGCCTTGCGCGCGCAGCCCGTCAGCTTCAGGTCGGCCTGCTTGTAGTTCTCGACGTAGAGCTGCAGTGCCGTCATCTTGCTGTCATCAATGGCCTCGTGCATCAGCTTGACCGACACCTTGAGCGGGACGTGCTCCTTGCACCAGATGGCCGCCGTGAGCTGGCCTGGCACCCCCTTGATGGTCACCGTGTTGGACTGGTCGCGGCGGGAGCCTTTGCTGTTGACCAGGTCGAAGCCGAGAAAGTGGCCGTATTGGTGAGCACACTCGACATGGAAGAGCGCGCGGCATTGGTGGCATGAAACACACGCGCCGTTTGAGCTTCCGCACATCCGGCAGACTTCGGCATACCGCGCCCGGGGGACGGACATGAGGCCCTCGCTGGGCTCGAGCGCGCTGGCATTGCCAAACTTGATCTCGGGCGTCCACACTGCACACGTCACGTGCACCCAGTTGTTGTCGGCTGTGCGCTTCAGCGGCTCGCGCGGACTAACGGGCTTGTTGAGTTCTTCCTGGCGGCGCCGGTAGCTGTCGAGCGCCTTTTGCTGCTGCTCGCGCTCGACCCGCTCGCGCTCGCGGTCCTTGTCGCTCCTCTTCTTGGACGTCGAGCGTGCAGGCGGCTCGATAAACTCGTGTTCCGTGTGCTCGACGGAGCAGAGGACACACCGGTAGTCGATGGATACCTGCGGATTGCGATCGTTGGAGCACATGTCGCACAGCCATTTCGCGGGATTCCGGTTGTCCAGCACCCCGTAGCAGCCGCGATGAACAGTCAGGCGACAGTCGCGGCAGGTGACACGCTGGTCCCCCGTGCGCGATTCGCTTTGGAGGCAGACGGCACACGGCAGCTTCCTGAGTTCTGCGACTTCGGGCGTGGCAGACGGGGAGGCCGAAGACCCCGACGTGCCATCCGTGCCGGCCTTGGCAGCCGCCTTTTCTCCCGCAGAGGCGGCGACAGCCTTGTCAGCCTTGTCGGCCTTGTCGGCCTTGTCTGGGTGATGCTTGTCGGAACGGTCTCTCTTGCGCGTGGAAGGCGCTGCCGGCGGGGCACTCGATGCCGAGTCCGAGGCGTTCTGCTCGCCGTCCTTGTCACTGTGTATGGCGTGTCCCTTGAGACGCTTGCGGGGCGGTTCTGACGACGCGGTCTGGCTCGGCGGCGTATAGCGGGCTGTCATGGCGGCCATCATTTCGTCGGCGGCGACAATCTCTCTGTAGATCTCCTCGTCGATCTTGCGCTTCAGCAGGCGGGCGCCAAGAGAGGCCGCCTTCTGCTGGAGAGCCTCCGTGTCCTCCCACTGCACAGCATAGCGCCGCCACAGCTCGGCACAGCGACGGCACAGGGCCATGACATGCTGCTGGGTGTTCTGTGGCTGTCCCTTTTCACGATGCGAGTTCTTGCTGCTGCTGCCGCCGAGCAACTCTGACAGCACGGAGCTCGGCGGGGCGGCTGGAGCGCGCCGCCACTGTCGCGATTTCTTGGTGTTGCAGAACTTGCACTGGAAGGGGCGCTTCATGTCCTCGGCCTTGTCGGCATCAAAGGCCGAGTCGTCGTTGTCGTCGGCCACGTCGTCCTGGAACTTGGACGCCGCGGCGGCCTCTGCCTTTTTCGCTTCCTTGGCCTCCTTCTTGCCCTTGCGGCCGGCATTGTTGCCCCAGATATGCTTGCCGCTCTCCGTCTTCTTCCACGTGTAGTAGAAGCGCACAATGTTGCCGTAGCGGACCGTCTTGACATGGCGGGTGACGGCATGCAGCTCGGACCCGAACTTGCCGACGGCCTCCTCGAAGCGCTTGAGCTCCGCGGGCGTCAGGCTGGGCTCTTTGAATTCGGCGAGCTTGCACTGGTCCAGAGCCTTGAGGGCCTTGTCCGGGTCGAAGGCGTGGCGATACAGCAGTGTCATGGCCATGGTGTACAGGTTGGTGGAGCGCGGGGGCACGCCGAGCTTCGTGGCGCGCGAGACAGCCGTGCTCATGTACTTGTCGATCTCGCTGTCGGCCAGGATCGGGGCGGACTCGGGCAGATCGACGTCCATCGTGGACGCATCGCCGTCGGCGGCGGTCGACGATGGCGGGGCCGGGGCTTTGTACAGAGTGAAGTTGGTGCACTTGGGGTCGTCCTCGTCCAGGTCCAGTCCGCGCTCGACGTAGCCGGGCGGTATGTCCTGGACCCATTTGGGGCGCAGCTCGCGCTCGCGGTCGTAGGCAGCAAGAGCCTCCTTGTTCTGGCGGGCCTCGCGGCGCGTGGCCTTCTTGATGTCCGGCGGCCGCACGTACTCGACGGGGCGGCCGGGCCACGGCTGCACGTTGGCCTGGTGGCGGGGGCCGACGCGCGTCGCCGCACGGGGGTAGATGCGGTCGTCGTAGTCCAGGGCGTCCTCGACTTTGCAGTGCATGCCGAGATAGCGGTAGGGCCACAGGCTGGCCTGGTACTGCTGCTCGGCCGTGGCCTGCTCGTGGGTGTCCTCATCTTCCTGGGGCGTGTTGGCGTCCGGGGTGTCGTCGTCGTCGTCAAAGTCGTCGTCGTCGCCGGGGGCGCCGGCCGAGGTCGGATCGGGTGTGCGGCCGTCGATGACGTTGGGCGTGTGGCGTGCCTCTAGCAGGCGTTCCTGTGCCCGACTGCAGGCGGCGCACGACCAGGCGAAGCCACGTGACGGCTTCTTCAGCAGCGGCGGGCGCACACAGTTCATGTGATAGGTGTGGGCGCAGACGGCACAGTCGACGGAGTTGTTGCTAAAAGTGGGCCGCGTTAGCGTAGTCTTGGGGTGGCCCGCACTAGCCTAATGGGGCAGAACCTATGGGGCCGTACATAAAACAAAAGATCAAACAGCGGGAAGGGGGGCAAGGAGAAAGCGCCAAAAGTAAGCCAAAAGCAAAGGCAGAACAGAGGGGACAGAAAGCGAACAGAAAGACAGAAACAGACAGAAACAGACAGCAGAAAGAAAACCGAAGCGAGGGCGGTTGCAGAGACACCTACTTTGCACAAAAGCCGCTGCAGCGCTTGCACTGCTTGGCGGCGGCGGTCAGCTCTTTGCCGCGGCCCTGCTCGACCAGGACGTAGCGCCAGCGCTCGTGCAGCACCCTCTTGACGCGTTCCGGGACATTGACGATCTGGAAGGTGGGGATGACCTCGTAGTTCTTTTGGATGTAGCGGTCGTAGAGCTTGTCGAACCAGAAGCAGTCGGGCGTCTTGCGGAAGAGGTCGAGGTCGTCGATCTCGGCCTTGTGCTTGATGGTGCATTTGCCGCGCAGAGCAGTCAGGGGGGTGGTGTCGGAGTGCATGGTGGCAAAAACGGAGCGGGTGTCCTGTGCCTTGCGGCCAATGTCCCTGGGGCGGTAATACCAGTTGACACGCAGCGAATCGACTTGCTTGGACGTGTCATTTTTGGGGTAGAGGAACTCCATCACGCGCGCCAGATAGTAGGGCTCTCCAGGCGGCTCGCACACGAGGTAGATGTGGTCTGACCGGTTAGTAGAGCACAGAGGGCAGCGATCAAGGTCGGACAGACATACCGTTGATGCTCAGGACAGTGCCGTCGTCGGCGACCAGGTTGCCGTCGCTGTTGGGCCGGGCGCCGCGCTTCTCAAAGGTCATGAGGTTGGTGATGCCGTAGCCCTTGGAGTCGGCGGCTTTGGCGTCGGCTTTGGCGTCGGCTTTGGCGTCGGCGGCCTTGTGAGCGGCAGACGCGCCGCCCTTGCGTGTGGAGGTGGTGGCGGCGGCGGCGGACGAAGGCTGGGCCGCAGCAGCAGCGCTGGGTTTGTCGACGGTAGCGGCAGCGGCTGCCTTGCGCTTCCGTGGGTTCAGCTGGGACTGGCTGCCGTTGGTGGAGGCAGCGGGCGGTGGGTTGGAGGCGAGCGCGTTCTGCTCCTTGTGGGCGTGGACATGCGCAGATTTGCTGGCGCTGGCGCTGGCACTGGTGCTAGAGCTGGCGCTGTGGTTCCCGTGGGTGCTGTGGGCGCTATGGCCGCCATGCTGGCCGCCGTCGGACGAAGTCGCGTTGCCGGGGGGCAGCGGTTTGCGAGCAGAGTCGCTCGCAGTGCTGCTGCTGCTGCTGCTGGCGTGGGCGGCGCCGGCATGGGCCGGACGGAGAATGTCGCGATCGAGCACGGGGGTGGATGCCGAGGAGGCGCTGGTGGCGGACGACGCGACGGTGCGCGAAGCCGAAGGCTTCTTCGGCTCGTCCTCGCGGCGCTCGGGGTACATCTCAAACAGGTCCATGTCGATGTCCCGGTCCTCGGCGTAGTTGGGGCGCGCGCCGCCGGTGCGGTTGCGCGAGCGGGTGCCGTAGGGCGACGGGGTGCCAGCCGGGGTGGAAGCGTCGCTGGCGGTGGCTGGGTCGACGGCGGCATCGCGCGAGAGGCGCTTGGAGGAGGCGGCGACCGAGGCGGCGGCGGCAGAGGAAGAGTGGCTGGAGCTGGCGGACATGGGGACGGGATCGGACATCTTTGGCAGCACGGAGTGGGAGGGCGGTGCAGCCGTGGCGGCGGCGAGTTTGTGTGAGGCAGAAGCAGAGGAGGAATGGGAGGAGGACGGGGGCAAGGAGGAGCGCGACGGTGATGTCCGTGCCAATGACGGCTTGGCGGCGGCAGGCATGGCGGAAGCATGTGCGTTTGGGGTGGAGGCGGCAGCGGACGTCTCACGGTCAGCACGGGGGCTGGCGGCGGCGTCGGTGCTGTTGGCAGTCGAGGCCGTGGCGGCCGCGGAGGCAGTCATGGCAGAGGCGGCAGGAGGACGGGGAGGAAGGCAGAAGAGCAGGACGGGGAGGCTTCGCGGCGATGTGCGCAAGACTGGGACGACGCAGGCGAGGCGACGGGCCGACACAGCTACAGGGGAGATGAGGTGGTCCGAGCTGAGGAAGGGCGGCCCATGTGGCCGGACAGGCGGGAGGTGAGTTGGAGGATGGAGGTGAGGGCGTCGTGCTGTGTGAATGCTGTGTGCGTGTGTAGTGTGCGAGCGAGAGTGTGGGAGGTGGAGAGGGCGACGAGTTTGGGGGAAAGAGTGGGAGACGGCGGTAGTGCCAGCCGGCAGTAGTGCAGAGCCGCCCGACTAGGTAGGGCAGAGGGCGACGGGCGAATTCTGCATAACGGAGGCCAACGGACGAGGCCGGCGACGCGGCGGCAGGGCGCGTCGAGGGCGGTGGGGAGGCGGCGACGAGTCGAGCTGGAGGCCGTGGATGGCGGAAGCCGCAGACGTGGCGAAGTGGTGAGTGGTGAGTGTGCGTGGTGCGTGGTGAGTGTGCGTGGTGATGTGGAAGAAGTGGTTGATCGTGAAGACAGCAGTAAGCAGCAAAGCCGTAAGCAGCAAAGCAGTAGACGCGGCCGAAAGAGCCGGAGAATGGCGCAAGGGCAGGGGCGAGGGAGACGGTCGACTCGGTCGCGAATGCAGCGGCAAAGGAGCGCGGGCAGCTGGCGGACGGCAAGGGAGCACGCGGCGCGAGAAGAGGAAGAAGTGCAGCGCAGCGGACGTGAAGGACGCAAGGACGGGCAGAGGTGAACGAGGCAGTACGAGTAAATAAAATAGAGAAACCGAGGTGGGTACGCGGTGTTGCAGGAGAGGAAACGGACGGAAAGCGAGGGACAAGGCCAGACAGCGAAAGAGGGCTAGCCGTTGTGCGGGCTGGGATCGTGCTGCCTCTCGTGGCTGCTGCCTCTTGTGCGTACAAGTACGGGCGAGGTGTGGCAGCGCGGCCGCGGCGTCTGCGTGCTTGGTTCTTGCGTGCTTGGTTCTTGGTTCTTGCCTTCTTGACTTCTTGCGTTCGGCTTGCGTTCGGCTTGCGTTCTGCGATCTGCGTCCGTTCTGCGTTCTGCGTCCGTTCCGCGTCGGCCGCCTGCGTCCGTTCCGTATTCGGCTCCGTTCTGTGTTCTGTCCGTCTGCTCGTGCCTGGCGTGGCCCAAGTAGGCAGCTGCAGACCCGGCGAGGCAGGCGCGAGGCCGGGCGCCGCGACGTCGGTCACGGGCCAGGCTACGTGCCGGGGGCGAGGCCGCACGGCAGGCACGCAGCGGACTCACGGACGCGGAAGGCGCGACGGCGCAGAGCAGCGAGCGGACGGGCAGACGCTCTGCCATCGGCCGTCGTCCGTGTGCCCGTAGACAGCTCGCGTCCCGTCGTAGAAGCACTTGAAGCCGCACTCGCCGTCCAGACGCCCAATAGACGCACGGCGCCGCTATGGAGTCGTGTGGGATGTGCGGTGGAACGCGGAAGCGGGCATGAGCGACGGGTGGGCGGCCAACGGGGAACGAAGGCGCCCTCCTTTGCCTCGCACTTCCGCAGCGCGCTAGTCGCGCTGCGTACCGCCAAGTAGCGGCCGCGCGCGCTGTGCGGCAGAGTGACCGCCGAGTACTTGCGCGCGAAGACAATGCCCAGTGCGGTGTGCACCGTGCGGAAGAGCCGCGCACAGTACACAGTCGATGCGCGCGCCGGGCTGGGGGCACGTGCACAAGTACATGTACCTGCAGTGGCTGTCTGCCGTGCATGTTCGTGCTGAAGCCAACGTCCACGCAGAGCCGCCGGCCGCTGTGCGAGCTACTGACCCGCCGGCGCTGGATGCGCGTGCGCGGACAGTGTACGAGTACGAGTTCTCCGTACTCGTATGCAGCGGAATCCCCCAGGCGCGGTCGTTGCGAGGACCAAGTCGAGAGCGCGTGCTGTGGGGACGGCGTACGCCGTGCGGGCCGGCGCTCTGTGCTTCGCACGGTACTCGTACACGTACTTGGGCCGCGCTTGCGCACAGTGCAGGCGGCATTTCGACTCGAGCGTCGTGACGAGCCGGCCGTGTACCGATACCTGTGTGCGCGCACACGCCAGGCCGCGATTGCGTACCGGTACTTGTGTGCCAACAGGCGGCAGCCCCGTATTCACTAGCACTTGTGCACTGCCGCGCACTCCGACGACATCTCGTCTTTTTGCCCTGTCCGTTTCTGCGCCCGGCAAGGCGCACCATCCAGCGGCAGCGGCGTGCTCGTCCAGTGCCGACGGTGCCTGCCTGGCCAGTGTCCTGCCCGGACGACGCGCGCGCCGTCGGCCAGCCGGGCCTGGCGAGCAGCAGCCTGCAGACGCGCAGCCTGGCGTTGCAGTCCGTCGCAGTCCGGCAGCAGTACGTAGTCCTACGAGTACTCCGTATTCCGATACTCCGTACTTGCCCACGATGTGCGCAATACGACCTCGGAACACGCAGCACGCAGCACGCAGCCATGCTCGTCTCCTGCAGAACACTCTCGAACGGCACTTTGCTGGCGCTGACACGCTGGCAGCACCGTGTGCGCGGCCCGTGTGCACGGTGTCTACGCACTGTACTCGCCTCTTCTCGCCTCGGCCCAGCGCACAGCGCCTGAATCAGCGTCCGGCGGCCGCGCCGGCCATTCGCTACGCTCTGCTGGCCGCTGCAGGTCTGACCCCAAGATGTCAGCCCGAAGCAAGGGTGCCCAGCGACGGGCCATTCCCCCGGGCCGCCGACGTGTCCGGTCCACGTCGCAGTCCAGAGGGGCGCGGCGTGCAAAGGGGTGCCTCCAAAGTGTCACTCAAAGTACAGAGTACGCGTACTCGCCATACTGCCGTGTCATGCACCTCTTGCGACCACCGCGAGGACCGTTCGGCGCCATCCAACGAGCCGTACGGAGCACCCATGCAACAGACGAAAACGAGAACCGGTCTGCGGCGCCTCGTCGCTTCGCCCCACTGTCTCACCGCGCATCCCACCACCCCGGTCGTCCATCACGTGACCAGGCGTGTCGTTGGTGTTGGGCCCGCAGGCGCTCCTGCTCGATCGGGAAACGGCCTGGCCGCGTCCATGCAAAGATCGTGAGTCGACTTTGTTGCCTTGTCTTGTTTGCCGTTGCGCTCGATCGGCGCCATGGGAGCCAGCCCGCCGCTGGGCTTGCGCCTGCAGACCTCGGAGCAGGCCGTGCGCCAGCGCGCCCGGCCGGGCTACGATGCGCCAGGCAGCACCGGCGCCGGACCCGGGCCCGGCGCCGGCTCCGGTCTCGGCAGCGTCGTTCCCTCCATCGCCAACACGACGGCGGCCGGCCTGAAACGCAAGCAGGAGGCCGCCGCCGACCCGCCCATGCCGCCGCCGCCGCTCCGACGTCCGGCGCTGCCGCCGCTGCCGCCGCGGCTGACGGCCAGCGCCATTACGGAAGCCGAGACGTCCGGCTTGGGCCGGGCCGGGCCGGGTCCGGGCTCGGGTCCGGATCCGAGTCCGAGTGCGGGTTCGGTGCCGGATGCGCCCGCCTGGCTGCCGCCCGGCGCCTCCGAATACACGCAGCGCCGCCTCATCAGCGCCACCCCGACGCCGGCCGCGAACCCGCTGCTGACGCTCGCGCACGCGCGCTACGGCCTGCCGCCGGCGCTCGTGGCCAACCTCGCCGCCCTCGGCATCCGCTCCATCTACCCCTGGCAGATGCACTGCCTGCTCGGCCACCCCAGCATCCTGGCCGGCGAGCGCAGCCTCGTCTACGCGGCGCCGACCGGCGGCGGCAAGTCGCTCGTCGCCGACGTCCTGATGCTGCGCCACGTCCTGCAGCGCACGCCCGCCGCCGCCGACCACCACGAACACCACGCGCACCTCGACCGCCGCCGCCGCCCCAAGGCCATCCTGGTCCTGCCCTTTGTCGCCCTCGTCCAGGAAAAGGTGCGCTGGCTGCGCCGCGTCGTTGCCGGCGTGGCCCGCGCCTCCACGCCCGCGCAGCCGCAGCAGCAGCGCGCCGCCGGCGCTCCGTGGATGGCTGCGCTGGACAGCGGCGACGTGCGCGTCGTCGGCTTCTTTGGCGGCGCCAAGATCAGGGCCACCTGGTCGGACTTTGATATTGGCGTGGCCACCATCGAGAAGGTCAGTCCTGCACCTCCACTTCTCTCTCTCTCTTTCTCTCTTTCTCTCTTTCTCTCTTTCTCTCTTTCTCTCTTTCTCTCCCTCTCCTTCTCTCTCTCCCTCTCTCCCCCTCCCCCTCTCCCTCTCCCCCCTCTCTCCTAACACGCACAGGCCAATGCCCTCATCAACACTGCCATCGACGACGGCACCATCTCCGACCTCAAGGTCATCGTCCTCGACGAGCTGCACATGATCAACGACGGCCACCGCGGCTACATCATCGAGCTGATGGCGACGAAGCTGCTCTGTCTGGACCACTTCGTGCAGATGATCGGCATGAGTGCAACCCTCTCGGTGAGCTGCTCTTGGCAATGCATTGTGTTGTGGTCCACGCTTACGTTGCCGACGCTGTCTAGAACATGCACCTGCTAGCAACATGGCTGAACGCCTACTCGTACGAAACGCGCTACCGTCCCATACCGATCGAAGAGCACATCGTGTGCGACGGTGCAGTATACGCGTCGCAGCCGGCCAGCAGCGCTCGCCTCCCGGACGCTGTGCCTGGCGGCGACGAGAAGCCCCCGACGCGGCCGGCGGCCTCCCAGCAGCGGCGGACGATCCGGGCGTCGGAGCATCGCGAGCTGCAAGACGCCGTGACCAACGCGGTCGTCGCGCTCGCCCACGAGACGGCATGCGCCGGCTACGGCGCGCTGGTATTTTGCGCCAGTCGTGCGGCGGCCGAGTCGGACGCGCTGCTGATCAGCCGCGTCATGCCGCCGCCGCTCGCGCTGGCCGAGACAGACGCAAGCCTGCTGGATGCGCGCCTCGACCTGCTCGGCGAGCTGCGTAGCCTCAGCACCGGCCTGGACGCCACGCTGAGCCAGACGGTGCCGACGGGCGTGGGCTTCCACCACGCCGGCATGACCACCGAGGAGCGCGAGCTCATCACGACTGCCTACGACGCCGGCGTCCTCAAGGTGTGCGTGGCCACCTGCGGGCTGGCGGCCGGCATCAATCTGCCGGCGCGGCGCGTCATCCTGCACGGCGCGCGCATGGGCCGCGACCTCGTCGGTCCGGCCATGCTGCGGCAGATGCGCGGCCGTGCCGGCCGCAAGGGCAAAGACGAGATCGGCGAGACCTACTTGTGCTGCCGTGACGCGGACGTGGACGACGTCGTGGACCTCATGCACGCCGAGCTGCCGTACGTCGACAGCTGTCTGCGCGACGACGAGGGCGAAGCGCAAGATAGGAAGCAGAAAGACCAGAAAGACCAGAACCAGAAAGACCAGAAGAAAGACCAGAAAGATCACAAAAACCAGAAAAACCAGCGGCGGCTGCAGCGCGCGCTGCTCGAGGTGGTCACCGTGCGCCTGGCCACGAGCCTCGAGTCGCTGGAGGAGTACGTGACGAAGACGATGCTCTACCACTCGGTCGTCAGCCGCTCCGCCGACAGCCAAGACGGCGACAACGGCACCATCCCGGCGGCGCTGTGGGCGGACGTCACGGCGAGCATGGCCGCCCTGCAGGCCATGGACTTTGTCGAGACGGACGACTACGACCACTACCGGCCGACGCGGCTGGGCCGGGCCGTGGTGGCGTCGGCGCTCGACCCCGAGGACGCCGTGTTTGTGCACAGCGAGCTGCAGCGCGCGCTGCAGGCGTTTGTGCTGGACGGCGACCTGCACGTGCTGTACACGTTTACGCCGGTGCACGAGAGCGGCGGCGCGGCGATCAACTGGCGCCGGTTCTGGGAGGAGATGGAGATGCTGGACGAGAGCGGGATGCGCGTGCTGCAGCTCCTGGGGCTGAAGCCGAGCGTCATCAGCAAGATGTGCGTGTTGGTTTGTTTTCTTCGTTTCGTTTGTTCGTTTCGTTTGTTCGTTTCGTTTGTTCGTTTCGTTTGTTCGTTTCGTTTGTTCGTTTCGTTTTCTTCGTTTCCTTTTGTTGTCGTTTCCTTTTGTTTTCCTTTTCCTTTTCCTTTTCCCCCTCTTTTGTCCTTGGCTTCCCCCTTCTTCTCCTAACGAGGCAGGCTGAGCGGCGGCGCGCTGAAGGAGACGACGCCCGAAGAAAAGGAGACCGCCCGGATCTACCAGCGGTTCTACGCGGCGCTGCAGCTGCGCGACCTCTGCAACGAGATGCCCGTCCACCGCGTGGCGCAAAAGTACGGCACGCCACGCGGCGCCGTGCAAAACCTGGCGCAGACGTGCGAGGGATTCGCCGCGGGCATGATCAAGTTCTGCGAGCACATGGGCTGGGGGTACGTTGCGTGGATGGCGCGCTCGACGCGGACCTGGACTTGGTGCTGACTTGTCGCTGACCGGCAGGGCCATGGCGTCTGTCCTGGAACACTTTGTCGACCGCCTCAAGGCCGGGGCGAAAGCCGACCTTCTGGCTCTGGCCAAGATTGCGTTTGTCAAGAGCCGCACAGCGTATGTCCCCCTTTTCGGATGCGTCCTCCCGACCGTTTGTTCGGCCCGAGTACGCGTGTACGCCGTATTGCTTGTGCAGCAGGCTGACGGCCGTGGCCATGCAGGCGCGTGTTTTGGGAGAACGGCTTCAAGACGGTGGCGGCCGTGGCCAACGCCGACCCCACGGATCTGCTGCCGGTGCTGATGCAGGCGCAGGCGGGCAAAGTGCGCCTCGAGGACCGCAGCGACGCCAAGTACCAGGAGAAGCTGTGGGCCAAGGCCCAGATCATCACGGAGTCGGCCAACCGTATCTGGCGTAAGCAGCACCTCCACCAAACGGGCCGGTCGTGCCGAGGCAGCGGGCTAACGACGGGCGGGCAGAGAACGAGATGCAGCGCGACCTCGACGAGGAGTGACGGCCGCGCCTCGGACGGGATGCGGACCAGGCCCTCGAGGCCCAGAACCAGGTGGGCCGCACGTGGCCGTTTGCCGTGGTCAGCCTCGCGGCGCTACCGAAGAAGCGAAAACAGGGCAGCAGGCAGCGAGTGTGACGCACTCTGCTTGCCGGACAGGGTCGTGCATAGCAGCCGGGCAAGGGCCGCACGGACGGCCAAAAGAGGAGAGCAAGCACAAATCAGAGGCTGCCACACGGCCTCGGCGAGAGGGGAGGCGGCGGAACGCTGCAGGCCTCCCCGGCGACGACGGTGTGACGAGACGCCAGCGAGGGCACGGCCAGACGCCTTGTGCAGCCTTCCGCGGCTGCTCGGCGTTGGTGTCTGGCGGACGGCTGCTCTGCGGCTGCAGTCGTTCCTTCGGGCAGTTTGGTCGTCGAAAGGGTTGTCAACTCGGCTTTGCAGCTGTTGGTTTTGCTTTTGCGGCTGTTGCTCTTTTGCTCTTGTGACTTTGGCTTCTTTCGTCACTCTTGTCGCTCGTCACTCTTGTCGCTCGTCACTCTTGTCGCTCGTCACTCTTGTCGCTCGTCACTCTTGTCGCTCGTCACTCTTGTCGCTCGGCACCCTTGTCGTTGTCACTCTGGTCACTTCTCGGCTACGTCCAGGTTGTCACCATCTGCGGGAAGCCGGCCCTCCATGATACACACGTTGATCACGCTCCACGAAGCACAGTAACGATACAGACATGCCGCGGAATCTTTCTTGCCATGAGGCACTACGGAAACTATCGAAACTATCGGAAGAGCAACGAAGACAACCCAGCCAGCCTCGATCGTGGCCCGATTCCCAATTCCCATTCCCAACGCATGCACCATCCCTGCTTGGCACTTTGCTTACACCGATAATTCCCGTCTGCTTCTTGTGCCACTCTTGCGGCCGTTTGCCCTCCAAGGTCGGCCGTCTGCACCTAGCCGTTTACGGCTCTGTCTGCGCAATCATTGGCGAGATTCTGGTGCTGTGTAGCACATCCCATTGGCACCTGATTCCAGCCTCTTCGCCATCGTTCCTTTTTCCTGCTGCCGTTTTGTACCTTCTCCCCTGCTCAGCTCCTGTCCGTAGCCCCTCCTGCTCGATCTCTCCCAGGGCCTGCTATTTATTCTCTACTCTTCCCTCTCTTCTCCATTATCTTTCTTTCCTCTTTCCTTCCTCTCCTTCTTTCTTCTTTCCCATCCTCTTTCTCTTGCTTCCTGCAACTCCCCGCTCTGACAGCACTTTTCGCGTACATCCATCTGCACGTCTCACTCTCCTCTCATCAATACGAGGCGACAGCCATGAATGGCACAGCGCGCTCCAGGGCAAGCCACAGGCCCGACAATCACGGCCATAACCATGCTGCAGCCGAGGCCGATGTTTATGCGGTCACTGGGGGTCAGGCGGCGCCCGAGTCTGCCGCCGGTCTTCAGAGCACCGGTGGTGGTGCGCGCCACGATGTCATGGCGGCTGCGGCGAGTGCTGCTAAGCCTGGTGCGTCGAGCACGTCGAATGCACGACGCAGTGCCAGTGTGCCGGTCACTGCGAAGGAGCACAATGCCATTGCGCGACTGGCTGGCCGTATCATGAACGACATAACGCGGGATATCCTCCATAACATTGCGACCGGCAACGTTCACGACAGCGCTTCTGTGGCTGCCGGCATCCTTCCGGCGAAGCCGACACCCGTCGAGGAACCAGCCGCTCCGACTACGGATGCCTATGGGGAGACAGGCGACACGGAGCCTGCGGGCCTGGAGCATGGCCTGGATCATGCTCCATTCCGTGTTCGTCCTCGCGCCGACGGGTGAGTGTCCAGTGGCAGATGCAGGAGCGCGGCTCACCTGCTAATTTTGTCCTGACAGATTCGACAATCTTCCCTCCATCCCTATATTTGTCGGCGAGGCGCCCGAGCCATTCTTTGTGCGTAATGGACAGCAGCTCGGCAAACGCTCCCTGTGTGCGGCCTGCTAATACGTCCAGGTTCACCGCCACGTACTGCTCAAGAGCCCATTCTTCCATAAAGCGCTCACCGGCGAGTACGCCGACGTGGCCGCCAGGGCGATCACCCTGCCCGGCGTGAGCCCGGTCATCTTCCATTACATCATGACCTTTCTCCGCGAAGGCGTCTTCACACTGGGACGGAGGCCGGCGGGCTGGCGTGCGGACGACGACGCGGGCCATGGCGAGAGCGCCGGGCCAGCGAGCTCGCGACTGCGATCTCGTCGGCTCAAACGCCTCCAGCAGCAGCCGGAACAGGAGCGCAAGCGGCCCAAGCCGACGAGCCAAGCGGCGAGCTGGAACCGTCGGGTCTCCGGCCCGACTGCGCTGCAGTCGCCGCCGCCGACCTCGAGCATGGAAATGGCGCGGGTGAAACAGAGACGCCGGCACCGCCCCATGGAAGACATGGACAACGACGCACCCGGCGCGGCCGAGGTCCAGAGCGAGCACGCCAGTCACCAGACCGAGATGGCCGCCGGGACTGCCAACCCGGAAGACTGTGCCAGCGGCCCTGCCAGCGGAACGGGCGCCGCGTACGACATGTGCGAGGATTCGTGGATGGACAAGTTCGGCCTGATCCTGGACGTGTACATTTGCGCGAGCCGGTTTGCGATGGAGGACATGCTGGCGCCGGTGGCGCTGGCTGCCATCGACATGCTGGAGGGCGCGGGCACTACGGCGGCGCGGCCGAGCGTGATGCGGCAGTGCGCGCGGCTGCTGGACGCGCTGGGCGAGAACGATGCGCTGCTCAGGGTGATGCTGGCGCGGCTGGGCGTCCTGCAGCCGGCCATGTGGCGGCAGGCGCCGGTCGAGACGGGCGCGTTCCTCAAGAGCCACCCGGACGTGTCGGCGCTGATCCTGCGGGAGTACACGAGCCGCCAGGAGGACGACAACGGCAAGCTCACGCTGGAGGAGTGGCTCCTGCAGCTGCTGAAGACGCAAAAGGCGCGGCCGGCGCAGGCCCGGTACACGGCCGAAGGCGCGCAGCCCGAGTTTTCAGTCCAACGCGCGCCGGAGCCGGCACATGCCCATGCTCATGTCCATGCTCATGCCCATGCTCATGCCCATGGCCATGCCCATGCACACCCAGGCTATGCGGACCACCACCATCCTGGCGAGGCGCCCTACGAGATGCACCCTCATCCTCACCAGGCGCACGTTTATTCGCACCAGGGGCACCTGTATCCTCAGGAGCATCTTTATCCCCACGAGGAGCGCGTCCATGCGCACGAGGAGCATCTGTATCCTCGCGAGTACCTTTATCCTCACGAGGAGCGTCTCCAGCACGTGCATCCTCACCGGGCGACACATGGCCAGCCTCACGCGCAACAGGGCCACGACCATGCGTACTACCAGGCCTATGCCCGGCCCCAGGCAGCGTATGCATACGAGGATCCGCCGCGGCCGACCCCAGTGCAGCCGCAGACATCGCAGACGCAGACATCCCAGACACCTGCATCCCAGACACGCATATCCCAGACACAGACACCCCAGGCGCAGACACCCCACACACCCCAGACACCCCTGATCACATCGGCGATGATCATCGAGGCCCAGCGCCAGGTCGTCCAGGCAGCGCAGAGACAGGTCGCGGAGGCGCAGGCCGCCCAGGCGCGAGCCGAGAAAGCCGCCGCCGACGCAGTCCAAGCCCAGGTGCAGGTGCAGGTGCAGGCGGACCATTTGGGGAGTGTGCCGGCGGCGCCGAGTGCGGCCGACGCGATTTGACGCGTGTTGGGATCACATGCTGTTGCTCTTGTGCTTGTTGGCTTATTGCTTTGTTTCGGGATAGACATTTCCCGCGTACTAGTTTTCTGTCTTCCAGGACGCTTGTCTGCCTGGTCCAGTTCGTCTCTTGTTCGCTTTGCCTATCCTAAATCAGTCCCGCGGTCCCTTTTAAACACAGCCAACATAACGTCGTTAGAACTATAGTATACAATATTATAACAGTCGTGCCGTTTTTTCCATCACAACTCCAGCAACTCCTGCAGCTCCAGAGCTCCAGAACTCCAGCAGCTCCAGAACTCCAGCAGCTCCAGAACTCCAGCAGCTCCAGAACTCCAGCAGCTCCAGCAACTCTTGCAGCTCCGGCAGCTCCGGCAGCTTCAGCTCCAGCTCCAGCCCCACACTTCTGTCAGTACGCCGGCGTTGCGTAGACAGAGTAGTCGAGGTGTTCGCCGCGCATGCTGTGCCACCAGCGGCAGTTGCGCCACATCTCGTCGTCCCAGCCGCCCACCAGGTACCAGTACTTCTTGAGGAACCAGATCTGCGGCTCCCAGCTGCGCATGTCCCACGGCACGCAGGCCTGCATGCCCGGGCGGACGTCGCGGCGGCTGAGGCCGGACGCGGAGCCCCAGCAGATGAGGCCGTCGGCGACGTCCATGTCGTAGCAGAGCTCGTCCTCGTCGAGCGTGGTGGGCGGCAGATGGTCGGACGGGGAGGACGGCGCGGGCGCATGCACAGCGGGCGCGGCAGCCATGGCGCGGGCGCCATAGGCAAAGGCGGGCGCGGGCGGGCGGGCGCCGGGGCAGCTGCCGGGCAGGCCGGCGAGGCCGGGCAGGCGGCCGACGAGGGCGGAGGCGGGCTGGCCCTCCATCTGGGCAAGCAGGGCGAGGGCGCGGGCGCGGAAGCCGCGGAAGGGGATGACGTCGAGGTAGGGGTGGTGGGCGACGAGGATCTGGGCGTCGACGGGCTGGAGGTCGCGCGGCGTGACGGCGCCGCCGCGGGCGCGGCCCATGCGCAGCAGCAGGTTGCGGCGGGCGGCGGCGACGAAGGCGACGGCGTAGGCGGGCCCGCGGGCCACGGCGGCGCGGGCGGTCGCGGCGTCGAGGGCAAAGGGGCTCTGCAGCACGTCGGCGTCGCAGAGGCCGGTGGCCGGGTCGATGTCGTCGGAGAAGAGCGTGGCCGGGTCGGGCAGCCCGCACGCGAGACAGTTGTGCAGCACGGCTGCGCGGAAGGCGGTGCAGCGCAGGTGCAGCGTCAGCGTCGAGAGCGGCGACGGCGGCGGCGGCGACGGCGCCGGAACGTCCCACGGGAGCACCTCGCCGGCGGCCGGCGGCGCGGCCGCGGCCCCGGCCTCCTCGCCGTCGCCGACCTCCTCGATGCGGCAGCCGGCCTGCTCGTCCTGCTCCTGCTCGGCCAGCAGCGCGCGCAGCAGCAGGCGCTTCTGCGACGGCGCGAGACCCTGGACGCCGCGCAGCAGCGCGTCCATGAGCGACCGGTGCGACGGCGGCGGCGGCTGCGACGGCGGCGGTCGGGCGGCCGCGGGCGCGCTGGAGGCGCCAGCACAGGACCGCGGCGGCGTGGCGGGACGCAGCAGCAGGTCCGCAAACAGCGCGCCCCCGGCCATGCCGGACATGTCCGGGAGCGCGGGCGCAGGGATGTCGGCCATGGCGGGCAAGCCGGCCATGGCAGACACGGCCGGCGCAGACGCGTCGGGGGCGGCGCCCACGGCCAGTGCGGGCGCCGCCGCCGCCGCCGCCGATGAGAACAGCGGCGTGTACGCCAGGTCCGGCGCCGCCATCGGCGCCGGCCAGGCCGGCACGGCCGGCGGGGACGGCATGGTCGGCACGGATGCCGCGGGGGCAGCCGGCGGCGGCCACGCGGGCGCGTCCATGGCGGGTGCGGCGGCGTCGGCGCCGGACAGCGGCGGCACGTCGGCGCCGGACAGCGGCGGCACGTCGGCGCCGGACAGCGGCGGCACGTCGGCTGCGGGCGCGGTCGCGGCGGCCAGCATGGCGGCGACCGCGGGATCGACGGGGGCATGGCCGGCCGGCGGAGCGGCGCTGCCGGGCGTCTTCTCGAGGATCTGCTGGAGCAGGGCGAGCTTCTGCTTGCGCTTGGCGCCTGGGCTGTCAGCGGGGCCTGGGGTGGGCGGAAGACGTCTGCAGGAGTGACAAGCGGAAGACAGATAGGAAAAAGTGGAGGACAGGTGAAGACAGAAAGAAAGCGCCAGGACCCACGGTAGTTGCGCGAGGCAATGCGGTTCTGCTCCTTGCGCACGTCGCTGTTGGCCTTGGCCAGACGGGCAGACACGTCCGCGGCCGACGTCGACGGCGTCGATGCCGGTGCCGAGGCCGGCTCCGTCGAGGCGGTCGAGGCGGCCGAGGTCGCCGGCGAGACCGGCCGCTTCCGGGACAGCCGCGGACTCGCCGGCGACGGGCCGACGGCGTCGCCGGCAAAGAGGAAGCGCTGGGAGAGGGAGGTCATGCTGCCGCTGCGTCGGCTGTCTGTCTTCGTCTAGTTGCCGTCCTGCCGTCTTGCTGTCTCCTTGCTGTCGCCTTGTTATCTCGTCGTCGGCCGATTCTCGGATTCGTCTCGCTTAATGCTCGCTCAATGCGCGCTCTATGCGTCCGCTAATGCTGCCGCCGGCCGTCGGCCGCTCTTCTCTGTGCTGGCAGCGGCTGCGATGCGCCGGTCGGGCTGTTGTCTGCGATCTGCTCTTCCGTCTCTCGCGACTTGTCGTATATATACAGATACTCCGTATATATATATGCTTCCCGTTACGTAATGCACCGTGCCCCTCTCGGCTTGTCCAATCAGGCACTGTTGTCTGGGCCCCTCTTGGATTATGTCAGCAGCGCCAACGGGCCGCGGCATCCAGGCACAGTCACTCCGTTCTCTGCATTTCCGGCGAGTCCGACTGCACCCTTTTCCTGCATCGCTTTTCCCTCCTCCACCGGCCGACGACCGCTCCCGCTTCTCCTCACACGTCTGTTCCGCCCTTGCCGCATTGCGCTCGACTGTCTGCCGCGCACGACGCGTTGTGTCCGTGAATGTCTGAGCCGTGAAAGTCTGAGCCGTGAACGTCTTCGCCCCTATTTACTTTGCGATCTCGACTCTCGACAACGATTCGACGACACTCGACGACACTCTCGACTCTCGACTCTCGACTCTCGACTCTCGACGACTGCGCGCTTCGGACGCTTCTACCCCGTCACCATGTCTCCCCTCGAGCGCTTCAGCAAGTGGATCAAGCTCAAGATCTACCAGATCGAGGTCTCCTACAGCGTCTACATCTTTACGCCGGCCGAGAAGTTTGTATTCTGTACGTGTTTTTGCCGACTCTTCTCTACCTCCTCCTGCTTCCTGCTGACGCTGACGCTGACTGCCAGACTCCGTCGTCTTCCTCCTCTTCAGCCTCACCGGCATCGCCATCTTCCTCTACCTGCCGCGCCACGTGGCCTTCCTCATCCGCCGCGCCTGGTTCTACGCCCACGGCGAGGGCGCCGACGCCCACGGCCTGCTGTCCGCCACGAAGAATGCGCTCGCGGCGGCGCCAGAAACCCTGACCGACGCCGCCGCCCACGCCGCCGGCACGGTCGTGCGCGAGCTGTGACGCGGCAGCTGCGGGTGAAGGCCGCCCCGACGGAGATCTGCCTGCCTTCCTGCTCTTCTCTCTCGTGTTTCTCCGTGTTCTCCAAGGCCCGATGCCCATCTCCCTACTTCTTTTGTTTACGTGGCGTTGGGACAGCATTGGAAAGCTCAATACAAATCATTCAAGGCCAGGAAGCGGTCGGAGGCGGTCGCTTCCGTCACTGCTTGGCCATGGTTAGACGACGGCATGCCGTGATGGGCGGAATCCATTCTTGACGTTATGAACACTTAATAGTAATATGCAGACCCGATATTTTTGACGCGCTCCAAGAGTCTCTCTCTCGTCTACATTGCGTATGTTTCCTTGTGACCATTCAGCCTCGCGGCACGCCGACGTCGCGAAACCTGTACAGCCGCAGCGAAGCGTCCTCGCCCGCGATGGCCAGCTCGGCGCCGTCCCGGTCGGCCGAGGGTCGCCATGCCAGCTGCAGCACGGCCTTGGGGAGGCACCACCCGGCATCCAGAGCCCAGATGCGCGACACGCCGAGACTGGCGGCGTCGAGGGACAGGATCAAGAGCTGGCCGCCCTCCGTGCCGACCGCGAGCACAAGCGCCGCGGCCGTGGCGCCGCTGGCCGCGGTGCGCGGCAGAAAGTCAATGGCCGTCACGGGGTGGTCCTGCGGCGCGGTCGCGGCGAGGGCAAAGGGCGCCGCGTCGTCGGGCGCGCACCAGACCTTGACGTTCTTGTCGCGGCCGGCGGTGGCAAAGGCGCGGCGCGGGCCGGCCACCGGCGCCCACGCGCAGTCGAGCAGCATGCGGGCGTGGGCCTTGGCGTTGGCTTCGCGCAGCGCATAGGCGTGGGCGGCGTCGGCGCCGGCGTCGGCGCCGGCACGCGCAAACACGGCCCACTGCCGGTCGCGGCCGACGCTGAGCAGCAGGCGGTCGTCGGCGCTGAAGCGCAGGCGCGTGGCCGTCAGCGTGTGCACGGCGAGCGGCGGCCGCAGCTCGGTCCAGCGCGCCGTCTCAAAGAGGCGCAGGACGGCGTGGTTGAGCGAGCTGGCGCGGCAGGCGCTCGCGATCACGCCGCCGTCGTGGCTGACGGCCAGACAGCTGATCTCGTAGCCGTGGCCGTACAGCTTCTCCGTCTCGGGCCACAGCGTGCTGCGCGACAGCACGTCCTCGAACGGCGCGTGGTCGCCGAGCGCCGGCCGCGCGTCCGGCCGCGCGTCCGACGGCGCGCCGGCCGCCGGCCCCTCCGCCGCGTCCGCGTCGACCGCCTTGTTCGACAGGCCCAGCACCGGCATGTTGGCCGCGTCCGGCAGCGACGCCTCGTCCGGCGCCGCCGCGCCGCCCAGCCGCGCCAGCAGCCGCGCCACCGTCTTGGGCTCGCGGAACACGCGCAGCAGCTTCTCGTCCGCGCCCGACACGAACTGCGCCGCGCCGAGCGCGCCGATGCAGTTGAGGTCGTAGCCGTGGATCTGTGGCCGCGCCATCTCGTGCCAGGACCCCGACCCGCCATGCACCCACGCCGCGTGCAGCCGCGTCGTCTGGTCGCTGCTCGTCGACAGCAGGTAGGCGCCGTCGCCGGACCAGGCCACGCCCGTGACGGCCGCCGTGTGGCCCGAAATGCCCACGGCCTGCAGCCAGCGGTCCACGCCGCGGCTGTAGTCCCAGCGCCGCCAGCTGCCCGTGCGGCAGAGCGTCACCACCGACGCGCCCGACGGCGACCACAGCGCCGCCCAGAAGCCGCCGACACTGCCCGTCGCCGTCGTCGCGCCCTTCTCCTTGCTCAGCTCGCCCAGGCGCGCCGTCGTGATCCAGATGCCCGAGGCCGCGTCCGCCTCCCACACGGCCAGCGAGTTGTCCGCCGACGCCGTGAGCAGCCGCAGCGGCCCTGTTGCGGCGGCGCTCGGAGACCAGCGCGCGCTGTAGATCCAGTCCTCGTGGCCCAGCAAGAGGGCCTCGAACGTGATGGCGTAGTCGACGCCGCCGGCCTGCACGTTGTGGGCCTTGTTGGCGGGCGACTTGCCGGGCAGGCCGCGGGCGAGCGTGCTGGCGCCGACCGCGTCGGCCGGGAGCCCGGTGCCGCGGTGTATCCGCCAGAGACGGATGTACTTGTCCTGGCTGGCCGACGCGAGCAGGAGGTCGCCGGCGGCGCTGGGGTCCCAGGCAAAGTCGAGCGACCGCAGCCAGCCCTCATGGCCGCTGAGCGTCGCTTGGAGCGCAAACGAGACCACGCCGCCACCACGGGCCCAGCTGCCGGCAAAGATCTGGACGCGCGTGTGAGTGCCGGCGGCGGCCAGGAGCCACGCCGGCTCCGCGTGGCTGCTGTCGCCGGGCTGGCTGAGCGGCACGAGCGCGAGGCACAGCGGAAAGTACCGCGGCGTGGTCGCCATGGTCTGCACGAGTTCGATGCGCGGCGTGCTGTCGGCGCTGCCCTCGCCCGCGCGCTGCAGCGCCCAGATCCGGATCGAGGCGTCGGCCGCGCCTGAGGCCAGGATCGTGCGCGTCGGCCGGCCCGTCGGCAGCTGGGCCGCTCGCGGCGCGGCGATGCAGTTCACGGGCGCCGCGTGCGCGGCCTCGACCGTCTGCACGCACACAGCCTCCGCCCGCCCGCCCGCCAGCGTGCGCACCGTCCACAGCTTCAGCGCATGGTCGTCGCCGCCGCTGACAAGGTAGCGCTCGCCGGCCGGGCCAATGTCGGGCAGAAACTGGACGGCCTTGACGGTGTCCTGGTGGCCTCGCAGCAGGCGCAGAATGCCGCGCGGCGAGGCGTCCTGGGTGCGTCAGCCTCGCCTCCTACCCTCCGCGTGACTCCCGCTCCTCCAGCCCCCCCGCCCGATACTCACTGCAGGCCGCCAGAGGGCGAGATTGACGCCAGCGCCAAAACAGAGGATGCCGTCGTCGCTCCAGTCGGCCGTGGCAGACTGGCGGTTGGCGCCGACGGCCAGGTAGGTGGCGTCCACGTCGCCGTAGTCTTGCATGGACTCTGTCAGCCGGGGTGTGGCGCACAGTAGCAGGCCTCGTGGTGATGCACTCGCAGCCTTGGATGCGCTGATGCCAGATATAAGATGCAAATAGCTCGAAAAAGTCCAGACAAGGCAAGCGCTGTGATTGGCTGGCCTGGCCGCTGCCTTTTTGGCACCTGCGATTTCATCGTCGTGCAGTCGCTCCTTCCACTTTGCTGCGCTCTCTGCCGCCACGTTACTAATCACGGCGGACATCGCAGCCTCGTCGCTGCTCTTTGCTTTTCCTCGCCTCTGCCGTTCTTCCTGTGCCCAGCGCGTGCCGGCTCCCGCCTCACTCCCGCGCAGACACCCCGCCAAGCGCAGGCCGCAGGCACTAGCGAGGCAAGATGGCTACGATCCCTGTCGTGGTTGAATTCTCGTAAGTATCGCAGACGTGAAGATGGAAAGATGAAAATGGAAAGACGAAAATGGAAAGACGGAGATGCAAAGACGAAAAAACAAAAGGCAGCAAAGGTCTTCGCCAAACTCAATCTTCACTTGCTCACACGACCAGCGGCGGACTGGAGATGCTCTTCTCCGACGAGCGCCGCCTCGATGTGGCCCTGCCTGCCCAGGACAAGGCAGGAAAGCCGGCGTCGGTCGGCTTTCTCATCAACCACCTCTGCAAGAACGTCATGCAGGATGGCCGCAAGGATCTCTTTGTTTTGGACGAGCATCTGTAGGTTCCCCGCTGCCTTTCGTCCTTTCTGATTTGCTTCCTGGCCGCTGCCTGTCGCCTGCATACTCACACGTCCAGTCGGCCCGGCATCCTCGTGCTCATCAACGACGCCGATTGGGAGCTGGAGGACGAAGAGGCCTACGAGATACAGCGCGGAGACAACATCCTCTTTGTTTCAACGCTACACGGAGGCTAAATGTTGCGGGCTGCCCAGCTTTGTTGTATCTTGGATTCATACCTCGTTAACTATGGAAAGCTATGAAGAAAGCAGAGTAAATCCGTCCTATGCGTTGTGTATGCTTTTATCTTTATGACTGCTGTCCCAAACACCATAGTTCTGCTCTTATGGCCGTGCCTCGACATTCGGTTAACGAATGGGTGCCCGGATAGGAGAGAAGAAAAGCAAAACGCAAGTCGTGAATTATGAGAACGACGACAAGGAAACGTAAAAGTCATCCAAAATCGTAGCAGGTCTGGCAACCAGAAAGAGAAAGGAGAAGGAGAAAAGAAGATTCAAAAGGAAAGAGGAAAATCAAAACAGTGCTGTAGTTTTGTCGGCAATTGCTAGCCAAACGATACTCTGGTGCGAAAACGAAAGCAAAACCGCAATCACTGAGCCGATTTTATACAAGAGACAAACAGGAGAAGCAGGTGACAAGCATAAAAGCCCGGCATGACGCAAGTTCAGTAGAAGCGCATGTCAGCGCCACGAATCGGCTCGCTGTCATACGACACGAAGCTGGCGTTGGAAGGCGTTCGGCTGATGTCATGAGCATGCGCGTGGTGTCCCGGGTAGCCAGGATGGTGCTGCCCGTGGTGGTGAGGTGCGCCAGCGTTGTGGTGAGACGGGATCCCGTGCATGGACTGGCCATGCATCGTCTGCGCGTGCATCGGCGGCATGCTCTGGTGGCCGGGGTGGCCGGGGTGCGTGTGGGAGCTGGCGAGCGGCGGGATGCCGGGGCCCATGGACGGCGGATGCGGGCCGTAGGGGCCCATGGCCGACGGCGGCGGCAGCGCAGGCGGCGGCGGCAGCGAGCCCTGGAGGGCGGCTGGGCTGTGCCCGGGAGGGCCGTAGGGAGGCGTTGTGGCGTTCATGACGGGGCTGTTCTCGGACAGCGGCTCGCTGACGAGCTTGCCGAGCGACGGATAGCCGGGCGGGTAGAGCATGTAGCTCTCGGGCGGCGGCGTCGGGCCCGGCTGGCCGTCGGCGCAGGCGCGAGCGCGGGTGCTGCGGCGCCGCGCCGGCGCGAGGCCGGCGATGCCGGCGTCGACGCTGGCCAGGCCGTTCATGCCGAGCCCGGCGGTCACCGTCACCACGGAGGCCATGCCGCCGACATCGCCGGTCACGGGCAGCTTGGGCCCGACGGGGCGCACTCGGCGGTGCTTGCCGCGGCCCTTGATGCCCTTGTTGCTGTTCTTGTAGAGGTGGGCAAAGTGCTGGATGAGCTCGCGGTCCTCGTCCGTGATGGAGGCGGCGGCGGCCTCGAACTTGGAGGTCAGCGCGGCAATGGCGCCCGCGTGGTACTTGTTCTGGTGCGCCTTCATGTTGCCGAGCTGCGTGAAGCGCTTCTTGCAGCCCTCGAGCCGGCAGTCGTACGGCTGCTGCCGCAGATGCGTCTTGATGTGCGCCTTGAGGTTGCCGCGCTGCGCAAAGAACTTGCCGCAGGAGTCGCAGCAGAACGGCTTCTCGCCCGTGTGGCGGCGCTCATGAGTCTGTCTGGTCAGTAGGGGGGGGGGAGAAGAGAGGGGAAGAAAGGGCAGAGAAGGGAGGGGAGAAGCGAAGAAGCGAAGAGAAGGGGGAGAAGGGTAGAAAAGCCAACGTACCCGGAGATTTCCCAGCTGGGAGAAGTGGGCGCCGCATCCTTCGTAGCTGCAGAGCTGTGGCTGTTAGTCCGAGGCCAACAAACAACGCACACAGATACATACGTAGGGCTTCTCGCCGGTGTGCTTGCGCTTGTGGATGTCGAGATGCGTCTTCTGCCAAAAGGTCATGGTGCAGTCGCCAATGTCGCACCGGAACGGCTTGATGACGGGCCCGTGCTCCTCCTCCTGGACAGTTAGCAGAGAACGCGAGGCCGAGAAAATCAAAGGCACGCCGAAAACAGAAATCAAAATCAAAGACGCACCGCGGCGGCGGCCGAGTCGGTCTGCGGAGCGCCAGCGAACGGCGACTGGCGCTGGCTGACGATGCCGGACTTGCTGTCGGACTCCTCGGTCTTGGACTGGATTGTGCGCATGAGGATGTCGACCTGCGTCGAGAACTGCGGCCGCGCTGCCTCGGTCGAGTCGGCTGTGGCGCTGGAGATCGCCGAGCTGCCCGAAGCCGACGACGATGCGGAGCCGGGAGTCGACGAGGCCCGCGGCGAGGTCCGTGGCGAGGGCCGGAGGCGCTCAGGCTGGTGCTGGTGCTGGGGCTGGCTCTCATCGCCGGGCGACGGCGATGCCAGTGTCAGCGGCGACATGGACGGCGGCGCCATCGTCATGGCCATGGCCTGGCTACTGTGCTGCGACTGGAGCTGCGGGTGGGCGTGCGGGTGCTGGTGGTGAGACGACGCGTACGGCGAGGCCATCATGGGCGAGCCGGCTGCCGAGCCGGGGCCGCTCGTGGGCAGGCCACCCATGAGAAACGACGGCGCCGAGGCCATGATGCCCTGGTGCTGCTGGGCCTGCTCGTGCGTGGGCGGGTGGTGGTGCTGGTGGTGGATCGGGTGTGTTTGATTGTGCTGCGGGTGGTGCTGGTGGTGCTGGTGGTGCTGCTGTGGGTGGTGCTCCTGGCTCGGCGGATATGGCTGGCCGGCGAGGACAGGCTGGCGAGCGTCGTAGGACATCACCGAGGACTGCTCCTGCAGCACATAATGGGGCGGCTGCTGTGGCCAGCGCGACCAGTGCGGCGGGTCGGGCGGCTGGGCGGCGAGGGCCAGCGTGTCGACGGTGTAGCCCGTGAGAGCTACGGCGTGCGGGTGAAGAGGCCGGCGACAAGGCTCGTCTGTGTGGCAGAAGCAAGCCGACGTGTTCGATGGCGTCGTGCGTACGCAGCAGGGAAGGGTGCTGCGGAAGACTAAATAAGAAAGAAGGAAGAAGAAGCGGCCGGTGGAGCAGAGACGGCCGACGTGAGTCGAGCTTGACCCGGGCGTGAGCAAGGTCGAGGCAGCAGAGCAGCAGCGCAGGTGGGACGGCAAAAAGCAGAGGCGGATGGCAGAAGAAGAGAAAGGAGACAACGACTAGTGAATCATAAATCGTGGGCCAAGCCAGTTATAGCAGTCGAGAGATGATGTCTCGAGACGGGCGAGGCTTCGACAGATGCCAGAGGGTGAGGCTCAGTTAAGTACGACGCCCGGAGCTCAAGCTCAATAAGGGCCGCAGCGGGGAAGGGGGGTGCGATGCAGCCGTGGAGGCCGGTCGAGTCCTCCTCGCAAAGCCGTGCAGGGGGGTGGTGTAAGAGGCAAGAGGGGACGGCAGAGCAGCAGGGAGAAGGGGTGCGAAGTAGTACAAGAGCAAGGTAGATGTGGGCCGGTGGGCTGGATCTTCGAGACCAGCTCACTGGGAAGTTAGCTTGCTGGGGGATCTCGGGGACGACGTATGATTGTGCTGGCCTTCCATTGTTGTATTCCACCTCTGGGCGTGGCCGTGCCTCGAGGACGCACGCGGGAGGCCCAGCTTGGCGCAAAATGGAGCCTGTGTGGGAGATGTGCACCGGGGTGTATCGGGTTGTCTGGACCGAGTCGCACGGACGAGGCTGGGGTGGGCGGGAGACCTTGTCGTTTCATTCACTGTATTGTGACGTAGCGTATGAATGGGAATATGCCGACGGGAAAATGTAGATGGGCATGGGAATATGGGAATAGGATTGGAAGAAAACAATACGGATAGAAACATGAGCTGCCTCCAACACGACCATAGATGGGCGTATCTGGTGCAGACGATACCGGGCCCAAGTGTATGAAGACGCAGAGGCTGCTAGCGATGGCCTGCACAAGACAGACGCATCTTGCTGGATATCGGGGCCACATCAACTGCGCATCGAGGAGACCAATCGCGCTGGGAACGGCAGCGGCACCTCGGCCAGTGGCTGCCATGCAAGGCGGCTGCTCCGTATCTCGTTTGACCAGCCTCCTGCTGCCTCCACCTGCTGTGAGACATCAGACGGGGAGTGCGGCCAGAAAGCCCGTTATCTCGGGGGGGTCAATAATCTCAAGGGAGGCCGCAGATGCAACGCGGCCAGAGAAGAATGCGGCCAGAAAGCACAGAATTCCATGGCTTTACAGAATTCCGTGGCATTGCAGGGACGCGCGAGCAGCCGCCACTGGCGTGCTGCCCTGGCGTGTATTGACTCGTGGTATGCTGTCGCGGTTGGAACGCGGACTGAGGCGAAAGTGGTCCGCCAGAGACGAAAGAGTGACAATGGCAGTCCCTGCGGCATGCCGTGGCAGTACCCGCGAATCAGACAGCAACGAGCAATTACCGCTCAGAAACAGGGCTGATCGCTCGTCACACGTACATGGAAACTTGCCAGTCCTTGCCGCACAGTTCGGACCGGTCACGGCCTCAGAACTGGCTCAGATGGCTCGATGTCTGGCCACAAGCCAAGCTGCCCGGGCCTGTCTCTCCAGCTAGGCCGTGCTTCTGTCACATTTCCTGTCATTTTCTCGACTGCACCCGCCGGAGGGCTGCATGGGTATGGCCAAGTAGCGTGGGCGAGGCAGCTTACGGCGTAGTGGCGGCGCGAGTTGAGGCCGTCGCTGCTAGCTCGGCACAGCTCTCTCCGTAGTGCTCGAGCAAAATGCTTTTCCATGTGGAAGCCACAGACACGCAATCTGCCACACGTATTTCGCACAGAGCACGGCGTTGCTCTCAGCTCGGCGTGTTTCTTGTTGCGTCTCATCCAGAGCACGACGCAGGGTGGCCGTATTGCCTCGTACTTCGTATCGCGGCGCCAAAGACAGGAGGCAAAGTCGATGCGGCCAAGACAGCGCAGGCCAAAGACCAGCCGAGACAGCGGCCGCCGGGAATGCCGCGGCTACGTCTACCCATCGCGAGTCCAGGCCCGGGACCGAAGCGCCAGGACGCACCACGATACTCCGTATTACTTGCAGTTCTGCCCGCCGGAAATTCAAAGAGGTGCAGCCACTCCCAGCGGCAAGGCTATCTATCGCCAGGTCGATCTAGCGGTGAGTGGTCTCTCGGTACACACTATGAAGATACCATATCGATTATCATATTATCATAGTATCATATTGCCATAACTGGGTGCCATGTGCCTGCCTATGAATACTCCGTACTGCTTGCACGCGTCGTCGCATGCCGGACCTGCCCCGTTCCAGCAAATTGCCCCGTTCAGCCCAACGGACCCCTGGAGACCCGCATGCAGATCGCGAGGCCGATCTCTGCGGCCATTCGCTGCGCGAAACCACGGCGTACGAGCGGACGAATCGAGCGACGACATGTACTTCTGCGGACGTCGAGGCTCCAGCCGCGGACCTTCTGTTTCTGTCCTCGCCCCGGTCTCTTTCCGTATTTCGTACGACATCCTTGCACTCGATCTCCTTCGCACAGCAGGAACGCGCATACCAATGTCTGGCCGTATGCGCCGCCCATCCGACGCGCGTACCGCACGTCCGGGCTGCAGCCCTCCAACAGCTACGAGTACCCGTACATGGCAAGATACAAGATACTTGTAGTGCAGTGCGCCAACGCGGAGCTAACATAGCGCAGGAGGGCGGCTGCTTCCCCGGCTTCTTGACCAGGGTCTATCACACGAGGCCGCCATCAGCTACGGAGACTTGTCTGGCGACGTACGATACGGAGTAGTCGAGTCTAGTTCCCGGTCCCCGGGAACTACGGAGTAGATCTGGCCGCTGCGCTAAAGCGGAAGGAATTTTTGTACGAGTAAGAAATCGCCCGTTCTCTGAGATTCCAAGATTCTCTAGGAATCCGCGAGGTTCAGAGCTTTGACTGCGAATCAGCTGCTCTAACCGCACCGTCGCCGTGTCTACGGCGTAATCGAACGGTCCATGGCGAGTTTCACGGACACGTTGCTGTCCACTCCCTACTTCTACAGTAGCTGTTAACTTAGTATGGAGTAGCCGTTGTGACGGCGCGTCGTGCCTAAACCTCCCTTCCGTCCTCGCGACTACAGCTGTATGACAAGTCATCTGGCGTAGCCGAGTAGCCGAGCAAGCAGCGTGAAGGCTCGTACCGGGCCAGCCATTGGCGCTCTCGGGCACGCCAAAATACGAGGAGGCCACGAGACCGAAGATTGTGACAGCTCAGATCCAAGCACAGCAGCCATTCCGCCGTCTTGGTTCGCGTCTGTCACGTCGTGGACTGAGTTATGAAGCAAGACTACTTTATTACTTCGTAGGCGAATGCGAATGCGAAGACCGGTCAGCAAGTCCTTGCTGTGACGAGGGAGTTATGAGAGGTCGAGTACATCTGTACTAGAATCACAATATACAGAATATACAGCACAGATTGTATTCAAGTGCAGATGGACGCAGCCACAATTACGACAGAGTGGGAAATAGAGTAGAGGTACTCCGGCGTAGAAGTAGAAGTAGAGTAGAGAGGAGTAGAAAGATACAAGAAAGTTGAGGGAAAAAAGTACCTACTCCGTAATACTCCGTTGAGCCGCCGAGTAACGCACACCTTGCTTCTGCGGCTCGGCCTTCTGCCGCTATCGACACCGGCATGTACTGTGTGCATGTACGAGCAACTGTATCATTCGTTCGAGTGTCACGGACTATTACCTTGTAGCACACGCCGGCTCGGAATCGGCTGCCGGGCTCCGCAGCCCCTGAGCCGAGCACTGCAAGTGTAAAAAGGCATCGCACGCATATTCAGCCGTACATGACGTAGAAAGCTAGTGTTTGTACGGAGTACTCGTACAAGTGCGGAGCACTCGTACTCCTTGCGAGTAGTCCTGCCACCCCTGTCATCTCACTCGTTTATCTGCGTTTCATGTGCCCACTTGGCCAGGATACGATAAGACGCCCTAATGTTGTGGCGAATTTGGCACGGGATATGTCAAGCTGACCAAAAGTGACAGAGCCAGGAACGGGCGAAAGCGGCGTAGCTTACACTGAGCATGTGGCAAAGTGGACAGCGAGATAGTAGGTGACAGCAGCGATGCCCTCCAATGTTCGGGGTAGCGCGCATTGGATGGCGGAATTCAAACAAGTAGTTTACAAGTACGCCGCTCTGAACGGCGGCCAGAAGCGACGGGTACTTTCTCCCGCACCCACCAGCTGCAGACCCCTCTGGTGGCACGGTTCTGGGGTAGGGATCGAGCTGACGGGCGATCGCCGTGGCTGTGACTGTGGCGTGGAAGCGTCATGCAGGCGCTGGCGGACGCTCCCAGGCAGAAGAAGAAACGTTGAAACAAGCCGTCGCATGGCAAAAGGAAGGAGAAAGATAGAAGGGATGGGAAAGAAACGGAAGCAGCAACGGAGGTGGAATAGCCATGGAAAGACATGGAAGAAGAAAGTACTCCGTAGTAAACAAGAGGGTGCGGAACGATGATGGAACGGCAGAAGAACAAAGCACAGCGTCACTGCTCGTGCAAATCAAACATGAAATGCGGAAATACAGAAATGCGGTACAGCGGGATGCACGATGCCATCCGCGGATCGGTTCAAAGTCACATCTCTGTCGCGTTGCGGCTGCGTTGCAACATGTCCGACCTGCTGCAGCACACCTGTCGTAGTCCGCAAGACGGCTACGGAGTACGAGATGTACTTGACACATCTGTCTTATCCTTGTGCCATGGCTCAGCCATGTATCACTCTGGAGTACGAGGTATTGCGCCTTGGGCCGCGAACATGTCGCACGCAGCGCTGTCTCAGATGCCACTACCGGCGATCTGCCTGCATATGCGTGCACAAGATCGCGGCCTCGTTTTTTGTGCAAGTACCCCCCTGCTGATATACGGAGAAATTTGCAATGGCACGGTGTCGTTGATATCTAAATCGGGAACACGTTGCGTACAAAGTACATCAGAGAACTCACCGAGTGTTCCGAGACCTTGCATACGCTGGCTGGTGGCTGATGGTCTGGACCATGGACAGTCAACTGCTGCTGGCGTTTCCGCAACTCTGCCGCAACTCTTCCGCAGCTCTGCCGCAGCTCAGCTCGACGCAGCCTCCACAGGTCAGCTAGGCCACATGCAGATTACTTGTGCAGGATTATTCCCGAGTCTTCCCAGAGCCTCGCTATCAGTCTGAGACCAGCCACCGGTGCAGACGAGCTCGCCGCGATACATCACCTGGCGCGGCTGCGTTGTGGCTGCAGACAGACGCATGTACCAAGTAAACGAGTCACAAGTACATATACAAGCACTCCTGAACTTCATACTCCGTACTCCAGCACACTCGGCTGCAACGTCATAACAGACCCTGGCAACCTACCCGAACTCCCCGGCTCTTGGCATGCCCCCGTAGGCGTCCAGGCATTACGGAGTATTACTCTGTGATACAGAGTTATGTCGTCGCTCGGGCGGCTGGCAAACGCGAAGTCAATCTCCGGGAACGAGGCATAATCTGCGGAACGAGCTTGAAATCTTCAAACATTAGCATAAATCAAATAATTCATCTCAGAGATATTCCAGAGTATTCTTGTATTTTGTGTTCTTGGTGCCTCCTCAGGCAATCGGTTTCTATTTCTGTAATTACTCGAGTTCAAGTGACTTGGTAATTGCCACTTGCCACTCAAAGAGAGACCTGGTGGCGTTCATTGGGTACTCAATATTGGCGGCTTGTCTGTGGGAAATACGGAAATTACGCGCCTCCTATCAGCATCTCAGCCAACCAAGACGATCCCGTCCGGCACACAACAAGCGTGGGGTGTCTTCCAGACAGACTAATCACAGAAGCAGCTGAACTTCCCGATAGACGGCCACCAAGACGGCCCGTCACTGCAATCTCTACACCGCAAATTTACGCATCCGCCACGCTGAACCGCCAGCTCATTACCGCGGCATCGCCGGGCCCGAAGAGAAGCCGTGCCACCCGTCTCTCTGCCTCCCACCGCCTGTTTTCTGTGTACGACGTATGCACAAGCTATCACGTCCTGGGACATGTCTATCTTCTTGTCTCGGAAGTCTCTCCTGCTCTCCTCTTCCGCCATCTCTTCTGGACGCGTACGAGGGCAAAGTATCTGCCGCATTGAGAGTACAGGTAGCTGTTCATGTGCTGCATTTCTGGTTTCTGGCTCTCAGTAGTCGGCAGCCATTATGCATCGTTATGAGTGCCGGCACCACAGAGAAATAATGGGGTATGGCGAGCCTCCGTAACGTGCGCTCTACCGGTCTACACGTAGCTGCAGATCCGCACGGTTACGACGACTAGTGTCTGTTGTCCGCCACCATAGGAGGCTAATGCAGAGGCTGGCCGGCCTACTACGGCGGCTGAGCTGAAACTGTACGGAGTCGTTACCCACAGGCTTCGTACAGGAACCAAGCAACAAGGCGGATCGTCGCCGCGGATCGATAAGATGTCTTATCACAGGCTGACACAGCAGTGTCCATCCAAGCAAGAACAGCAGAATCATACACGCATTTCCTCGGGCGGAGCATGAGACAGGACTCAGCGTCACGTTATCGTGAAGTTGAGAAGCCAAATGACATGAGAACATGCTACCCCAAAGCAGAAAAGGCCGGCGGCCACTGCCGCCCACTAGATCAGTCTGTGGAAAATGCGAAACTGCATAAAAATCAAAATAGCAGGATGAACGGCAACCAGTGCGGCAATTGAGACTGTTCAGCTGCCAGAAGCACCACTGGCCAACGGCCGACGTCCTCTGCACTGACAAGACACCGGCAGCACAACCGAGTGAACGAGTGACTGGCGCGGTGCTGTTGGGTCACTGACGCGATGTCCAACGTGGCCAGTCGAGTTGCCAGTGATTCGACGGCAGAGCAATGAAAGCGCGCGTAGTCGCACCGGCATGCCTCTTCTGTCCGTTCGTTTGCATGCTGCTCTTGGTCGAGAGGCGAGGTCATGGCGGTTGTGCAATCAAGGTTAGCTCCCAGGTCTCACATCCATGGCCTGTCGATGGCTTGAGGGTCCTCCCTTGCCTCGCTCCTCGAGCTAAAACCGTACTGTCGGCCTGTTATATCTTATCCTGCTTCAGCTCCGAGAGCCTTACGCAACTTCGTAGACATTTCCAGAAAGCCTGGGTCTATTCCGGTACGCCATGGCCAAGCCTGGACTCGAACACTAGCAATGCTGACACGAGACAGTCTCGATTCGCAGAATGGCCACAAAAAGCTGAAGGGCTGACAGTGGATACTGTCCCCTTACGAGGTATATCTAGTCGTATCTTTCGCATTGTCCAACAGACGAGTCACAAGCCTACGTCCACCGGCCAGATATTGACGCAGAGTGGTTCCATCCTCCAGCAGACACAAGAGGGGCAGCCGCCCGGCGCAGCATTGAAACAAGTGTCTCTCGGTGGGCGGCTACCAAAGAAAGTGGCCGTACAGTTCTGTTGCAGATCCAATGGGGACATTGTCCTGTACGACGATGTACGATGTTGATAGGGGAATCGGGAGACTTGGAGGACAGTCCCTGTGTTTGATTTTCACTTTTTATATCACTATTCTGGGTCCAGCCTGTATTGCCATCCGCAAGTACCGGGTTAGCCCTGCTATTTTCGGGCACGAACGGCGGTGTTGTCAAATGCGGCGCAGGAAGCAGGCTGGTGCAGGCAGATCAACGTGGATCCTCCACCGTTGCCCCCATCACTCCAGGAACACGCACTTTGCCTGGACCCAAAGTGGCGCGACGTGCCAGCAGCCTCTCGTCAAAGCGCCAATAGGCCATCGCCATGTTTTCCTTTCTCGGCGAGCACAATGGTTTCTGGTGACTCGTCTTACGTATGGAACTGATACATGATGCAAGAAAAGACCCACTGGGTGATCAAATTTCGTCTCGTACGCGATCGTAAATGCTGTTTCCGATCTCCCAACGTGTGTTCCATCTTGCCCCTTGCGTATACCCCGTTTCTCGTTTCTTTCTTTTGTCTGTTTGCTGTCTGCTATTCCTTCGTAGGGCTAGCCTTAGCAAAGGAATGCTTGACTACGGAGTGGTGGGTTTGCCCTATTGTTGTCCTACTGTTGTCCTATTGTTGTCCTATTGTTGTCACATGCTGAATAGCCCGGCTTTGATGTATCGTAACGCTCTGCATCTCAAGCTGGACGTGTTGAAAAGAAGGCATAAACCGTTTTGTAATGCCTCATAAGAGAACATTACATCGCCTACATGGTTGCGTCCGTTTCCAGTCCCGAATCACGCAAAGCTTAAGGAAAGCATTATAGCCTGTTCGGTCTTCCAAAGCCTTGTACTGCCAGTCAATTTCTTATATTTGGGATACGCGATGACAGCCATCACTGGGTCTGACTTTTCCATTTCCAGATGTTATTAAGATAAAGTAATACAGAACAAAGAGAATGACTTTACACAAAAGATACAGGTTTTGTAATACAACGTGAGGCGTAAAATGAGAAAGAGCGAGAGCAGAAGCTTATGCAAACCACTGTGGCACGTAATGGCGTATATTCTCATACACGAGAAACGTGACCCATGTCGCCGGCAGCACGCGAACCACACTCGGCAGCAACCCGCGGTAGAAGCCTCGCAGCCCGTCCTCGCGCCACAGCTGTGCCGATACGCCGACGATGCCGCGACCGAAGCGCGCCTCGGCGTCGTAGCTCTGCAGCCGGCTGCGCACCACCTGGTACGGGTACGTGACAGCGCCGGCCACGAGCTTGGACGCCGTCGAGATAGCTATGGTGGCCTCATTCCGCAGTTTGGTCTTTGTGGCGGCCGTTGTCGGGCCGTTGCCGGCACTGCTGCCGTCGGCTCGTCGCTCCGACCGGCCTCCCCAGCGCTCCATGTACAGCCGCTTTGCCGGCTCGTACACGGCGAACTGCACGGCGCCATGGCTCACGCCAAACAAGCTCACGCCCAGCCCCCGGTAGAAGCCCCGGACGCCCTCCTCGCGCAGCAAGCGCGCCGCGCCTGTCCACATGCTGGGGTAGGCGCCCTGGGCACCACGGTCCGACGACAGCATGCGCGTCTTGAGCACCCACAGCGGGTTCGTGATGACCTGCACGCCGACACCCGCGAGCCCCGAGGCAACAAAGTAGTCGACGGGCGTGAGAGGCGCCGGCGCGTGGCTGCTAGCCTTGACCGACGACACCAGATGCTCCATGCGCGCCTTGAAGAAGAAAAAGGACGCCCAGCTGGTCGCATTGCCCAGCAGGTTCGGCGTGAGCCCGCGGTACAGCGCTGCCATCGGGTGCGGCGCGCCCAGCAGGCTGCGCAGTACCGCAACCGCCGACGGCGCCGCCGCCGCCGAGCCGGGATGGCCGAGCTGGCCGAGCCGGCCGGCGGACGAGGCGTTGCTGCGATAGACTGCGAGCGCAAGGTCAGCCGCGGGGACGCAAGGCATCCGTGGCACGCCACGCCGCAGCGCACCACCGCCAACACAAGGCTCTCTCCGCACTCACTCTGCATCCGCGTCTTGACAATGTCGAGCGGGTGGACGACCAGCGTGGCCATGGAGCCGGCCGTCAAGCCGGCGATGGCCTCGACGAGGGCGGGTGAGAGGCCCGCATCGTGGTCGCGGGCGCTGCTCATCAGTCTGAACGAGCTGCACAGCTGCTGACCATGCCCGTAGTTCGTCGCGAGGGTGTGTGCCGCGCTATGTTTGCGCGCCCATCGTTCCGGAGTGCGTGGTCGTCAATATACGTAGCTTTTGAGTTTTTACAAGTTTCTCGTTACCGTGAAACTGTACTTTAGTGGGGCCTAACAGGCTCGATGACGCACCCAGAGCCTTGGATTTACTAGGCAGGCTCGCCACCCCGGCGGCCGCAAACAACGAGGCATACTACTCGTGCAGCATGAGAGACCGTGCAGGTCCTGTGAGTGGTATATTTATGTCATGTCCATGTGCTATTGTACAGCTCCGGCCCTAAGCGGCACGGCGGGCTCGATCCATCGCCGGGTTTGCTGCGCCGATCCTTTGCTCGAGCAATGCGAGGTTGCTTTGTTCAGCAGATTCCAAACGCCTCCCAACATTCATAATATCCTGCCCGGTATCGTGTCCTGGCTCATCTGTCCCGGTATCGTTCGTGGGGCCTTGCCTCTGTCATAGCAGCGCGGCTCTGGCGATATCGGCATCGTGCATCTAGGAAAGCGGTGACAGGAGTCTGTTGTAATGTCAGCATGCCTGTCCGTAGTAGGTATCTTCCTAAGAGACTGCAAGGGACCCCAGATTTCACGCACCGGATGATCGTTGGCCGGGGCTCGCTGCGGGTGTAGCCTGTTTGCGCCTTGTTAGCAGACCTGAGCAGAGGAACGGGTGCGTGTCGCACAGGCCGTGCGAGGCCAGTCCGCGCCTCGTATCCGGGGAGGTTCATGTACCGAGCCAGAGAATGAGAGGCAGATATCCGCTGCGAGGTTCATGTTAGCCAAGCGCTCTCTGACCACATCTCACTCGTGGGAAAGAAACGTACTAGTGGATAGCAACGCGCGAGAGGTCAATCAGGCGGCCAATGCGCTCCTATATGCAGACAGAAAATCAGTAAGTATTCCTCCTACTATAGCCCGATACTGTCCCGGAAAGAGCAGTGGCTCTGGCCAGCCTCGCGCGTGCCGTACCTTTGACTCTTCGGAGAGGGCGAACATCTTGGCTTCGTGCCGCTTGCAGCGCCTCAGATTTATGGGTAGGCTTCGTGGAATTAGCTTGTACTCGGTGCTGTAGCCGTGTCTTTTCCTGACGGAGTGGTCCGCGTACCAAAATTGCACAAAGCGATGTCTGCGACGGCGTGTGGTGGGTTGGCTCGGCTCGATTCTGTCGAAGAAATTTCAGAATACCAGCTCTGCGATGCGCGTGTGGGGCTAGTCGTGATAATGAGACGGATGATAATTAGTCCGTTTCCGCTTACGGCAGCCTCCTCACTTACGAGAACTGTAAACGAGGACCATAAGCAAGTCGGATTATCGTAGAGTAACTCGTGCACTGGTTTGGGACCGAGGCGGGACTTTACAGAAAATGAGATTGAGATTTAGAGTTACTTGCAGCAACCCGGGCATATACTGACTACAGTTCATGCAAAGTAGATATGACTCCTCATCGTTAATTGTACTGAAAATAATAATGACATTACAAGCCTATCTGTAAGAATAAAGACTACTTTCACTGATATGAGCTATAGAACTATAAAGCTTCATAAGACTTTACAATACTCCGTACTGCTAGTTCAGTCTGCACAGAGCACTCGTCCTGTCGTGAGATCAGTACGGAGTACACTTACAAGGCACAGTATACACAGTGGCAAATGCACTGGGCTTGAGCTGTGCCGCATAAACAAGGCAGAAAGCTAATCCATTTATGGATATCGCGATAGGAAAGCTTTGGTAGAAAAAACGAGCCATGCGCGTGCTGCATATGCTACCAGTTTGACGCCTTCTCCGCGACGTCTTTGCCAGAACGAACCCAGGACACCCCCGAACAGCTCCAACAACTCCTACAACGCCTATAGACTCTTTGACCAAACGTCCTGCTTCCTGCCGCTGCTCGGGGGCCGCGCCTGTGACCGGAACCAGGCAGACGAAACCTGCGTTTTTACGATTCCCCTACTCGACGAGCACTACAGCGGCCCATTATGTCGGGCAGACACTGGGAGCAGAACAAGGAGGCGACAGTGTATATGGGAAACCTGGACGAGCGGTTTGGCGAGCCGCTGATGTGGGAGCTGATGACGCAAGTCGGGCCAGTGGTCAACGTGCACATGCCGATGGACCGGGTCTCGCGACTGCACCAGGGCTTTGGATTCGTCGAGTTTGACACGCCCGAGTCGGCCGAGTACGCGTCGCGCGTGCTCAACGGCATCCGGCTGTTTGGAAAGCCGGTGCGCGTGAACAAGGCGAGCGCAGACCGCCAGCGGGCAGCGGACATTGGCGCGGAGCTGTTTGTCAACAACCTCGATGCGCAGGTGGACGAGAAGATCCTGTACGACACATTTGCGCAGTTCGGGCGGCTGGTGGCGCCGCCCAACGTGGTGCGCGATGCCAACAACGTATCCAAGGGCTACGGCTTTGTCAGCTTCGACTCGTTTGAGGCCTCGGACGCGGCGCGCGACGCCATGCACGGCCAGTACCTCCTCAGCAAGCAGATCGCCGTCGAGTACGCCTACAAGAAGGACGGCAAGGGCGAGCGCCACGGCGACGAGGCCGAGCGCAAGCTGGCCGCCGAGGGCAAGAAGCACAATGTCGTCCCCGAGATCCAGCCGCTGCCGCCGGCCTTCCTCATGTCCCAAGCGCCGCCGGCGCCGCCCACCGGCCCGGCCGCTGCCGCCGGCGCCGGTCTCCACGCACCCAACGGTCTTGCGCACGGCGCGCCCAACGGCGTCAACGGTGGCGGCCCCGGCCCCCTTCCCATCGGCGGCGGCGGCGGCTACCCTCTGCGGGGGCCGGTGCCGTTGGCCGCGCCCAGCGCGAACGGCTTCCACCCCAGCAGACAGCACCAGCAGCCGATGCCGTACGGCGCGCCGGGAGGTGCCCCGCCCCCGATGCCCATCGGCTTTGGCGGTCCGCAGGCAGGTCGCGGCATGGCGCCGCCCGGGTTCGGGCCTCCGCAAGGCGGCGGTCGTGGCGGGCCCGGCCTGCCGATGGCGCCCACAGGCCTGCCGGCGCGGCCGCCGCCGGGCGGCGTGGGCAGCGGCCCAACTGGCTACGGCCGCGCGCCGCCTCCTGGGTTCGGCGGCCCGGGACAGCAGCTTGCGCCGGGCTTTGCCTCGGGCGCGAACAGCGCGGGCCTGGCACCAGGGGCGCCAGGCATGGGTTATAACGGCATGCCGCCGCCTCCACCGCCGGCAGGCTTTGGGCGGCGGTGAAGCCCGACGGCACTGGGTGGAGAAGAGCAGAGAGCACGCCAACGGCAGACGGCGGACGGCAGACGGCAGAGCTAGGACCCAAGCCGCCGATTGGGAGCTTGGGTTTCCATGGAGTTGGGACATTGCATTGTATATTGTTTGGCACCCAGGCGTGGCGTTTTGGCAATGTTTACGAGTATTGTTACTTGCTGTTCGTGTTAGTCCATGGCGAATAGTACAATAATCAGATCGTCCGGGCAGTCAGGTTGGCAGCAGGCACGAGTACGATGCGCGTTGTCCCCAAGGCACGGCGCAGTCGAAAGACTGTGGCATGTCCAGTGACTGTCCTCTCCGGCGAAACAGGCTAGAAACGAGGCTTGAAAACGAGGCGACGCACATGTCCGTTGTAAGCCGCCACAGCCACAGCCTACACCGTTCTCGGTGACATCTCGCCTTCGGTGTGGAGAAGGACGGCAGGCTGCAGAGCACCGAGAGCGCAGCAGAGCTGAGCAATACGAGACGCGCATGTGCACTCGGCACGCTGCACTCGCACAGGAGTCAGGAGTCGCGAGTTTGGGTAGGCGAGCCGGACTTGATGTGTCACTTTCTCGCGGCTCTGATGCATCGTCACTGGACGCTCGTTTCCGCACAAGCAGCCGTGTCTCGCGCCTTTCTCAGCGACCGGTCCGCTGTTTATTGCCCGTATGCATCTGCCCCAATGGGGAAGCCTTGCCATATACGAGTACGCACTCCGTACGCTGCGACGAAGCTGGGCTACCGTGTGCATGGCACAGCATCCACCCGCATATTGGACACTACGCCGCAGGCGCACTCGTGACTTGAGACCTGCAGCACGGTGCCACGGAAGTCTCTCCGGCGAGCACGCGAACTTGCCACTCGCCTCGACCAGGCGGCAGCTGGGAGTTGGGCGCGGTGGTCTGGATCTAGGCGCTGGCCGTGCTGGCCAGAAGCAGACAGAGTGGAACCGTGTTCCGCTTTTCTTTATTTTTCCTGGGGAGGAAGCACGACGGCTGGCCAGGCGTCTTCCCCGATGCATGATGGTAGCGAGCCTGGCCGGCAGGCAGCGGTACGGAGTAGGGGTGTACTTGTACGCGTATCGCAGAGTCTACGTGGTACATAGGCAAGCGGCCGCCCGGCCCGTGATTGTGAGGTGGCAGACATAGCAGGAGTAGCAGAAATAGCAAAAATAGCAGAAATAGCAGAACAGACAAGGCTCTTGTGGAGCTTAGTCGAGCAGGACGTGGCGAGTGAGAAGACGCGTATTCGCAAGGAGAGCGAGAAGTCGTGAGTTTCGCAGAGGTGGTATACGCCGTATCGGACTTCAGTGAACACACCCGACCTACCTAGGCACGCAATCTCACCGAGATGCTCAGCCGGAGCCAGAATACAACCCCAAGCAGACTGCAGAATCGACCAGAGCGACGCGGTGCAGCAGACAAGGCGATGCGCGGTGCCACACAAAGTACGAGCATGGCTGCCTTGTCTGACGACGCCCGGCGATGCTGACCAACATGCAGAGCGCGAGCCAGGGGAGATTATGCGGAGGGCACAAAGTGCAGCGATGCTGACATGACTGCCGGTGGTGACCCGACGAATCACGATGCAGAGAGGCCTGGCGGCAAGCAGACCGGAAACATGAAAATTCGGACAGGGCGAGAACGGTGAGCGCTGAAGGACCAGGGATCCGGCCATTGTTCATCGCCGGACGTCTGGTCCTGTCTCTTTCTCTGTTTTCAGTTTCTGTCTCTTCTCTGTTCTTCTGGTCCTGTCTTCTCTGTTCTTCTGTTCCTGTCTCTTCTCAGTTCTTTCAGCTGTCTCGGCCCTTCTTCTGCCCCTTTGCCTGCCTTCTTCTTTTCTTTTTCCTCTCGCACTTTCTCACCCCCCCGACTCCTGTCTCAGCCTCCGTAGACGGCGAGGACGCACGGTCGGTGGCTGTCGGTGTGCAGACGTCGAGGCAACACCGACTCGAGGAACGGCCTCACTCGGATGCGCCCGGCCTTGGCAGGCTGCTCGGACTGGTGAGACACGCACATCTACGATGAATAGGCGCGTCGGCAAGTACTCGGCCTCTACACAGCAAGTACAGCCAGCATCAATATTGCACTGGACCTGCTAATTGAGGCAGACATACGTGCAGAATAGTGGTTGCGCGCATGTGGCCCCGCTTTTCACTCACGCGGACGTCTGCTGCAGCGGCAGGCTGAGGGGCAAACTGGAGCGAAGAGGCCGGAGAAGAGCGAGAGCAAGTGAAGGCGGAAAGAGCAGGGCAGCCGATGTGAGCACTCGTACGGCGGAAAGAGCAGAGCGGCCGTGTGAGTACTCGTACAGGCTGGCGGAAGGAGCAAGAACAGCCCACGCGAGCATGATGCAGCGGGCGGAAGGAGTAACCGGGTGCAGGGCAACCACAGCTCGGCCAGCTCGCCTACAATTGCTTCTCACGTGGCCGGGTCACAAAGCGGGTCACGAAGCGGGCTACGAGTACAAAGTTCTACTTTGTACGGCGATAAACCGCTCAGCGCGTCGGCTGTCGGCGCGGTGGCCGAACGCCCATCCGGGCCAATGACGCAGCCCAATTGCCGGTGTGGTGGCCGGTGTGGCCAATGCAGCATCTCGTTATCGGCGCTGGCCGCTTTCTGACGGAGCGAAGTAGTACTCCGTACTCTACTCGCACGGAGCATTACGAGCACGCGAGCACGGCGCACCTTGTATCTTACGCACGGAGACGCTCGCTCTTTCTCAGCTCGTTCCCTGCTCTTTCCTCGTCCGGTCTATCTCCCGCCTCTTTCGTGTACAAAGTATCACTGCCCTTTCTCCGTAGTATGCCCAACCAATTCTTCAACCCTAATAGATCGGACTAGCGCCGCCAGCAGCGGTCATGAGACCGCTCAAAAAGCCGCCAAGAGCAGAAAAGAACGATCCCCAAAGCTTCTTCCACGCAAAGCAAGGTACCACAGTTTGCCAGCGCGCGCGTGATTGGCCCGCGCCCGGCTCCTCGTGCTGCATGTGAACGTAATGCCCCTCCCTGCTGGGGTCCTCGTCTCTTGTCGCTTGCTCGAGCGCAGTACTTCGTAGGAGTGCAGGACAGCTCCAGTTTTCTCACAAAGTACGAGCAGAGCACGAGTTCATGTTCGCAGCAGAACTCCGTCTGCCCACCTGCGCGGCAGAGAGCGTATCGTATGCCCACTTGGGCCCTTTCACCGAGGGTATGTTTGGGCTGAAGTTGCCGTGTAAAACGCGATACTCGGCACAGGCAGAACCAACAGCCGCCGTGTCAGTACGAATAGTACGGGTACTTTCCATACTCGTACACGTCCGCCGCAACTGCCCACAACTGCCAGCTGCCACAGGTATCTTACTTGGAGGTAGCGTGCTTTAGCGTAACGTCGGCAGGCCTCGCTCTGCATCCCGTCCAAGTACGAGTACGAGTACTTGTCCGTCCTGCTTGTGCTTACTCGGCTGGCGTCGTGCTGGCCACCAAACGCGACAAGAGCATAAAGAAAAGGAAAAAAGAAACGCACCAAAGCCATGCGCGCAGCGAAGCCCTAGCCCTCTGCCGAATGACGAGACGGCTGCTGCTTGTAGGCGATACTAGTACCTGTACGGAGTACTAAAATGTGCGAGTACAGGTAGCAAAGTATACCTGTGCTGTCCAGGTGACCTCTGCTGCCACCGCATGTACGCCACCAGCACAATTGCCTGCAGCGATACCGTGCCTTCCTCGTAGCAGCCGATGACACCACGCCTGGCCCGGTGTCCGTGTCACGCGGGCGCCGCTGAACGCACTGGCCAGCGCCGAGCCCCTCGGGCTATGGGCACGTGCACTTGCACGACATGCCTACCGTGCTTGTAGTGCCGGTCCAATACGAGTATTACGAGTATGACGAGTACGAGTACAAGCTGGACCTGACATCTGCTGCGGCCGGTAGTCCCGTGGATGCCTCGAGAGCACACTTGCATGCAGATTGGCCGAGCGGGCAGGCACCGTGCAGTCGTGGGCCGGCCAGCTGGCCATCTCCGGGTGACGATCAGGCATCGACAGCAATCAGGCAGAGCACTGTGCTGCCCTGGAGGCTCTGCGAGCAGCCAGTCAGTGTACGGTGTGCAAGTATAGTGCGTTAGTCTACTCGTACGCGTGAGCGTGCTATTGGCGGGTCTTTGGCCGCCTGCAGGAGCTGGACTGGTGAACGGTGTTCGCATCCAGGCTGACTGCCGTCAAGCACGACGAACGAGTGCAAGTGCACGAAGCACCTATGAGTACTGTCATACACCAAAACACAGCAGCTGCCGCCGCTGTCGTCCGCCAGCCGCGCCGGGCTGCACTTGCTTTGCCTCCGTATTACCTCGCTTCCGACTGCGGATTAGCGCGTGGTCCGTCACAAAAATGGGCACATGATTCAAAAGAAGAAAAGTGGACCCGCGCATGGATGCTGTCCTGCCTTGTTCCGGTGGCTTCGTCTCTTGACCTCGGGGTGACAAAAGAGTCAATGGCCAGGGTCGCGTTTCCTGCTCTGCCCATTCATTGCCTGTCTGCTGCCCATTGTCTGTGCTCTGCCTGCCGCTGGCAGCTCGACATCTTTCCCGCCGTTGCGTTGCTTTACCCCATCGCTCCCGCGCCGGACGGCTGTCTCGTCGACGCTTTGGCGCTAGCCGTCTAGCTTACCCCTCCTCGCTGTTCTCACCTGCATCAGCCCGTCCTGGGACTGGCAAGTGCGAGCTGCACGACGTACGAGGTACCAAGCCGGCGCCGTCTGGCCCCCCAACGCGCACGCAAAAGGGCGCACACCGGGTACGCGGACGAGTACTGGCTACTTGGAGCGTCGTGCACAGCACAGGAGAGCTCGAGCCACACGATCCAACGTCATAATAGAGCGCTGGGCCAACTGGTCTGTCCACCTGCTCCTGCCTCAATGCTCGATTGCGAACGGAGCAGGTGCAAAGCAGCCACTCCGTACATTACATTGAATCTCCTGCTGCCTCTCTGCGAGTGTTGCCAGCGGCCAACAGCGATAGCTCTGCACGCGCCGCACCGCCGATACGGCCACCCCGAGCCGTTCCCAGCGGCAGAGACTCCATAGCGCCCCCAGCACCACGCCACAGCAGGCCGGCCAACCAACGCACGGCTGCTTGATGCACGCGCCCACCAAACGTTTTCGGCCCCTCTGCACGTCCAGCTGCGGCTTCCACGTCCACGTCCGCGTTCGCTGCCACTTTGCTCTTCTGCTCTTCCACTCCTCTTCTGCCATCTGCCATCTGCCACGAGGCCGAAACCACATCGCCGCTACTCTTGCACTTCTGCTGCCTCTGCCTTGCGCTCGGTAGCCCAGCTGCTCACCGCTCACCGTCGCAGAGTCCGCATTCCCTGCCTCTTCAGAGTATACGTTTTTCCTCGGCGCCAGACACCGCCTCGATCGCGAAGCCGGCTCTCCGCCTCTCTGGTCACGCATCGACTCGCCGCGCTTCCGACCGCCAGGGCTTCTGCACAAGCACAAGCACGAGCACGGCTCTCTCGGCCGTCGACCTCGCGCTACCTGCTGACCCGGTGCCCTCTCCGGCGTCCCAACACTCCGACTTTCCTGCTTCCTTGTGCGTCGGACACGGCTGCACGCAGAAAGCCCAACTGCCCAACGCGTCTGTGTTTCAGGGCAACCGACGCCGTCTTTGTCGTTCGCCGTTCGCCGTTCGCCGCTCCTGCTCCGCCAGCGTCGAGAGCTCGCAACCCGGATATACTGCTGCCTGCTGCTGCCTCCGCGTGCTTCCCGCTTCCTCTGCAAGCATCAGCTGTCAAGCGCACCCATTGTCGGCTCCGCTGGCTTCTGACCTGTAAGTGCTCACGTCTGCTTCCTCCTGCCCTCGTTCTTCCTCGGCGACACGCATCTGCCCTTGACCCGCTTCCTCTTTCGTCCTGCTCTCTTGGCCGTTCCCCTTCACGTTTCCGCTGGCTGGCTCGGCGCTTGCTACGGCGCTGCCGCCGCTCTCGCTCTGTCTCGTCTTCACACTTCCATATACCCTCCTGTCTCCTCGACTGCTGTCCCGCCCCGCCTGTCTGCAACCCAACGGCCTGCCGCGGCAGAACCATTCGTTTGTTAGGCCATGCACTGCAGTACCGCAGCATCGCAGCACAGCAGTACGCGAAGCAAAAGCCAGAAGCGCCGCAACACGCGCAGCGGCAAGACGGAGCACAGGCCGCGGCTCGGCACTGGCCAAGCATACAAACTACAAAGTACGAAATAGGGCGCAGAATAGACGCTGAGCCATTGACCCCGCGGCCGTTGCGCGCGGGCCTGGCCAGCGGCCCCAGTCGCTGCTGCTGTCCGGCTGCGATGCTCTGCTCCGTTGCTGCCATGCTGCCATGCCCGTGCGTGTGCCGCTTGCGGTCCAGCACTGTCGGCTGCTGTCTGCGAGTACGAGTACGCCGACAGCCGGCCAGCGACCCGTGGTCCTGGCACAGCTATGGCGAAAAGACGGCCAGTTGCACGCTAGCAGTAGCACGCTAGCGTGCTGCGTAATCCACTACAAGCTAGGCGGTCCCCGCTGCTAGCAGGGGTCGGCCGTCCCAGTCGCGCTGCTCTTTCCCGGCGGCCACAGGAACGCCCTGCCACAGCAAGCGCCACAATCGTCAACACCGCCTTTCTCTTTTTGCCGGCTTCTGCCTTCTGCCTCCCTTTGCCTTTTCGCCTCTGGCCTGACCCGGCTCTCCAGCACTGTACTCTCTCCATCACCTGTCCCAGCCACCACCCGTCAGTGCCTGCCAGCCCATAGGCGCAGCTACCATTGGTCGCCACCTGCAAAGTCTTGCGTCGCTACGAAGTACGAAAGTCGCTGCGTCGCGCCTTCCCTCCCCTCTTTTCCAATCTTCTCTCCCCCGCCATCGTCAACTCTGCCGCCCGCTTTTTTGGCTTACCCCCGGCTTTCTCTTTTTTCCTGCTTCCGTCTTGCCTCTTTTCGCTCCCTCCCAACCCTCCAGCATCGCCATCGCTATCCATCACATCTCGGCCGCAGACCCTCCATTCGGAGCACGGAGTATGTCACTACTACTAGCTTCTCCCAAAGCCCTCCTCCCACTGGTTCTCTGCCTTACCCTCTGGGCCTTCCCCGCCCCCTCCCATTGACAATTCCTCTTCTCTCTTCGCCTTACCCTTTTGCCCTTTGCCTTTTGCCCTTTTGCTCTTTTGCTCTTTTGCTCTTTTGCTCTCGGGCTCCTCTGGCCTTTTTCCATTTCTTCCCACTCGATCCCCCCGAAAACGCCCCCTAAAGAACGCTAGTCCGAGAACTGAGAGCGTCGCTCGCCCTCCACAGTCGCACGGCTGCTTTGCATTTTCTTGTCCTTCTCTTCCCAACGACATCACCACCTGCCCGCTCTGTCGCCTCCTCTGCACTGTCTTCCGCTCAATTAACTACTCCTCGTTATGCGCTGCATATGCTAAAGCCTATCTCACTACAGAAACAACAAAGACTTCTATTTCTCCCACACTGCGAAATCCATTCACCTGCTCCCTTCCTTTCCTTGGGAACTGCCGCATCTCACTGATTCCGGCCGACTACTCCACCGTCTCCGCGCAGCCAACCTACGAAGCGGTCACTCGGCTCCCTCAGCGCCTTCAAACTTACCTCACCTGGCCTGGCATAGGGGACAAGCAGACAACACGAGCCCAGCTGCCATTGTGCCATTGTGCTCCCGTACAACCGCGTACCCGCTCTAGAACCCTCGCGCTACTCTGCTCGCCAACGCGACAGAACCCCGCGAAACAAAGACCAGCTTCAGCAAGAAACAATCCCCGCAGAATCTAAGTTACTCGCCCATCACGGCTGCCCTACCCCCATCCAGTTTGTGCTCCTGCTTTTCTCAGTCTGAGCACACTGCGTCTTCCTACCAACGGTAGCAGCACCGAAAAGAGCCAGCGAAGTGTGTGCAACTCGTGATGTCGTCGCAAAGTCGCCCGGCCTTTAACAACTTGCGGATTGGGGGTAAGTAAAAACGGAAAGCCTTGCCCGCTTTGACTCTCTTTGCTACTCCCTGGCAGCTGTCTTGCGGCTGTCGTGTAGCTGTCCGCAGCTGCCTCGCGGCTGTCGTGCTCCCTACCCCCATAGCCGTCGTGTCGCTAACGTTGTCTCTTCCCCACAGAGGTTGTCCGCGAAAAGGTTCAGGATGGAGTGACGGGTGAAACGAGGGATCTGCAGTACACGCAGTGCAAGATTGTCGGTAATGGCTCCTTTGGCGTTGTCTTTCAGACAAAGCTGTCTCCATCCAACGAGGACGCTGCTATCAAGCGTGTTCTTCAGGACAAGAGGTTCAAGGTGCGTTCTTCTCTCTAGCTGGGCGATGTGACGCTTTTCATCGCCTTTCGCTGCATTTCCATTGTATCCGGCCCATCGTATCGGCCGTCGTTGCCGTCAACATACTGACTGGTGTGGCGCCCTAAAGAACCGCGAACTGCAAATCATGCGCATCGTTCGGCACCCAAACATTGTGCAACTGAAGGCTTTCTTCTACTCCAACGGTGATCGGGTAAGTCGTACACAGCTTGATTCTGGTGGCCTGCAGGACTGCATTGCTAATCATCCCACTGTAGAAAGACGAGGTGTACCTGAATCTTGTCCAAGAATTCGTCCCGGAGACTGTGTACCGAGCTTCTCGCTTCTTCAATAAGCTGAAGACGACTATGCCCATACTCGAAGTCAAGCTGTACATTTACCAGCTCTTCCGCGCGCTTGCCTACATCCACTCCCAGGGCATCTGCCATCGCGACATCAAGCCACAAAACCTTCTTCTCGACCCGACCACCGGCATCCTGAAGCTGTGCGATTTTGGCAGTGCTAAGATCCTCGTCGAGAACGAGCCGAATGTGTCTTACATTTGTTCCCGGTACTACCGGGCGCCGGAGCTGATCTTCGGTGCAACGAACTACACTACCAAGATTGGTATGACCAACCGTTCCTCGGCGCTTTTTGCCCGTGAAAACAAGTGTAATGCAGCGCCGCTAACACTTTTTTTTACCAGACGTTTGGTCGACTGGCTGTGTTATGGCTGAGCTTATGCTCGGACAGCCTCTGTTCCCTGGAGAGTCCGGCATTGACCAGTTGGTCGAGATCATCAAGATCTTGGGAACCCCGACACGCGAGCAGATCCGCACAATGAATCCGAACTACATGGAACACAAGTTCCCCCAGATCAAGCCGCACCCGTTCAATAAGGTTTTCCGCAAGGCTGATGCTAATGCCCTGGACCTGATTGCTCGCCTGCTCGAGTACACCCCGACTGAGCGCCTGTCGGCCATTGATGCTATGGTCCACCCATTCTTTGACGAGCTGCGCGACCCGAGCACGAAGCTGCCAGATTCGAGACACCAGACTGGCACTCTGCGGGAGCTCCCCCCGCTTTTCAACTTCACTCGTCATGGTAAGCTAAGAGGGCGCAATGGCCATTGGGCTGAGAACGATGCTAACCATTTGTCTTTTCCTGGTGTAGAGCTGTCAATCGCACCCAGTCTAAACCACAAGCTGGTCCCCCCACACATCCGCCCTATTCTCTTGGCGCAAGGGCTGGATATCGACAATCTCAAGCCCATGACGCAACAGGAAATGCTGGCTAAGCTCGATTGAGGCCGCGGCATCCAGGCCCCGGTTTCCTCTTTTGCCTGCAGACCGGACGCTGTGCAAAGGTGCACGCAAAAGCAGAAGCAGAAGCAGCGGTAGTAGCGGCTCACTGTTTTGTTTTCGCCTGGACTGGACAGAGAAAGAAGACAGCAAAACAAGACCTGCCTATACCCCCTCCTCTCACGTCGACTGCCTAGGCGCACATTGCCACAGGCCGGCAAAAACGAAACAGCGACGGCGCGACTTATCTCACAAACGCCACGAGTTGGATGGTATTGCATGTAGAATTAACCAGGGCAGTCTCGCAGGAAGCAGCGCACCATGCAATTCTTCCGACTCAAGTCGTATCGGCCTTCCAAGGGGCTCGTGAGTCTTTTTGGCTAGATACGGTCTCATTCAGATGTGTCTTACGTTTCACTGGAAGGTAAATCTTCCATGGTGCACCAGCTCCGCTCAACGGCTGGGAAAGTTGGGAGCGCCAGCGTCACCAATGGCCATCTGTCAAGGTTCTATGGCAGGAGAGTACTCAGGTCGCTGCCCTAGAGAGCAAATACGGAAGGTTGGCCTGTTTTGTGTTTTTCTTTTAGATTTCATTTCTGCATCATGACTTGCTATGGCCTTCGATTCGGACCTGATATCACTGCGTATCGGTTACCCTTTTGCTTTTCTTTTCCTCTTGCTTTTCAATTTCGTCTTCGAGTATGTTGACCCCCGTTGAGAGGTGCCATGGTTTACTACACAAGACGGGCTGGACCTCCTCTCCGACAGTCATGGCACTTTTAGCGGTTTGTGAAGCTTCTTTGGACCTTGGGCATGGATTTCTTATCTGTTGCTTTTACGGACGGAGGAAAGAAAAGAGTGGATTTTGGGATCTTGGGAGAACAAAGGAAGGAAAGAAGGGGTTGAGGCGCATGTAAAAGACATTAACGACGACGGCAGACAAGCTAATGTGGTATGTGTGCGTTTGTGTGCGTGTTAGAGTGCTCGTCTGTGTCTTTTCGTTCTCCTTGCGAGAGGGAAGCAGAAGCATGGCAAGAGGCAGAGAGGAGTAAATTGGTTCCGTTTTCATTTCCACTTGATCAAAAAGAGGCCACCTGGTCTCTATGGGTTGACGACAAAAACAAAAAACGATCCAGAATCTGCATGAACTTTATTTCTTGGTGGCTACGGTTCTGCTAAACGGAATTTGCTGAGTATAGATGGGAGTGTGTGAATACAAAAGGATTGCGCTGTCGCGAGGATTTGCCTCTGCCACAGTGCCGGAATTGAAGGTGGACCCATTCATGCCCTATATTTAAGGCTAAAACGTACTGTCGCACTAGCGCCTGGTAGCGCGGCAATGTAGCTTTGTTTCCGTAATACTTTTTTTCGCGTCTCGCATCGTGACAAGACAGCTTTTGCTACCCCTGCAGCGTTTGTGTTCGTTCCATCAGTATCCTGCGCAGCACTCCTAGACCGCGGGCAATCGACACTGGCCAGTCTGTTTATCGAAGCTGCAAGCACACACGGAAGCAAGGGAAAGAGCCGTGCCAGGGCCATCGGACGGGGCGCAGTAGCTTAAGCCGAAGGTTTCGTGGCAAAAGGGCGAATACGACGAGACACGCGCAGCAGCATGGCCGACTACGATCGCAGAGGCGGTGGCGGATACCAAAACAACCGCAAGCGCAGGTACAGAGGTAAGCTATTGTGACAAGGCAGTGCCGTACAGCAGTCAAATGGCCGTGGAACCACAGACTGACAGACGGATGTTGCAGACGATGACAACGACTACCGCCAACAGCGCCGCCGACACGATGTTCCTGCCCCCGTCCGCATCCGCAGACAGCTTCTATCGCTCGCCGAATCGCCGCTGCGCCGCTGGCACGACGACGCGGTTGCGCTGGCGCGTCTGGTGGCGGAAAACGATGACGACGTCCAGGTGCGCGAGACGTTTGTGACGCTGACGTGCCAGCTTGTGCTGGAGCAGCCGCTGAAGACGCCGTTTGTGGCATCGGTGCTTCTGGTGGTCAACACGCTGAAGCCGGCGATCGTGGTCGAGGTGCTGCGACACGTGACGGGAGCGGCGGAGAAGGCGATTGCGAGCGGCCACTGGCGCGATGTGAAGCTGCACCTGCGGCTGCTCGCGTGTCTCCAGACCTGCCTCGACGGCGACGGTATCTTCCCGCTGCTGGACGCGCTCTTTGCGCGGGCTGTTGATCTGCAGACGGCGAGCTCGGACGACGTTGTGGGCACGGAGATTGTCAAGATCATCCTGCTCACGATCCCGTACATCATGGCGGCCGCTCCCGACCAGCGGTGGCAGCAGCAGGCCTCGGACCTGATGGAGAAGACAGAGATTATCGCGTCGGAGCCGCACGCGCTGCAGCGGCTCATGGACCCGTACCACCATTCGACTCTGGTGGCGCGTTCTGGGCGGAGCGACGAGGATGCCATGAAGGACGGCGACGAGGAGCAGATGGTCAGCGACGAGGACAGCGACCGGGGCGATGCGCCGCCGCCGGCCGAGAGCCTGCTGGCGCTTCTGCAGAAGCAGCTGCAGAACGAGGCGGCCAACGCGTGGCCGCTGACGTGTCTGCCGCGGCCGTGGAAGCTGCCGCTGGAGGACATTGAGCTGCAGGCCAAGCTGGACGAGTCGGACAAGCACGTGCTGCCGGCCGTGGCCATTCCGGAGACGGTGGTGGCCGGGCCGCGGCCGCTGTTCCCCGAGGTGTACTTTTCGGTGTACGGCGCGTCCAATGCGGACGACGGCACGGTGCCGCTGTCGGTGCCGGCGGTGACGGACGTGGCGTCGTCGCTGATCCGGGACAGCTTGCTGGACACGATCAACGCGCTGCACTTTAACCGCAACGTGACGGCGCGGTCGCTCATCGATGCGGACTGCTACTTTGCCGACGACACGTTTGTGAAGCGGGCGACGCCGTTTGACCGGCTGCGCGAGATGGCCGACGACCCGGCGTCGCCGCGCGCGACGACGTGGAAGCCCGAAGACGTGGCGGTGGACGCCGTGTTTTCGCAGCTGTTCCAGCTGCCGATGCCCGAGCACAAGCTGGTGTACTACCACGCGGTGCTGGCCGAGGCGTGCAAGATTGCGCCGGCGGCGATCGCGCCGTCGCTCGGCCGGGCGATCCGCTACCTCTACCGCAACAGCCACCGCATGGACCTGGAGCTTGTGGGCCGCTTTGTCGACTGGTTCGCGCACCATCTCAGCAACTTTGGCTTCACGTGGAAGTGGACGGAGTGGGTGGACGACGTGGCGCTGCCGGACCTGCACCCGCACAAGGCGTTCATCCTGGGCGCGATCGACAAGGAGATCCGGCTGAGCTTTGCGCAGCGGATTAAGAACACGCTCCCGGAGCCGTACCAGGTGCTGATCAACCCGGACACGGAGCAGGACGTTCCACCGTTCAAGTACAACGACGAGAGTGAGTCATGTCGGCAGTGTTTTTTGTGTCTGTTTGTCTGTTTGTCTGTTTGTGTCTGTTTTTGTGTCTGTTTTTGTCTGTTTTTGTCTGTTTTTGTCTGTTTTTGTCTGTTTTTGTCTGTTTTTGTCTGTTTTTGTCTGTTTTTGTCTGTTTTTGTCTGTTTTTGTCTGTTTGTGTCTGCTTGTGTCTGCTTGTGTCTGCTTGTGTCTCTGTAGCTAACACTTCAGCTACCCCGTTCTCTGCCGAGGGCCGCGAGCTGGGTGCCCTGCTCAAGCGCAAGGCGCCAGACGAGGAGGTGCAGGCTGTCATTGAGCGCATCCACGGGGCGGTCATTGACAGCGGGCGCGGCGACCCGCTCGTGGCGTCGACGGACGTGTTTACGACGGCGGTGCTCTGGGTGGGCTCCAAGTCGCTGTCGCACGTGCTCGCAGCCATTGAGCGCACCAAGGACCGGCTGCTCGACGCGGGTGCGGCCTCGGAGGCGGCGCGCAGCCAGATCCTGGTGGCGGTGATGGCGTTCTGGGCGGCGCACCCGGGCATTGCGGTGTCGATCACGGAGAAGCTGCTCAACTACGCGATCCTGTCGCCGGAGACGGTGGTGCAGTGGGCGCTGGGCCAGCGGACGGAAGCCGACGCGGCGTCGAGCGCGGTGGCCAAGGGCGTGCTGCTGTCGCAGGCGTACGTGGCGGAGCTGGTGTTCAACACGGTGGCCAAGGTGACGCGTCGCGTGCACCAGCTGGTGGCGACGATGCAGGCGGCGACGGCGGCGATCGGCGTGGCCGAGAAGGCGGCCGAGGCAGCGCGCGCGCGCCAGGAGAACCCGCCTGCGGCAGCCGCCGCCGCCGCAGGAGCAGCGACGCCGGGCGGCCAGGCCGACGGCGGCAAGACGGAAGCGGACACGAGCAGCATGGACGTGGACGACGGCGGCAGCGCGAGCAACGGCTATGCCGACGTGCCGGCGGCGGCGGCGCACGTCGAGGCGGCGGAGGCGGCGGTGGCGGCGGCGACGGCGGACGCGGAGACGGCGCGCGCCGCCGAGGCCGCGGAGATCCGCGCGATGCGCGACCTCTTCCGGCTCGTGGCCGACGCGCTGGAGCCGTGGGCGGCGGCCACGGGCAGCGACGGCGCGGCCGTCTCGCCGCTGGTGCGGGCGTGGGCGGTGCGGTGGCAGCGCGTGGTCGAGCGGCGGCGGGCGATCGAGGAGGCGTTCCTGGCCGAGACCAAGAAGGCGGCGGCGGCGGCGGCGGCGACGAGCTCTGCGTAGAGGACGCCACCTTGCCGGACGGCGCGTGTATCTATAGGAAGGGTCGGGCTTCTTGCTCCTTTCCAGTTTGCATTTATTTCACATCCACGTCTGGCAGAAGGACAAACTACGATCTACAGAGGACAGAACAGAGGTAGCAATGCAGAACAAGCGGGCTGGATTGGCGTTCGACAGTGTCTTGTGTTTGAATTGCGTGTCGTCGACAGCGGTCCTGTGAAGTCCGAGATGTTCCGTTCGGACAGTTTGCCATGTGGCATTATGGCCTGGTGGTCCCGGCCTCGCCACAACTACCCGGCCATGGGCCGTGGGTTCTGGGCAATCTCGCGGGCGACCTCGCGGGCCTTGGCGTTGTCCTCGAAGCTCAGGCGGATCAGGTCGACGACCTCGTCGGCCGAGAAGTACAGGCTCAGCTCGCTCTCCATCCAGAGGAAGCGCACCTCGCGCAGGTTCGACTGCAGCACCTCGGATAGATACTGCATGCGCAGCCACGACGGCGCGTACTGGGCCGTCATCGGGACGGCGTCGGCGTCGTTCGGGCCTCCCGGGCCTCCCGGGCCCTCGACAAACAGGTCGTCCAGCTCCGTCACGCGCGCCATCAGGCTCGCGAGGCTGTAGGCCTCGTCCTGGCCGATCGCCGGCATGCCCAGCACGTCGGCCACGAGCTTCGCGGCCACGGCGTCGGCGAGCGCGCCCGTCGCCTGGCGCCACGCCGACGGCGCCAGCACGCCCGCCCAGGCCGCCGCCATCGACCGCACGCGCGCGACGGCCGCGTCCACCAGGTCCTCGGCCTCGGCGCCGCTGTCGTGGTCGTCCCGCCCCAGGCCGCGGCTGCGCTGCTGCTGCGCCAGCACGTTCTGGTCGCCGCCCAGCAGGTCCCGCAGCACCGTCTTCTGCACGAGCATCTCGCGGCCGTACGCACGCGTCGCAAACGCCTGCAGCTTCGCCGTCTCGCCGTCCAGCCGCAGCATCGCCTGCGCCCGCGCGCCGACGTCCGCGCGCGCCTTCCAGGCCCGGGTCAGGTCGGCGAGCCGCTCGGCCAAGTACAGGGCGTCGTTGTAGAGGTACCTGCGCGGCACAAGGTCAGCACGCCCGCACTCGTACGCTTGTCCAGCCGTGCAGACACGTACATGCTTCCACCCACATCCGAGGCGTAGTAGTAGGGCGACACGGCCCGGAACATGGCGAGGACGAGCGTCGGGAGGCCGAAGAGGCCGGCGGCCGCGGCCGCTACCGGGCTGTTCTCGTGTCTGCCATGGTCAGCAAAGTGCCGCGGCATCGGGAACGCGGAAGCAAAGGGACCGTACGCTTCGGAAAGGAGCGCAGCGCCGTCCTCCAGGATCGACGAGATCAGAGCCAGCACCGGCTCGGGCATGGCAGAGATGTGGTACGTTTCTTTCAGGACAAGCTCGCGCGTTGCTGTCTCGGCGGGCCCACTGGCTTTTGATTGTTTTGTGCTTGTCGTTGCTGCTTTCGTGACCGTCGCTTGTGGCTGTTGCTCTGGCTGTTCCGGCGGCTCTGGCAGTTCTGCTTCCGCGTCGTCGCCCCATCCCCAGGCGTCTGCTGCATCGTCCTCGTCGCCGCCTGCCTGTGTTTCTGGCTCTTCCTCCTTGTCTCCGACGACGTCCGGCGATGCCGAATCTGTCCCCGTCTCAGCAGGCTGAGCAGGCTCGGCATCGTCACCCCAGGCCGCCCACGCATCGGCATCGTCTTCTGCAGCGTCCGCTGGCCTCTGTGTTTTCTCGTCCGCCGCTGCCGGCTCCTCGTCGGACCACGCAGCGTCCCAATCGGCCGCCTGGTCCGCCGTCGACGCGCCAGTCGCGGCCAGCTCCTTGCCTTCGGATCTCGACACCATCTGCTTCTCTATTCTCTCCACCTCATGGGGCGTGCCGATACCTTGCGAGACCTTCTTCCGAACCGCATCCAAAGCGGACTCTCTCCTCTTCGCGAGCCAGACCCGGGGGGCATTCTCCGCCCACTCTTGCAGACTGCCGAAGCCGGAATACTGAAGCGCCGCTAGACGCGCACAGAAACTCTCGACCACCCGGACGGTCTCTTCGAAAGCGCCCATCTCGTCGAGGGACGTTGGGACGGCGGATGCCAGCCAGACGTCGATGATACGCGGTATGAGCTCCGGCATCATGACGGACGCCACGGACTGCACCAGCTCGGCAGGAAGCTTGGCTGCCAGGAAGGAAAGCACCTGGTCCAGGTCGGCAAACAGCGCCGCAACACTGCCACTCGCCTGGCCTCGTAGCCCCAGCACGTTCTGTAGCCGTGTTAGCACTTCATTCCGGCCGCATGCGATGCTCAGACGGACGACGGCTCACATCGTCAACAAACACGCCAGGCCGAGACGGCTTGGCGAGGTCCATTCGTGGCGCAACAACGGCCTTGTCCAGCTCGCTCCAGAGCTGGGCCATGCGTGCGTCGACCTCCTTGTATGCCTTGAGACCAATGACGGCGTTGGAGAGACTCATGGGCTCGTCTTGTTGCAGCGTGTCGTGTCAGCGCGGCGATCTACACCTTGTGCCACTGTGTGTATAGCCATGCTTACCTGGACGTGTCTCGAGCACGGTCAGGGTGCCCTGTTCGGTATCAGCGCGCACCAGTGCGCTCCAGACGCGGTCAAAGACCTCGTGCACACCCGACTTGAGCTCGAAAGCACGGCTGTCGAGCAAGCGCATCGCACGGCACGACTTGCTCACGGGCATGTCGTCCAGCGCCTTCCAGGACTCTGGGCAATGTTAGCCTACTGGTAGACCGGTCCTGCTGTGCACGGGATCCTCACTCTCAAGCAGATGTAGGGCGTCGAGGATGCGGCGCTCGCTTGCGGCCAGCTCCGCCTGGTCGAGGACCTGGCTGATGTTGCGGACGGCCTCGAGCAGATAGCGGACCTGCAGGTTGTAGTTGAGCTCGTCGGTGAGGAAGCGCGCCTTGGCCTCGGCCTCCTCGACGGACGCGCCGATGGACGCGGGCACGTCGGCGCGGGCGAGAATCTCGGCGGCGAGCGTCTGGCGGCGCGCCATGTCGGCTTGGAGGGACTTTGCGTTGGCGATCCAGGCCTTGACGTCGTCGGCCGTCTCGGCCACAATGGTGCTGATCTCGTTCTGTGCGCTGTTAGCGACGCTGACGCCCGCCACGGCCTGACTGGTGCGCGCGCCCTACCTCGAGGGTAGCCTTTGCTTCGGAGAGGGCCCGGATGGCTTCAGGCAGCTTCTCGGGCGTCAGGGCGGCGGAGGAGACATCGTCTTCGGGGAAGAGGCCGTTGACCGTGAAGTTGACGAGAGCCGATGCGATGGCCGATGGCGCCGTGGGCGCGTCGGCTGTTGGGGCAGCCATGGCGGCGCAGATGAGGGCAGTCGGACAGCTTTGGGAGTGCGCAGAGCTACTGTGGACGCTGGGACATGGCGAGGGTGGTGCGGCGTCGCAGAGCAGAGGAGAGGACAGGTTGGGCGATTTTGGTGACTTTGACGATTTGGCGATTTTGAAGCTGCAATAATGGAGATAATGTGACGCCGCATTACGACAGACTACGAGGCTGGCTGGCCTAAAGTGGCCTAGTCGGCTAGCGCGTGAGCTTCAGGGCGCACAGGCAGGAGCGAACGACCACCACAATAGTACATCTACCAAGTTCCAGTTTCTTTCGGATTTTAATTCTTCAATTCCTTTTATTTCTTTACAAAACATTGCTGCCTTCAGACGTACGTTTCGAACTTCTTTTCGACCATGCACACTTTTTTACGCGCATGTTCACCATCTCAACCACGCATCTCAACCACGCACTCGGTCATACACACATCGTCAGCGCATCTATGCTAATAATAATTTAACATCGTACAGCACATCTGCAAACAATTTATACCACGGCGCCTACGATTTTCACGACCGCAAATGGAGTGTCGGTCAACGATGTTCACGACATAAACGTAAGCTACGCGCGTTTTCACCCAATGGCAGGCGAAGAAGAATTAATACTAACAGTTCTACAGATCCCAGACCCAAAGACAGACAGCGCAGACTTCGCGACATGGTTCCTTGCGTACGTGCAAAGTCTAATACAGAAAAACGACCGCGTCGTCACGAAATCAATCAAGATTCTTGTACAAGTAATGGTATCTCTGCCGACGTGCGTTTCGGCCAAAATAGTGCGGCCATGAGCCATGAGTACATTGAGCATACGCATGGCCGCACTGTTTTGGCCGAAACGCACGTCGCGATATCTGTGCCCCATTCGACCTGAGGACTGATCGAGGCGCCCCCAAAAATTCAAGCAGTTACGAGCTGTCGCACTTTGCAGCCTGGCATCAGAGGTTCATCTGGATACATTGGCACTGGGTCTACTCTCAGATCCACGACTACCGGTGTTCAAGTACAGGACAGTGAGGGAAACAAATACGTTACCGGTGCAGCACATGGAGTTTTTGGTGGCTGTAATGACCGTGTATTACACCCGCTTCGCGATGACGGGAGGGCAATTGGGCACGTCACTGGTTCCGTTGGTTGCACTGATGTCGGCCTGATTCGCCTGGTTGATGAGGAAGTGTTTGATAACACACTTTCTCTCTCTGACGACGTGATCGAGGCGAGGCGTCTTCGACGCCTTAAACCAGTCGCTGACTGTCGGCGATTTGACATGCTCTTCATGGATTCTCCTGACACCGGCTACATTGAAGGCCAACTCATGTCGACATCGTTCCAGAAGACTGACGACGGGGGAGAGCAGTACTGGGCATTCATGACTTGGGTTACAGGCCGACTTGAAACAAACACTTTCAATTTGGGCACAATAACCTGAATGGAGTCACAACCCCATGGCCCTCAGGCCTTGTGCTCCCTCCTCCAACCAAGACATCGTACGAGCCAGGATCACGTCCTCCCGTCTTCACCGAATATCTCAATAATACGGGCTCAATTAACTACCTTGCGATCGGCACCAGACTGGACATCGCCTTCACCGTCAACAAACTTTCTGAAGCCAACGCTGGCCTAACGCTCGAGCATTGGGCGCTGCTCAAGCATCTTTTTCGATACATCTCCGCCACTAGGCATTATGCCTTGTGTTTTGGTGGGCCAGATTACGTCGATGATTGCAACTGAAAAGGTTCAGTGATGCCTCGTTCGCTAACAACATCCCGTCACGACGCTCGACTGGTGGCTTCATCATCTTCGTCGCTGGCGGTCCTGTCATGTGGAAATCTAAAAAGCAGTCCTTCGTGACTCTGTCGACAACCGAGGCGGAGTTCATCAACCTCACGCCGTCAGCCAGGGCGCTACAGTTTGTTGACAGCGTTTTGACGGGATTCGGGGCGTCGATTAAGATATCACCGCTACTGCTGTTCACAGACAGCCGCAACGCGTTGGCTACTATACTCAACCCCAACAAGCAAGGACGTACGCGTCACATCAATGTCCGTTTCAAATGGATTATGAAACAAGTGGCAGCAAAGACCTTCCTGCTACAGCATGCGACGACGGCAGACATGGCCGCAGACGGCCTCACCAAAGCGCTTCGAAAGGACAAGCACCAGGACTTCGTGGAGCAACTACGCCTCGATGTGGCTTGATCGACAGCTGGTTATTTGACTTCTTTTTCTCTTCTCTTCCGTGAACACTAGACTGGTGTATTGGGACAGCTGCTGACGAGTTGCTGGATCGTGGCTTTACATTAGTTTAGTCTTTGCAATCTGTCCGGAGGTCGTATCCAGCTGTTGGCTGTCCAACTATTCAACTTTGTTATAACAGTGGCCTGTTGATCCTTTGTACTGACGTTCTATGCCTTTGGCTTATAGCTGTCGTTCATACACAAGCTCCAAAATTACGAGGTGGCCCATTTGTAAGACAGCTCTTGTTTTTCTTGAAGAAAACAATAATAACAATTCACATTTACGCTAGAACTAAGGCATGGCTTGCTTTCTTAGCAGAACCATTGTGTTGTACAAGCAATAAATAGCTTGCTAGCGTACTTTGCGAAGCGCCGGCCCCGCTTATTCGCGGCAGGCGCCCAACCCAGTGCAGAAGGCGCGAGCGACGGCGGGGTAAAACCGGCAACAGCGTGGGACTAAGAACGGAGAATATCTTCTGCAACTACAGATTACTTTGTAAAGTATCGCCAAGTGAGCTGCTTCGTTTTAGCCATTCAGCTTAAGCGAGCCGGATCACGACCGTCTACAAATAACCTGCACAGCACACACGCTCCAGCACGCGAATCGCATCCGCCTCTGGACCACCAAGCATCCGGGCTGCAGTCTCCGCAGCTGCACTCCGGCTGGGCGACCAAATGTAAGTAAAGAGATCGAGGGATTGCCATGGGCTCAGGCCTCTTGTTGGCGAGCGAGCACGAAGCAGGGAAGCGTCCGCATGGTCTTGCGTCTGATGCGTCAGTGCGTCACGTTTGCGGTTCTACCAGCGCGTGCCTCCGGCAACGCGCGGCGGCTGCATCGCGCTGACTGCTCGCTGCCGGTGAGATGTCAGACGGCGGATGACGGGCCTTCACTGGCTGTCCAGTGCCGACGAGTCCGCTCTGAATCGAGGCTAATGCTTGGACGAGCAGACCCGCGACACGCTGTATCGGTTCAGTGCCCGAGGTGCCCTCTGCCGCATCGTCGAGTCGGCTGTGCACCGCTCTCGGCAGGGCTCCCGTTCCGTTGGCTTTACTACGACAAGGTGAGAATGCGTTGGAGCTGTTTGGTGCTTCTGTCTGCCCTCTAGCATGGCTTTGCTCTCCCGCGTGGCTGTTGCAGCTTGCACTTCGTGCTTGAGCGGAAGCCGTTGTGACTTGTCACCTGTCGCTTCATCTGAGCTCGTGGCAACACACTGATCAAGTGCGGCCTTGCTCCGCACAGGCAGACATCTGGCGGCTGTTGTCTGCGGAAAGAGTAGAGCCGCCCGGATCTGCGAGCCGCTCCTCGGGGTGCTGTTTTGCTGGCTACTGCTTTTCTTTCGCATGCATGCTGACCTCTGCAGTTTGCAGTTCCGTTCCAGTGCGACTCCGTCCCCTCACACGCCCGTCAAGATGGCACCGTCCTCGCAATTCCGTCAAATCCAAAGCTTCGACACTGCCTATGCGCCTACGAAAATCACCCAGTATGTGTCCGAGCGCAGTGGCATGCACGTCATCGTTGCCAACCGCAAGGGCCCCAAGATCAATGGCTACTTCACCCTAGCCACCGAGATCTTTGATGATTCTGGTGCGCCGCACACACTGGAGCACTTGGTCTTCATGGGCTCCCGGAGCTACCAGTATAAGGGCCTGCTTGACAAGCTGGCGTCGCGGGCTTATTCCGGCACCAATGCCTGGACCGCTGTTGACCACACGGCATACACACTCGAAACGGCGGGCTGGGACGGCTTCGCCCAGATTCTCCCAGTGTATCTCGAGCACATTATCGTGCCCACCATCACCGACGACGCCTGCCTTACTGAGGTCCACCACATCAACGGCAAGGCCAACGACGCTGGTGTGGTCTACTCGGAGATGCAGGGCTTGCAATCGAACAGTGCCGAGCTGATGGACATCCGCGCGCGGAGGATGCTCTACCCGGAAAACGTCGGGTTCCGCTACGAAACGGGCGGCATGTGCGAGGCTCTTCGCGTGCTCACGGCAGACCGCATCCGCGAGTTCCACAAGGCCATGTACCAACCGCGCAATCTTGCCGTCATTATTATTGGCGAGGTAGACCAGGACAATCTGATCGAAATACTGGAAAAGTTCGAAAACAGCATCCAGGACGTCATTCCCCCAGTGGACTCTCCTTTCAAGCGGTGAGTCGATCGAGAGACAGTGTACGATCCGGGCACCACAGTGGCCGCTAACACATGCTGTTTAGGCCATGGATAGACTCGGCTCAGCCCCCAGCTCTAGAGAAAACAGTCGTGGACACAGTCGAGTTCCCCGAGGACGATGAGTCGATGGGCGAGATCATGGTCGGCTTCTTCGGCCCCAACTGCAATGACGTGGTGGAAACGACGGCACTCAACGTGCTCCTAGCTTACCTCTGTGGATCTTCGGCCTCTATTCTGGAGAATGTCATTGTCGAAAAGGAGGCCCTAGCGAGCTCTGTCAGCTACCTCTTGGAAGCGCGTCCCAATTGCCTCATCTGGCTGCAGCCAACTGGCGTGGCGACAGAAAAGCTGGAATTTGTAGAGCAGCGCCTGATTTCTCTTCTCAAGGAGGTCGCTGACAAGCCGCTGGATATGCCTTATTTGCGCGACTGTATCAGCCGTGAGAGACGGCAGGTCAAGTCTCAGGCAGAAAGCTCCGAGAGCTTCTTCTCCTCGAACATCATCACTGACTACCTCTTTGGCAGCCGCGATGGCTCTACTCTGGCTGATCTGAAGGACCTTACTGAATACGACACCATTGATGCCTGGACCGAGAATCAGTGGCGCGTGTTCTTCAAAAAATGGATCGCCGACGCTCACCACATCTCTATCCTCGGAAAGCCCTCCAAGGCGCTGGCCAAAAAGCTCAAGACCGCTGAAAAGGAGCGTATTGCTAAGAGACGGCAAGAGCTCGGCCCCGAAGGCCTGAAAAAGCTACAGGAACGGCTGGACGAGGCCAAGAAGCACAATGAACTTCCGATTCCCGAGTCCGTCATCGACCAGTGGGAGGTGCCAGGAACAGAATCGATTCACTTCATCGAGTCCAACACGGCGCGCTCTGGCCGCGCAAGAAGCCTTGGCGTGCCAGACAATGCAGCGCAAAAGGTCATCGATGCTGCAGCACCTGCCAAAGTGCCTCTGTTCGTCCAGTTTGAGGACGTCCCGTCCAACTTTGTTCGCATCGTCGTACACGTGAGCATTGCCAGTGTTCCGACGCGGTTGAAGCCCCTTCTCTGGCTCTTTAGCGACCTCTTCTTCAACAGCCCCATAGTACGGAATGGCGAGCGCATTGATTTCGAGGACGTCGTCAAGGAGCTCGAAAAGGACACCATCAGCTATGCTTTCAAGTCTGGCAGTGGCTTGGGCGACACGGAGAGCATTACGCTGCAGTTCCAGGTCGAGCCGAGCAAGTATGCCACCATTATCCGCTGGCTGCGCGCTCTGATGTTCGATTCTGTCTTTGACCCGCAGCGTCTCACCGCTGGAGTAGCCAAGTCGCTGGCAGATATCCCGGAAAACAAGCGTGACGGCCGTCTTATGGCGGCCGAGGTGGAGCTGGCCATCCACACCGTCAAGGACTCTTTCCCGGCGGCCAAGCGTACGCTAGTGCGTGCCGTGTACCTGCGGCGCATCAAGAAGCTGCTGGAGAAGGAGCCGGAGACGGTGGTGGGCTGGTTCGAAGAGCTGCGCCGTGCGCTCTTCACCTTCCAGAACATGCGGGTGCTGATCACCGCAGACGTAGCGAAGCTGGAAGAGCAGGCACAGGCGCCGATTGTGGCAGCCTGGGACGAGCTGACGGTCGGCCTGGACTCTTCCGCCGAGATGGTGCCCATCGTTCCGCCGGCATCGCGTGCTAGCGAGGAGGGCAAGAAGCCAGGAAACGTGGGTGCTGTGATCATTCCTATGACGACGCTTGACTCGTCGTACAGCATCTCCACGACAGTCGGCCTCAAGTCGTTTGAGGACCCACGGCTGCCCGCCGTCCTGGTGGCGTTGGGCTACCTCGAGGCGGTCGAGGGTCCCCTCTGGAACGCCGTGCGCGGCAATGGCCTCGCATACGGCACAAGCTTCAGCCGCGAGATGGACGGGGGCTACCTACAGTTCCGCGTGTACCGGTCGCCCGACGCATCCAAGGCGGTTGTCGCTGCGCGCGACGCGGTGGAGGCTCTGGCTACGGGCCGCGAGCCGCTGGACAAGCACCTCGTGCAGGGTGCGATCAGCGGCATTGTCATGGCGCTTGCCGACGAGCAGTCGACCATGGGTCTTGCTGCGCAGCAAAACTACATTATGGGTGTCGTGCGCGGCCTGGACGCCGACTGGAGTGCGCGTGTCATGCGAGCGGCGGCGCGCGACGTGACCCACGAACAGATCTGCGCGGCTATGCGGGACCTGGTGATGCCGGTGTTCCAGCCGGGCACGAGCAACGTGGTGGTGACATGCGCGCCGCTCCTCGAACAGGTGAGTTTGATTATTGTGTACGCCTTCTGCCCAAACCGGCCAACCTACTGACAAAGGCAGCCGATCGACAAAGCCTTCAAGGCCATGGGCTACAAGACGCAGGTCAAGAAGCTGTCCGACTACTACGACGACTATGGCCTAGTGGTGGACGGCGACGAGGACGAGGAGAGCGAAGACGACGAAGACGAAGACGACGAAGGTGATGAGGACGACAGCGATGAGGACGATGATGAGGATGACGACGACGACGACGACATGTCAGACGACGAGCTCTAGAGGGTGGAGATACTGGAGATAGAGGCTGGAGGTGGAAAAGGAGCGACCGACCATGTGAGCAAAAGTGTTCTGCTCGTCCCACAACATAGATCTCTAGATACGTTGCAAACCTGGATGACAATGGGCGCCTTGCACAAGACGGCAACTGCTGTGACGTAGGCCGGATACGAATAGTCGGTTGAAACCCCGAGGCAATGAACGCGGACGAGAACATGAGGTAATGTCAGTTCCTGTATTGTCTATATAAAGAGGCTCCTGGCGCAAAATAGTACAAGGCCAAAGAGAAAGAAAGAAACATTAGCTGTCAGTAAATCGAGTAACGATACTGACGCCGGAGACTGAAAGATCATGTCTCATCTTGTCCGCCACATACATGCAGCTAATCGTTTGAATTTTCGTCGTTGAATAAAATCAAGACATCAAACGAAACAGGATCCCTATCCAAAAACCAAGCTGGCTGATAGTTGTGCATACCGGCCACTGCCCTTAGTGCATCTCGAGAAGAGCACGCGCACCCGGCTCGCTGCACACATAGATGACGTCGTGGTTATCGGAGAAGCCGTTGAAGCGCGTGGCCGAGCAGCTCGTGTACGCGCCCATGTCCTCAAAGTACAGCCAGTCGCCCACATCGAGGGTCTGCTCGAAGCGGATGCTCTCGGCAATGCGGTCAATTCCGTCGCACGTCGGACCCCAGATAGAGTACTCCGGGCCAGCACCCGAGTGCGTGGTCTGGGAGCCGGCCTCGGTGTTGTACAGAAACCGCGAGCCAGCCTGGAGCACCTTGGCTTCGGGGTTCTGGTGATCGAACATGATGCTGCTAAAGTTTCCGTACAGGCCATCATTCATGTACAGCATGTAAGCAGGCTCGGTCGACTTGCCATCCTGGCTCTCGGGGTTCTCCATGGTGCGGCGCGCAATGACGTTGCAGGCAATAGTGAAGGCCGAAGACACAAAGTAGCGGCCGGGCTCGGCGATGATGGACACGCCGCTGTGCGCCGGAAAGTACTCGTCCAAGGCGTTGCGCAGAACCCCGGCCATGCTCTCAAAGGTGGCGTCACTGCAAAAGCCACCGCCGACGTCGAGTGTCCGGAGCTGATAACCGTGCGCGGCGGCTTGGAGGAAGACAGAGTGCGCATCCCGCACGGCCTTGAGAAAGGCATCTGGGTCGGAGGCACCGGAGCCGACGTGGAACGACACACCGACGACGTTGAGCCCGAGCTTGCGGGCCGTAGCCAGTAGGCTGTCCGTGGTGTCGAGAGACGCGCCAAACTTGAGGCTCAGGCGGCACAGGGAGGAGCTGTCATCCGTGAGGATGCGCAGGAAAAGCTCGGCATTGGGGTAGAGTTTGGCAATCTTGCGCAGCTCGTCGGCATTGTCAAAGGTCATCTGGCTCACGCCACGGGAAGCGACGTAGCGGACATACGAGTTCGTCTTGCAGGGCTGAGCATAGATGATGCGCGAGGGGTCGATGCCCATGTTCAGGACCTGCTCGATTTCGGCCTTGGAGGCACAGTCGAAGCCGTTGCCGAGGGCAGCCAGGAGCTGAAGGACCCGAGGGTTCGGGTTGCATTTGACGGCTGGATGTGTTAGTCTAGGCGCCTTGTAGAGCAGACAGCGCAGCCTGAATCAGCTTACCATAAAAGGGCTTGACGCGAGGCAGGTTCATCTTCCAGCGCAGCTGCTGGCGGTAGACCTCGCCGAGGTCGGCGACAAAGAAGGTGTCCTCATCGCCGGGTTCACAAAATTCATGGTCAATGTTCTCCACGCGGTGGCGGAGAGCATCACCAATCAGTTGCTTGGGAGTGGGTTGGCACAAAGTTGCGCCATAGTTGCAGTTCTTGATGAGGCCAATGTTACTATTGTGTTGGAATGTAACAGGGGCGACGCGGTCAAAGATAGCAGCTGTTGCCATAACCATATCCAAAAAAACGGAGGGTGGTATTGTTCGAGTCGTTTGGCGATTCGTAAGGTGTCACAACGACGACAACAAGAACTAACGGGCGTTCTCGTACAGATTTGCGTATGAAGCAGCCGACGACGGCAGTAGTAAATTCAGATCAATGGGGTGGGTGTTATGGTGGGCGGAACAGATAACAGACACAACCCGGACCAATCTGACGAGGCCTCCTCGACTCTTCCTCAGCGAGAGGAAGAACCGCAGAACTCGTCCTATGCGGCAGCTGGTTGGGAGCGAAAACCGGGGGAGGCGGCGGGAGGGGAGAGTGATGAACACTCGGGTCGGGAGAGAGTTCGGGGTGCGGTTTAGTAGACGGTGAGAGCTCTGCAAGCAGGCGGAGGAATAGCGTTAAGGGTGTGGAAGTTTTGGCGAATGCCGGAATCTTGGAGTGCGAAGAGGAAAATGGCCGAGAAAGCCGTGGTGAGCGCTTTACTGCCTTTGGAGCAAAGGCGAGGCGGGCGTGGTCTGCACGGTTAGCGACAAGAATGAAATGAGGCTGCCAAGGGGATAGCGGAGGGGAATAGGAGAGGAGAGGAAGTGGGCAGAGAAGAAAGGGAAGTGAGGCATAATCACGAGAAAAAGCGGATGGGCATGTGACGTAGCCAGGCCGGGCCTAGCCTGCGAAGCAGAGAGAATGGGATACGTCCGACGGCGCAATTGGGGCAAGCAACTTACAGGAGGTCGTGGCCGTGTGCTGGCTACCGAGCGGCGTGTGGAAGCGAGAAGCGATCGAGGTTGTTGCAGGACGAGGAAAAGGGGATGCGAAGAAGTGTATTACGATGTCGAAGTGGTCGAGGGGAAGGCAAGACCTACTCCGTAAGCCACTAAAAAAGTTTGTGCGGGAATGTGGGGCTTCTTTTTTGTCAGGAGGAGGCGCGACCTTCATCGTCGATTCATCGGTCGCAAAGAAAAATGGAGCCCCGCCAACAGGAAGGAGCAACGGCCTGGAAGCGGCGAATGCTACTCCATACGGAGTACTCGTACTCCGTACAAAGTCTACTCCGTAATACTGTGGAAATGCCGCTCTTCTGATTAGGCGCCCACTTATTTCGCACCAGTTTGACCGCAACTTGTCGCAGGGCCTTTCCGTCGTGGAAGACAGAAGCTGGTTGATTGGCCAGCCGCCGCCGGTCTGAATTCGTGCTATCTTTTGGTGCGACTCGTTGACCGCTGTTAGCCGGAATACGAGAATCGATCGGAGCATTAGGACACATTCCAGGTCACATGGACTCGTAGTCCTCGTTGGCAAGGCTGAAGTGTAACGGCAACCCGTACGAGTAGAATATTAGGCTAGAGAGCCAGAACTACTCCGTATAGCATCCACATCATGCTTCCCGATCATGGCAGTGCTGCTTTTGTTTGGCAACTCCGTCGAGAGTTGCTAAATCTGTCTCGGGCAGTTTTAGTTGCGGTGTCTGACCCGCTACCCCAGATGATACGTAGCTTGTGAAAGGGTTGAAGAGTGGCACAAGACATTTCAGTGCTCATGTGTCGTAGCCTAGAAAACAAAGTAACGCTTTGTCAGTATACTTGCATAATTTCATTTGTGCTTTGATTTCGAAGGCATGGCAATCCTACCAACTGCATCGTTAGGAGCAGGTCTAACGCGCGTGCATATAGCCTAATGCTCCGAAAAATCCATTACAATGGACCCGATTGGCACAATTGGCTAGCGCGTTGGACTTTTAATCCAAAGGTTATGGGTTCGACCCCCATATCGGGTGTTCACTTTTTGCAGTGTATCTCAGGCTGGTGTTCCTTTTTGGCGTATTTCTGGATTACCGCACAGAACATCAAGGCGTCATGCAGTCAGACTCGCCATATTCTTCTTCGAGGGGCACAAAGGAGTGCATTCAGCTTATTTTTTGCTTGTTTCACTGTTGCCTACTAGTACACAGCACTTGTTGGATACAATCTGCCTAGGCATACCTAGATAAACAGTGTACAACCAGATAAACAGTGCACAACCGAGGCTTCTCCCATGTTCTATGGCATAAGCCGCTTGGGTGTGCGAGGGTAGTACGCCGCGAGGTGGACACTTGGTAGTGCCAGGAACCAGGCAACGACGCGGTCCAGGCCAATGCCACCGCCACCGTGCGGCGGCACGCCGACCTGGCGGAACGTGGTCAGGTACTCCTTGATGCCGGCGCTGTCCGGGTCGACGCCCTTGGAGCGGATGCGGGCCTCGAGCTCGGCCGGGTCGTTGATGCGCTGGCCGCCGGAGAGAACCTCCTGGCCGCGGATGAAAAAGTCAAAGGCGTTGGTGACACGCACGCCGTCGCCGACGGTGGTGCCGGCATCGTCGACCTTGGCATAGAATGGCCGCGCCGTCTCGGGGAACTTGTCAATGACATAAAAGTCCGTCTTGTACTTGTTGCGGACGACCTCGCCGAGGGCCTTTTCCTGGGGCGTGCTCATGTCCTCGTCGTCGCGGACGTGGGCGAACTCGGCAGGGCCCTCGGTGCGGAGAAGCTGCTGGGCCTCGGCAAAGGTGAGGCGGATCTCCTTGCCCGGCTCGGGGAGGAGGAGCGGCTCGGAGAAGTAGACGGAGCGCACCGTCTCGATTTCGTTGGCACAGCGCTCTGCAGAAGGGTCAGACACGGACAATCAAAGGACCGCGTGGAGTGTGGCGCGCGCTTACCCTGGAGGCCGCGGAAGATGTGGAGCAGCACGCCCTCGAGCGTGTCCAGCACCTCGGCGTAGGACTCCTTGATTTCCATTTCCAGATCGAGGCCGGTGAACTCGGTCATGTGGCGCGGCGTGTTGGAGTTCTCGGCGCGGAAGACGGGGCCGATGCTGAAGACGCGCTCGCGGCCGCCGGCAATCTCCATCTGCTTGTAGAACTGGGGCGACTGGGCCAGGAAGGCCTCGGCGCCAAAGTAGGCCAGGCGGAAGACGTTGCTGCCGCCCTCGGACGCGGCGCCAATGAGGCACGGCGGCTCAAACTCCCGGAAGTGGCGGGCCTCGAGGTACGAGCGGAAGAGCCGCTTGACCTCGACACGGATGTCCTGCGCGCATTAGCAAGTGTTCCGCCCGGCTCCCGACGGGCGCTGACGTACCGCAATGGCCTGCTGGACAGGCGCGCGCTTGTGCATGGAGATGTTGTCGAGGTGGGTGAGCATGCTCGCGGCGGGCGCCGTGGTCGTCTCGGCGGCCGCCGCCGCCTCGGGGGCCTTGTCGTCGGCGGCCTGGGCGCTGTCGTCGCTGAAGTTGACAATGGGCTGGCTGGCGGTGCCGAGGGTCATGCCGAGCATGGCGGGCGCGGCGGCGATGACGAAGCACTTGGTGATGTGCAGCTCGAGGCGCGCGACGCGGCAGCTCTTGACGGGCTCGAGCGGCTGCTTCACGGTGGCCTCGACGGCGACGTAGCTCTCGGGGTTGATGCTGGTCACCCACTTGACCATGCGGCGGCTGACGACGGGCGCCTCGTCCGAGGCCATGATGACGCCCTGCACATCCCAGTTGCCGCCCTTGCGCAGCTCGACGAAGCCGATCTTGGCGCTCTGCACACGCGACTTCTGCTGCCACGCGCGCACCACGACCGTCTTGCCGACGTGGGCCTCGGTCAGGTCGCGGATCTCGATCGGCTCGGCGCCGGCGCTGAAGTCGGCCGCCGTCGCCTGCTTGCTGCCGTAGTTGTCCTTGGCCGGATCGTCCTCGAGGCTGGTGGCGGCGAGAGCCGCGGCGGCGGCGAGCTCGGCCGCGCGCTGGGCCTTGAGCGCCTCCTTCTTGGCCTTGGCCTCGGCCTTCTTCGCGCCCTTCTTCGATGTCGGAGCGCTCGCCTCGTCCATGGTGCTGGTGGTCGTCGTGGCTGTGACGGACTGCGCAACGTCGAGGGGCAATGAGGGGCAGAAAGAAGGATTTTATGTCAGTCATTCTCGACGCGCTAGAAATACGTGAGGTACCGCCCCACTCGCATGCTTCTACATAAGTGGGGCGTGGCATGAGAAGCCTCGCGATCGAAACATACGAGCAGCCAGCACCACCCAAGCCTGACGCATGCATGGCCCTGCAGACGCCCGCTGGGACAGCTACGAGTACGGTACGATTATCGTATACGGCGGAGGAGCACGCTGGTCGCCCGTGATTGGCACGCAGCGGACGGGCGGAGACGGCAGGAGACGAGCAGGAGACAGACGAGAAACGAAAACAAGACGGTGACAAACAGGAGATCTTGCAGCACCTTACGTGCCTTACTCGTCATACTACAAGCATGTGCCCAGTGCGTTAGTCCAACAAACCAAGGTCTGCGGATTGAGTCGGTTCTGAAAGACTGGACGGCCGACCGTGGTTTGAGCAAGCTCACCCCGAGGGTCGGCCATTCTTTGTTCTTGCGCCTTGCTGTGATCTCGAAGCCATGGGAAGGGCAGCAAGATGTATCGTATCTGAGCGCGTGCTTTTGCCATGCGGCAGCTGTTAAGACACAGCACGCGGGTCTCCGATGCATTGTTTTGCTTTTATGCTGTTATACAAAGTGGTGAGTATATACGGCCAGTCGTCTTTTGCGACATGGCTGTCTGTTCATAGAGGCTGTCCGTTCGTAACAGCTGTCCGTTCATAACAGCTGTCCGTCCATAACAGCTGTCCGTTCATACAGGCGTGCGTGCAGACACGTCTCTCGCACTTAGGCAGCGCCGGCGCCGGCCTCGACGTCGGCCTCGGCCGCCTCGCTCTTCACGTTCATCTCCTCGACGGCCCAGGACCCGTCGGCGGCGACCCAGTCCTGCATGGGGCCCAGCACGGCCGCGTGCTCCTTGCCGGCCGCGAGCGCGTCCACGAGGTAGCGCTGCGCGGCGGCGCGCACCTGGTCGACGGTCACGTCGAGCAGCTGGGCGCGGCGGGCCTGGCGCATGTCCTCGGAGATGCCGTAGAGGAACTGGGCCGTGCCCTCCTCGTTGACGGACCGCGGCGCGTCCACGCCCTGGAAGACGGAGATCTTGGCCTCCTCGAGGTCGCGCGCCGTCCACGCGCGCGCGGCCGCCCAGCGCCCGGCGCCGCGCATCACCGCCAGGCTGTTCTGTGGGTTGGGGTCGCGGTACGCGTAGAAGCCAAAGACGCCCTCCAGCGCCTGCGCAAACGCGCCGCCGCCGTAGGCCCCGCCCTTTTCGCGGATCTCGTGGTGCAGGTGCTTGTGCGTCAGCAGCTGCGCCAGGATCTGCAGCGCCGCGCCGTCGGCCGCCGTGTACGACACCGCCGGCACCACGAGCGCGCCGTACGACACCTGGTACGGCAGCGAAAAGAACGTCTGGCGGGCGCCGCCGGTAAACGCACGCTGCACGCGCGCCGCCGCCGCCGCCAGTGGCTGCGCGGCCGTGCCGCCGACCGGGAGCCCGCCGAGAAAGGCGCCGAGCGCCGCCGCGTTGGCCGGCACGCTCTCGGCGCCGCAGGTGATGGAGGTGCGCAGGGCGCCGCCGGCGGGGCCGCCGGCGGCCAGCGCGAGGCGCTGGATCTGCTTTAGCTTGTCGAGCACGTCGTCGAGCCGGTCCGTCTCGGGGCGGCTGGCCAGACCCGTGATCAGCTGCACCTGCGTGAGCCCGCTGACCTGCTCGCGCAGCAGGGCGCTCGTGGTCAGCCCGGCCTCGGCGCGGCGGCGCGCGTACGAGTGGCCCGACGAGGCAATGTCGTTGACCACGCCGTCCGCGGCCGCCTGCAGCAGCTGGCGCACGTGCTGCACGGCCGCCGGGCTGTCCAGGTCCGTGTCCAGCACGAGCGTGCGCAGCAGGTCCAGCATCGCCGGCACGTGGCGGTCGAGCGCCATGCCCGCGAACAGCAGGCCCTCGGCGGCGTCCTGGCACTGCGTCGGACGCGCGGCCGCGTGGTAGCCGACCGACACGCCGCCCGTCAGCAGCTTCATGCGGTCCTCGAGCTGCTCCATGGACAGGTCCTTGGTGCCGAGGCGCATGATGGCGTCGGTGAAGAGCGGCACCAGCGGCCGCAGCTCGTCGGGCAGCGCCGCCAGCTCGTTGATCGCGCGGAAGTAGGTGAGCCCGTTGGTCGGCGCCTCGCGCCACTGCATTTGCACGCTCGGGGCCGCCTGGCCGCCTGCCGCCGCCGCCGGGTGCGCGACCGTCTCCGTCCGCACGACCACCGCGTCCCTTTGGCGCGGAATGTCGCTGACGTGCACGCTCGGCAGACAGCCGAGGTCCTCGCTGGTCGACTTGCCCTGCTCGACCAGCAGTGCCGCTTCCTGCGCCGCCAGCTGCTGGGCAGCCGCCGAGGCACCGCCCGCTCCGGCAGCCACGTCGGCAATGCGCGCCGCGAGACGGGCCTCCTCCTCCTGGGCCAGCTCGGCGCCGTACGCGGCCGACGGGGCCATGGTGAAGGTCAGCGTGTTGCTGTGCAGCAGGTAGCGGTCCACCAGGCCCTCGAGGTAGCCGCCCGCGGCCAGCTTCGCCTCAAAGGCGGCAATCGACTCGTTCCAGGCGAGCGCCTCAAAGGGGTCGACGCCGGCAAACCACTTGGGCTTGAGGCGCTGCAGCAGCGACACGCCAAAGTTGGCCGTCTTGTGCTTGAGGCCGAGCTCGAGCTGGTGCAGGTAGCCGTCGATCTTGGACCGCTCAAAGCCCTTGTCGCGCACCGAGCGCAGAATCGCCTGGACCTCGGCCTCGACGCGCGGCACGTCGGCCTCCTGGACGCCCGTCAGGCCGACGGAGAAGATGCCGACGGGCCCGGAGCTGTCGTAGCCCGTGTTGGGGCTCCAGTCGATGCCGAGGCCGGTCTCGATCAGGCCCTTGTACAGCGGCGAGCCGTAGCCGTCCATGAGAAGGCCGGCTATGAGGGCCAGCGCAAACGACTCGACCACGTCCGCGGTCTCGCCCATGGTCCACGACACGGACGTCTTGAACTGGCGGTTCGCATCGACAAGCGGGTCGGCCGGGCCCTGCAGGACCACCGACTGGGGGCCGGCGCTGAGATCCAGAGGCCGCCGGATGGCGCGGTCGCAGGTGATGCGGTCAAAGGCGTCCAGGCGGGCATCGATTTCGCGCAGGTGGTCCGCCAGCGGCATGCTGCCGTAGGTGAAGACCTTGGCGTTGCTGGGGTGGTAGTGCTCGGCGTGGAAGCGGCGCAGCTGCCCGTAGGTCAGGTCGGTGATCTTCTGCGGGTCGCCGCCCGAGTTGTGGATGGACGGGAAGATGTGGTCCTGGAAGCGGATGTAGAACAGGTAGCCGGCGTCGGACATCTGGCCTTTCATCTCGTTGTAGACGACGCCCTTGAAGACGAGCTTGCTGTCGGCGGCACTCGGCGGGCTCTGGGGGTTCTCCGGACCAATGCGCCAGCCCTCTTGCCGGAAGTCGGTCTCCTTGAGCAGAGGGTGCAGGGTGGCATCCATGTAGACCGACATGAGGTTCTTGAAGTCCTGCGCGTTGGTGGTGGCAAACGGGTAGAAGGTGTGGTCGGAGGCCGTGAAGGCGTTCATGAAGTTGGACAGCGTGCGCGGCAGCATCTTGAAGAAGGGGTCGCGGATGGGGTACCTGGGCTGTCAGCGGGCTGGGCACGGGGCGAGCGCGCAGCTCATCGACCGACCATCACGATGACGGCCATCACGACCATCGCGATCCGAAAAGCACGACTCACTTCTCGCTGCCGCACAGCGTCGTGTGCTCCAGTATGTGCGGGACACCCGTGTCGTCGGGCGGGTTGGTCTTGAAGCCGATCGAGAACACATTGTTGGCGTCGTCGCGGGCAATGTGCAGATGCTCGGCGCCGGTCTTGTCGTGCTGAAGATGCAGAGCCGTCAGCTCGAGCTCGGGCACATGCTTGGAGCGCAGCACCGTGAAGCCGTGCAGCTTCGCGCCCGGCGTCGTCGGCACCTGTGCCAGCGAGGCAAAGGCCCGGCGCGCGGGCGGCGCCGTCCTGGAGGCCGTTGTTGCTGCGTGCCGCCACATTGTGAGCGTGGTGGTGCCGGTCGGAGAGATCGCGATGCTGGATCCTCCCAGCATCCCCAGCTAAATCTCTGCCGTGGGCCCGCCGCAAAAGCTGAGTCATCGTGTTCTCGCCCGGGCACGTGCACAAGCATCCGCTTTTCTGGGGCAGCCGGCTTCACAGCCTTTCGCCGCCAGCCTTGGCAGCGATGTCCGTCTGCGGCCGGCCCGCCGTTCCTCGGTGCCGACGACACCTGCTTCGCCGTCCGACGCCGTGCCTTGCTCGCGGGAGCTTGCTGCCACAGAGTCGGCTTCAACGTCGCCGGGACTGCAAGCGCCGGCAACACAGCCCAGGCCGAGCCGCCGCACCAGGCCGCCGCGGCTGGCCATGCTGGCTCCCGCTTCGCCGCAAGAAGAAACGCTCACAAAGGGGCTTCTCGTATCTCGTATCTCGTACTCGCACAGCCATGCTCCGTACTTGGCCCTCCGTTTGTCCTCGCGGCGCCCCTGCTTCTGCGGCCAGCCGTCCAGTCCAGCCAGGGCCACACGTGATTGGCTTCGGGGGACCCACCTCCCAGCTCGGGCTGTGTGCACAGTGTGCACACTAGTTCAACCTCCACAGTCCAGCGAAGTATCTTCACAGCCAGTCTCGCAAATCTACGATCCAGAGTTTTCGACGACCCTTCTGCCTCACCCTGCCTCCGCCGCCTCCGCTGCCGCTGCCACCCGCTCTCCGCCGCCCCGCTTGCCGTCCCTGCCCGCTCGTCTCGACCTTCCGGCGCCGCCATCCGCTGCTCGCGATCATTCGCCGCCGCCGTCGGCTCTCGCACGTCGCCGTTTGCTTCGTTTCGTCGCTTTTCTTTGGCGCCTCACTTTCGGTCCACGGCCTCGCCTCTCGCGGCCTCCTGCCTGTCGCCGCCGATCGCTGGCCCGCCGCCCTCTCTGTTGCGCATCGGAGCATCTGGTCGCGCGTCCACCACCGCCGTCCCGCCTTTCGCATCCCGCCCTCGGCGCCGCGTCACCGAGCATCCGGCGATTGGATCCGATTCCCCGAATCTCCGGAACCGATGCCCGCATCTGTCTGTGGCTCCCACGACACCCGCCCGCTTCTGTCCCTTCTCGCTCTGCTCGCGCTCCGGGTCGACCGCCGCGTCTAGCTGCTCGACGTCTGCGGCTGCTACTTCGCCTCGCCGTCGTGCCTCGCCGTCTCCGTTTGCCTTCCGACCCCCGCTGCCATCTTGACCCCGGCATCTGGATCGGACTCTCTCTCGCTTCCCCCTCTGCGCTCGCTCACCTCCAATGTCCACGTCCGGTTCCCACACCAGATCAGCAACCAACGGCGTCATGGCCCATACCCACGATGCTTCCGTCATGACAAATGGCCACTCTCACGATACGCGGCCTGCGCCGCCGCCCCCTCCGCCCCCCGCTTCCTCCTCCTCGGCGCCCGCTGCCCCGGCTCTCTCCAAGCTCAAGCAGAACAAGCGACAGCCACACGTGGCCTCCAACGAGGCCTCAAAACTCGTCGCCCAGAAGATTGCGCAGTTGGAGCTCGACCAGGCCGGCGAAAAGGACCAGGAGCTGGAGATCGGTACGTGGTATTTTACGACTTCTGGCTTTTCTTGTTTCCGTAGCACTGCCAGTTTCAGTCCGTATTATTCCCCGTTCTGTCTCAACTAATGGTACGTGCCTCGCAGAGAAGGAAGTGCGGAAAGCAAACCGCGAACTGCACAGTCAAACGGCCAAGATGGACTCGATACAGAAAATCGAACATCTATCTCGACGCTGTACGGACCTGTTGCACGACCTGAAACGGCACGAGCGCGAGGCCCAGAAAAGCAAGAAAAAGACCGACCAGTTGCAAAAAGAGCGAGACCAGAGCCGGAGCGAGTTGAGCAAAACGATCAGCCTGAAGGAGAAACTGGAGAAGCTGTGTCGCGAACTGCAGAAAGAGAACAACAAGCTCAAGGTCCGTCTGCTCACAATCGTGGTGCACTTTGCCCGTGCAGCTCTACCTTCCAGGCACAAGTGCGTCAAACTGACCAGTACTGTGCAGAATGAGAATAGAACGCTGAAGGGCAACGAGGTGTCAAATCTGAACTCGTGGGATCTGAAGTACGCAACTCTCTTACAGAAGCTTGACGACTTACAGGAGGAAAAGGACCACCCGAAAAAGCAGGTGGTCGATGTCGAGCTAGACGAGCTGTATGTTCTCTTTACGCCCTTTTTGCCTTTGCCTTTGCCTTTTGTTTCTGGCCTCTTGCTTCTGCTTGCTTGCTGTCCTTGTTCTGTATTGACGCGCACAGCTTCCGGCAACGATTCAAGTCCCTCATCGAGCAGTACGAGTTACGCGAGCTCCATTTCCATTCACTCATGCGCACAAAGGAACTGGAAGTACAATACAACATGGCGCGGTTCGAGCGCGAACGGAAGCACGCCGAGGCAGAAGCAGTCCAGGCACAGCGACTGAACGAGCAAGTCCAAGGCTTTTCACAGAGAGAAGCCGATCTCCGCAACCAGCTGAATGTCTATGTCGAAAAGTTCAAGCAGGTAAGCTTGCCCCCATAAGGAGAGAGCAGGTCTTCGGCCACTGTACACATTTCACTATTGTCTGTCGATGACCTCGAAATGGAAATGGTAAATCAAAGAGAAAAGAGAAAAGAGAAAAGAGGAGGCGCTTTGGATCTAGCTGGGTCTTGTTAGATCTGCAAAGATCTGTTTGACCTTGTCCGGGCTTGTTGCTTGTTTACTTGTTTGGCCTGTTTGCACGCCTGCCTGGGCTGTTTTCCCGATGTGGCGGAGACAAAAAGGAAAGGGTTGGAGGAGTGTCACATTCGTTTGGTGGAAGGACATTTGCCGCATTCAGCACCCCAAGCACAGAAAGGTTTCTAACAGTAACGCACGAAAGGAGATGGAGGAAGCTGCCATGAAGATTCGGAAGCTGGAGAAGGAAAATGGCAACTGGAGGCGGAAACACGATGCCATGAGCGATAACGTGATGAACATGGTTGAGGAGCGCAGAGACAAGAACAATCTGCTAGACCTGACCCGCCGGCAACTGGACAAGCTCAAGTCGATTGTCATTTTGATTCAGCGCCATGAAGGCAAGATGAACCCAGCGAGTCCGTGGATCACCAGCTTCCTATCGGCCAACGGCATCGGCATTATCCCGCGCAATGCTTCGAATCTGGACGACGTGCAGATGGCCCCCAGTGGTTCCGGCGGGCAAAGTGCCCAGGTAGCCCAGATTGCGGACGTCGAGACAGTCGGCGAGATCCCGGCCGACGACGCCGGAGGAGACGGCGCCCAGGGAGGCGGCAGTCAGGATGCCGAGGCCAGCACGGCGAATCACTCCGACGGCAATGCCGAACGCGACGATCAGCAAAAGGAGGAAGACAGCGGTGACGAGGAAGACGGCGGTGATGGTGATAGCAGTGATGAGGGCGACGACAGAAATGCAAACAATGCGGCTGGCTCTTCCCAATCACATCAACACGTAGAATCAACACCACGTCGACCAAAACCGCCAACAGCGTCGCCGGCATCTCAAACAGCCAGCAAAAGTACGCGCCAGAAACCGAAAGGACCAGGCGCAAAGGAGAAAGGGAAAGGCCCCTCACGTCCCAAGACCGACCCAGGGGTGCAATGAAAGCCAAGGAACCGGTTGCCAGCAAACAGTACTAAAACAGAAGCCACACTATTGGGTGACCTGGCGCCTTGTTGTGACGCCAAAACCGCACAACTCGAGCCATACTGCCACGACTTGTTTGGAAGTCTGGCGTGTTCGTCCGGTGAGGAGGAAGCCAGGGAGGAGCCAGGAGGAAGCCAGGAGGAAGCCGAGGGTGGACATGCCCAGAATCCCTGCGATGCCATGGACGGTGCCTGGCGGCAAGGTGCCGGCGCCATGGATGGCGGTGTAGTCCGGGATATTGGACAGCCTTGAGGCATGTCTTGTGCTCATCCATACGTTCTCTGAATTTTGCCATGCTGCTTTTCTTCCCGCCTCGCCGACCTTGCGGTATATAGTGAAGCCGATCCATAAGAGGAAGAAACAGGCCTACAGAATCAGCGTGTTTGCATCATTTGTGCGCATTTTCTTTTCTGTTGCATCCTCAAGACAAGGAGCACCCCGTCCTGTTCCTTTACCGTGTTCTTCCTATAGGATATCAACCTCGTTTCACTACAGAACTGTGCAAGCGTGCAACCACTTGTCTTCATGCGAATCCGCAAGCTCTGGGACTAGCGAAGTGAAGAGTTTGGGAGCCTCATCACATGTCGAGGCTGCCAACTGCCGTCATTGCATCCACCAAGTGAGTCGGACTGTGCTCTCACCCCCTGATTGTTTGAGCCTGTGATTTTACTGGAGGCTGAAAAGAGATAAAGATCCTCTCGTGGCATTGGTGAAAATAGGGACATCCTTCCAGTCCCGGGCTATGGTCCCCAAAGACGGCAGCAAGTCAATTCCTAGGATCACTTGACGGAGTTCGGTCCACCCCAAACAGCTCGGTCATCAGTCCCGCCGCTTTGAGCGTCCTTTCACAATCCCACATTCTCCCAGCGATCTGCAGACTGATCGGTTCGCCCTCGAACACCTTTGCGTCGTAGTTCTGCCAGTTATAGGCGTCCAACTCGTTGTACCGCGGCCTGTACTCGAGATCGGCGGGATACCGTTCCGGAGAGCAGAACAGGCCCGTGGGAAACGAACAGGCCGGTAGTCGAGCAGATTAAAGATGGCCGTGTAGCCCCAATAGCGTGCAGTCTCGTGCCGGGGCGCGGCCGAGGGCCCGACAGGGCCGACGATGAAGTCGGGGACGGAAGCAGCCGACTGCCAGTGCCGGAGGTACTCCTTCTGGAACACGTCGCGCTGGTAGTTGAGCTCCCAGCTCTCCTTGAGCGTGCGGGCCCGGGCCTGTGGCTCCTTCAGCACCCAGCGGGTCAGCGGAAGCATGGGCTCCCCGGAGCGTTCCATGATCGCCCTGGTCTCGGCGCCGCCGTCCTCCCAGAACAGCTGCCGGATGAGCTCGTAGCCCTCCAGGTGGCGGTATGGTGTCCACTCGACGAGCTCCAACGCCGGGTGGGCCTTGATCTTCTCCCGCAGCAGGTTGAGAGCGTACGTGATGGGGGGGTGCGGCTTGCAGACGAGGTCGTCTGTGTAGTCCCTTGACGGCAAAGGTGCATTTGACGGAGAAGGGCAGGCCGTGGAAGGGCCCTACGGTCTTTCCCGTCGTGGCGAGGGTGTCGTCGAGTTCGCGAGCGCGCTGGAGCGCCTCGGCGAACCACATCTCGGTCATGCAGTTCAGCTGCAGCAGCGAAACGGTCAGAACGAGAGCGGCGAGAGACGCAGACCGTACCCTTCCAACATACCAGCTGCTGCGCGATCGCCGCCCGCTTGCAAAAGGCCAGTGTGAGATCGTAGCTCTTGGCCTGTCCGCTGGCCAGCAAGCCCAGCAGTTCTGTCGCGTCCATGTCTGTCCATGCCAGCTCCTTGTCGGTCAGCAGTCCACATGTGTACGGGATGTGCATAACATGGGGGACGTCGTCCGGCGGAACGTCGGCGAGGAGCCATTCTTCAGGCAGCCTCATCGGCCGCGATATCTTGCCACGATAGCATGGCGTTGGGCTGCTCCTTGGCCAGGCGAGGAGGTAGCATCAAGAGAACGAGTGGAGACCAGACTGCCAAGTACAATACAAGTCAGGCAAGTGGTTTCCCTGGAAGTGGTGCTTCTCTTGCGTCGGATGTCTGCAGGGTCCGCTCGATAGGAGGATGCAGCTTGCGACGGAGGAAGGTTGCCTGGATGACGCTTGGTGGTGCGGAAGACTGCTTGATCCACCGTCTCTCATACTCTTGCGATGAGGCTCACAGTGAGTGCACGGAGTAGTCTGATAGACGTGTGCCGTGGGGGTGGGGAGCGGATGATAAGAGAGTGTCAGCCTGCAGATATGAGTGCTTGTTCGAGCGGCTGGATGTGCATTTCCGTGCCGGCAACCAGTTATCTACCCGGCGGCAGCAAGAGCAGCATTTAACGTGCAGCATGGCCGTGCCAATGGCATGTTTTGGATTTCTGGCCTGCTTGCAGCCATATAGACATCTTGGAGATCGAGGTCCAGCACGTTGCTCTCCGAACAAAGTTCCAACGCAGAACCCGGCAGCTACACGCGGCCACGATGAAGAGCGTTTTCCGGCTGGCCAGCGTCGGCAAGAACGCCGAGGTGGTGCATGCCCCAGACGGCCTCGAGGCAGGCCAAACGATCGGCACCACGCCCGAAGCCGCCCTGCATGTCGAGGGCTCTCTCGCGGTATGGCGTCTGCTGTGCACGAACGGGCGACGAAGCTGACGGCCGTGGCAGGTTCCCCAGCCGTACCATGTCCTCGGCATGACGCTGTATCCGTACAGACATCCGCGCGTCCAGACGGCCATGCTGGGCTTTGTGATCTTTCTGACGGTGGGCATGTACCATGTGATCTCGGCCATGGGCGGCGCCGGACAGCAGTCGGCCACGCTGGCCGACGGGGCCAACATCACGCTCTACGCCATCTTCACCGTCTTCTGCTTCGTCAGTCCGGCGTGCCTCAACTACTTTGGCATGCGCGCGACGCTGTGCTTTGGGTCGGTGGGCTACGCCGCCTACGCGTCCAGCCTCTGGTGCTACAACCACACGGGCAACGAGGGCTTTGTCTACTTTGGCGGCGCCTGGAACGGCCTGTCGGCGGCCTTTCTGTGGACGGCCGACCGGACCGGCGTCGCCTCCTACGCCACCGAAGACCGCAAGGGCCTCTACGTGTCCATCTTCTGGACGGTCTACCAGGTCGGCACGGTGGTCGGCTCGGCCATCCCCGTCGGCCAGAACTGGCACGCCGGCAGCGGCAACCATTCGCGCGTGACGGACGGCACCTACGTCGGGCTCTTCATCCTCATGCTCATCGGCGGCGTCGTCGCCCTGCTGCTCTGCCCGATGACGGCGATGGTGCGCGAGGACGGCACGCGTGTCACGCTGCCGGCGCAGCTGACCTGGCTGGAGCAGCTCCGGGCGTCGTGGGGCGTGCTGCAGGACCACCGGTGGATCGTGTGGATGTGGCCGTACGCCTGGGCCATCAACTACTACTCCGTCTACCAGAACAACCGCTACAACGCGCCGGTCTTCACGGTGCGTGGCCGGGCGCTCAACACGCTGCTGTCGGGCCTGGCGCAGATCGTGGCCTGCTGGGTGATGCTCCTGGTCACGGACAAGCTGCCGCTGAGCCGGCGCCGCCGGGCCTACGTCGGCGTGGCTTTCGTCTGGGTGCTGGTCAATGCCGTCTGCATCGGCGGCTACTTTGCCATGTTGGAGACCGAGTTTGGACTGAGCGAGGCCGCGAAGCTGGACGTGTACGATGCGGGCTACGGCCCCAAGGCCTTTCTGTATGTCATGTACGGCTTCATGGACGGCTGCTACAACACGTTTGGGCTGTGGTTCATCGGCGCCCTGTCGAATGACCGTCGAGAGGTGCGTGCCATTGTTGACTCTCTCTCTCGACTTTCTCACGTGCAGCACTCATCTCTCGACTTTCTCACTTGCAATACTCTCATCTCTCGACTTTCTCAACGTACTAACAGCTGCAGCTATCGGTGTACTTTTCCATGTTCACGTTCTGGCAGTCGGCCTGCACGGTCTGCGCCTACGCGCTGGACTTCAAGAACGTCTCGTACCAGTTCATGTTTGGAAGCAGCTGGGGCTTTCTCGCATTTGGGCCTCTGTGTCTGCTCCCGATCATTCGGTGGTATATGAAGGAAACAAACATCAAGGCGATTGATGGCCTGGAGCCGGCCGTCGAGCGTCTTGCCATGCCTGCCATAGCGAAGGAGTAGGCGGGTTGCCAGCGTACTACAAAGATATGAACGTATACTCGTAGTAGATGGCAAGATACAGTGGGTCGCAACTACGAAGTACGAGTAGATACAGGGGATTCAACGTACAATACTCCGTAGATGACAGTTTGAAAGCTGTGCTTTCATTAGACTTAGTCTTTAAATAGAAGTACCCACACACACAATTTGCGTGAAGGGGTACTTACAGACTAGCCCCGCTGTGCCGACAAGTAGCTCCGTTCTGAAACAACTGGCCCAAATGGGCCAATGAGGCGCTAATCGCGTTCGTGTCCTTTAACCCGTGTTTTCTTCAGACTTCGATCGGTCGAACCACCGAGCGACACCTTTGCCAGCACTCCCGTTGCAGAGACGGATTTGCTTCGACGCGCCCGTCTGTCTTTCCGTCCTGCTGTCCGCACGACTGTCCCGGCCCGGCCGTCCAACGCGCCTACAAGTCTTGGGTTGCCGATCTGCGACGTCTTCATCGCCTTTCGTCATCCATCGACAGAGACAGCTCTCAGCATCGCGGTGCTTCGTGCTTCTCAGGATCGACGCACCGACACCATACACGATACCGACAGACACGTGCACGCCGGCAGACCGCGCCTAGCACGCCAACATGGGGCTCAACCTCTTCCGCGTGGCGGGTGAGTTGCCTCCCTTTGGGCCGCGACGATGTCGGCGACGAGCTCTTCTAACAGGCTGTCCAGGGGACTTTTCCCATCTGCTCTCGATCGGCATCCTCCTGCACAAGATGACGCAGCTCAAGGTATGTCTGCTTCCCGGGGTCCGGGGTGCGTCGCGCGCGCCTCCCGTTCTCCGACTCCAAGCTCCAGGCTCTCCCTTGCTGGCGCTGACGATGCAACGACAGAGCTGCTCCGGCATCTCCTTTAAATCACAGGCGCTCTACTTTATCGTCTATGTGACGCGATACCTGGGTGCGTAGCTTGTCTGGTGTGTCTGCACCGCCTCGGCTAACGCGACCAGATCTGTTTTCGACGGAGAGCGTCTACAACATCATCTTCAAGATCCTCTTCATCTCGTCGCAGGGATACATCCTCTACCTCATGACGACATCCTACAAGCCAACAAACGACCCGAACCTCGACACGTTCCGCGTCGAGTACCTGCTCGGCGGCGCGGCGGTGCTCGGCATCCTCATGCCGTACTCGTACACGCTGTCCGAGATCCTCTGGGCCTTTTCGATCTGGCTCGAGTCGGTGGCCATCCTGCCGCAGCTGTTCATGCTCCAGCGCACGGGCGAGGCCGAGACCATCACGACACACTACCTCTTCGCCCTCGGCATGTACCGCGCACTCTACATCCCCAACTGGATCTACCGCTACGCGATGGAGCCGCACCACAAGGTGGACTGGATTGCGATCATTGCTGGCCTCGTGCAGACCGTCCTGTACAGCGACTTCTTCTGGATCTACTACCAGAAGGTGTTCAAGGGCAGGAAGTTCAAGCTGCCGGTGTAAGGGATGGGCCAGGCAAGGCAGGCCTCGAGCCCGCTCGCAAGCCCGCTCGCAAGCCCAGGCCCGAGTAGCTTTGGGGACGGGGGACGGAGCAGAGTGATAGAATAATAGCAAGGAAGATACCGCCTGATGGCTGCGGATGCTTCCTGCGGTACGCGCATGTCTCTTACCGGGCGTGGCGCTGGCGGGATGAGAAGCCCACTGGGCATACAACAAACAGGAGGAAAAGGGACCGGTAGCATATACATGCTGCTGGGAACAGGGCTGGAGTTTTGTGTAATGAATGGGCAAAGGCGTTTTGTTTTGTCTGTCTCGTTGTCTCTTGTCCTTCTCGGGGCCCAGCGAGAATGCAAGACTTTCCTGACGTCGGCCTGACCCTAAGAGGGAAGCAAGAGCTGCGGAAATACGTACCCGGGTATGTACGCTGATATACCGAGTATTTGGCATTGGGGTGGTGTGGAAATGCAAATGGCTCCTTTGTGCACAACGGTCGACGCGACGCGCATGAATCCGAAGTACACAGACGGGCGGGACTGTTTGGTCTTCCGACGCGTTTGAGAAGGGCGATCGTGCTGGCGGCGTTCTTATCAGTCGAGCCGGGGAGCCGCAACAGCCGAAGAGGCGCAGAGGCGCAGCCAGCGTGTCGGCCTTGTCCTTCCTCTGCGCATCGTGAACGGCCAGGCGTCCAAAGCGCGGCTCGTTCGTCCCACCTTGGCTTACACGTAGAGTACGCCGTCCGTCCTCTGCGCCGTCCGACATGTGAGGCTCTTCCGCCAGATTGCAACGTCTGTTCGCGTTTCAGAAGCCGGGGCGGTCCCAGACAGCCGTCTGCGGAAGCATCGACTCCCGCTTTTCGCTTCTCTGCTCTGCTGGCCGTCGCCCTTCCGCCTCGAGCTGGCCAGCCTCCCGTCGGCACTCCGCCTTCCTGTCTGCCGGTCTGCCCAGGACGGCCTGCACGATCAAACGGGAAGCACGGCCGACCAAGGCGGTGCTGAGGACTCGATGAAACCTGAGACAATGCGCGCCCGGGTCCTGAGCCGCCACCTTCCGCATACAAGCACTCGGTTCCAGAGCGGAGGCTCATCCTCCACCTGGACGGGCCAGTCGATCTCGCCCTAGCGTCCATTCTGTCCTATCTGCAGTGATACAGGATAATGTAGGTGGAGAGGGCCGAGGAAGATACATCGAGACCGCGAGAGCGTTTCCCGTCAGCATCCTATCCGGCTTGCCACAGAGTTTGAGCTCCTGTCACCGGCACATCCCCCAAGTTCATGCTTTCATAAGGAGACAAGGGTCAGCAGATGGGCGGAGGCCTAGGCTCCAAAACGATCGGAGGATGGCCGAAACAAAGTGTCCAAGATGTTCGGCACGGAGAATAACCGTATTATATGTGTTCTTTGCTCTCCCCGCGCCTGTCGACGTTCTGGGTTTCGATGGTTTGCTTCTTTCCACCTTTTGTTGTGCTTATTTACTATTCAGCCATTGTATGCCCTCCAATATCCCCACTTCTTTCCTCGAGACGATGACTTCTGGTCTGTCTGTCTGTTTATGATACCCCCGTCTGCTTGTCTGCGTTGGTACCCGACGTTTGCTGAAGACGCCCGGCTGGCTCACGAGAGCCTGGTCAAGCCCGATGGCTAGACAGCATCCGCACCGTCGACGAACGGCCGGCCTGTGGCTGCCGATTCTCCTGGTGGCCTGGGTCGTCAGCCCGGCATGGGCGAGCGCCGAGACACGCCCACCGGGGCCGCCGCTGCGGACCGCAGCCGATGAAGACGCCGGCGGTGTTGCCCGGCTTGCGCGCTGGGCGCTGCCCTTGGCGGCCGGGCCCAACGTGATGGCGGACGCGGGCGGGCGGCCGATACAGCGTGCAGAGGGGCGGGAGAAGCGGGAGAAGCGGGAGAAGCGGGAGAAGCAAGAAAAGCCGGCCAGGCCAGGCCAGCTGCCCCGAGCAGACAGCGTGGAGGCGCAGGTGACGCCGGCACCGACGTGGCCGCGGCGGCTGCGGGGACGGCAGAACGACAACAGCGGGCAGATCGCGGCGCTCAGCGCGCAGATCCAGTCGCTGTCGATCGCGTCGTCGGCCGTGAGCCAGGCGAGCCGGCAGGTGTCGCAGACGTCGCAGCAGCTGGCGCAGCAGGTGACGCAGCTGTCGCAGTCGACGGACCGGCTGTCGCAGTCGGTGCAGGCGCTGCAGCAGTCGGCGCAGCAGGCGCAGCAGTCGGCGCAGCAGGCACAGCAGTCGGCGCAGCAGGCGCAGCAGTCGGCGGCGAGCGCCGTGAGCGCGGCGCAGCAGTCGGCGGCCAGCAGCGCGCGCGCGGCGATCGCGGCGAGCCTCGCCAGCATCACGAGCAGCGCGGCCGTGGTCGTGGCCGCGGCCAGCGCGAGCGCCCTCCGGGAGGCCGACATGGCCAGCAGCCAGGTGCAGTCGGCGCAGGCGGACGCATCGACGCAGGTCCGGCAGGCCCAGGGCACCGCCGTCTCCATCACGCAGGCCGCGCTGGCCGTCGTCGGCACCTTTCTCGGCACCATGCTGCTCACCATTGTGGGCTTCTACCTGGTGCTGCGCTACAAGGGCAGGCGGCGCGGCGGCGGTGGTGGTGGCGACGGCGGCCACGGCGGCCACGGCGACGGCTACGGCTATCCGCGCGACCTCAAGCTGCAGGACCCGCCGCCCGGCCGCGGCCGCAGCGCAGCCGACGAGCCCGGCGGCACGAACAGGAACGACCAGCGCACGTCGTCGCGCTACAGCCGCAGCCGCAGCCGCAGCCGCAGCCCGCGAGGTCCGTCCGCGGCCGCGCCCGGCATGGCCGCCGGCTTCGATTTCGGCGCCGGCCGTGCCGACACGGGCCGCCCGGCGCCGCGCAAGGGCAGCACCGCCTCGTTCTCGCTCTTCCCCAAGACGCCGACCAACGGCGGCGGCCCCCTTTTCAGCAACATTGGCGTGGCCGTCGGCAGCCGGGACGCGCGCGAGGCGGCGCCGGCGCCGGCGCAAACGGCACCCGGCCGCGCCAGCATGGCCGACAACCCGATGCGGCCGCGGCCGAGCCTGCAGCAGTGGCTGCGCGAAGGCACCGTCAGCCCGTTCGGGGCGCTGCGCCGCGACAGCCGCGAGCTGCGCGGCGCGTCCGGCAACGGCGCCACCAGCTGGCCCTTGGAGCGCCAGCAGCAGCGCACTGGCCAGGCTACTGGTGTCGGCGGCGTCAACGCGACCCGCGTAATGCAGCCGGGCGGGCCGCTGCCGTTCCGACAGGCGTAGCGCAGCAGGCGCATGGATGGAGTCCGGCAGGGCATGGAGACAGGACAGGTTGGTGTTGGTTTGCAGTTTGGTGCTGTACAGTTTGGGTTGGTTTACAGTCTGGTGGACAGTGTGTTACAGTTGTCGTCTTCATGCGTTCGTCGCTCGACAACTCTAATGGCCAATAGCAGTCGACTCGTGAGCGTCCTGAGCCGGTGTACTCGTACTCGTATCGTACGTGTTGACTTCGTATCTCCTGTTTGCTCGTATTTCGTGCTTTCGTCAAGACGTACCCACAACGGCTCCACGTGACAATACCCACATCCACGTGCGTGACTGTCGTACCGGCCAACCCGCCCCCGTGGCACGAGAACGCAGCCGTCTCCGTTCGAGGCCAGACTTGAGGCCGGATGATGTCACGGAGCAGAGGCAGCTGAAGATGGCCGCCGGTCTTGGGAAGGCGCGACGGACGACCCGGCCGCCGCACGGCGATTGGTCCTGCCGGCGGCCCGCTCTGTCAAACTGGGGAGGACCGCCCCGGCACAACGGGCGGTCGGCAGGCAGGCACGACCGGCTGATTGGCTGCCTTGCCCACGTCGGCCCCACCCACTCCCTTCTTGCCTGCTTGGGGGTGCTTCAGGGGGTGGATCGGCGGCGCCGTGCTGGCGGGCTGTGCGTTTGGCAGCAGCGCCTGGCGCATTTTTCCGCTGACTGTCGCAATCTCGTGATTTCCGCGTCTTCTGCCAGCTTTCTGCACGGCTTCCAGCGCGGCTTTCTGCGCACAAGGCAGCTGCACGGGCAGTGGCACGGACAGCCCGAGGACCGCCGAACCGACACGTCCAGAACGCGACCGCGCTGCTCTGCCAGCTGTCCATCCATCCAGGGGCACGTCTGGCGCAGCAGTCGGCCAGGTACGGTGCTCTTGTTTTTCTGTTTTTCTGCTTCTGTTCTTCTGTTCTTCCTCTGCTTTGGCCCTGTCGCCGTGGACTGTGATCGTGGCTATGCGGCTCTGCTTGGGTCTCTGTCGTGCGCTGCCGTTCTCTGTTCCACCGCGTCGGTGCCCTGACTCAGCCGCTTCCCGCGCCTGCTAACCGTCTGCCAGCTTTGCCAGTCTGCCTGCGGAAATCCTCGAGCGATTCTGTACGCCGTCCACCGCGACCACCGCGACCACAGCGACCACAGCGACAACTGCGGGCATCAGGCCGGGCCCAGAGCTGGCCAGAGCTGGCCAGAGCACGCCAACTGGTGGAGTCCGGCTGCTGTGTACTTTGTGCATTGCACCCAGTCCGGCCTCGACCCGGAGCGGAGACCCGGACGCCAGAACCGCCGGCTCCGAACGCACAGCTGGCGAGCCGAGCGCCGAGAGCCAACAGCCGGCCGTCCGTCGGCCGGGACCATGGGCCCGTGAGCTGTCGCCATGCCCGAGCACATCTCCATGGACCACGCCGCCGACGCCATCGACCCGGGCAGCCGGCCGCCGCTCGACGCCATGGCGCATCCGCTCGCCGGCGCGGCCACCGCCAATGCCGCCGCGGCGATGCCCTTCTTCTACGCGAGCAGCACCGGCCAGCAGCCGTCGCCCATGGCGCCCCAACTGCTGGCCTCTTCGTCCGGACTGGCCGCCGACCCGGCCATCGCCGCCGCCGCCGGCAGCCAGATCTTTGGCGCCGCCGACGAGGCCTATGCCTGCTGGCCGCAGGATCCCATGGACATCGACTACGACCCGGAGCTGGTGCCGTGGCTGAACTCGTGGGGGCTTCCGCTCTCCAAATCGCCGTCTCAGCAAGCGCCACAGACGCCACAGCAGCAACAGCCACAACTGCATCAGCATCATCAACAGCTCCAGCAACATCAACAACTCCAGCAGCAACACCAGCAGCAACAGCAACAACAGCACCACCACCAACACCAGAACAACCAACACCACCACCACCAGCACCTGCAGCAATCACACCACCAGCCGCACCACCAACAGCACCAACAGCAGCAGCAGCAGCAAGCCCACCAGCTTCAGCTCCAACATCGCCAGCACCACCAGCATCAGCATATCCGCAGCCAGAACCACCACCAGCCGCACCGCCATGCTGTCCAGCTACCCCCCGCCCCGCTTGCCTCGACGGATGCTGGGTCCGTATTCAAGCTCCCGCCAGTGTCCATCAACTTCGCCGAGCCCGTCTCGGGTGAGCCCACCCGCTTCACCGGCTTTGCTGGCCCCGACGACCTCCTCTTTCCAGACGACGAGACGGTTGGCTCGAGCCAGTCCAGTGCGCTGCCAGCACCGGCAGCTGCGCTACAGTCCAATCCCGCCATGCTTGACCTGAACGACCCGATGACCCTGGACCTGTACGACGAGATGCTCCTCTTCTCGCGCGGCAATCAGTCGGGCAATCGCCAGCTTGTCTTTGACGACTGCGGCCCCGAGAAGGAGGCTGTTCTGCACCGCCTCGCCATGAAGCTCAAGCTCAGCTACAGCTATAATCCAGCGCAGCAACGGGCGTGCATATGGAGCCCATCAGCGGCTTCCACCACCCCGGCCGGGCCGGCTGCCTCTGCGTCGGCTCTGCCTGTCGCGCCAAGCGTGCCGACCGTGCCATCCACGACATCCATGGCATTGGCACCATCGGCACCGCCTGCCAAAAGGGTGCATACCGCCAGCGTATGCGCCCACTTCCCCTCGGTTGCCGCTGGCTTTGTCGATGATGAAGTAGAGTTTCCTGCCAGTTTTGTGTCGTCCTTCCACCAGGTTCCACGGCTGGAGAGCAAACCGTCCAAACGGCACATCACCACAAGCCCTTTGATTTTCACGTCCCCGCCCCCGATGCAGGATGGCACCAACGATTCTCTGTCCTTGGCGCTGTCCTCCCCGGCATCGGCGCGCACCAGCAGCGAGAGCAATGCCACTGCATCCGCCATACTCATGACCGGTGGGCCGCCTCTCCATCTGGACAGTGACGGCCATCGCCCGGAAAGCCCGTCCTTGGGTGACCGTCTTTCGAGCGGCTGGAACATCTTCCACTCGGGGATCTCATCGCGGCGGCCGCGCGGCCGACGGGGCCCTCTCAGTGCAAAGAGCCGCAAGGACATCAAAGATCTAGAGTGGGCCGGGGGTGCCTGCTGGCGATGCAAAATCCTGAGGCGAAAGTGCGACCCAGGCATTCCGTGCAAGAACTGTCCCGCGCCCGATCTCCGAGAAGATGCACCCCCCTGGCCGCTCATTGGCTGTCGCCGCGGCAATCTTCTCGAGGCCATGCCGCCCCAGGTTCTCTGTACCAAGTCCAAGGCGCTTCTGTCGCGGGATCGGCGGATTTCTGCCGTGCTGGAGGCAGACAGGACCACCAACAGCCCGGCCGTTGGCCACTTGCCGGGCCAGCCAGAGGCCGTCTCTCACTGCTTCCACGAGGCCGAAGCGCAGTTCCTCTTCGACAACAAGGTGATTCTGGAAAACCCGTCCACGTTCATTCGCACCCATGGCCAGTCCGTCGCTGCGGTGCATTACGCGAAAGCAGTTCGCGACGGACGCTACCGAGCCAACCAGCTGCTGAACGAGATGTGCCACGTCCACGAACGAACGTCGACGTACTCGGATCTCATCGCTCGTATAGCCTGGGAACTTGCCGACAACAGCGAGTGTCTCAGCGTGCTCGAGATTGAGTCTGTTGAAAGCTTCATGCTGCTGTTGGAGACAGCCTCCGCGTACGAAGTGGAAGTAGGCAAGGTATGTTATCGCTCACTGCCGTTGGACCCCGTAATGACCGCGTTTGCTGACTGTTTAGTCGCCCATGGTAGCCCTCTCCATGGTCTGTCTGCGCTGCTGTATCGACGCACTCCGGCTGAGCTCGGCCAAGCTTCTCAGCACCAAGCTGCATGTCGGCTGCCCGAACGATCGTTGCCACATCACCTGCATTCGCGAGCTTTCTGCCTGCATCGAATCGTACATTGAAGAGCTCTCGCTGCTCATGTTCCGCAAGGTCAACCTGCGCGACCGCCGCTGGTGGCTCTCGACCTTTTACAGCCTCTGCATCCAGGCCTATGTGCGGCGGGCGTTGCTCTCGATCGAACAGCAGTTGCTGTTCCCCGGCACCGACGACATTGATGTCTTGTATAGCAGCCAGTACCTGCACTTGGTGACGGTCTTGTTTATTGCCGTGTCCTTCCAGTACGACCCTCTGGTTTCCGGCAACAGCGGGCTGCGGCTCCAGCAGTCGTTGATGGCCGAGGAGGACGGCATGATGGCCATGTCGTCAACGGCCACGGCAGAGATGTTTGTGCCAGAGCGGTGTTTTGTAGCAGGTCGCCGCGCCTGTGCCGTGGACATGTGGCTGGACGAGGGCATCAAGTCGTCGTACCAGTTTCTGACGCGGCTGCTCAACATCGGCTCGCTGGACTTTGACATGGGCCAGACGGAGGGAGGCAGCGACGCCGTCTCTGTGTCGGCAGCCACGATGACGGATGCGGGCAGCGAGATTGCCAAGGAGTCGCTGGACGCCATTGTGCCGCTACGGCGCGTCTATCCGCACGGCGACTCGTTCTCCGGCTATTCGACCTCCAACTCGTCGGCGACGAGCTTTGCCAGCTCGCTGTCGGCGCCGCGATCGATCAGCATGGCCAGTCTGCCATCTTCGTGCGGTCCGCTTTCGTCGGCGTCGTCTCCGCGCACGTCGCTGCTGATGGCCAACCGGCGGAGCAGCATAGGCTCCCTGCCTAGCCGGCTCTCTGTGGCGTCTTTCCCGGCGACGATAGGCTCCGGGTCCTCGATGGATGCCAACGTACGGCTCAAGGTGGACGGCGACGCTTCCAGCATTATGACTGGTCATACGAGCATTGTTAGCAGCATTGGCGGTGCAAGCAATGCCGGCAACGCAAGCCACGCTGAGGGCAGCAGCATGGTGAACAGCATGGCCATGGCCACGGGCCACACCTGCACGTGTTGTCCAAAGCACCCGCAGCACTTTGAGACGCTCGAAGAGCTGCAGGTTCACCAGACGAAGAAGCCGCATATCTGTGCCTTTTGTGGGCGGCGGTTCAGCCGCATGAACGAGGCGGAGCGGCACATCACCACGATCCACCTGCGGCCATACTCTTGGTCATGCGGCCGGCTGCTGGAGCCGGTGCAGGCGTACCAATGCGTCAGCGACGGCACCGTGTCCTTTGATGTTTGTGGATTTTGCGGCCGCCAGTTTGAGCGGCCGCCGGGTGCTGGCGGCGCGGACGCCTGGCCTGAGGCCGATGCCGCCGCGCAGTCTGCGCACCAGGAGCGGCTGATCTCCCACGTCGAGGTCGACCACAAGCTGCGGGAGTGCAAGGCGAGCGGGAAAAAGTTCTTTCGCGAAGACATGTTTGGGCAGCACCTCAAGATGTCTCACGCGGCGGATGCCGGTGTCTGGCTGAAGTACCTGGAGAACACCTGCAAGGCAGGCGAGGAGAAGAAGGCGGCTGCCTAGGCCAGTTTATTGGGCGGTCCAGCCGTGTCTTCCTTATTCTTGTTCTGTATATTCTTTTCATGGGGACGTTTTTGGAGCTTGGGTTTTCACCACCCCTTTTGCTGGTTGGGAGTTTTTCGAAACCATTGTGTTTTGCTTGGCTGTTTAGCCATGGCACTTGCCGTCTTTTGTGTGCTTTACACGCCATTTTGTCCATGGCAGTGCATCCTGCATCCTGTCTTTTGATGCTGCTTTTTGCAGCATCAACCTGCATCTCTTCTCTAGATGGATTCTTGGGCAGACAAGCAGACGCTTGTCTTTTTCGTTTCACGGAACTGTTCTTTTGTTGCGCCAATACCCCTTTTTCGTTTGTTGTTTTGGTTATTAGTCGTCTTAGATCTGCCTCTTCAGGCCATATATTGACTCTTCATTTTGAGACTTTGCCTGCATACATTGAAGAGTTATCCGGACGAATGGAGCACAGGAATTGACACTCGGTTCTGCGTTGCTTACGTCGGCCGCATGATGTATTGTTACCCACGAAGGTAATGCTCGGATGGTGGTGAGACTGAGGTGCACGCAGTGAAAGTCGGGTTAGTCGGGTTGTCCGTCTAGTCTACATCTCACAATGTGCTGACTGAAACTCGGCAGGAGATGGGACGAGCAGCGGCGTGAGAACTTTGACTTTATCCTATCTTTGGAAGGATAGAAGCGCCAGGGTGACATGTGGCAACACGACCGGGGGACCACGGCCATCGCCATCTGACATCTGACGTGCATGCATTAGCAACTACTGCTCTTTGCGGGATTAGTGATCGCGAGGTGTGAAGCAGCACACGTTGTGCTCCAAATTTGGATTGGTGCAGGCGCCGCTAAGCAAGGCTCGGCTCCGTCTCTGCCGTTTGATCGAGGGTGGGCTGCTTCTTCCTGCTGTCCGTGTTCGCCGTAATTTCAAACAATCGACTGGTCTCTATTTTCGCTCCCATCTCCGTCTTCTCTTCCGCCGGTACTTGAATCTGACGTCACCACCCTCTGCGGCTTCCACTTGGGTATGGAGTAATACAAGTACTTGCGTTGCTTACTTGTCGATGCAGTCGTTCACATGTCAAGGCAATGGAGATGCAGTGGTGCTCGCACTGCTCTAAAAATAGTCAGACCGGTTATACTCGCACTTTGCGGACCAATCCCAGGTTCACCACCGTAAGCCTCACCCAGTTACCGCACAGAGGCTTGCTGACATCCCGCACAGCGGCCGTGGAAGACGCACTGGCGCAAGGTCCACCCCGCCTTTACCGCGTGCTGTGTCCGGCAAAGAAGCCTTTGCGGACACGTTCTGCGCGACCCAGCAGCCAGGATAGCGGGCGGGCACGGCTGCCCTCGAGAAGCAGTCTCTCGCTGTGGCTTGTGGCTTGCCCTGGGCTGCATGACCGCTCGCAATATCTCGTAAGCAGCGGCGCATCGACATACATGATGGCCAACCACGGTTTTGGCTCGCCATCGCCATCGCCGGCAGAACTTTCGTGGTCATCCGGCGCCGGCGATTCTCTTTGTTTCGGGTTTCTTAATTTAACCCTGGGCGGGTCACACTTCCGCTACTGCGCGAGGCCGGCGCATGTGCGGACAGCCTTGGACATCGCGAGAGTGTGTCGATGCTGCCGATGCTGTCAATCGTGTCGACACACTCAAGGCTCGCATGCACACGCCCACACGCGTCCGGGCTTTCGGTCCGCTAGCTGCTTCTCGGTGCCTCGAGTCGTTCTTTGGCCGGCTAGCGGGAGACGAGCACTCGATGCTGAATATATAAGCGATCACGGACTCTGGTGCAGCCTTGCTCGGCAAGTAGGGATATATAGAAGCAAGTATCCAGCAATCCCACAGCAACAGAAATCAGTGACACAGCAAAATCAAAATCCAAAGCACAGACAAGCACACGATCTCTTCTGGACTGACCATGGACGGCCAGAACGCCTACACAGCTGATGCTGCCTTTGGCGACTTGCTCTTCCAGCCCGAGGCCTTTGGCCTGTTTTCTCACGACAGCGCGGCCGGTCCCGCCACGTTTGACTACAATGGCCAGCCCGCGGACGGCTGGCAGCCGTGGGACATGGCAGTCGCGCCCGAGGGCAGCGCAGACGAGACGATGTATGCGGGCTACTGCTTTGACAGCAATGGTCTGGCGGGTGGCCTGGGCGATGTGGCCGAGGCTGGTGCCGCCAATGCCGCCAGCTCCGAGGGCGATGCCGGCGGCAGTGGCCGTAGGCCTGCGGACGAAAACAGCAGCTTGCCGGACAAGGAAGGCAGTCAGAAGAAGACTACGGAATACCGCTTCCGCCACGACCTGCCTATACCGGCCGACTGGGACATGCTGAAGCCGCAGCTCTGGGAGCTTTACATGGTGCAGCGCAACAGTCTCCGGGACGTGGCCGAGATCATGAAGGAGCAGCACAGCTTCAGCGCAACGTACGTATGCCGCCGAAGCCTGGAGAGCTGGCAGAATGCTGACGGACAGGGAACGCATGTACAAGCACCAGTTCAAGAAGTGGTGCTGGCAAAAGTACCGCCCCAAGAACAAATGAGGGTGACCGGCCACGACTGAAGCATTCGAAGTCTGGGATGAAGAATCGTGCTGAACTGAGACGTTGAGGTTATGATTTTACAACTCTTTTACGATAACTACTTTGCTTCCTCTTCTCGCGGAGCGTGACGGTGTTTGGCGGCCTGGACGGCCCGGCCGCCGACTGCAATAGTATGATTGTGGGAGGGACATACCCTGTGGGAGGTATGTGGGAGGGTAAGCAAGCAACTGCAATAAACTGGGTACTCGTACATGGATTTTGGTGAGGCTGAAGCACTATCCTTGCACATGTTTGTATTTGGCCTAGTGCATGCCCCATAAATCACTCGCCTTCGCAAGGCTGCGTCGCGCGGAATTTCCGTATTTACCTTTGTGATACTGCCGTGAAGCGACAATCGCAGCGATGGCGCTGTATCGACAGGTCATTGGCGACTCGGACGACTCGGACGACTCGAATGATGAAAGCGGCCAGTACACGGCCTACGAGTCTCTGGTTGCGGAGAGCCGCGCGTCGGCAGATTTGCAACTCTCGCGCGACAGCTTCGCACGCGAAAAACAACGCGATGCGTCTCCGACAGCACACGAAGACGCGCGGCCGCCGGCTCACAGCTACACAATAGAAGGGCGCGCGTCTCTGGAAGCAGCCGAGCCAGACGTGTGGGATGTGCCCGTCAGCCAGGATCTTCCGGCAGGGACGAAGCCAACGCCGGACTCGGTGCAAAAGTACAGAGCGCCACAGACCTCAATTTTCTCTGCCAATCCGTCTCACCGAGGCTTCGACGACCTCACCGAGACACACAGTGCTCCTCACAGTGCCGCCGACAGCCAGAGCACCATTGCCTTTCCAACACCGAGCTTGTATGCATCGTCCGGGTCTCGCCATGTCTCTGTTCACACCGAAGCGGTAGCGAACGTGCCTTTGCCGGCGAGCCTCGATACGGAGCAAACGCCCGACTATGCAGCACCAGACCATGTTCGTATTCCTCTCTCTACTCGCTACGAAGTACAGACTGTCCGCTAACGGCAGCTTTCAGATCAGCTCATCGCCCGACGAGATAGCAGCACCGACAGGCCGGCTGCCTGCCTCCATTCCCGAGCCACAAGGCGTGAACACGCGTCTATTGATTTCCATTCCAAGCAGAAGCAGGCCGGCGAGCCACATTTTTCGCCTCGACCCAGGCGCAGATGAGCTAGCGCAGCTACCGCCGAAACGAGAGAAGCCGCGGGAACCGACGCGGCCAAAGAGAAAGGTGGTGGATGACAGCGATGATGATGGGCTCGAGGCGGCGTACTTGGGCACGAGTGGCGAAGAGAGCCCGATGCCCCAGGGCAAACCTAAGCTGAAGCGCAAGCAGAGGGCCTCCGAGCCCACAGGGGCCGCTGAGGAGCAAAAATCAAAGACTAAACGACCACGCGTACGGCCCAAGCGACAACCTGCTGCCTCTGCAGAGACTTCAGTCTCGGAGACAGCAAAGAAGGAACCGGAAATGCATGTCGCAAAGACGGCCGGAGACGACAATCCGATAGGCACAGACGACTCCGAGAAATTAGCGGTCAAGGATGGCCACAGCAAGCCACCCGTGCCCATGGCAGCCCGCAACGGCAACGAGAATGAGGCGGCACAGGCTGGCCCGGCGGCACAGCAGCAAGGCGACGGGACCGCCAGAGCGGACACGGCCGTGGCTCCGACTACTGGTCCGGCGGGCGGTGCCAAGAGGACGACAAGAGGCATCCCAGGCAGCGAGGGGCGCGTGCCCTTCCGCGTTGGGCTGAGCAAAAAGTCGAGGATTGCGCCGCTTCTCAAGTCGCTGCCGCGATGAGACAGGATCGGGTCTGCACAGCCAAGCCGCCACAGCTTGTGCGGCTCACGATGTTTACAAGGCCGGCTGCGACGGTTTCTGCCAGCCGCCAGCCAACTGCCAGCCCATGGCCAGCTCCCTATCGCCCAGTTGCGGTTGCGGAAATGGAAAGATGAGCTTTCGGGCCGGGCAGCCAGAGTTTTGTGCTTCCGGACTACGCCGATCTTGATTCTCACGCGCGACAGTCGTGGGTGAATCAAAGGCGCAGAGCACAGAAACAAACAAGTTTGGAGCGACTGGAATGAGCGGGTTAAAATGACTCAAGTTTCAAGGCTCATCTTATGCCTCTGCTACACGGCATACTAGCCGCATAACGTTTCAAGGCCACAGCGTCAATTAGCGAGCCTGCATAAGTAAGGGTTGTTGGGCGCCATGTCGCAATACAGAACTACCCCGCAAATATGCTATCAAGCAGCAGCAGTAATACTATCACTCTGCTTTTCGAGCCCCCACGATGTGCATTTTCAGTCAGATACTCTTGAAAGGCAGCGCCCTCTATAAAGATCGGCATTTCCCCTTGTAAATCTAGATAACTCTGCTTCTGTGCGTAAACTCGTCTTAACCATTGCCATCATGTCTGGTCAAAATACGACTTATACGCTCCCAAGCGCCACGAAATTGAAGGGACTCGTACGACGTCTCACTATTAGGCTTATCGCACGCATAAAATCAGTGTTATGTCTTTCGATCGTTGGGCGCCGATAACGAAGGGCTCGAAACAGTCTAATTAAACAGGCAAGATTAGGGTACCCCCGCACAACATATATGCTGCGCACACCATCATCATACCATTATGTTTTTGTATTCTGTACAACGCCAGACATGCCGGCAGTCTTAGACACTGTACTCCGTATGATAGATTAAGCATTTGAAGTTACGGTGTTTCAGGGTTAGTTTGAATTAGAGCTATGCTGTCTTATGTTGCTTTTTTGGTCAGTCAATGATTATGTGGCTTGAATTGACTTTCTAGAGAGTTGGGGTGCTCGAGGTGGTGGGCTGTTTCTAAAAAGATTACTGATCACACACAAAAAAAACCGCTTCGAAGAATGTACGGACTATGATATTCTGCTCTCGTGAGAGTCGACGTTATATAGCTGACTGTCTAGATGCCTGGTAATCACATCAAAGAACACGGCACGGCGTCCCATCATCTCTGCGCCGAAAACTGCGTCTCCGAAAATCAATCGTATTCCTTCTGGAGCCCGAGGACACTAGCACCCAAGAGAAAGATTCGAACCCTATGGACATGCTGCATGTGTGGCCACGGCGGAATGTCCGTGAATACAAACGAATGTCTTTATTGCGGCCAGCCTAGGTGTCCATATTGTCCCATTCAGCGCGTCAAGCTGTGATTTCAAACCTCGACATCTTATCAAACATGTCCGTTAGTCCACGGGTTGTTGTGCGGTTCTTACGTTTGCATGCTTGGAGAGTGTTGCGCTTTTGTCGAGTCACCTTCTGTTGAAATTGGATTACACGGTCTGAAAAGTGCTCGATTTTCTAGAGAGATGTTAACTCTAGAGAGATGTTAACAGCAAATGAAATGGTTTTTATGCCGTATTTTTACTCGGCCACGGCTCTAGTGTTGCTAGCCTAGGACGAGTGCAATGAGCAAAGGAGTGCCTCGCTTTGGCTGACAAAACCAGCATTTACCGAGTATAGACCGAATGGTTCTCGTCCACCTGATTGAAGAAATCGTCCTCTGGGTAAGGAATGACGCTCGCTTTGCACTGAAAGATCGAATCGAAACTCAAACACACGCTACTCTCTTATTACAAATTTATGGTCACTGAGAGACCAATTCAGAGTAGAAAGCCCAACAGCCGCATCCCGTTTTCCAGCACCTGGCGAGCCCTCTGATAGAGCAACAGCTTCGCTTTCTTCTCGTTGTCCGTCTCAACATGTTGTTCTTCCTCCTTCCCGTCCTCCTCTCCATCCTCTCCGTCCTCCTCGCCTGTATTGTCAATCGACGAATACACCGAGTCGGCTACGCGGAACAGGTAGCTAAGAAGTGCGTGCGGCTCCAGTGACCTGAACGTCAGCGCCGTCACCTCTGGCATCTGTGCCATGGCACGCAGCAGATCGGTAGAGTTGTCGTCCTGCAGGACAGTGTAGTTGGCCTCGACCGTGTCGTCACTGATTGTGCCTTGAAGCTCGTCGATGGTCGCGGTAAGCTTCGCGTAGCACGCCTGAAGCCACAGGCTTGTGTGGGTAGTGCTGCTGGCGACCATGCGGCGAGGCTCAAACGTGTAGCCGTGGGCTCGTTTCCCGCACATATCCAGCACTAGCATGGCGGCGACGGCGGTCTTGTCGTCGACGGCTTCAGCATTGCCGGCGCCTTCCTTGGCTTTGCTCTCCGCCTCTTCTTTTGCCTCTGCGCTCTCACGCTCTTGTTGTGCCATCCCCAACTCCTTGGCACATCGGTCGAGCATGTCGTCCAGCAGAGGCCCCTGCAGGCCCTTGACGGCGCCGAAGCTGACATGCTGCAGTTTCTGGCGCAGCTCGTCAAGGCCCATCAGCTCCAGCGTCGCAAAGACCTGCTGGAAGTGGTTCTCCTGGCGTGCCGACACGACGTAGAGCATCTTGTCGAAGCTGTACTTGCGCTCGCGCTCCAGCACGGCGCCAACATCGCGCAGGAAGTAGCGCGTGGCACCATCACGTCCACGGACGACCTGCGTGCCCAGGCCCTTCTTCTTCATGTGCTTATCAAAGTGGATGACCCACGAGCCGTCGCTTTCCTCCAGCACGCCCCGGTCACGGAGCACCTGCTCGGCATGTGCCATGGTCTCGGCACTCACCTGCGACTCGCCGGCGTACTCGTCGAATGCGATGCCGAAGCGGCTGTAGCTGGCCTCGAGGCTTGCAATGGTAATGTCGCGGAACTGCTGCCAGAGCGCGCGAGCCGCCTCGTCCCCGGTCTCCATCTTGGCGAAGAACGCATCACGCTCGGCAAACAGCCCCTGGCCTTCAATCCCGGCCGTGCTCTCGCCATTGTCCTTGGCGGTTTTGCGTGCCTGCTCTTCCGGCACGAGAAGCTCCTTGATGCGCTCATAAACTTGAAGCAAATGGCGGACGCCCTGCTGCTGTAGCTCGTCGGCCGACCCGAACCGAGCATAGCCGGTGCCCAACAGCCCCATTGGCTTTCCCCAGTCGCCAATGTAGTTGAGCCGTACCACGTCCCAGCCCATGGCCCCGTACATTCGTGCTGCAAAGGCACCGAGGAGCGTGCTGCGCAGGTGGTAGCTGTCAAAGCCGCCCGCAATGTTGGGCGACGAGAACTCAACTACAACCCGCTTGCGATGGCCTCCTTCTTCTCCAGTCTTTGCAGCTCCATCGTGAAGACCTAGCGAGGGGTTGGTACCGTACGTAGAACCGCGATCCCCTATATACGGCAGCAGAATGGGTGCTAGCGTTGCCGGCGAGAAGAACATGCGAATGTGGGTGCCGTCAACCCAAGGAAACTGGAAAAGATTCGTCTTGGGTAGCTGTTGATCCGTGAACAGTGGTGTTAGCTGGGGATCCATCTCTTATGTTCTTGTTGTAGTTCTGGAGCACTGCACCTTTTTGGATATATCGATGGCGAGTTCACGCAGCTTTTCGCCGTTCATATCTAGCTTCAGCCGCGGCAGGATGACAATGAGGTCACCAAGTGAGGCTTCTGCACCTGAGCTGATAGCCTCATGTATAATCGCCGGGTCACAGTCGACGATCGTAAGAAGGTACTGGACCAAATAGGCACGCCATATCTCGATAGGATTGACCAAAGAATCAGACGCGTATGTCGGCGGCAGGGGCTCAAGCGATAGACCTCCCAGAAGTGTGCTCAGGGCTGCTGTGTCATTAGTTGCCAGGGCCATGGTTATTTCTTTGCGTTGAGCCTCAGTTTCCAACGATCATTTGATATTGGAGTTTGCAAGACGAGGCGAAGAGAAAGACGCAGAAACCGGGCGGATTTGAAAAAGAGCACGAGTGTGGCAACTTATCGGGTATATGTTAGGCATCGATGACGGGAAAGCAACTCACCCTACTTTTGGTAACCGCACTTGGGCGACTGAACCCTTCACACCCCAAATTTCGAGGCTCAAAATTCCTGCTCTCGCACCAATAGGGGGAAGCAAAAACGAATGTTGGGCAACAAGCCCCCCACCTGCACACTCGGCCGCAAGCACTCTTTCTCACCTCATCGGGCATCGACGATAAGTACCTATCATCCTGCAGGTCTCCCATATCTTCCCACGTTTTGTGAGTAGGATCGCTCCGGGGGGATTGGGCCAGAAATCGGACCAAATAGGCCTCCATTCACAGCCTCGTCAGGCTTCTCAGATCGGCCGGGCATGAGTATGAGCCTCATCTGGCGATGAATCCACGTCGTTAGGCGATGATACCACGTCGTTACCGGATCTATCGCCAATAAGACAGTCCACAACACAGCAGACATGATAACAAAAGGCGTGAACCCTGTGTCCCATGGTACCGCCTTGGACTGCATGACGGCAGCAGCCAAAGCTGGTGGCGATAAGAACTGCAACTATCGCCGTGTAAATTAAGCTGTTAGCGGCCCATTGTATCCCCGTTTGATTGATCTATGGTGGTAACGCTAGCGTACCCAGTTGATATTGAATTGTTGCTGGTAGATACTGCAACCGTTTTCGACCTGAAGGTGCAGCTCGAGCTATTTCCTAGTGCGTTAGAGGTGTAACATGTCGTACCACAGTGTAGCTCTGAGGACGATTACGTACCGAGGCTTTGGACTGGCTGTGCTCATCTTGAAGAGCTGCAAGGCGTCGTAGACACCCTCGCAACTCATGTACGTGCGTTTCACTGTCTCCTAGCAACTGGTTGATCTGGTTGATCGGTGCTCCACGAGGTATCTCGGTATTGACACTCGACGCAAAGTGCCACTGGTGAACATTGAATTCCTCCCACGAATCACAAGTCCTCTTGAGTGTGCACTCAAGGTTGGCTAGAAGCTTTCTGACCTTCTCTATCCATGCATACAGGTCACGTAACAACTTGCTTCGGTCGGTGGCACTGCCTGGAGCTTTTGCACGCTCCATTCGTTGTTCGTACTACCAGTATGAAATTAGTATTCGTACGCTTGAAGTACGGGATAGCCAGACAAGAAGGACTTACGCGTCCACTCAGGGTGTCCTCCAGATGGCCGACTATTTTCATCCACTCCCCATGGGCACAAAAGAGTGTGTGTTGTAGGCCCTTGAGAAAATATTCGCGAGGACACTTGATCGGGATATTCGACGAACACTCCGTTATGGGATCTAGGCTCCCGTCATCCCCTTCTTCTTGAAGCGATGTATGATAGCCAATGCTGTACCGGTCTGAAGCATCGAGAGCATCGTCTTGGGCGTACATGTAAGCGTCTGTAAAGGCGAAACCGGTGTAGCATGTATTGCTAAAGCCAGTAACTAAGAGCGATGCCCTTGATTCATAGAGAAAGTTTCGTTCCTTCTCGTTTTGATTGTCGCCCTCAGGCAGAAAGGCATTCAGGAAGTTCAAATCCAAAGACGTTCTGAGGCTTTTGCCATTTCGCGTCCGTTTGTCGGACCGCAACTGTTGTTCTGTTTTCACAAAGAAAGGGATGTGATATTCGAGCTTGAACGTTATTCCGTTTCCCTGCGCAGGATTAGCAGTGGTTACCAACAATGTCCAGGGTAGTGGTAGACGAACCGGAAAGCTTATTTGGATGTTGCTGTCTGACTTGAAGTAACGAAAAATGAATTCACCCAGGGCAGAAGCATTTAGTGCGCCGGCTGTCAGCATAATCGGAGCCAGGCTTTCCTGATTTACATCAGAAAGGTAGCTAAGAGATCGTCAGTATACGGACAAATAAAGCGTAACAAATAAGGGTAGGTGTAGGCAATACATACATGAGTTGTCGCTCGTCAGAAGTCCGCTAAAAGTGAAGCTGTTAGAAAGTGGGCAGAGCGATTGGAAACGGATCGCTCACCTTTTTTTGAAGCATTTCATATAGGCCAACAGAGTTCAGGAACTTCGAATTCGACACATTTCCCTTACACGATTCAAACCAAGCAATGGGGTCTTTGCCATGTTGTATCCTAGTTCTGTTTGTCATGATTGTTCTCATATGTTTTAGAAAGCCAGGTGGACATAGCGCTTGGATGTACTTCAGCTCATAACTGTATCGTGGGGAGACATCAGGGATCTGCAAGAAAACTTCCAGAAGGTCCTTTTCATCGCCTCCAGGCTTCACTGTGTCAAAGACAGGCACGTTTAGCGCGTCATGGTCATAAACTGTCCTATTCCAGTCATACTGGGCGGTAAGCATAGCTTGGGTGGGCATCGCAAGTCGCGACGCCGCCATCCAAAACGTCTAGCACAAGCAACAATATGAGCGTCTATCCAGTTAGGCTTGCCATACCCATGTCCGACATTGTAGTAAGTATGGGCAGTTCTCCTGATTTTATAAGAATGACCGCCTACATTGGGTTCTTCTCGCCTCACGTTGGAGCCTAACTCATTCAGGTTGAAAAGAGCACAACCATGCTGCAATGTGCATAGTGGCACATGACAATGGATCTTAGCAGCTTGAACCTCTTTTCATGTGCCTACTATGCAGCATAGTGAACCGATGTATTCAACGTAAGAAAGGCAAGCAAATCAGTAGATATATGTTTCTCTCTATCATAGGAGTACGAAAAAGTGACTGCCGTGTCACCCAAAGACTGTCGTCAGAAATGCGCATACAGTAAGCCCTATATTATAAGCTTTTAGATTTATTAGATCTTGCTACAACCCAACACATGACAACAAACGGCATGATATATTCGGGCTACACGTAATGGCGCTGCTTGACTGAAGCCCAAGAAACTTCCGATGCCAAACCACTCTCCCCTCCCCGAAAAAGCGGCCCGAAAGCGAGGCGCAGTGCCGAGTGGCGAGAAATACTGGCCCTCTAAAGTAGAGCCGCACAAGCAATCGCCAATCAGTTTTGACAAAATAGGCCGTGGCGCATCGCCTCTACTGTCGGGCTGCAGTTTGTCACACATTTGTCACACACAACAGGCATCCGTGACCTCTTTAGGCTGTTCGTGTCCGCCCTAGTTTCGTCTCTTATCTTGTATGAATGACTTTGTACATAGACTTTGCTCTCATAGGCCCCAGACCCGGGTTCTATGCTTTCACATATTGCTCATTGTGACAATCGAGATTGAGGATGTCGTAGACGTAGCGACTTCTGGCTAATCGGGCTCCGCCTAGGTGTAAGATAAGATAAGACATTTATGCTAGGGTGCACGGACCACTTGGGCCTTTACATCGCCTAACGTTTACGGAGTAATACGGAGTACGGAATAACAGCCACGATTAACAAGATGTGACGCCATCCTTTACTATGAGATGCTGCTATGGCACATCGCCGAAATGTTCAGGAATAAGTCCTCCCTTGAGCCCTTGCTAGAGAGCTCGCTATTAGAACTAGAGTATTACACGGCACGAAAGTGGAACGATGTCCCCGCATCCAACCCCGCATTTACAGATAGTACCCACTTTACCGTGAGCTTCAGACAGCTTCCAGCTTCAGAAAATTCCTTCCCTATCAACAATGTTCACTCCGACTTCAAATCTCTCACCTCGTCGCTGAAAAACTACGATGGAAGAGCCGTCACATGCAGGCGTGCTGAAAGAGCTTCATGCAGATCTCCGGCGGAAGTATGCCTTGCACGCGGCCACGATCGAGACGGCGTGGCGATCCTTTGACAAAGCCACGCGAGCCAGATGCTTGAAGGCTGGTGCGGCCGACGGCGTCGTGCTCAAGCACGCAAAGGATCGATCGTTAGGGGTTGTGTGCAAGTACGTGCCCGAGTTGAACCTCCGGGACATTTCAGAGCCGGGCTCGGACTTTCTGCTGGACCATCTGCGACATCGGGCGACTACGACGCTCCTCGATCAATATATGGAGGGAGCCGGCGGTGGGCTGGGCGATCTCGACTTCATCGAGCTGATGATTCGCACGCAGGACCTGGAGCTCATAGAACCCTTTCACAACTGCATATCACTGTTCCTGGACAACGAGACCTACGGCGACTCGTACAAGCTTCTGCGCGACAAGGAGGGGACTATGGCTGAGTTGAGGCCTGCCTTTGAGGCGCGCCAGGCGGTTCCGCAGTCGACTGGCGAGCTGGTTCTACTGAGACAGCAGCTGCTTATACAGACGCTGAACACTCTAATAGAGGACATTCTCGAAGTGGGCGCGCAGAACCGTGACACGGCGAAGCGGTTGAAGAAGCCGGCCAAAGCCGCGGCTCACGCCATGTCCAAGCTGACCTATCGCGAGGCACCGGCCTCGGTCACTTTTGCCGACCTGCTCGCCAACGTGCAGGGCCAGAAGGCCGACATGGAGGACTACCTGGGCCTGCTCTCCGCGGAGCCAGTCGTCTTGGCCCACGCCGTCAACATGCAGTTCTTCAGCCAGCCCGAGATTATCGCCGACGAAAAGGGCTGCATGATGCCTGTCCACACCGACAGACACATCAGCGCCGCCCTGTTTGATGTATGCCATAACGCAGTCCGGGGCGCTGCCATCTGGACGTACATTGGCCATCTCCTCGCGCAACTGGACACCGCCGGCGGCGACAAGCTGCTGCGGGCCATCGTTCTCCAGGAGCTCGCCAATGCCTGCCACCTGGAATACGGGCGCGTGCAGGCCGCGCTCAAGCGCGAAGTCCAGACATTTTCGGGCCGCAAGTGGTTCAAGAGGGTCGCCAAGGTATACGACAAGGCCGGCAATGCACGCGTTGTCGTGAAGGGAAATATGGACAGCCTGATGCGGGAAGACCCGCAGCTTCACTACCTCATCAGCCTCTGTCTGCCGAGCACGACTGCATCCCAGGCCGTTGACTGGCTCAAGAAGCTGAGCGACCTCCACACAGCCCACCCTGAGGAGCGGGCGACGATGGCAGAGGCCGAAGTCGACTCGCTTGGCGATCTGGCCGTTATCGTTGGCCTTTTCCAAGATCTATCCAAGACCGTCTCGATGCCGCAGCACTCGAGCAAGAAGGGGCAGACGTTTGTCGCGAGGCTTCAGGGGCTGCAGGCCGAGCTGAATCTGCTCAAGAGCCAGGTCGATCTGAGCGACTTTGCCGTCCCCATCGACAACCTCTTGGTGCCTGGCAAGGCCGGAGGCGCCCTGACGTTGCTCGACCAATTCGTCACGGAGAAGGCCGGCACGCAAATGGGCCTGCTCTACCAGGATCTGGTCGAAGACTGCCAGTCAGAAATACAGCAGCAGCACCGGCTTGCGCAGGCCAAGCTGGCACCAGGCAGCGGTGCTGGCCCGCCGCCCATCCCCGCCTCCGATGCAGAACCGCAGGGGCTGCGCGTGGAGCGGCGGCGGCAGAAGGAGAAGACGCGGCCGCCTCACTCTTCCTGGCTCGAACTCGCACCGTGCAAGGGCGTGGTCCCAGCTGCGGTGGCCGTGCCGTCGCGCCAGACGTTCAGGGTGAGCGCCTCGACAGCAGCAGTATTCGCTACCTTGCTGGCCAAGTCGTTCTCACGCGGGTCTGTGACCTGGTCGGCGTTCGAGGCGGCCATGGCAGACGTGGGCTTCTCCATCATGCCCAAGATCGGCTCGGTCTACACATTCTTGCCACCAGATACCATGGACGTCCAGCGGCCGATCACCGTTCACCGGCCACACCAGTCCAAGATTGAAGGCTGCGTGATTCTCATATTTGCACGGCGGCTGCGACGAGTATACGGGTGGAACGAGGATACATTTGTAGTTGTATGATTGGGCCTTGCAGCAGATAAGCAAACAGCCGTCACGGTACGGAGTAGTGGGAGAACATTAGAGCCTACGTAAGGTGTCTCATTCTGCTTAACGTTCCTGTTTCTTATCACCATAATTCTTATCACCATAAAGTGGAACTGGCGGCGCTCTTCCGGCTCGATACTGCACGTGACCAGATCACTCACTTGGACAGATTACGCGTACAGTACTTATGGTACCAGCACTCGTACAAAGTACTCGTCCAGGCTATCGCTCTTGCTCGTAAACACAACAGGCCGATACGTCATGGCCAACTCACCCGAGAGGCTTACCAATACAGGTTGCGTGCTTCTGGCTCGCTTCTGGACTCACCCTGACATGTCTCACAACGCCAGATCGCCCTACAAGTGCCGAACGTCGTACAGTAACGGCCGAGTACGGAGTACTCCGTACGAGACGACACAGTGCGGTGTGCAAGTCCCAACACAGATAAGCCATTGGATGTCACCCATTCACCGCTGTCCACTTCACCGTTCAGCCAATTATCACGTGCGCTCTTCACGTGACAGTCCCAACAATACCAATGCGGCTAGCCTGATAATAACAAGGCTTCTGTGTGCTACCCCTGGTTGATAGCCGCCACATGAAAACGGGCATGGAAATCCACACCTCTCGCATCCCCGACTTGCTCTGTCTGCTCCCACCACGCTGCCCACTGCCTGCCTGCGTTCCCCTGACGAGCAATCGAGCCTTGCCACAGCGGAATCTCACAGCGGCGCCACCCAGCCGTCTCCTGCACCGCAGGCCCCGAATCGCCGCGACTGTCGCCATCGACCGCCGCATCACATGCAAAACCCCGTTTCCGCGCACACAGCCGACATGGCGCCCCTTTCTGGCGAGCGGCCGATCCGCACGCTGGCGCTGGCCTACGACGCACACGACGCCGACGCATCGGCGCGGCGGCTGATCTTTGCGCTGCGGCCGGAGTGGCAGGCGGCCGACGCCGTGGTCGAGCTGGTGCGGTTCACCGACGGCATCACCAACACGCTGCTCAAGGCCGTGAACCGGCAGCCGGGGCACTCGAGCGAGGAGGTCGACCGCGAGGCGATTCTGCTGCGGGCGTACGGCCACGGCACGGACGTGCTGATCGACCGCCAGCGCGAGCAGCAGAACCACGGGCTGCTGATGCGGCACGGCCTCGCGCCGGCGCTGCTGGCCGTGTTTGAGAACGGCATGATGTACCGGTTTGTGCGCGGCACGGTGACGCGGCCGGAGGACCTGCGCCGCCCCGAGATTTGCCTGGCCACGGCGCGGCGGCTGGCGCAGTGGCACGCGATTGTGCCGTGTCTGCCGGAGGCGGAAGAGAAGGCGGAGGCGGAGGCGGAGGAAGAGAAGGCGGCCACCATCACCGTGCCCGGCAAGCCGGCGCCGAACATCTGGACGGTGATGCAGAAGTGGATCCTGGTGCTGCCGACGGCGACGGCGGCGCAGCAGGCGCGGCGCGCGCTGCTGCAGCAGGAGCTGGCGGCGCTGGTGGCGGCGCTGAGCCAGCGGCCGGGCCTCGGGGCCAACGGGCTCGTGTTTGCGCACAACGACCTGCTGAGCGGCAACGTGATCGTGCTGCCGGCGCGGGCGGACGCGGCCGACGGGCGCGTGGACGTGACGTTTATCGACTACGAGTACGCCGTGCCGGCGCCGGCCGCCTTTGACATTGCCAACCACTTTGCCGAATGGGGCGGCTTCGACTGCGACATGAGCGTCCTCCCCACGCGCTCGCAGCGCCGCGCCTTTGTCGACGAGTACGTGCGCACGTACGCGCGCCACTGCCCGGCCGTGCTCGCCGACCCGGCGCGCTTCGACGCCGCCGCCGAGTCCGCGCGCCTGCAGCGCGAGATCGACCTCTTCCGCGGCATCCCCGGCTTCTACTGGGGCATCTGGGCCTCCATCCAGGCCACCATCTCCGAGATCGACTTTGACTACGCCTCCTACGCCGACGTCCGCCTCGCCGAGTACTGGGCCTGGAAGGCCGAGGCCGACGGCAGCCGCGCCGCCGCCGGCACCGAGCCGTGTCTGCGCGAGCGCCGCTGGGCCCAGGAGACCGACGACGCCGGCCACCTCTGAGCAGCGCCCCCCGGCCCCTCCACCCTCGCGCGTCTCTGGCCTGTCTCTCCGCACGGTGGGCGCTTGGCGTCACGTTGGACAGCCGGCCACGACCGGCATCGGCATCGCATCGGCTTGGGGGCCACGCGCCCAGGCGCACATTCAACATGGCCCAGGCGGCTGCGCGGATCGGGCGTGCTCTCTTCTTCACCATAGAGGACGCTCCATCGTCCTGCTCCCACGTGCGGCCCTGCATAGCCTGCATAGAAATACCATCCCTTTGTACGCGTTCACGGGCCCTTTTGCCTTGTACATACATATATGCATTGTACATATACGTATATATACACCACCTATCTATATCGCTGTTGCCAGGGCCTGTGGCCGCTGCCGTCTTGCTCTGTACAAATACGGTGGCCATGGGCCGCGGAGCGTGCCCCGTGTCCACGCCGCCCTCCCGGGCCGCAAGACAAACACGCCTGCGCCGCTCAGTGGACGCCCGTGGGCCCGGTCTCCGGTCCGTCCGACGCGTGTGCAGGATACAAGTCGTCCCGGCGCTCGCGGCGCTCGCGGCCCGCGTCCTGCTCCGGTGCGTACGGGCCGCTCTGCCGTCGCTCGCGCGCGTAGTCTGCGCCCTTGCTGGACGGCGGCCCCGGCAGCAGGTGCCGCAGCGGTGCCTCTGCCCGGCCCGGGCTGTGCACCTCGCGTTCCGCGTGCTCGGCGCCGGTCAGCGACAGCGTCCTCGCCGGCGAGTCTCGTTCGCGGGGGCCGGTCGCCGCCGCCGCTGCGGCGCTGCCGGCTGCCGCACCCACCGAGCTGCCGCTGGCGCTGGTGCCGGCGCTCCGCGGCGTCGTCGGCACGATCACGTTGAGCACGCAGTCGTCGAGATGCTCGTAGAACTCCTGCGCCGTGGCGAACTGGCTGTGGCAGATGGAGCACCGGGCGGCGGCGCGGCTGCCGGGCCCCTCGCTCGGCGTGCTGGCCCCGGGGCGGCTCGCGCTCGCGCTCAGCGTCAGCTTGCGGCTGTTGGGCGGCGTCTGCTCGACGTTGTGCACCGACGTCAGGTGCCGCTTAAACACGTCGGCCCGGTTAAAGGCCTTTTCGTAGACGCCGTGGCAAAAGGGACACACCATGGTGCCCTTGTAGTGCGTCAGCGCGTGGCGGTTCTTGTCGTACTTGCGCGCGAAGCCCTTGACGTGGTACTCGCACGTCTCGATCGGACACTTTTCCGGCCGCTCCTCCATGTGCGTCAGCATGTGCGCGTTGAGGTCCTTGAAGACGCGGCCGCACTCGGGGTACGGACACCGGTTGCGGTTCGGCGGGTGTCCGTCCTCCGTCTTGATGGCGACCGTGCCGGGAAACGCACCCGCTTTCTGGCCCGGGCTCGCCTGCAACGCGTGGTGGCCGCCCGACAAGGTCGCCGGTGTTGTCGGCGAGATGTCGCCCAGCGGCGGGAGAGACTGGGACAGCAGCGGCGGCGGCAGCGGCTGCTGCGGCGGCGGCAAGTCGCCTCCCAGGGACGGGATCTGCAGCGGCGGCACGTGCATGGGCTGCAAGTGCATCGACGCAGAGGCCGGCCGCGGCGCGGCCATCGGCACCGGGTGCAGCGAGGGCATGAGGCCGTGGCCGCGGCCGTGACTTTGGCTGTGGCCGTGGCCGTGGATATGGTTGTGGCCGTGGCTGTGCATCGCCTGGCCCGACTCGGCCAGCGGCGCCGGCGCAAAGCGTGCCGGATCGCGCGGCGGCGAGTGGTTCTGCGCCTGCGCCGGCGCCTGCGACGGCCCCCAGCCGCGGAACTCGGCGTAATCCTCGCCGTCGGACGAGACCGGGTCCTCGTGCCCGTCAAAGGACTGGAAGACCTCCTGCATCCAGTCCTTGAGGACGCCCATGGGCGGCCACTCGCCGCTGACCTTGCCGCCCTTGTGCAGGCTGAAGTGGGCGCGGCGCAGGTGGGCCGCGGCGTTGTAGTAGGCGCCGTACTTTTTCTTGGCCAGACACGCCTTGCACTTGGACAGCGGCACCGTCGGCTCGGGCGCGCCCGGCTCCAGGCGGCCCGCGGGCTCGACGCAGATGAAGCGCTTGACGAGCGCCGCGTGCTTCGCGTCCATGTGGCGGCGCAGCTCGTGCTCGCCGCGGAAGCCCTCGGGGTACTCGGCGCACCGCTCGCAGAAGACGCGCCGCAGGGGCGGCCGCTGGTAGGTGGGCCGCGCCTTGGGAGTCGGCGACGCCAGCAGGTGCCCGTTGCTGCGCACCAGCGTCGGGCTCCCGGCGCCGGGCGGCAGCTCGCGCAGACCATTGCTCTCGGAGACGGTGCTCAGGGGCGAGGCCACGAGCGTGGCGCCGCCGGGCGGGAAAATCGGCGTCGTCGACCAGCCGGCCGGCGCGGAGGCCGACGCAGGTGGCTGTGCTTGTTGCTGCACCAGTCGTTGCTGCTGCTGCTGCTGCGGCGGCGGCGGCGGCGGCGGCGGCTCGCGGGGGCCATCGCCGGCAGACGGCACGGGCTCCGACGGCGCCGACGTCCGCTCCTCCGTGATCGGCAGGCGCTGGCGCACGAAGCCGTGCCAGAGGCCGCCCTCGAGACTGACGGTGCCCAGCAGCGAGAGGAAGTCGGTCGCCGACGCAATGTGGCGGCGCGGCCAGGCGTAGCTCTTGATGATCATCGAGGCGGTGTTGTAGAGCTCGCGGTCCTCGTACGTCATGTCGGCGCTCGGGTCGTCCAGCAGCACGGGCGACGAGGAGGCGAACAGGGCGACGAGGGACTGGTATACGGCGTGCTGGGTGCTCTGGTTGATGCCGGCACGCTCGGGCTCGGCCAGGGCCGCCAGGACCGTCGGGTTCCGGTGCAGCGAGATGGCGGCCATGTCGATCAGCACGGTGCGGACGATGCTGAAGACGCACAGGGCGAAGAAGAGGGAGAGCCACTGGCGGGGGTCGGCGGTGGCTCTCTGGGCGGTGGCGGCCTCAAAGGACTTGAGGAACTGGTCGGTGCACCGGCAGACGGCGAGGTAGCGGCTCTGGGACTCGTAGTCGTCGGCGCTGGTGGGGTGGCTGAGGCTGTTGCTGGGAGCGTCGCTCCAGATGGACGGCCGCGGCTGGTGCAGATCGAAGAAGAGGACCTCGCGCAGCAGCAGCTTGGCCTGGTAGAGGGCCGGGAAGGTGGAGGCCTCGGCGCGCCGGGTGACGGACAGCAGGCCGCTCAGCTTCAGCAGCTGCCAGAAGTTGTAGGCGGTGTCGGCCATGTTCCAGCTGGAGGCGAGCACGGCGAGCACGGGCGGCGGGCGGTCAGCCGGGTCGCGCGACAGGGCCGCCGACGGCGGCGGGTGGATGAGCATCGGCGGCACGATGGCCAGGTCCTCGATCCACCAGAAGTCGTCGCTGAAGTCGAGGTTGGTCTGGACGACGCGGGCGGCGTCGGGGTGCACCGAGTACGTCCGCTCCAGGTGGTCGTTCATGCTGCGGCGCCGATACGGGGGCTGGGAGATGTCGCGGTTCGGCATGAGATGTACTGGCCTGTCAGCGGAGGTCCGGGAGCGTGGACGTCCTCTGTACGGGGGCGACTTACAGGGCAGGAGGATGTCGACGAGAGCGCACAGCGGAGCTCTGCGGCAGCCGATGTACAGCCAGAAGTCGGGAAGTTCAACGTCTGCCGGGTCTTCATGATACGTAGTCCAGCGCGTGATGGTGGCATCACAGGACGAGCAGGGCGTCTTGTTGTCGCACTGGCGGTGGTTAGCAGGAACAGGCGGTGGGCGGGCAGTGAGACGGCGTACCCGGAGGTTCAGGGCGCGGCAGCGCAGACACGACTCGTGGAGCTGCAGGAGCTGCAGCTCTTCGATGGACTTGAGGCGCGAGGGGCCGACGCGGCTGCGCTTGAGCGGCGGCAGCATGGGGTCGACGTCGGCGTCGGCCGAGCCGCGCTTCTGGAGGACGGGGGGGTGGAGGCCGGCCGGGTGGGTGGTGTGGTCGGAGGTGAGCGAGTAGCTGCGCAGCGAGCTGCGGCTGTCGCGGCTGTCACGGCTGTCGCGGCTGTCGCGGTGGTCGCGCGGATCGCGCGGATCGCGCGGATCGCGGCCATCGGCGGCGCGGGTCAGCGGTGGCAGCAGGCCGGCGGGCGCGGCGAGCGGCGGTGCCAGCGGAGCGTAGAGCGGGTGGCTGCGGCCCGGCAGCAGCGGAGGCGGCGAGCCGCCGAGGGAGAGGCCGGAGTCGCGCTTGGTGTGGGCGGCGTGGGCCTTGGCGTGGGTGTCGCGGTCCTCGCGGTGGGGGAAGCCGTAGATGTAGTGCAGACAGTTGTCGTCGGGGCACTTGTAGGACTGGTAGAGGGGGCGGCGCGGCGGCGGGTCCGCGTCCGGAGCGGCTTCGGCCGGGCCGTCGCGGCGCTGCCAAGCGCGGACCACGGCGTCCGGGTGCGGCGGATGGCGGCGCAGCCAGTCGGCGAAGCCGGCCGGCGGGTCGTGGCGGTAGAGGCTGTCGAGGGCGTCGACGATGCGCGGGTCGTGGAGATCGTGGCCTGGCGGGTGAGCGCGGGACAGCAGCGGGCAGACGGGGACAAGACTCACCATGCTCGGCACAGGCGGTCTCGAGGCATTCGATCTGGTACTGCAGGTGGCGGGCTTCCTCCATCTCGGAGAGCACGGGCAGGGCATCGACGTCTGGAGGTCAGCACGGGCGGAAGGAGGGGAGGAAGCGGAAGAGCGCACTGTGGTCGTCGGCAAAGGCGCGCAGGCCGCGCAGCTTGTGGCGCAGGTGGTCGAGCTCGAGGCGGACGTTGGGCCCGTACTTCTTGGGCAGGAGGCGGGCGAGCTGGGCCTGGATCTCGGCCTGCTTCTCGAGGAGCGCGGCAATGGTCGGGTCGAGGGGGGCCGGGGAGGGGAGGTCGCGCGGCGGGCCGGCGCCGGGCCCGCGGGCGAGGACGGAGGCTTCGGCGGCCATGGTGTGGGAGCGCCGCGGGCGGCAGCCGGGAAGAACAGGGGTCGGGTGGGCGCGCGGAGGCGGCGGTGGCGGCGGTGGCGACGAGCAGAGGCGGTGATGCGGGTGGCAAGGCGATGCATGCTACGGGGCCATGGCCGTGGCGAGGCGGCCGGCGACGATCAGGCGTGGCCGGAGTCCGGGCCGGAGTCCGGGAGCGCAGCGGGCAGGCGAAGGGCGACGAAGAGCAGAAGCAGTATGGAGAAGCCGAATCCGAAGTCGAATCGAAGGAGGATCCGAAGTCGAATCGAAGTAGAATCAAAGTAGAATCAAAGTAGAATCCAAAGGAGATTTTGAAGCAGAAACTGGAGTAGAATCCAAGCAGAAGCAAGGCGAAAGCAGAGGCCGTCGCCCAGTCGGCCGTGCCGTCGAGTGTCGGCGTGGCGTCTGTGTCCAACGTCCGCTGTCGGTGTCCGTCCGCTGTCGGTCCGGCGGCAGTCCGTTTGTCGCTCGTGAAGCCAAAGCGCGGTCGTCCGGATCTCCAAATCAGCCTCTGTCCCGTGCGCCAGAGCGTTGCGCTCGCATGGCTGGGCGGCGCGGACAGGCGGCGTGTGGCGGCGGCGACTCGTCTGCGGCCGCGGCGGTGATGGCGATGCGATGGCGATGGCGGTGGTGATGGCGATGGATGCCTCGTCTGCCTCGCAAAAGCCGGGAGGGGAGATATTCGATTTAAGAACGGAAGAACGAGAAAGTCGAGATATGGAGAAGTGGGGCGACACCTGGAGCAGGAGCGGCCGGCGGGCGTGCCTTCTGTTTCTGCACAGCGTGCGGCGCCGCTGAGACGAGTCGGGATACGTTGTGCGAAAGTCGTCGTGTGCGGCTGGGCAGCGTTGAGCACAATGCGTGCGGATACGAGTATCTGACTACGAGTACAAAGTACGAAAGCGCACTGGCAGCCTGTAACGCGCTTGTCTGTCGGCCAGGACGGCTGCGGGCCGGGCGAGAAGGGGCTGGCAGCTGGAAGGCCATTGTATCTCACGAGAGCAATACAAGTGCGTAGGGGCAGTAGCGCAGCGGGTGTGATGGCCGGGGTCTGGCGGGTGGACTGTGTGACAGGTCGTCCAGCTACATGGTGCTCCGCTCTGGCAGTCGGCCGTCTGTCAGCCTGCCAGCGCGCGCTCCGTACAAGTACAAGGCGCGTCGGCGTCTGCCGCTTGCCAGACGATACACTCGGCTTCTGCTCCAGATCCCCTGCTCGCGCCTCGCCTGCCACTGCCGATCTTTGCCTCGCGATGCGTCCTTGGCAGGCTGCGCTCGTCGAGGACCGTCGGGCCTGGCTGCGGCTCGCGCGACCTGTCTCTACAAGAGCAAGATACTCCGTACGTACTCCATACGCCGTACTCGTCGATGCTGCCACTGCCGGCCTCCGCTGCGGCTCTGGCCAAGGCTGTCGCTCCCGCACCCGTGACACCGTGCTGCCTGTCCTCGGCGCAAAGACAGCGACCCGGCCGGGCTAGCGCTAGAGGAAAACCGTTGGAAACGCGACCGGCCCGCAAACGACTGTCATGGGGAAACGACGTGGCGGACCCACTCCCTTGTACCGGTACGCGCCCACGCCCTGCCCGCAGTAGCGGTACGCTGTACAGTCAGCACACAGTCCAGTGCACGGTACCACCGCGGCTCTGCACAGTGCTGCTGCGCCTTGCGCCACGCGTCGCTCGAGTGCATCCGGCGATGGTCGCGCTGTCTGCAAATGGTTGAGCGCCCAGCAGCGTTCGACTCCGCACCTACTGCGTACGAGGACGATACTCTCCTCCGCGGACTCCTACGCGGCTCGTACGCCTCAGGCCATCTGCGCGCCGGCGCTACCCACACGGTGCGCCCGGCTGGCGCTGAGCATCCCTGCAGCTGTCTGGCGGCGCGTGCGACGTGGCCGGGGATGAAAAGAGCGCACCGCATGTGTGAGGCGTACGAGTACGAGTGCGACCAGGAGTACGGAGTACGGGCGTCGTATTACTCGACGTTGACGGCGGTGTTGCCGGTGACGGGGGCGGGCTGTGACGGGCTGTGACGGGCTGTCTGCTGGGCTGAGGATGCAGCCAAGGCAAGTGTACAAAGTACGCGTGACATGCCCACAGAAGGTCGTACTTTGGTGCAGCCGGCAGACGAGCCGACAACGGACCGGATTGCAGAGTATCGTACACTGTATCTTGCCATGGACCTTGCCACTGCACACCGGACAATGTGACAGCGTCGAACGCCGCCAGACGCACACCCAGAACACGCCCCGACGACGACGCCAGAACACAACGACGACTTCCGCACTTTCTTCTACTCCGTACGGAAACGCACTCAGCACCGCCCTGCCAAGGGGCGGTGGAGCCAGTCCGCGAAAAGGGGGGTTGCATCCGCAACGTCGACCAAACGACGCCTTTCCTACTCGGCACCATTCGCCGGTGAAGAACAAAAAACCGGAGCTGGCTCACGGCGTCGCATTGCAGGATGCAACACTGCGTCGGGTGCGCAGCGGACCTGTGTCTGTCGCCCGCCCTCGCCGTCCGTCTGTCGGGGCCTCTCCGCCTCGAGACTCTTGCCTCCTGCCTCCTGCCTCCTGCTCTGGCGCTTCTTGCTCCCGCCCTCCTGTCCTCCTGTCTCGTGCTCTCTGCTCTCTGCTCCCCTCTCTGCTCCTCTTCTCTGCGACCCGCCGATCTGCTTCTGCCTGCCCACGGCTGCCCAGTCCCGTCCGTACTTCGTACGATAGTCGTACGGCTCTTTGTTTGTACGGCTCGCACTCTGTCGTGTTCCGCGCAGTACGCGTAGAGCGTATGCATGCAAGTACACAAGTACGCACAAGTACGCGCGCACAAGCACAGCACAAGCACAGCACACACACACAGCACACACACACAAGTCGCAAAAGTCGCACGTCGCCCTCCGCTGTCCGACCTCCAGCCGTTACTGTCCGCTCCGCCCGTCCCGTGCGACGCCTGTCCCCAGCCAGCCACCGTGCGCAGCCCCGTGCACGAGACACGCTGCAAAGTAGCGCCCTGCTGCGCGACCCTCCGTGCCCGCCCTCGTACTTTGTAGATTGCAGGACTGCTCGTGCCAGTCCGCGCTGGACTGCCGCGGCTCCACCAGCTGAACCGAGCTGGCTGGCCGGGTTCGTCACGTGGCCACCCCAGCTGACTGTGTGCTTCTGTGGCGCCCTGGAGGCTGATGTGGCTGGTGCCGTGGCTGGCGGTGTGGCGGTGCACCCCCGCCATGGGGCAACGCACGAAACGGCAAAGGCTGCGCGCCATCCGACATCCCAGCACGCATCGCCATCCGCGCAGCATCGCCATCCGCGCGCGCCCGCTGCCTGACCATGGAGGACTTTGTGAGCGAGACCGACAGCGAGTACACCAACTACTGGCGCGACTGGGTATGTTCTGTCTGTTTCGTGCGCCCGCCCGCGCGCCGGCCGGCCTGCCTCCCACGGCCTGCCGGCGTCGCTCTTTGCCTTCGTTTCCACGTCGGCTGACCGCGTGCCCGCCCAGTTTATCTCGTCGCGCGGCAACGAGTACTTTTGCGAGATCGACGAGGACTACCTGACCGACCGCTTCAACCTGACCGGCCTCAACACCGAGGTCCAGTACTACCAGTATGCGCTCGACCTCGTCACCGATGTCTTTGACCTCGACTGCAACGATGAGATGCGCGAGACCATTGAGAAGTCGGCCCGCCATCTCTACGGCCTAGTCCACGCCCGCTACATTGTCACCACCCGCGGCCTGTCCAAGATGGTGTGTTGCGCCCCGCCCTGCCTGTGTCCGATGCTCTGCTGACCGCCCAGCTCGACAAGTACAAGAAGTCCGACTTTGGCAAGTGCCCGCGCGTCAACTGCCACTCGCACCCTCTGCTCCCCATGGGCCTCTCCGACATTCCCAATGTCCGGCCCGTCAAGCTCTACTGCGGCCGCTGCGAGGACATCTACAACCCCAAGTCCACCCGCCACTCCGTCATCGACGGCGCCTACTTTGGCACCTCCTTCCACAACATCCTCTTCCAGGTCTACCCGGCCCTCATCCCGCCCAAGTCCGTCGACCGCTACATCCCGCGCGTCTTCGGCTTCAAGGTCCACGCCCCGGCCGCCCTCATCCGCTGGCAGAACGCCAAGCGGGACGAGATGCGGCGGCGGTTGCGTCGCCTGGAGATCGAGAGCGGCTTCAAGGACGGTGAGGACGACGACCTCGAGGAGGACGAGGACGACGAGATCGACGTCGACGAGGAGCACGGCGTTGTGGGCAACGGTACGCTGTCAGTTATGGGTTAGAGTCTGTACGTATCTGGACTCGTGGCGTTTGTGTTGGATCGTGTTTTACGGGCATATTTCTCCTCCGCGAGGAACTTTTAACGGCGGAATCGAGCGTGTGGCATCTTGATTGTTTTCAGCTTCGGCCTCCGTGCACCTGCACCTGCACCTGCCCTGTCCACTGTATTTGCTTGGTTAGATTAGAGGCCTGTATCATTTACTGTTTTCCTTTCTCTCTGCGGATCTGTAACGCCCTATCCCTCCTAGCTGCATTCGAGCACGGCATTCGAACCAAGACATTGCTATACCTGCGGAAGAAGACAAATCCAATATGCAAAGACATCCAAGTTTCCACGTGCCAAAGTCCATCCTACTTCGTATCCAAATCAGTGGCATCCGTCTAAATAGAGGCCAATGCCGCCTGGTGGCGTCCAAGATCTACACCATATCCGGGTCGGCGGACGCGAACCGCCGCACCGGCTGGGCTTTTGGCACCGCTCGGTCCGGTTGGTACGTCTGGGCCCGCGTGGGCAGGCCGCCGCCCTCGTCGTTTGCCGTCCGATAGGACCACTGTGGCTGGGACACGGCCCAGCTCTCGCTGCCGACGCCCGCCCAGAAGGCCTTTTCGGACGTGCGCGGGCCCCAGGCCCAGCCGGCGCCGGAGGACATGGGCAGGTGGTACAGACGGAAGGCTACGATCATGGTGGCCATGCCGATGGAGTAGCCAAAGAGGATGTCGAAGCCGTGGTGCCGGTAGTCGTACCAGCGCGAGGCGGCAATGAAGACGGACCCGCCCAGCGGGACCATGACGAGGAGCAGCAGGAAGAGCGGCGGGGCGGCGCCCTGCTGCCGCGCGGACAAGGCGGGCGCGGACGAGGCGGGCGCCGGGCCCGCGTGGTCCATGAGCTCGTAGACGTCCGGGGCGGCGGGTCGGGCGCGGCTGGGGAAGGCGGCGTCGACGGACGGCGCGGGCCGCGCAAACGGATAGACGACGCCGCACTTGTAGGCGAGGTAGAGGGCGAGATGGCCGAGGCCGGCGGCGGCCGAGCCGCTGTGGCCGGACGGGTAGCTGCGGAAGCCGTCGTCGAGGATGGCGGCGTCGGTGTTGCGGCAGATGGCGGCGCTCACGAGCTGGCCGTTGGACGTGGTGTTGGCGATGCCGCCGACGACGAACTCGGCGACGCGCGAGAGGTCGGGGTCGCAGCGCGCGAGCATGTCCGGCCGCGGCTTGCCGCAGACGTTCTTGAGGCCGTTGATGATGAACCACTGCGCGGCCAGGCCGAGGGCGAACGACAGCAGCGACGCGTACAGCTCCCACAGCTTGCGGCGCCAGACCAGGGCGCGCGGCGTGCCGCGCGGGATGCCGCGGCCGGGCACGGCGAGCAGCGAGACGAGCGCGATGACGACGACGGGCACGGCGACGGAGGCGATGACGAGGTTGCGCGTCGAGACGGTCTCGTGGACGGTGTAGGGGAAGCTGGCAGTCAGCACGGGCGGGCAGAGCAGAGAGGAGGGCGTAGAGAGGGTAGAGAGCAGAGGTAGAGAGCAGAGGGTAGAGAGCAGGCGAACGCACGAGATGTCTGGGTTTTCGAGCTGAAAGTGCCGCTTGTTGGGGGCCATGTCGCCGAGAAAGTAGCCGCCGACGCCGACGCCGACGATGATGAGCCAGTCGGTCACGCCCGAGGCGACGACGAGGGCCTGCAGGCCGCGCGGACGGCGGGCCATGGTCGCAGACGAGGCGGAGGGGACGGCGGACGCGATGAGAGGAGCGGCGCTGAGGTCGAGCATGAGAGCGGGCGACGACTCGCGGCGGCTGGCTGTCTTTGTACGGTCCTTGTCGTGCGCGTGCTCGCCGCCGGAGATGTGCCGCGGCCCTGTTTATGTGACGACTGCACGCGACCTTGGCGCCGTCGATCAGCAGTGCCGAGCGCTCGGGTGCAGCGCTGCCAGGGGCCCACGCAAGGCGGACACACGGTCTCTTGGTACGGGGTCGCCCGACGGATACGGCGTGCTCCGTGCCACAGCTGCTCGTCCTGTTGCTACGGAGTACGCGCACGCTGGCAAAGTACGCCGTGCTGCGCAGACGCCGAGCCGCCGATGCGGCTTCACAGCGCCAACCCACAATACTAAAACGCTTCCAAGAGCCGGGCAGTGCTGGCGACGACCCACCGGCGGCAGATCGCAGCTAAAATTAGCTCCCCGGGCGTCTCGGTGTTTGTGCACGGCGCACACCTGCACAGGCATCTCACAGTGACGCTCGCCGTTGGCCGCCACAAAGACTGCTGCACAAGATGCCGCCGACACGGCTCCCGGGAATGTGGGGCCGCATGCGGGCGAGCATCATGTACTCGTAAGCCGATCCGATCTGTCACATGATCAGATAAGTCTGGTAATACGGAGCACTCGTCCTACGCAAGCGATCAGCCGGACGTCGGACTCAGCCCGCATGAGCAGGCACAGCGCTGTCTCAGCACAGGACAGCCTGACCACCCACGCGCAGCTGCAAGACACTGCGTCTTCTCGGTGTCTGCCCCGACGCTCCTCCTACGGAGTAGAGGCTTGCCACTCTGCCAAGCCACGCTTGCTCGCTTTTCGACTGGGCAGCCCCTTGATGCGCTGGCCGCCGATCGATGCAGGTCGTCCGGCTCGCACACATTTCACAGATTCCACGGCGTTGCGACCGGTGGTCGGAGTGCTCTATTGTGCATGGGAGCGCATGAAAGTATGTATATATAGCATGCACGGCGTGCTGTGGCCGGCGGTCTGGCGCGCGTCCATCGCCGGTGAGCGAGAGGGCCCGGGATCACGATGTGCTGCGGCGCTTGCCGTTGTTGCGCGGCCGCGGCGTGACCACCCAGCGGTTGATGTTGTGCGTCTTCCGCGTCCTGAATCCGCCCTTGGCCTGTTGCGTTGTCAGTAAGCCGAACGTAGGAGCCGAACGTAGGAGCCGAACGTAGGAAACAGAACGTAAAGCAGAACGGTAGAAAAAGCGAACGGCAAAGCAGACGGCAAAGCAGACGGCAAAGCAGACGGCAAAGCAGACGGCAGCATAGTGCGTGTTACGTACCGGTGTGCCCCAAGGACTCGTTGGATGTCTGTTACTCTTTGACTTACCACGGCCACCACCGTGCGGGTGGTCGACTGCGCATGTCCGTCAGTATGGGGGAAAGTGGTAAAGGACAAGGCTCGAACAAGACAGCCGACGTACCTCTGTTCATGGCCACACCGCGAACGGTGGGCCGGATGTTGAGCCAGCGGCTGCGGCCGGCCTTGCCGAGCTGGCGGTACTGGTGGTGCTGGTTGCTGGAGACGCCAATGGTGGCGCAGGCGTCCTTGCTGACCTTGCGGATCTCGCCGCTCTGCAGGCGGACCTGCGCCCAGCGGTCGTCGACCTCGCGGACGTTGCCGTCCTCGTCGGTGGTGGTGATGCCCTTGGACATGACGGTGGCGTAGGTGCCGGCGCTGCGGCAGAAGACGGCGCCCTTGCGGCCCTGCGAGCCGACGTTGTAGACGACGGTGCCGATCGGCACCATGTGCAGCGGCAGGCAGTTGCCGCGGTGCGCCGTGCGCGCGGCCAGGATGCCGGGGTCGATGGAGCCGCCCATGCTGTCGAGCAGCTCCTGCGGCAGGCCCTGGCGGTAGCTCTGCACGGTGTCGCCGGCGCGCATGCCCTCGGCCGCCACAATGTACGACTTCTTGCCCGTCTCCTTGTGGGTCAGCAGCGCAATGTGCGCGCTGCGGCCGGGGTCGTGCTCGATGCGCTCGACGAGCTGCGGGCCGGCGTCCCAGCGGTGGAAGTCGACGGTGCGGATGCGCCGCTTGTGGCCGCCGCCGCGGTGCCGCACGGTGACGCGGCCCGAGTTGTTGCGGCCGCCCTTGCCGTGGCCCTTTTTGGGGAACGTGAGGGCCAAAAAGGGCCGGCCCTTCCAGAGGTGGTCGTGGATGGGGCGCTTGAGATGGCGCACGCCGGGCGTGCGCGGCTTGTAGGTGCGCAGAAAGGCGTGGCCGCCCTGGGACTTGAAGGAGGCCTGCGCCGCGTAGGCGCTCATGTAGTCGTCGGTGCCGTAGGCGGTAACGGTCGCGGGAGCGTTGGCGTTGGCGGAGACGGAGCTCGGGGGCGCGTTCGAGACGGCGGCTGGCCGGGCGACGGTAGACGCCCAGGGCCGGGCGACCGTGGATGCAAAGGGCCGGGCGAGACGGAGGCCGGCCCAGCCCGCGGCCAGCGGCCGGATGCGAGGAGGGAGCATGGCAGCGTGCGGCGGACGGCAGGCGGCGAGGGGCTGGCGGTCTGGACGGACGTCTGCGGTGCGCCGGAGAAAAAGGGAAAAGCTCGCGGCCGCCCGCACGAAAAGAGAAAACGTTTTTCCGCTCCGCGACGCCACAGACGCGACCAGCCACAAGGCTCAGTGCGGGGCGCCCGGTGCGGTGGGGCAGCCGGCCGCGTCGGGCGGCCAGCCAATGGACGGCCCGTTGCCCTGCGGTTGCCGCTGTTGACGGTGGATACCGGCGCCGCTGCTGATTGGCCCGCCCGCACGCGTCCCCGTTCCCTTGCCATGGACGGCTCCACCGGCTCCACGCGGCCGCCTCTCTGGCGGCTGCGCGTCTAGCCATCGCCGTCACGGCCAGCGACTGCACGAGTGCGATACGATACGAAGTACTCCGTACTCGTCCTCGTAGGCCGTCACGATCGCCTGCATCCGCGGCCTGCTCGCCGCCCCCCCTCCCCTCTCGGTCGCCGCCCGATTCGCCGTCGCTGTGCCGCTGTTTCGCTGTTTCGCCGCGCATCGCATCTCGTCTGAATAGCCTCACTTCCGCACGTTTTCTCGTGCGCGTACTCCGTACACCGCGCTCGCTGCGGGTCATCGCCCTTGTGCGATGCAGTGCAGATGGCATCAGCCTTCTGCCAGCGGATGCGTTTCAGTGGACGCCCGTCCCCATTGGCCCGCTGTCCGCCTGGCCCGGCAACGGAGCCCTCCCTGGTCATCGCGTCTTGGGCGTCCACTGCCGGCGTAGCGCGACAGCAGCTGTGCTGTACTTTGTACCCGTCGGCCCCGTTTCCCTCTTCCTCTGCCAACGCGAAAAAAACACCACTGTCCGCGAGCCGCTCTTCCGCTCGGGCTCCACTTGCGCCAAAACATCCCTCTCTCTTTAATACTGAGCTTCTTTTGCCGTCTCCGCTTCCCGTGCCTTTTCGCTCTTCCGCCTCTCTCTCTGCTTTCATCTTTTCTCCTCCTCATCCATCTGCGCGTCTGGCCTGCCTCCAGCCGCGTCTCTGTTCCGCTTCATCGTCGCCTGGTCGTCGAGTCTGTCCTTACGCTGCCCCATCGCGATCCTCACCGCCAACTGCTCTGTTGACATCTCGAGACCGCCTCGAGACCGCCGCTCGTTCCTGACCCGGCCTCGCTACATGGTACGCGTGCTCTTGCTGTTCGTTGCATTGTTGCAGTGCATGCAACGCGTTACGCGTCGTCGGGCTTCTGCTTTTTTTTCTCTTTGTCTCTTTTTCTCTTTTTCTCTTTTTGCTCTCGTCTCCCAGGATCACGTCGCCTCACATCTGTCTCACCAGCCGCGACGTGTTCCGCTCACGCCAAGCCTCCGCTGCACAGACACCTCCGACGCGTCCTTGCTAACTCGCTCGCAGCCTGACGGAACATCGTGCTAGGAACCGCCTCTCGCCCTCGCTGCCTTCACATCGACGCGTCTCGCTTCGCCCAGCTCCAACACCACTGCACTGCTTCACAACACACCGCCACAATGCCTCCCGTGAGTCGCGTCCCAACGCGCCAGCGCTCCCTCGCCACCACGGCTACTAATGCGGCCCAGGCTCGTGCCGTCAGACAGCGTCTCGTCACCAACGAGAACGACGAGAATGGCGCGGCCGCCGCCCGCATGACGCGTGCCAAGACGGCCTCGCTGCACACCGACGAGCTCGCCGTCCCGGTCAAGCCGCTGCAGTCCAAGCGCGCCGCCCAGACCACCACGCAGACGGGCCTGCGGAAACGCGCCGCGCTCGGCGACGTGAGCAATGTCACCAAGGTCGACGTCGCCGAGGCCAAGAAGGCCACCAAGTCCGGCCTCGTGTCCAAGGCCGCCCAGCCGACCGGCGTGACCAAGAACTCGGCGCGTCCGGCCACCCGCACCGCCCTGGCCACCAAGGAGGCCACCAAGAAGGCGGCCGAGGTCAAGAAGTCCGGCCCCGGCGCCGTCAGCACCGTCCAGAAGCGCAAGGTGGCCGCCGCCGCTGCCGCCGCCGCTGCTGCCGCCGCGCTGCCCGTCGCCAAGGCGGAGCCGGTCGTCGAGGAGGGCGAGCCGGCCCGCAAGAAGGCCAACACCACGGCGTCCCGCGAGGAGGTCGCCAAGGCCAAGAAGGAGGCCAAGGAGGCCAAGGAAAAGCAGCCGGCCAAGGAGGTCAAGGCGGCCAAGGAGCCCAAGGAGCCCAGGGAGAAGGAGCCCAAGGAGAAGCCGGTCAAGGAGAAGCCGGTGCCGGTCGAGGAGCCGATCGAAAAGTACGAGGCGGTCGAGTTTGTCTTCCCCGAGGGCGTCAAGGACCTCGACAGCGAGGACCTGCACGACCCGCAGATGGTGGCCGAGTACGCGCCCGAGATCTTTGAGTACCTCTGCGACCTCGAGTGCCGGTCGCTGCCGAACCCGCGCTACATGCACCACCAGGACGAGCTCGACTGGAAGACGCGCGGCGTGCTCATCGACTGGCTGGTCGAGGTGCACACGCGCTTCCACCTGCTGCCCGAGACGCTGTTCCTGGCCGTCAACATTGTCGACCGCTTCCTCTCGGCCAAGGTCGTGCAGCTGGACCGGCTGCAGCTGGTCGGCGTGACGGCCATGTTCATTGCGGCCAAGTACGAGGAGGTGCTGTCGCCGTCGGTCAGCAGCTTCCGCCACGTCGCCGACGACGGCTTCAGCGAGGCCGAGATCCTCAGCGCGGAGCGCTTCATGCTCGGCGCCCTCAACTACGACCTCAGCTACCCGAACCCGATGAACTTTCTGCGCCGCGTCTCCAAGGCCGACAACTACGACATCCAGACGCGCACCGTGGCCAAGTACCTCACCGAGATCAGCCTGCTCGACCACCGCTTCATGTCGTACCGGCCGAGCCACGTGGCGGCCGCCGCCATGTTCCTGGCGCGCCTGATCCTCGACCGCGGCGAATGGGTAAGTCGCGTCCGGCTGTGCGCCGCGTTCTCTGCTAACATGCTAACACGGCCAGGACGACACGCTCTCCTTCTATGCCGGCTACACCGAGGAGGAAATCGAGCCGGTGGCGATCCTCATGGTCGACTACCTGGCGCGGCCGTCCACGCACGAGGCCTTCTTCAAGAAGTACGCCAGCAAGAAGTATCTCAAGGGTAAGCTGCGGTCGTGTCGTCTCTGCTGCCCGGCCGCCAGCTAACAAGCGATAGCCTCTCTCATCACGCGCCAGTGGGCAAAGAAGAGCGCCGTACACTTTGGCATCACGGACACGGAGCTGTCGGTGGACGAGATCTCATAGATTCCTGGATGGCGGTGCTGGTCTTCCGTGTCTGCGAGTCTGTGCTTGTCATTGGCGACCGCCCCGGGTCGCCATGGTGTTGGTGTCGACAGCACCGTGCATCGTGCGCCATGTAATGCGGCTGGTGCCAGGAGGGTTGGTCGGATAAAAGACCCGGTGTCTCAACACCACAGGGCATGTGTTTGGAGTGATTTCTAGCGACATTGGATTCCGCTTTTTGTCATTGACGTGGCGTACGGCGTCGAAAGGGTCACAAACTGGATGTGTTTGTTTTATTGATTGCTATGCTGCTCTGATTCTGCTCTTCTGTTCTGCTACGCATTGCTATTCGCCGCTTGCCTTTGCTCTTTGGTTCTTTGCGGTCGACAGGCCAGCGGCAGGGAAGGACAAGGAACGACAAGACGAGGCAGGCTGCGACCCATGAGAAGTCACTGTTTCCGCACTGCTGCGAGGCGCACAAGTACGAATGCTTACTCATCCGTCCACGTGCGGCCGAAAGTACTGCCAACATACGATGGGGTGAAACCGCGGACCTTGGCGCGATGGGGTGGGCCTGCTAGACTGTTACAGAGTCTTGTGCATTGCACAGGGTACGAGGTCTGGAAATTCGGGTCATAATGAAACATGAATCGGGACCGTTTTCATTCTATTCGTATCGTAGCTGACGTTTATACGTAGTATGCAAGTTCCGTCTTCATTTGCCAAGTGCGCCCAGTAAATCAAATCATTGAGCCCAGAATATCCAAAAATCCATAAATCCCAATCATGGAGAAAGTTCAGCGTAAGAGCACGGAGAACGTTTGTAAGAGCACGGCGCGCGTCATCATGGCTTGTCGACCAGGAAGCTCGCCAGCGCGCCGTCAGGAGAAGTAGAGTACGCGAGGCCACGGCGGGAGGTGGGTATCAAGAGGCGAGGCTCGGCAAAAGGCCTGCCCAGATGCCGTCCAGCTAGAAAGAGCCCATGCGCTCCTCGAGGCCGCCCCAGTAGACGATGGGGCGGGGCTCGAGCAGGCCGAGCTCGCTGCCGAAGCTGCGACGCTCCTCCTCCAGGTTGACTATGGAGGGCTGGCGGACAATGATGCTGTTGATGGTCGACAAGGGCGACGACGCGGCGGACGAGAAGGACGAAGTGCTGACTGTGCTGGCGGTGCTGGACGCCGAGGCGCTCGAGGAGGAGCGGCGACGGAAGGTTGTACGGATGCCCTGGGGAGAGAGGCGGGCAGCGATGGCGTGGAAGCGAGAGGACTGCATGGTGGCGGTCGGAAGGCGGCACGGAGGCGCGTCGAGTATAGTGAGTGAAGGAGGAGTGAGTCGAGGACGTGGTGGTCGAGTATCGCGTGTAGCTGGGGGTTCAGCCGCGGCACGCAGGCTGTTTGATTTTGGCGGGAGGAGCAGGCGTATTGCAGAGTGCGAAGAGGAGGTGAAAATTAGGCTCAGCCTTGTAGAAGAAAAGCAGCAATGAGTGTGGTTTTGCAAAGACGAATGTCGAGAGAAAGAAAGGACGAGCAGACACGAAGACGGTACTCGAGGATGGGAAAAGGGACGCAGTCGACAGAGCCAGCAAGACGAAAGGGCGAAGAAAGAAAGGCAAATGGTGTTTGGTAGTGCTACGGGAGGGAAAGAAAGCAGGACGAGAGCCTGGACGTCGGAGTCTGGCTTTAAGTATCGCAAGAGGCGGCCAGGACGGGCAGCCGTTCCTGGCATGGAGGCCAAACAGCGAGCGACCGGGGTCCACGTAGCCGGGGTGGCGGAGAAGAGACGAAGGGCAGACGTCTGGACTCGTACTTTGTCCATGTACTCCGTATCAGGAGTACTTTGCAGCAGTTGGAATGGAGGATATGGAGGCAGGGATGTCCATGATCACAGGCATGCGAAGATCCTGCGGCCGATAGCCTGTGCTCCATACGAGGTACGGAGTAGGCACTTGCAGTCGAAGCAAGCCCGGGCCAGACGGGCCAGGGCGCCCGCAGGAGGCCAGCAGGCCCGCGGCCGCAGTCCATGCGGGCCCAAAGCGCGGCCTCGCGACGTTCCCGGGGGCAAAGGGGGGGGGTCGTCCGAGCGGCCGCACTGTCGTTAGATCACGTGACACGGGGCCGCTGTTTGGGGCCGGCCTGGTGAAACAGCGCGGCCCAGACGAGCCAGCGTACTCCGTGCTGGGGGGAGGCCCCGGCGCAGGAGCCGATACTCCGTACCTCGTACTTTGCAGCGGGCAGCGCAGCGGGCAGCCGGGGGCGTGTCGGACGTGTTTCAGCGCAAGAGAGCGCAGCGTGGGAGCCAGGGTCCGAGGATGTCGCGCCGTTGAGCTGTTTCGCCACGACGGGGCCGGCTGCTCTTGGCCGTGCCTGCACAAAGTACAGCAGAGCCTGCCGAGGACAAAGTACGAGTACGATGGCGAATACGAGTCGAGTACGGAGTACGGAGTAGAGCGGCAGAGTTTGCAGAGACTGCCGCAGCCGCGCCAGACGCAGCGGGCGCGTTGTTTCACGTCGCCATCCCATTCCTCGCCCGCCTGCTTTGCGCGGCCGACAAGCGCGACGTGCTGTGTACGGAGTATGGTGGCACAATGCAATGCACGTCGCGTTGGCTGCGCAGCCGCCGGTCGCCGATGGTGTCCTCCCTCGACGTTGTGGCGAGGGATGCTGTCAGTCAGCGCAACGTATATCGGCCCTGTCGGGACTAACGTGCCCCGTTCAGCTATCGTCGTGTAAGCACTCGCGTCACCCAAACGACGTCTCTTCCGTCATCCGTCCAGCGCGGCCCTCCCTCTGCCAAGCCGATGCAGAGCAGACGGCCAAGCCGATGCGCGGTGGGCCCTCGCCCTAACGGCGGGACACGGCCTTCCGGGTGTTCCTGGCGCGATCCTGAGGCGTCTTCCTGCTCGATGGTTCCTGGACAGCCTGGAACTTCCCGGACAGCTCCCGGACGTCTGGACAGTCAGAATGGTCTGGGCAGTCCCTGGGCGGTGCTGGACGGGACATGCGGCGTACGCCGTCGGCACTTGCGCCTCTCGCTCGGCTGCGCTGGCAGCCACGATCTCTCATGCCGGTCGCTGATGAAGGACCACCCCCTCTGCTGGGTGACGAGTACAACGGCTACCGCTCCCATTACAAAGGCAACTATGCCTGCCCGTACTTGCTGTGTGGGCGGATGACGCGTGCTTCGGTACGAGTAGACTGCATGCATGGCTGCATGGCTGCATGGCGGCATGGCGGCATGGCTCGATGGCTATGCACTTGACGCAAATAGACATGAAGTAGACAAGTACGTACGCAGAGGACGGCGTCGTTCATTCCGATGCCGGCATGCTTGCTTTCCCCTGCGTTCGGCTTGCTTTTGCTGCCCCTGACAGACCCCAGTCGATCAGGCACGTCAAGAGGAATATCGTGCTATATACGGTAGGCGTATGAATACAAAACAATACACACCCGGAGCGTCGCTGCGGATATACGACGGGCAGTCATTTGTTCGTAGTTGTTCTAGTTCGGCCTATATTCCGTCTTTTATACAGCAGCCAAGGCCGCCACTGGCCGACATGTCATCGTCCATGGCAAAAGATGGCGAAGCAAAGCAATGCATAAACGCTTCCATAAATACACCTACACGATACAAGTAGACCTGTATTCCGTACAAATACACCGGCACAATACAAGTAGACTTGTATTTCATACAAATACACCTGCACAATACAAGTAGACCTGTATTCTCTACTGGTATCTCTCGTCGCCATTAGCCCATACCTAAGATACATAGAGTCGTCTATCGTGTCGCTCGACACATCCATGTCTGCCTGCCAGGCAATGACCAAGACAGAACGCTCCTCGCAATGCACTTGTGCCCGTGCTCTAGCTCGTTGATTAGAAACAAAGGAAATAAAATATCAGGGGGCAAACGCTGGCTATCCAAGACGCCAAATCCGCTCCCAGCTGCGCTGGCGGAGCGTTGGTACAAAACAATGGCACTGTAAAACGACACGGACTCGAAAAAGCCACGGCAAAATGGCAAAACATACAAACGAATAAATGGACAAGAAACGGACAAAGGGGCAAAGAAGCAAGAAAACAAAAGAAAACAAAAGAACGCGCCTCGTGGCAACGGGCCACCTCACGAGTTCCAGCCGCTGCGCCGGTGCGTGGCGCTCCTCCTGATGCTTTCCACCCACACTGAGTCGTCCAGCATCTCGCTCACGCGCGCCGGCGTCACCGAGCTGCCGCGCCGGCTGCTCGACGCGCTGCCCGACTGCTCCACCGGCTCCTGCAGGTCAAAGTTGTATGCCGCCAGCGACTGGTGCCCGTGCAGCAGCCCGCCCGCGCTCGACGGCGACCCCAGCCCGCCGCCGGGCGCCCACGGCATGCTCAGCGGATGCGCGTAGCTCGTGTCGTGCAGGCTAATGTCCATGCTGGCGCCCGACCACGACCGGTGGTGCTGCTGGCCCATCTGCGCGTCGTCCGCGCTGAGGAACGACGACGGCACCGGCGTCGGCGACAGCATCGTCGAGTACACCCGCTGGCCGTGCTGCTGTGCACCCGCCACCGCCCCATCGTCCACCAGAATGTCCGGCACGTCCAGCTGCGGCACGCCCGTCATGCGCGCCGACCGCTTCTGCTCCAGGTGCTGCCTGAACCTTCTCCTGTAGTAACTGCGGCCTGTCAGTATGCATAGCCGGAAAGAAGGAGTCCTCGCTTCTGTACAGCAGATAGCACCGTCTACTCACAGAGTGTCGAAAAAGCCCAGGACCACTCTCCGCCGCAACTCTTCCTCCACGCGCTGCAGCCGCGCGCGCCGACGCAAAAACTCTTCCAGTCTGTTCATGTGGTAGCTATTAGTCATCATTCTCTCCCGCAGACCATGCACGACGTACCGGAGACTCTTGCTGTCGCTGATGATGTTGTAGTGCGCGAGAATCATCAGCACGTTCGTGAACGCGATGCCCCGGTCCGGATCCGCCGACACCATCACCTCCTCGTAAAACATGTTGAACCGCCGCCGCCGATCGCGCACCCGCAGCACGTCGATCTGGGCAACCCGCGCATTGAGCTTCTTGATATCAACGTCACCGGTCCCGCCTCCGGCATGCCCACCCGTGCCAAAGGACACCATCGATGCGTGGCGCGTCGCTGGCGTGATGCTATTGGTCCGCACGGTCTCCAGGATGCTGCCGACCGAGTCCTCGGGGTCGTAGATGCGCATCTCAAACACCCCCGACAGCTCGCCCAGCAGCCGCGGAAAGGCCTCGCGCGTGATGAAGCCCGTGCCGTCCGGATCCACGCTGCGCCATGCCTCCTTGAACCGCCGGATCTCGTCCCGGTTGATGTCCGCCAGCCCGCTCGAGCGCTGGTACACGTACGAGAAACTCTCGTAGATCAGCGACACGAACAGGTTGACAAAGATGTACATGCTGATCATGTTCCACGCCACGAACAGCACGCGTGCCCACTCCTTACTGCCGCAGTCACTGCCAAAGAACGTCGACGCATCCACGCACATCGGCGGCTCGATGCTGGCATAGTCCTCCATCACCTGGTTCCATCCCTCGCCGCAGCTCATGCGGAACAGCAAGATGAGCGCATTCGGCACTGTGCGGAAATTCACGCGGTTCGATTCTTGGTCGCCGAACCGCGTCAGACTGAACGCCTGCGTCAGCGCGATCGCAAACACCATGAAGAAAACGAGCCATGTCGCCACCAGACTTCCAATCGACGACACACTGGCCGCTGCCGTCTTGAACAGCTGGTCGAGCGCGTCGTTTCGTGGAATGAGCAGCAGCACGATCGCCACCAGGAAGATCTTGTGCAGCTGGATGAGCCAGTCCGCCTTGGGAAGCGAGAGGAAGAGAATGGACGAGAGGAACGCGCCAGACACAGCTCCGACCGAAAACAGATCCCATGAACTCCGACGCACACGGCTCCAGCCAAGCCCGATAATGCGAATAGCATTGTTGGCAATGTAGACCAGCGTGAGAATCAAGAAGATGTAATCCCGCAGGTTGGTCCACCAGTCCGGCTCAGTTGCGTATTCGAGGACCAGCAGCACGAGATGCAGCACCAGCACAGCCGTAATGCCCTGGTACCACTTGCCGCGCTTCTCGATAGCCCGCTTGTGGCACCACTTCTTCAGCTTGCTCTTCGAGTCATCGTAGGAGCTCTTAGACGGAGAGATCTGCCGCAGCAGCTTGCGCAGTTCCAGCCACGAACGCTGATCGCCCGTGAGGAAGGCCACACCCGTTTGTTCCGTGTAGTTTCGCATGAACACCGAGATGAACAGAGTAAGCACAAACACCGTCGCTAGCAAGTTGAACACGACGAAAAAGACAGCGTAGCCCGGCGAGGCCCCGAACCGCGGCTGGTTGCCGAGACCCGTGATGGCCTGTGCCTGGAACGACACGTCGACCCATCCTTCCTGGCTGACGATCTGGAAGAGGATAAAGAGGGACGATCCGAAATCGTCGAAACTGTAGTAAGGATTGGCAGCAACACGCGGGGCTAACAGCTCCCAGTCGCTGCTGTAGGGCGCACTCAGATACTCGCCTGTGCAATCGACGAGATGGAGGATGGAGCTGCTACCGTCGTTGCACTGCACCATCTGGCCACGGAAGAGACTCAATCCGTAAATGGCAAACGGAATCAGTAGAGAGATCGACACAAAAGCCGCACTCAAGATCTTCCACCCGCCTACAATCATGAGCGAATGAAACGTCTCTCTGGCCCGGTCGCTGATGTTGAGCAGGCGGAGAGCCCTCAGCGCTTTGAAGGCACCCACAGCACGCGAGACCGCGCCGTCGTTGGCAAATAGCGTAGCTACGTTGATCCACAAGGTGATCAACACCACTGCGTCGATCACGCCCCAGGTGCTGCGGAAGAATGCATTGGGTGTCCAGAAGAAGCCGTCGGCAATGATCTTGACAATCATCTCGAAGGAGAACACAATAGCAAACGCCATGTCCGTCCACACAAACCAGTTCTTGAAACTGAAGATGTGACCGGAATCAAAGTACATCTTCTGATAGAGTGGCGTTGTGATGCAGGCAATGATGACCATGGCGACGATCGATGTATAAATCACAATCGAGAAGATATACCACGCATACTTGTTGGGCTCCACACCGTCGATGCGCTCCGAGCCTCGACCCGGGCCAACCAACAGCTGGCACATGCGCCGGATCGGATTCCGAGGCTTAAAGATGCAGAGCGAGTCGTTGTAACGGGGGTGGCGTCTTAGATACTCCTTCTGTGCCTTGCGTCGGGCTGCCGTTGCCGATACCGCATGGCGCGCCATTTGTCTCGGATCAAGCGTCTCGTTGGTTGAGGTGAACTGAATCGTAGAGTAGAATGGGTTTGGTTCACGACTCGTGAGCACCTGCTTGACCTTCATCCACGCCGTTGCAAGGACGTGGCTTCGTAAAGGAGGGACCTCGCCTTCGTCCTCTCCGTGACCCGACGGATGAGCCTGCAAGGGATCAACGTCATTCAAAAAGTCATGAACGACGGCCTCCTTGAGCAGCATTTCCATCATGGCCGGGCCGTAGTCGAGAGGGTCCTTTCGCTTCGGGCGGCGTCCCATGGAAAACATCGAGGTCAGCGAGAGGTTACTCGCCGAGCTGCCCAACTCCTTTCGCTGGAGGAAAGCCCGGACTTGCTCGAGGCGCTTTTGGTCTTCGCTCACATCAAAGTTCTCCTGGATGACAGCAATGAACATGTTTACCAGAATGAAGTAAGCCAAAATAAACCAGCCGATCAAGAATATAGCGCCCATCCATGCCCTCTTGTGTTCGGTCGTGCTAGAGGTGATTGTATAGAGCACAGACGTCCAATTCTCACTCGACAACAGCTGGTACATGCCCAAGAAGGCGTTCATTATGGTGTTGAAAGATATGCGGACAGGATCGCCGCTGTCGTCCACGGGGGGTATCTCGCCCCGGAAGAGCTGGACGGCAAAGATCGCGACAAAGAAGGTAATGAGAAACACAAACACGACGAGGTTGGCAATACCAGCGGAGTTTCCTAACACGAGCACAATTAATGTGCGCGTTATAGGAAGAGCAAGAACCACGCGGTAGACTCGCAGAATTTGGAAGACGGTCAGCCACGCGTAGACTCGGGTATTGTCTCGGATAGGCGGTATCAAGATGACCGTCGTGATCAGAGCCAGACAAAAATCAACAAAATTATGGGCGCCGTGAGTGAACCGGCGCCAGTCCGCAAAAAGCCGAATGATCAGTTCGATGTCGAGAAGGATGGTGACGACGACTTCCACAGTGTTGATATAGTGAATCCTATTCTCGTGCGCAGCACTGCGGAAAGCCTGCGAAATTAGATCGAACGCGATGAGAACCACCCATATCAGCGACGTTTTATTGTAGAGTTGAAGCAGAATAGATGGCCTGTGCAAGACATCGTTCGCAGGCGGTTCTTCGGACAGGGCTTTCTCGTCAGCCGTGAATGCACTGCCTTTGCTTTCTTCGCGGATGACCTGGAACGACGACGTGATGACAGCAATAAGCAAATTCGTCATCCAGAGCATCATGATCATGATGCCACCAGCAAAGAACAGTGCAGCCGGGAGGTAGTCCGAGTTGGTGGTGTAGTACATCAAGTCACTAAATGTGTTTGCACTCATGATCACAAAGACGAGCTCCAAAGAGTGGAAGATGTCATCAAAGTTGACCGTGGAGTTGTACGGACTGGTCTGCTGGAGACAGATGGAGCCGCGAGGGCAAATGAAACCCTTTCCATACTTCACACCAGGGACAAGGTCAGTTAGATCACCAGGAGTTCGCATCTTGACCCAAGGGAGTTTCGTTGGCACTTCCGCAGTGTCGTTCTGGAGGTAACCGCCGCAAAAGCCAAAGTCGTTGGTATACGCGGCGGATAGATTGTCTGGCTGCAGGGGATCGAGCCAGACACACTGGCGGCTGAGGCTGGACTTGAAGCTCTGGACGCCAATAATGGCAAACAGGAGCCAGAAAAAGCAGATAAGAAATGAGACCCGGACAAGAAGGGGTGCTGCCTTTTTCAAACTCCGTAAGATAATCTATACATGTTAGCATATGCGAAGACCTATCAGATCGATATCCCCCGAAACACGACGCAGACGGACAGGGGCGAGACACTTACGGCATTGCCAGAGGTGATGCTCAGAAGTCGGAGGATGCGCAAGCAGCTCAACATGCGGAAGATAAAGAGATGTTGAGTGACCTCCAGACCGGTGATGCTCAGGGCAAAGTAGATCCAGTAGGAGAGAACAGCAACAAAGTCCATGCGGTTGAAGCTATGGCGCAAGAAGGCGCGGCGGGCAAGCTGCAGGCGCCGGTGCTCTTCATAGGACTCCGGTACCGGCTGGTTGTGCATGAATGTGAAGGAGCGCGCAAACGGCGATGCATTGTAGGCTTCTGCCTGCGACCGCTTGACGGACCTCTGCCGCTGGGGCTCGAAAAAAGTGCGATACTGGTCCTGGAAGGCAGCACGCACGCCCATGCGCACGCCGGGCTTCCTGTTGATCGTGCTGTACTCGACGGCGTTAAATATGAGGCCGGATACAATGACGCGCACAATAATCTCGAGGGTGTAGACAATGAAGAGGGCGAGAATGGCCCAGTCGAACCACGTCCGGCCCCAGACGGGCTCGCGGGTGGAGCCCAGCGTGTAGACGTCCGGAATCGCCTCCACTGCGAGGAGGATGGCCTGGAGCAGAATCAGAATTAGGATGGCGGTCTCGACCCAGGTCTGCATGAGCAGGTCGCAGAGTGCCAGGCGGATGGGGTTGTCGGGGGAGAAGACGCCCAGGGATTTGCCCTTGAGCGGGTTGCCCATGCGCCGGCGGAAGCCGGGTGACGGCGGCGGCGGCTGTGCGGTGGACTCGGCAGACGCGGAGTGCTTTTCTTGGGGCGTGCCGTAGACCTGGGACGTGTATGTCGTATCGGCCAGCAACGGCTGAGGGGGGAACTGCGAGATGCGGCCGTCGGCACTCGGCGACCGCGAGCGCTCGTTACGCGCCTGCTGGGCAAGAGCCTCTCCACCGCCGCTGATGTCCACCACACGCTGCGACATGGCGCGCATGATGGAGGCAGTGCGGTACAGGGCGCTGGCCGTGGATGGTGCTCTGGAGCGGCGGTTGGAGCTGGGATCGCTCGGCGCCAGCGTCTGGCCATAGCTGCCCCGGGTTTCGGTGCTGAAGCCCGGCTCCAGATCAAATCCGAGCATGTTCGTGTCCCGCGAGCGCGACGGCGTGCTGTCGAGGTCGCGGATGGTCTGGAAGCTGTCCCGCGCCGGCTGACTGTCGGCCGATGGCAAGTTGAGCGCGCCGGAGATGGGCATGGCCCTCGCCGTCAGAGGAACGCGGTCCGAGTCGCTGCTGTCGTGATGGTCGAGCTGTGAGTGGAAGGGATTATTAATCTGGTCGTCGGACGGGTTGTCGAGGCTCTGCCCAAAGGGCCCGTGGTCGTGGAATGAAGGGCTGCCGGCAGCCATAAGCGCCCCGGGTCCGCTGAGACCAACAGGAGCCGGCGGGGGGGCCGTCTGGAAGATATTTGGCGGAAGGGCGTACTGCAAAGCGGACAGGTCGATGGGCGAGTCGGCACGCCTCGGGGGGCGGACTTGCTCGGGCTGGTTGCTATACGAGGCAGAATCGCCGGGAAACGGCTGTGGTTGTTCCCAGTAGGCCGAGATGCCCGGCAGGCTCGCTGCCATCTGGTCTGGGGTTGCCGAGGCCCGCTCATATGGCGAGGTGTTCTGCGCATACGGGTTGCCGGTAGTTCTCCTGCCGCCAGGGCGGGAGTTGTCACCATAGCCAGAGCCGGAGCCAGATCCGGAGCCGGAGCCCGGTCCGGCATAATCGTATGGACCCGACATGTGGATTTAGGCGCACGCCGAATGGCCAATATTCGCAGAGGTTTGTTGTGTCGTACTCATAGCAAGATGGAGCGAGCGTGAAGCGAGCAGTGCATGGCCGGCGGATGGGGGTTCAGAGAGCTGTCGCGGCGGTCGTTAAGAGTCGCGGAAAGTCGAGAAAGACGAAGCCGGGAGGACAGCGGTTCGGGGACTGACGGCAAGCGCCGCTGGTCAGACGCAGTGGCGACGCGAACAGCAACCAGCAACGGCCTTGGGTGGCCTCGGCACCAAGCTGTCGGGTGGCCAGGACGGGAGTGAAGTCGCAAACTTGACGCCGTAAATGGATCCGAATTGACGCTGCTTCGTCGGCAGCTTCGCTCTCGACGGCGCTGCAGCCACGTTGTGTTGTCGAAGCCGGACAGAGAGAGGCAAGGACGGGCCTGTTGTCGTCAGCCGCAAATCAGCCGTAAATCGAATTTGTCCGCCTGCGGTGGCCAGCGGTGCTTCAAGAGTCGGGGCCGTGATAATTGAGGCACCGGCTGACGCGATGATGTTCGTACGTGAGAAAACGAAGTAGCCGTCAGAGTGGGAAAGAACAAGCAGGCGAGTGCCGATCGGAGACAGCAGGAGCCAGCGCGGGTCGTACTTGCGCAAGGAGGTTGACTGGGCCGTTTGAAAAGGCAGATCGGCCAATCCGAGCCGCCGGTGCGTGGGTCCAGCTCCGTACCGCGCACCGTGTCCAGGCAATACCGCGACAGCTGCAGCCACTTGCAGCGGCTGTTGGCGGAGCCTGCAGCCAAGGGCGCACTAGCGAGCACAGTGTCCCGCTCCGTGCCGACACGCTTCCCCTGAAGATTGCAGTGGCCAATACGGATTACTCGTATTCATACGCCCTAGCAAAAAAGCGATAATAATAGAACACCGGCCAGACCGTTCGCTGCGCTGCGCTGCGCTGCACTGCTTCCAGAGGCTCTCGAAATGCAGGCTAATGATGCAGAAGCACGATCGCCTGCGTCGTAAAGACAAACGGCAGACGCCAGGCGACAGCGCGCTCTGCAACCTCTCACGCCGCAGGGGTACAGCAGACAGGAGCTGCCCTGCGAGTACGCGTACAAGTAGCTGCGAGGATACTGTACCATACACCAGGATACAGGGGAATTGAACGTAATATCTGTACTCCGTATCTTACTCTGCACGGAGTAATACTCCGTACGAGTAGTACGGAGTACCTGCATCAAATGCGAGACGTGGAAAATTGAAACAGCCCCATATTCCTGAGCATTTTGTCACGTGTTCTGACACGTGAAGATAGGACCATTTTTAATTTCGTAGTTGGACCTTGTCGCTTATCTAACCCCTGTCGTGCTAAGCGCGTCGCTGCGTCGCGATCCTATCCGAATTTCAGCGCCTCGTCACGACGGAGCTCCTTGCATCGCGACGGCCTCCAGCTCCGCATCTACCCATTTCGGCTCCGTTTCTGTGTTTCGTCTCTTCCTCCTCTCTTTCCATACATGTCGGCGCGTAAACTCATACTATTCTCGCTGCTTGTATGAGCGGTCGCTTTCGTTGCGACCCGTCCATTTCACGACTACTTCGCATCGAATCCTCACACGAAAACCAGCTGCTACGCTCCCTCACATCGTCGCGACATTGCGCCATGGTGTCCCTCCGAAAGAGGCACCTCGATAACGGGGAGCCGGCTGCGGAGACACCGCCCAAGCCGCCCGCGTCGACCGCGCCGGTAGCTCCGCCAAAGCCGCCTTCGACCCTTGAGAAACTTCGGAATATGTGGCAATTTGCATGCCTCTTCCAGTGGCTCTACATCTTCTCGCCTGTGGTCAAGCTTGGTATCATGAGCATCGAAGTACAGACCGCTGTTCCGCCGTTTTGCCAAGCCTTGGCTCCCTTGCTAACGACGGTTCGCAGGATCTGGAAACGCAGTGCTTGAGCCCGCAATCGCCCGCGCTGCAAGACATCGGCCTGGCCCTCCTCAAGTTTCTCTCCTCTCACCGAGGTCTATCGTATGTGCTCGGATGCTTCTTGAAGCGCTCCTGAAGCGCTCCTGATGCTTACACGTCCTTGCTAGAAACGATTTGTTCGACGAGTATACCCGCCGCCAGTTTGTCTCTAAAGCTCCCGAGAAGCCGAACCCTTTCGGCACCGACGAAGTGCCCGCCAAGTTCTCCGACTTCGACGTCTTCACAAAGGTATAGCATGAGAGTCTTACTTCTTGTCAGGCACAGTCAGCTCACAGCCCCGCACAGATCAAGGTTCTCCACCAGATGACCCAGTTTACCATGATGAATCCAGAGAAGCTTCGCGAGAAGATGGCAGAACTCAAGGACGTCGACCACGACAATACATCATGGGTAAGCAGGAACTAGACCGCCCACTGAGAGACGCCCAGCGGCTCTCGCAGACCTCATTATAGTACACCTACTGACCCATATTCCCGATTGAAGCGTATAGAGCCGTTTGGCTGGGACAGCAAAGACGACACCTACTTCGTTCTCGACGACAACAGAATCTACCGCCTGACTGAGCTTCCAGTGCCGCCAACAAAGCCAAAGAAGAACACGAAGAAGGCGCGAGCAGACGCACGACGGGCGAGCAAACGGCGGCGCATTTCTACCGTTTCGGCCGCAACACCTGACGAGGCGGAGACGGAACTGGACGAGACAACAGAGGCCGTGGGGCAGGAGCAGGCTGATGAGGACCTCGGAGGCATGAAGTGGGAGTGTGTCGCCGTCACTCTGGATGAGATGAACCAATTTCTCGCCTCAATTCCCGGCAAAAAGGACGCAAACGAACGGATTCTACGCGAAAAGATTACGGAACACCTCCTCCCCATAATCGAGCAGCAGGAAGAGCGGCGCAAAAAGCGGGAGAAGGAGCGGGAGAAGGAACTCGTCAACCTCGAAAAGCTCGCCCATGCCAAGCGGTCCAACCGCATTGCTAGCCGCCACGAGCAACAGAAGCAGGAGGAGCTTCAACGCGAGGAGGAGCTAAAGCGCCGCCGAGAACTGGAGGCACAGCGGAAGGAGGAGGCCAAGCAACGCAAGATGGAAAGAGAGCGTGACAACCGCCTCATGTCCCGAGAGAATCGGCTCCGTGAGCGTGAACAGCGCCGCATCCAGCACGAGGAGGAGCTCGCCCAGCTTTCCGAGAACGGAGCCGACGGCGCAGCGGCCCGTCTGTCGGAGCGGCAACGTGCGGCCGAAATCGAAAAGGCCAAGGAGGCGCTGCGCGAGCTGGAGCAGGAGAAGGAGGAGGAGTGGGTGTTCGACTGCGTCTGCGGACTGCACGGAAAGGTCGACGACGGCCAGCACAGCGTGTCCTGCGAGCGGTGCAACATCTGGCAGCACAGCCGGTGCCTGAACATCAACGAGGAGGAGGCAGAGAAGGAGGACTTCCACTTTGTGTGCGGCTCCTGCCGCCGTGTGCAGCGCGAGGCGGAAGCCGCCAAGCAGCAGTCCACGATCAAGATCACGCTGGGCCGGCCAGCCACCCCGGCGCGCACCCCGGCGCCGAGCAGCCTCTCGATCATGGCCCCGAAGCCAGCACCCAGCGCAGTAGCAGTGGGCGCCGTCAAAGCCAGCCCGAACGGCGTTGCCGGCCCGCCAGTGGAGGTGCCGCTGACCCTGAACCCACCGCGCAGCGACCCAGCGTCAGCGATCCCGGTCAAGGTCGACGCAGTGGCCGCGCAGCAGAGCCCGGTGGCGGGGGCCGGCAAGCTGGGCCCGGATGCTGCTGCCGAAGCGGCCGAGGCGGCCAACGGCGGACACAATCCGTTCTCGTCGCCGCACCCAGCGCTGTCGCCGCCGGGCCAGTCACCGCGCAAGTCGCACGCGTACGGCACGATCTACGAGCAGAACAGCCCGACACCGCGGGGCGCGACGATCCATCCGCCTGCTCTTCTGCCGCGTCCCGTCCATGGCGGCGGTTTGGGAAGCGTGGCGGCGGGCGAGGCGTCGCCGGTGCGTCGGCAGGAGCCGCCGCCGTCGCCGACAAAAGCGGCGCCGCCGACGCCTTCCGGGCCGGGACTCGCGGTGGACGCGCAGCAGCAGCAGACGCCGGTGGCCGTGAAGACGCCGCGGCTGCAGCACCCGCATGGCGACGCGCGCGGCGCCCGACGTGACCAGCCGTCGTCGCCGCTGCTGCCGTCGCACGGCGGCCTGTCGCCGAGGAAGCAGTCGCCGACCGGGCTGCGCGAGCCGAGCATGCGGTACCCCAGCTCGAGCCCGGCGCCGCCCATCTTCCCGCCGATCGCGGCGCTGTCGCCGTCCGCACCCAAGCAGGACCTCACGCCGCCTGTCAAGCCCGGCGGGCTCGCACACCGGCAGTCGCTGGGCGGGCCGGCGTCGGACATTCTGTCGTCGCCCACGCCCCGCGAGTGAGGCGGACCCACGGCGCGCGCGCGTTGGTGAGGAAGCGGTCTACTTTGTGTCTTTTCTCTCTTTGGGTCCGATAGTTCCCCCGTATTACACCAGGCGTTCGTGCGGAGGACGGGGCACGCGGTGGTCTTTGATTGGTACCGGCCAGGTAGATACAGCATGCAATGGAATGGAGTCTGGCAGTCCGCGCTTCACCGCCGTGTCGACGTGTTTGTTTGTTTTCTGATTTCTGTTTCGACTGGTCGCTTCCCACTTGGCGTTCGTTTCGCGCGTCCCGTTCGCCGTTCCAGCCCGACATGTCTGCCGCTGCCGACGCGCCCCGGCTCCATCGCCAAGTGGCGGTGTCCCTGCCGGCGAGGACGCCTGCGGGATGAGGCTCTGGGCTTCGCGATGCGGGCGCCCACGCACAGGATAGCCGCACGCCTTCGTCCGCAAGACCGGCTCGCCAGCAAGACGCACTTGCGAGAGACCAAGAGCAGCGCCGCCGCATACGGTCTAGGCCAGACGACCAGGTGCGGCTGGCTGTAGCCGCAGAGGCGGTGGGGATGCTGCGCGCAAGTACATGCGCAAGTACTCCGTATTGCTCCGTATTGCGGCGCTCATGCGGGTGCAGTCGCACTGCAGAAAGCTGGGTCGACGTACGAAGCACGCCACCAGCCGTACAGAATACGGAGTCAGACGCTGACTGTACCTTACAGAAAAGAGTGGGTCTATGCATGCTAGTCGTTTTTGCGCTTAAACCCACGTCGCCTACTGGTCGCCTTTATCCCTTGATTCCTTGATCACGCCCACTGGCTGTGAGCGGCTTATCTGCCTCGTGGACCTGCGGAAAAGTGCTCCGAGGTGGAAGAATGAGCCGTGGACGGCCGCCACGACGCGTGGTGCCACTTCCCGTGTGGCCAGTGTGCAGGGCAAGCAGACCGAAGAACGGAGTGCATGGATGGATCTGGGATCGATCTCAGAGGCCAGCAGACAGCAATGTCTTTGGTCCTTCATGGGGGCAAGGACTTGCGCCTTTTTTGCGTCGACCGCATGACGGGCACACGCCGGAGCGAGCGCAGCCCAGCAGAACGAGAGCGAGTGGAAGAACGGTCAGCCGAAGCCGGACGCGGCAGCCGGCGGTGCCTGGACACTGGAATGTAAAAAGCAGGCGAAGACGCACATGCAATGCAGACACACAGACCACGAACCAGAAATAGACCTGTCCGTTTCCGGCAGCAATCGGCCGCATTTCGACTGCCTCTGAGCATACATACGCTCGCTCTGTCATGACTCTCGGCTGGCAGGACGGAGCAGTGGGAGCAGTTGGAGCAGAGCCGGCCAGGGCAGAGCACGTAGGCCGAGCCAGGCTCCAACACCAAACAGTGCCAGAAGATACCGCATCAGGCCAGCTGTCCTCGGGACCAGAAAATAAATCAAAGCCGAGGCGGCACCAGTGCGAAACCCGCGTTGGAGCAGGCAGGGCCAAAGCAGCACCACACAACTCCGGAAAAAGAAGCAGGTCGGAGGCAAAGACGCAAGTCCAGAGTGATTTTTGGAAGGCAGTGTTCTGAGTATATAGTACTACGCGTCACGGGGTCCGCGCCAGCATGGACGCCGAGATCCCGTCTGTCACTTCTTTCATCTTTTGTCCTCTCGGGGCAGCCCGACTCGAGGCTTCTTGCGCGATCGCCATGGTTCTCTTGTGGTATTGTCCGAACCGTCCTCTTCGACTGCCCCTTGAACGGCCATTTGTGGCGCTTCTCAGCAGCTTCTATTCCGGGCCCTTGCGCCGTTGTTCTGTTTTTGTTCCCGACGTCCCGCCGTCTTCTTTTTCTTTCTTGTTCCTGGCTTCTTTCACGTCTTGACCTCGCACCTCGTGCCACGGGCCGTTTGTTTCTTTCATGACCCCGGACGCCGTTTCCTCCACCTGCTGTCACATCTTTCATTGTGTGCCGTCTGTTCTTTGCTGTTGATTCTCTAATTATATCAACGGCCCAGGGGATGTCCTTGGGTGTACGCCGCGTGCTGACGACTGTGAGCCGGCGTGCTGTAGGCCCTCGACGCTTCTTTGACCGGAGGAAGCCGACGGCTCGATCGGGAAAGCAGCCGCGTCAGAGCAGCTTGGCCAGCAGAGGACAAAGAAAGGCGTGGCGTGCTTCGTATGTACATCGTGCTCCATAGAGCAGAAAAAGCACAGCATACGAGCTACAGCAGTACGAAAGAGGGATAGCGGGCCAATCGCAGGCGGGGTCCCGGAGCAGGGAGCACAGCCAAAGTACGGAGTATCACTTCGTACGAAGTACGTCGTAGTGCAGATCTACCCCGAGCCGCAGCCTACCAGGCGGCGATGGTCGGCAGCCAATCAGTGCGGAAAGTGGGTGCTGTGTGGCTGCTAGCGAGCTAGCGCGCAGAGCCAGCCACTAAGGCAAGTGGCCAGTGCGTCGCCGAAAACGGCAATAGCGTGTGAGTACCGGCCGTACTTGCCAGCAACACGACAAGAGAAAGATACATTCGACGAAAGGGGAAAGAGCAACTATGTCGTAGGCGTCTGTTGGCGAGGAGGGGAGCTGGAATTGGGGATGAGGGGGAAGGGATGGCGAGGAAGGCGAGAACGTACAAATAACTGCCGTCCACCGAGTGATATGTGACTCTGGGGGCTTCGCGAAGACGAACAACGACATTCCACCCGGCTAGAGTCTGCCAGTTGCATCGCCGCCGCCATCCAGAGCGAAGAGACACTGAATTGAGTGGACATGGAAGCAGGGAGCACATCTTTGACACAAGCATAGTCCAAGTCCACAAGGGATACCAAGCCCTAAGTAAAAAAGAAAACTAGAGACGAGAGACGAGAGACGAGAAAGGAAGTCTACGAAACAACGAAAACGACAACAACGACACGATAAAACGACACGAAAACGAATAACGAAGCAATCGAAGCCGAGCGAAGCAGTACGGACTGGCCGACACGCCGGCAAGTCGGAAGTCGCAGAGAGTCAACGATTGAAAACAGCCAGCGACAGCACTCGCCGCACCCGTCACTCGCACACTGGAATGTGCCTGCATCGTAAGGCGAGACAGTCTCACGCATCACGGTTTTGCTAGAGAACGTCGTCGGAGCCGCTAGACAGCTGCGCCAGACCCCTTGTGGGCGACCACTGCAGGCCGCGATCGCCACCGCAGACCCGCCACAGACGCCGGCGGCGCGACCTCCACTCCCAGCGACGGGTCCGGCCATCTGCCGAAAAGACGGAACGGGCGCTGCCAGGGTAGACGCAGACACGCAGCGCAGACGAGACGGACGCCAGCCTGAGATCTGCCTCGCGGCGAGAAGCGGGCGACTATCAGCGGAAGAAGACGGACCCGGCGAATCGGCCCATCGCCGTCACCGAGGAGACAGCAGCCGAGCAGGGCAAGAGAAAAACTCGCACACCGAAACTCGGCACGCAAAACGCGACAGCCAGAGGCCAGAAGCCAGAGCCAGAGCAAGGGCCAGAGCGGAAGCAGAGCGCCAGACGGCAGAGCAAGAGGACAGCGGCCCCGCCCAAGCACGGTGAAAAGCAAGGGCCGCCCAAAATCAAAAGCACCGCCTCCTTGTCCACGAACCATCGCCATCTCTGCTCCAGGCACACGGCTCGGCGACACCTGACACTGCCCCAACAGCCCGCCGACCAACGCGGAACACGAGCGTCGTCTCGCCGGAGGAGGACTAGGACCACTCCGCAAGCCCCAGATCGCCCGCCGGCCTAGGACCAAAGCCGGCCCGCCCTTCGCGTTTACCTCATCCTCTGACCGGAAACGGGAAACGTCCCTTGCCACACCCCACATCCGCAGCTCGTCGGCCAGGCCGTAGTCTTTCCACCGTCGTGCTCGTGCAGCCCTTCCCTGCCGACCTCCCATCTCTCCGCCTCGTGTGTCCCTCTGAACCCTCCGTCGCCGCCACCGCCGCCATCACCACCCCTGCCCTTCCAACTTCCACCCCTCCCGTCTCAGTCCGTTTTCGTCCACGCTGTCTGCCGTCTGGTCTCTTAGCCTGTCAGCACCGCGTCGACAGCTGCATCGACTCTGTCTCTGGCTCGTTCGAAGCCCACCTGCCTACCAATCAGTCACTTGACCTCATCCGATCTCTGGCCTCGCTGCCTCCCCGTTCCTCAAACACCTCTTCGCCAGCACTTGCCCGCTCCCGGCGTCCACCTTTGCCTTCCACATTCTTTCCTTCTTCTGCTCTCCTCTTGCTTCCTTGCCCTCTTGGCTCTCGCTCTCTTCGCTCTTTCGCCTTTCGTCTTTCGTCTTTCGTCTTGCTGCTTCTGCTTCCTGCTTCCCATTTTCTACTTTCCCTTCTGCTATCTGCGGCCAATACCCACAAAGAAACGAAACAAAACAACTTCCACGCGCATGTCCGCTCGTCAAATGGACACAGCCATTCCTCCATCCCCGCCACTCTCTATCCTCGCGCTTTCCCCCTCCAGCTCCAACGTCCGGCCGAATCTCGAAGACGCTTGCCTATACCGCACATCGCCCCTTGCCTCTGGCTACCAGTCCCCCGATCCGCTGGACGCGACTTCGCATTTCGAGTCCATGATGGCAAATTCTCATCCCTCCCACGGGCTCCCCGTCTACCCAGACAACCCCTACCAGTTGTCTGATGACAGTAGCGCCTACGAACTCGCAGCCTCCAGCAGTGCACCGCACGTACGTTCCCTCCCCACTCATGCTCAGGCATGCCACCGTACAAGCCTGCGGGCTTGCAAGCTCGCAGCCGTCCTTTGTTAACCTCCGACGCAGCCATACAGCCTTACCACGCCCGAGGCATCACCGCCCATTCCTTCACAACAGCTCGCCGCTTTGCCGCATCCGCCAGGGCAAAGTGCCCCCCCAAGAGCTGATCGAGACATAAGGGTTCTAGGCGTCAAGTCGGGCCGCATTGAGAAAACGCCACCCAAGAAAAGGGCTTCCATCTCTTCGTCACCGCACCTCTCCTTTGCGAAAGACAAGTCCGCCGTTGCTGCCCTTGCCGCCGCCACTGCTTCAGCAGCCGTACCGTCCGCGTCCACCACTGCCCCCAACTCGAACGATGGAGTCCTCAACGATCCTCTGAGCGTCCTGACTCAGGACTGGGACGTCCCCGTTATCGACATCAACGCCTACGTCAACCGCTCCATGGAGGACCGCCACGAGGAGGTTGAGCGCGGAAAGGTCCCGGGAAAGGTCAAGCGCGCCATGAACGCCTTCATGCTCTACCGGAAGGCATACCAGGACCGCGCCAAGCGATGGGCCCACCAGTCCAACCACCAGATCGTGTCCAAAGTCTGCGGCCGGAGCTGGTCGTTGGAATCCAAGTCATTGCGAGCCCAGTTCAACACATGGGCCGCTACCGAGCGCGACAACCATCGGAGGGCTTTCCCGGACTACAAGTTCACACCCTCCAAGCCCCGCAAGAAGATTGAAGAAGGTTTTGACGAGTTCTCCGACGCCGACGACCAGGACTGGGACAGGGGGAAGCGCCGCTCGGCCAGCAGAACACCCATACGCGACATGGACGTCGGATACCGCTCTCAGCGCGGCCCCTACGCACACTCGTACATCGGTGCCGTGTCAGATATGCAGGCGTATCCCTCGTACAACAGCCACCGACAACCGACACATCTCTCTGGACTGGCTACCCACCCGTCCTCGGCATACGACACCGATCCTTTCGGCGTGAACAACATGAGTTACCACCCGGCCTCGGCTCCGAGCCACCATAACTCGCTGAACTCGACTTTGGCCTACCAGCAGAGTATGGGCCCCCCACCGCAGCACATGAGCCACCACAGCAGCTTCGACCTCAACGACGCCTATGCCGTCCATGCCCCATCGCATCAGCCACTGGACAGTATGCCGTCTCACCTCCTCGGCATGGGCCAGCAGATCGACCCGTCACTCATGGCCCGCGAAACCATGCCGCACTACGACGTGTCCGGACCGCTCCTCACTGCGGGCAGCCTAGGCGGCGCTGCTTGGCCGTCGACAACACCTCAAGCTACAGCAGATGGACACGACCTCTACTCTGGCCAGTACCACGCCATGGTGAGCGAGTCTTATATAACCGACAACCAGGCCCAGTATCTCAGTGGAGATGATGCGCTCTGGAAAATCGAAACCATCAATGAGTCCGAGGAGTGGCGCCAAGAGTAAACTGGATGGGGGCTTGGTGGAATCACGGCCGGGGTCTGAAAGTGTGAGGCTTGCACTGACAAGCCCAAGCATCGACTGAAGTCGCGTTACCACTTGAGAAAAGGAACCACACAACGCTTGTTCGCCGCGGTCCTCTCTTCGTGTGTTTGGGGTATCGGCTTGGTGGCATACTGATCATTTACTGCGACCGTTACCGAGAGTGGACAGTTGCTTTGAATCTTTTCTGCTTTTTTTGGAGGTCCAGGCAGACTTCTTGGGAGTTTGATGCTGGGTCTAGGATGGCGTTGGCAGATTTTCGGCATGCATGGCCTATGGCGTGAAGGACTCGGGTCTGGATTATGGGGGAGAGGGAATTGTACAATACCTGTAAATAAGTTTACACCGGCGGACTCGTATCAAGCACGCCAGTAAGCACGCCAAATTGTTAGCAAGTTGATTTTACTTTGCATAGACTACTCGGAAATTGAATAATTCAGTTTCTTTCGACTTCGTTATGTAAAGAGCCGGTCCTCAAAATCAAAGGCGAACGTGCAGGTTCAGATTGTTATGAGATTTCATGTTTATTTACTCCAGGGGCAACGTAAATGGAGCCTCATGCTCTTAGTAGTATATCCCATTAAGCACTCTTTAGTACACTGTCTACTTGCACTATATGCAAGTAATGAATAATGTGCTACACCACGTGCACGAACGTATGCCAGCTTTTGGACCAGCTCCCAACGACGGCGCATCACGACAGCCGCACAGCGATCAGAACAGCGTCCACGCCTGCGCATCGGAAAGCGGACAAGCCGACACGCCATCGGCCGCGTGAACAGCGTACGGAGTACTTTGCGGACGCGCTCTTCTGTCCTTAGCCGGGTTGTCCACGTTGGGCCCCGCGATGTCCTGGATCTCCAACTTGACCGCGGCCTTTGGCCTCATCCTCCTGGCCCATGCGTAGGAGACCTTTTCCTTGCTCCCGCACTCGCGCCGAAACGCGACAGGGTGCTGTGTGACTTTCCAATCCATACTGACGCTTCGCCCTTCTCTCGAACAGATGCTACTCGGCGCAGGAGCATGCCACCTTTCAGGCTCTGCGGCCGACCGTGGCCGGCGGTGCCGCGCCGTCAACCTCGGCGCTGCCCATCGACATTGTGCTGGAGACCATGGCTGCGCTGCTGATTGCGAGTCTCGGCTTCGTTCTGGGCGCGGAGAACCTGCGCCCGATCCAGTGGCATGTCTGGGCCGGCAAGCTCGAGCGCGAGGGCACGGCGGACGCCAGCGCGAGCAAGGGCGAGGTCAGCCGCGACTTTGTCGGCAGCCCCTTCCGCTTCCTCGAGACGCGGCCGAGCTTTGTCGACATCCGCAAGCAGCGGCAGGAGTTCACCAGCTGGGTGCGGACGGGCGGCAGCGGACGCTGAGCGCGGCGGACGCTAGTTGGGCGCGTACGGCGGACGGGACAGCAAGAGCGAGGACAGCGGCGACCCGAGTATTCCCGGAGTAGTTTCGGCTTGTGAAGCCGGCACAGCAGGCAAGTTCATGGCCGCTGGCTGCCACAGAGCCTTCGCCCGCCAAAGTGATGACTCAGCAGTTGTCTGTCCAGGGCGGAAGGTGCTGTGTCGGCGACCGTGGCTTCCCGTTTGGGTGGCCGGCTCATGCGCAGACCACATAAAATGGGATTAGAGAAAGGAAGAAACTGAGCAAGAGAAAAATAGAACCAAACTTGCATCGTGCCCCCACCGCTCCGCTCCGTGTCTTCTCTTGAACATAGCATCAATCGGACATGGCTCCGGGAAGAGGCGGCCGTTCGTCGTGGAGGGGCGGCTCCGTCCGGCAGAGACGCCCGCAGACTGGCCAGACGCCGTCTAGCCGCCTACAGACACCGAACGCTTCCCAGGCGACGGCGTCCTCGTTTCCCCTGCCGCCATCCTTGCCATCTCCGCCGAGCCTGAGACCGGTTGGTCTTGACGACAGTGATGGGGAGCCCGAAGAAACAAATGAAGTCATCATGGCACTGGAAATGAAGAGCAATGGTGCTGTTGGCTGTGCCTACTACATTTCCTCCATTGAAACACTCTATCTTCAGGAGGACACGCGCATCACCGGCCTCGAGCCCATGGAGTCTATCCTCCTACAAGCGCAGCCTACAGCGGTCATCATTCCCAGCCGGGCCCCGGAGCCTTTTATTGAGTTTCTGGAACGAATGTCGCGCGGCGATGACGGTAAGTAGCCGAGGCTGTATGAAAGCTGTGAGCTAATCCCGATAACCCGCCAGATCTTGAAGAGGGTGATGGATTTACGCTGCGCACAGCTGTTTCTTCCAGCTTCAATTCCGAGCTGGGAAAAGAGCGCCTGGCCGGCCTTGACAGCCTGCAAGATCCAGAATACGGCGCGGCCCAGTTCACCACATCGACGGAAGGAAGTGTTGCGCATATGTGGGAGGGCGGGATCGAGGAGCCACAACACATCAAGTACAGGCGCAATCAGCTTGTGCGTCTAGGCACCCACGTCGATTTGGACAGTCGTATTGCTGTAGGTAACAAGTCCCTCTTTGGCGGCTATTCAGACGCTGATTGTCCCACGCGATGATAGCTCGGCTGTGCCAATGCTCTTCTACGCGACATGGACCAGACTTACGAGTCGAATCCGGCTGGGCAGCCGCCTCGCAGAGTTCGCTCTATCCAGATGATCACGTACAAGGACAGCATGTTTATTACTGCAGACACCATGCTGGCATTGCAAATTTTCCACGCAGACGGACGTTCCAGTGCTAAGCGGCCAGAGACCAACAAGAAAGGTAGCCCAAGCAGTGGCTACCGGTCGCTCTTTGAGCTATTTCGCTCGTTGACAACGACACCGCAAGGCAACTTGCGACTGCGAGAATTATTTCTGCGGCCCAGCACTGACCTGGGAGTCATCGAAGGGCGCCACGACGCTATTTCCATGCTTCTCGACGCGGATAATTCGGGCATCCGTGTTGCTATTCGAACAGCTCTGAGGAAAATCAAAGATGTACGGCCGTCTCTGATGCAACTCCGGCGAGGCATCTTGTTACCAGGAGGCCGAGCTCCGATTAAGCAGCGGGCATGGGAGAATTTGAGGGACTTTTGCGAACAGTCGATCGCACTGTCTCGCCTAGCCAGACAAATATCGCGCGGCCGTGATTTCCTTACCCAGGTGCTACAATTTTTAGTATAAGATGTACTAACAGATGTTATGGCTAATGGATGGCTAACGATACTCGCTTCAGGTTTTCCCCGAGGTTCCAAGCCAAGAAATATCCACCTTGGGTGTGAGAATTGACCAAACGATCAGTTTTCAGGAGTCCAAGTCAGCTGGTTGTATCGTGGTGGCCGATGGAGTTTCGCAAGAGCTCGACGGTTTCAGAAATACCCACGCCGAGCTCCAGGACCGGCTTGACAACATTTGCAGCGGGTATCGAAGAGGGCTTTCGTCGGAAATGCGAGACCACATTGTCGGCTGTATATTTCACCCTCATCTAGGGTATCTCACAGTGACGATGCTGGTACCTGGCGATGCAGATGTGAATAGACGGGGCAACGGCCGTGGTGGACCATTCGACATACCTGGCTGGGAAAGAGTGCTGGAAGAAGATGGCCTGGCTTATCACAAAACTCCTGACATGGTCTGCCTGGATGGAGAGTTTGGCGATCTGGCTGGTCAGATAATTGGTGAGTCTAGAGTGCCACGTGCTTATTCTTACGTTTCTTTTACTGCTTTCCGGTATTCAGTCTATCGGAATAAGCTGCAGGGCTGATGTAAAACGCACTCAACACGCAGAACTGGAGGTCGACATTCTCCATAGTCTAGGGCTGGAGATCTTGGAACATGAAAGTGCGTTGCTGCAGGCTTCGGTAGCAATTGGCGAGCTTGATTGCCTCATGGTTATGACAGCAGCTGCGGAGAAGTTCCGCCTATGTCGCCCACAAATGACCACTGCAAACGTTTTGCACATTCAAGGGGGGTGGCACATACTGCAAGAGCTCTCCACTGATGCATTCGTGCCCAATGACTGTCACCTGGTTGGCGGACTAGGCTCTGAGGCGGACGAGGGAGCTGGAGAAGACACAGACGAGCCCGGCCGGCACTCTGCAGTGCAAACAGCGCCAAGTACCATGGTATTGACAGGGCCCAACCAGTCTGGCAAGAGCGTCTACATCAAGCAAGTGGCTCTCACTGTGTATCTGGCTCACGTTGGAAGTTTTGTCCCGGCTGCTGAAGGCCGGATCGGCATCACAGACCGGATTCTGAGCAGAATTGCTACACGAGAGAGCGTGTCACGGGATGAAAGCGCCTTTAGTGTTGATCTTCGGCAGGCAGCTTTCTGCATCAAGTTCTCGACGCACCGAAGCCTCATCTTGATCGACGAGTTCGGCAAGGGCACGAACGAGGTGGACGGCGCTGCGCTTCTCTATGCGCTGATCTCCGAGTTTTTGGATCGCCATCCCATCCACGCGCCGAAAGTGCTGGCGGCCACGCACTTCCACGAGATCTTTGAGAGCAGCACGGGGGCACTGCACGAGCACGCGTGCCTGAGACTGGCCCACATGAGTGTCAGCATCAACCAGCGGGCGCCCCGGTCGGAAGACCGGGTGCAATTTCTCTACGCGCTTCGGACAGGCCGCAGCACGGACAGCTTTGGCTGCCACTGTGCAGCGATCAATGGTGTGGATGCGTCGGTAGTCGACCGGGCCAACCGCATTGCCGAGTCGCTCGACCACGGCGGACGGCTGGAGCAGATATGTCTGGAGCTGCCGGCGGCAGAGGCCGGACGGCTTCAGGCGGACGAGGCGATGGCACGCATGTTCCTGGCCGAGATGGAGGACGGCGATGCTGTGCGGGCCAAGTGGGAGAGCCCTCGGCAATTGCTAACGGAGGTGCTGCAGGCGGCGTAGTGCTGACTCAGCACCGAGGAGCGGCGACGCTGCCTTGCATCTACAACGTAATGGCTCTCCACGACATGGTCGACTTCACGATGTGGGCGACTCTGCTCATCGTAGTGTGGACAGCGGTCTGGGTTGTTCTATGGTGGCGAGGGGGTTGTGTCAGTGCCGGGTATGTAAAACAAGGTCTGAAACCGCAGCGTCATCACAGGCGGCAGCTCGCTACAGAAAGACGGCTAGGGATGCCTGTATGTAATACGTTATGGCGCGCTACAATGCTGATGAAAAGCTTGTCTAGGTTCTTTTCGTTGTCCTCCCAATTCACACCGAAGACCGAGGCGGCTCTGTTAGATGCGACATACGAAGTAAGATACAAAGTAGTCGAGCGAACCCTGGCCGCCTGTCGTTGCACTGCTACCCTCTCGCCCACCAACGCGAGCGAGTAATATCGCGGTATGGAGTAGTATCTTACGTCGCAACTTGACGCCGAAATAGAGTGCTCGTGGTTAGCCATCCGTTCTTGGTGGATGACTTGGGTACTTTCCCGGACTGCAGGTTCATGACAGACAGGCTCCAGGCCCTTGATACGGCCCGTCGGACTCTTGCATTTGCGTCTGGTGGTCCATATGACGTAAGCTATTGCACGAAGTGAAGCTATCAATCGTAATGCAGATTCCTGGCCGAGGCACCAGTCATGCCGAGCTTCATGGCGTAGGCCCGAGAAAGCAACAAGCTTCAACCTTGACAGGGCTGTGTGAGCCGCACTCGGCCTTGGCATCTCGACTTCATGCTTACGATAAACGGTTGCGGGCAGTCGGGGGCAGGGCATGCGCGTCCACTGCCGGGTTGTGAGGTGTGCGTGGCAGAGGCGGCGGAGCGTGAAACGCAGTTCACTGGCAATTTGTTTCTTGGCTCCGACACGGAGTCGCTGCCGGCATCTGCAACAGAACGGGGATAATTTTGGAACCGAGACTCTCGGACGGGGCAGCCAGACCTGGGCTATTTCGGGGGTGTCGACGAGGCTGCTGGTCAAGAAAGGAGGCGCTGTCTTGGCCAGGTATAAGAGGGCAATCTCGGCCAGACGACAGTTTAGTGACTCCCATCGCCATTCCGCCTCGCCATCTTCTCGACACTTTGCCTTCTGAGTATTACAGTATCTTTACGGTATCTACGAGTGCACCGCCACGAATCATAGAAGCAACTTCCACAAACTAAAGACCGCCATCAGAGCCCCGGTTCCAGAGCCTTGGATCGCCGGATCGCCACCTGCATCTCTACACCGACCGACCAATCGTGTCTTCTCCCACACACTCCAGCCAGCATGAAGTTCTCTTCCTTTGCTGTCCTTGCACTTGCCGCAGTTGTGGCTGCCCACGTAAGCACCATATGCCGTCCAGACCTGTCTTCGGAGTGCAGACTAACACCGTAATACAGAAGCAAGAAGCCGCAGACGCATCGGACAGCCTCAGCACGGATGTAACATCCAAGACCAAGATCAGGACCAAGACGAGACACCACAACTCGACGGTCGCCACCACCGTTATCAACAACGCTGCCAGCAACGCGACCACCATCACGACGAAGAGCGGCAAGCACCATAACAAGACCGTCGCGGCGTCAGCGACGCTCGACAGCGGCAGCAGCGCCACGCTCGACAGCGGCAGCAGCTCCACGCTCATCAGCACAACAAATGAGAAGACCAAGACCAAGACGTCGGCAACATCGGCAACGGCCGAGGCCGGCACTACCGCCGAGGCTGTCACTACCGCCGAGGCCATCACTACCGCCGAGGCAAGCACCACGGCGGCCGCCACAACGACGTCCAAGTTGTCCAAGAACTCCACAGCCACCAAGACCTCCTCGACCAACGGCACAGCCGCCACGTCGACGGGCGTCGTGACGGTCAGCGGCGGCGAGCCCGTCCTCGGCCCCGGCTTTGGCGCCATCATGACGGCGGCCGGTCTGGCACTGGCCTGCGGGCTCTTCATGTGAGGGCTGCGGTCTGTAGAGCTGTTTGGACATAAGCCGCCGTCAGTCCAGTATGGCCACGAGATGGCTGCGACTGACGGAGGCTGGCCGAGGCTGTGTCTCCATGTACAGTACGGACAGTATGGATGTAATATACCAGGCGGCCGCAGCTGTGTTGGCACGGCCGCCATCGAAGGAGCAGAGCCCAAGAGGCCTTTACGAGCATTGCATGAGGACAGGAATACGTCGTGTTGGACCGGCTGTTAGCTTGCATTGCGCAATTTTTAGAGCGCAGTTTCTGCGGCAAGAGCGATCCCATTGCCAATTATGACGTGCGCTAGAAGATGAGTGACCCCGCCACAATGCAGAGTATGTAAGCCGTCGGTAGTCCGCTGAGAGGCTGCGAGAAATCTCTGAGCAAGACCGACCTGATCGCAGATCCGACGCAATGGCAACGTAAGTAGGAGCACGGGCGGCCCTGGATCCCGTGGCTGCAGCAGACACCGGCTGACCGGCCAGGAACATTACTTGGCACGCCGGCCTCACCCGCGCCGAGCGCAACGCGGCGCGTGGCCAGAAGGGCTTCACGATCTGGTTCACCGGCCTCTCGGCGTCGGGCAAGTCGACGGTGGCCACGGCGCTCGAGCAGCACCTCCTGCACCTCGGCTTCTCGGCGTACCGCCTCGACGGCGACAACGTGCGCTTCGGCCTCAACAAGGACCTCGGCTTCTCGGAGAAGGACCGGAACGAGAACATCCGCCGCATCGGCGAGGTCGCCAAGCTCTTCGCCGACGCCTCCACGATCGCCATCACCTCCTTCATCTCGCCCTACCGCGCCGACCGCGACGTCGCCCGCGCCATGCACGCCCAGATCCCCACGGGCTCGGCCGACGAGCCCCTGCCCTTTGTCGAGGTCTACGTCGACATCCCCATCGAGGTGGCCGAGCAGCGTGACCCCAAGGGCCTCTACAAGAAGGCCCGCGCCGGCGAGATCAAGGAGTTCACCGGCATCTCTGCGCCGTACGAGGCCCCGCTGGCCCCCGAAATCACCATCCGCACCCACGAGCAGACCGTCGAGGAGAGCGTCGCCCAGATCGTCGCCTATCTGCAGGAGAAGGGCCTCATCAAGGCGTAGAGCAGCGGAGAGACGGCGCGGCTGCGTGCTCGTCCACGTCAACTTGTGTGATTGTATCTATGCAGGTCCCATGACTGTACGGGTGCTATAGGCGATAGACAAAATAAACAAACGAAACTAGATGGCAACGGTAAAAGACAACAGGAGGGCCACAAGCCAGCCCGCCTTGCGAGGCCTGTATTGCCTACGGGAATTCAAACTCGTAGTACACGTAGGCTGTGTACTCGTGGCCGTCGCCCACGCCGGCCGCGGCAATGTCCGACGACAGTGTGGCGTCGTCCTTGGTGATCTTGCCCTTCTTGTCGCGCCCAAAGGCGTTGCCGCCCAGGTACGAGTAGGCCTTGTCGAGGTTCGCCTGGACTTTGCCGATGAGCTTGGGCGAGGTCTGTGGTGATTAGTAAGCAATGACAGCCGGACGGCAGAGGTCGCGTACCTTGACAAGCACGCTGGCATACTCCAGCGGCAGGCCGTAGCGCAGCACGGTCTCCACGAAGACGCGCAGCGTCAGCACGTGCATCCACACGCTGACGCTCTCGCTCCAGCCGGCGCGCGCCAGCCGCAGGGACTCGCCCCAGACCTTGCGCTCCTCCCGAGCGAGGCGGTCGAGCTCGCGCTGCTCTTCCTCGCGGCCGCCCTCGACGTACTGGTACTGGCGCGGCGTCCACTTCTGCTCGCGGCACTTGTGCAGGAACTCGGCGCTGTGCTTCTTGAAGGTGGTCACGGCGAAGAGCGTAAACTCCTCGTCGCTGGTCACCTCGACGGCGGACCGCGGCACGACCATGGGCGCCAGGGTCTCGTACTCGCGCAGGAACTCCTTGCGCGAGCCCGACGGCACGACGATGAGGTGCGTCTCCAGGTACTCGGACGACTGGACAAGCAGCGACGGCTTGACAATGGGCGCCAGGGACTTTGTTGTGAGGTTGCCACTGCGCGGTTAGTCGGGAGCAGAACAGAGAACAGAACAGTAGACAGAACAGTAGACAGAACAGTAGACAGAACAGTAGACATACGTCTGCTTCCGCTGCAGGGCGGCCAGGTTGCTCTTGACGGCATTGTACTGGGTGAACTTGGCCTTGACGTCGTTGTCGATATTGACGAGCTCCTTCTGCAGCGTGTCGATGAGCTCGCCGAGTGGGCGGTCTACCCGGTACCGCCCCTTGTTCCAGGAAAAGGTGTTGACGTAGCTTTCGGTGGGCTCTGGACGCGGTCAGTATTCCCTACACGAGCGAAGCCGGGCGCAGCGGGCGCAGCTTACTGTCGTTGACAATCTTCTGGGTCGCCACCTTCTCCTCGTTGTTGTCGAGCACCAGCTTGAGCGAGTCGGCCACGCGAGCTACGACGCCTTCGCTGTTGGCCTCGAGCTTGGCGAGGTCGTCGGCCTGCTGGACAAGGGCGTCGAGCGTGCCGATCTTGAAGTCGGGAATGGGAAAGTACTGCACGGAGCCATTCTCGGGCCCGACGACGGCGCGCAGCGCAGCGAGCGAGTTTTCCTGGTCGCCAGCCTCGAAGATGCGCAGCGGCAGCGAGACGACGGCGTATCTACTGTTGGAGGGCATGCTGGCGGCAGTGCGGCATGCCGCAGCGGGGGGAGCGGCGGGGGAGAGGCGGGGGGCGCACAGCAGCGGCGCAGGCAAGGGCGAGTCGGAAGGCGAGAACGGCGAGGACGGCGAAAGCGGCGAAAGCGGCGAAAGCGGCGATCACGAAGAGGATGTCCGAGCTTCGAGAGGCGTGAAGAGGAGCAGAGGAGGTCGACCTCGGAGCGTCCTCGGAGAGCGCGCGGCACCGGCAGACAGTGCAAGCGGACGGGCGGCAGACTCGGAGGCGGAGGCGATTGGCGTGCGGATGGATTGGGCGATGGATCGGGGATGGCCTGCCTTGGACGGCTCGTCGACAGCTCTGGGCGGGATGAAGTCGAGATGCGTGAATTTGGAGTTAGCTTGGAGATAGCGATAGAGCTGGCACTGTCAGCTGGCGCCAGGTGGCGGCAGCTGGACTAGCGGGCTGGCCAATCGCGCGCCAGAGCCGCGCACGGCTGAGCACGGCTTTGTTACCCGTTTCGCCAACTCACGGAGCGCTGCTCGGTTCTCACGACAGCCCTGCTGCTTCTCCCCCCGAAGTGCAATCTACGTCTTCCACGAATGTCCCTCCAACATGTCCTTCCCAAGCGCCTTGTCGTCTCTGCCGGTGCGCGCGCACATCCAAGCCGCAGTGCTATCGCTGTCTTATCGGGCGCTATCGGGCCGCTAGCGCGCTGCGTTTCTTTGGCCATCGCGTTGCGTTCAGCGCCGCCCCCCACTTGCTGTCGCTGCTGTCGGCTGGAGTCAGGCACAAGGCAGGCGCCCGTTGCGAGGATAATACTCTGTAGGGCAGGAGCGTCTGGCCACGCCTTCTGTGCTTGTGCTGTTCGCACGAGGCAAGGGCGAACAGACAGCGCGGGAAGGCGCCATCGCCGCTCGACTGGCAGTCCCGTGACCGCGCTTCCGGCTCGCAAATGGTACGGATTCTCGCCAGCCTCTTGCATTTCCTGCCTTTCGCATTTCCTGCCTTTCGCATTTCCTGCCTTTCCTGCCCTTTCCTCCTCCGTCTGGACCAAAGTACGACGCAGTCACACTCGACGTCCGCTTGCGTCTGACTGCCGTCGCTCGCGGCTCTTCGCGTCCTGGTCCGCGCGCCTCGCTAATCCCTGCACGGAGTAGCGCCGCCACCACGACTTCGTTTCCATCTCCGAACTCTTCATCTTCTGTTTCGGGCCTCGAGCTTCGAGCCGCCAGCCTCGAGCTTGATCGACCGCCTGCCGCCGCCCGCCCGCGTCCAGGCCGTCCTGCTCGCTGCCGCTGCCGTCTTACAGTCTACGCCGCATCCGGCCCGGCCAGCACCTCCCGACGCCAGCGCCAGCGCCGTCCAGCTCAAGCGTCGAGTCGCCTCGTCTGCCAAAACGCAAAACACAAAACGCACAACAACGCTGAACGCAACGAAAACCCCAAAACCCGAAAGCAGCGGTGGATGGAGTGAGTGTGGCACTTGGGGATTCTCGTGCGCCCCTCTTGTCCGCCCTCCTCTCAGGCCCGCGTCCGCTGGCTTTGCCCACACTCGTCACCTTGAGCCACGCACCGCTTCCGCACAGCTCTCGCTCTGCTTTCGACTATGCAAGCGTGCCGTCCAATCTGACAGGTCTGACGGATCTCCTGTCCTGTCAGCTGTCGGCGGCGGCCGATCGTCTTGCTCTGCCGCACCCTCGGTGTCGCGCGCAAGGAGACCGTCGGCACACGGAGACCTCGACGCCGCCGCGACCGAAACCCCCGCTCGATCCCCGATCCCCGACCTCCGACCCCCGGCGCCGACTCCGGACCGACTACAGCCTGGCGGGAGCTCTTGCCGGCTGAGTCTCCCAGCCCATCGCTGTCACTGTCCGCTGTCGCTGTCCGCTGTCGCTGTCCGCTTCTCTTTTCTTCTCCGCTTTCGTTCTCGCTTCCAGCCCTTCTTACCGCCTGAAGATTCTCGCTCGCTGTTCACCGCTTCCCGCCGCCGGTCTTTGCTTGGCTCTGTGCGCCCACGCTCTCGCCTGTGGTTGGCTACCCTACGATGTCCTCTTTTCAAGGCCTCCCCCCGCTGTCGACCATCGCCCCCAGCGTATCCCACGATCCTCCCACCGCCCAGGCTGGCGCTGGATTTCACGATGTCCGCATCAAGGATCTTGTGCCCAAGAAGCTAAAGGCCCAGGCAGGCTTGCTCAAAGGCAACTTTGGCGTCATGCAGATGGACCTCGGCCGCGGAAAGTCAGAGCCCAACGAGCTGGCTAAACGAACCAGCCAGAGTACCGAGGAGGCTGCCCGCGCACTCAACAGCCACGCCGGCTCCGTCTCCATGAAGCGCTTTATTGTCATCCCGCCAGAAGAGAGCCTGCCCTGGCCTTCGTACTCTCTCACCCCGAAGGCGGCCCCGGCTGGCCACGAAGCACCGTCCGCGCCAGCGGCGACTGCCGCTGCTTTAACCGCTGTTCAAAATGCGCAAAACACCCAGAGCCTCGAGCACGGGCTGAGACAGAGGACCTCCACTGCTCTCACTCCGAAGCCGATGTCTGCTGCCGAAGCTAGAGAAGAGCAGACACGCCTGCTCTCTATTTTGCGAAGCCTCCCACCACAGTCCGTCGTCGATCAGATATGGAAAGCTTTGTCTTATTTTGGCGGCACCTCCAACGGCGCTTTGCCCGCGGAGTCGGCCTTCCCTCAGAGCGAACTGACCAACAGTTCGGGCATTGATTTCGTGGCCTGGATAGCCGAGCTCTTCCCTCGTCTGGATAATAGGACTTCCATCACCCTGGCAGCAATGTCCGTCCCCGCCACCGCGGGCGCCGACGGCCTGAGTCTCGCCTCGGTGAATGGATCCGAAAAGATAGGGCCAGCAACCCTCAGCGCACTCTTGGGCGCCTCTGCAGATACGGGCGTCGAGAAACGGCGGCGTGGCCGCCCGAAGGGCAGCAAAGCTACCAAGGCACGGCGAGACAAAGGCATCAAGAAGGGCCCCATGAAAGATCGAAAAGCAAGAGCAGCACTGCCACCGGTGCCAGCACCGGTGCCAGCAATAGAACCAGAATCGTCGCCGGTAGCGCCAAATATAGCACTGGAGACAACTTCTACGAGCAACAGCGGCCGAAATAATGACGACCGGGATTGGGTCGATGTGGACGAGAACACGTTAGACGGCACGGTGGGAGACAGTTTATACTTCAATTCGAGCGCCACCGCGATCTCGCCACACACGCAAACATCTTCCTCGGCTCTATCGCTATCTGCTGGCCTCGATGGAGCTATGGGTGAACCCGCTTCCTCTGCCGAGAACAAGAAACGCGGACGACCAAAAGGCTCGAAAAACAGGCCCAAGACTGCTGATGGGGACATGCATCAAAATACAGCTGCTGCTCCTGCTGCTTCTACTGCTCCAGCACCTGCGTCAACCGCCACTTCTGCTCTGATACCAAGTCATGTTACGCCTATCCCTCCACCAGTGATACCGAATCCCGGTTCCATCGCGCCGACACCAGCAAAGAAGGTCAACCCTGGCCGGCCAAAGGGCTCGGCTCCGAAGGCAAAAGAGCCACCGAATCAAGCCGTGCCGGTGACCTCCGATGCTACTGGGTTTGACCTGTCTGTGCAAACGCCGGTATATGGCATGGCAGCCTCTTCCTCGAGCCAGCAGCAGCTCGATGCGACCTCCACACCTACCGGCGCCAAGCGCAAGCGATCCAAGACTATGAGGAAGGAAGACACTCCGGCCGACCTCTCACAGGGGAATGGAACCAACAGCATCAGCGGAGAAAATATGGCAAATGGCGCCAACGATAGAAGTATTGTCAACGGCGCAAACGGTGCAAACGGAGTCCACGGAAGCAACGGGTCCATTGGATCGAATGGATCGAATGGACTGCACAGTTCTCTTGCAGGAAGATCTTCAGGTCAGCTTGCCGAGCTCACCAACTCGGCGGCATCCCCATCTGCGCCGAAGCGGCCTAGAAAATCTGCCGAACCGAGAGTGTCTCTACGTGCAAACACCGCTAGCATCGCCGGCACTGCCTCGCCTGCGACGTCCGTGATCAGCGACTCGCGGATGCTGACAACTCTTGACGCAAGCGACGCCGGGCGCCAGTTTCGCTTTGAGTCCCTCCCATCGCTGGCGCACGAAGCTCGACAGGCAGATTCGGTCCAGCAGGCGTTGAATACGCAGCCGTCGCGCCGCCAGATGCAGCCACTGCAAACGCACCCTTCGTTGGCTGGACAAAAGGCTTTGTCGCTACTGTCAAATAACGACCTAGCACAGGTCCCAGCACAGGGACTCAACGTCGATCCGCACCAGATGCGACAGCACCAACAGCAACCACACCAGCAGCGCCAGCAGCACCAGCAGCACCAGCACCAAACACAGTCCCAGCACTCGCATCAGCGTATCTCCAATGCGGCGGCCTCCTCACAACTCGGCTCGCAAACAATGACCGGATCCTTGTCCCCGGGCACCGTCGGACCACAGTCACTACCGCGGCCGAACAGGACGTCCCAGTCATTCTTATCGGCTACGAGGTCTGCTGGGAATCACTTTGGTAGTCCCCAGCAGCAGCAGCAGCAGCAGCAGCAACAACAACAACAGCAGCAGGCACAGCAGCAGCAAAACAAACACTTTTCTCCATCGTTCCAGGCAACCAGCCAATATCCCTCCCAGGCGCAGTCCCAAGCCTTTTCGCAGCAACAGCAGCGGCACTCATCACACGGCGTCGCAACAAACTCGCCAGGTCTGCTCGCTACGAACCATTCCCATCGCTCTTCGCGATTTAGCACGGGCAGCGCCGTCAATCTCGGGAATGCGCAGGACACATACGGTGCCGGGCCGGCTACTGCCAGCCTGGGCTTTGCCAACCCCCCGTACAACCGCCGCACGAACAGCACGGCCGAGTCGCCAACTCTGGGTGGAAGCTACGGGACAGCCGGAGCAGCTGCGGCACCGCACGGCTTATCGCACCATAGCTCGCCATCGCCATCGTTTGGAGCGGACCGGCCGCAGCAGCCGCAGTCGTCGCCGACCGCAAGCAGCGCTCAAGGCATACAAAGCTTCCACTTTGACAGCTCGGCCATATTTGAGAGTATGGACCTCGGCTCGACCACCAGCAGCGGACTTGGCCTGGAGACGCCTGGAACCTACCTAGGCACGGTGCCGCGGACGCCGGCAAACTCGGCGTATGGCACGTCGGCGGCGATGAGCTCGTTCGGCGGCAGTATCAACAGGGGAGGTGTGCGGGACCAGTACTACAATGGGCGGCGGTAGAGCGAGGGCTGCCGCCGGCACACAACACTCGACAGCACGCTCGAAGCTGGCGCGCGACAGGAAGAGGGCCACTCTAAAGAGAGCGGGAAGAAAGACACGTGCAGGCACTTGACAGCAATGCCGATGGGCTTCGGGACTTACGTCTACCAAACGTATACGACTACATGAGTACTATGGTTTTCTTTCGTCTCTTTGATTCCTCATCGGTCTCTTCTTTGCAGTCTTATAACGATCTGTGCCCAACAACGGAAGAAAGAAAAATTCTGGAAAGTGTGGAGGGTCCGCTAGCAACGGTATACGTTATATCTTCCTGGTCCCAATTGTTACGCTGAGTTCTGTTTTCGCCGTTCTTCTGTCTCTTCACTGCTTCTCTCTCTGCATTAACGCCTACACTGATTAATGACTTACGGCCACAAGCGATATATAATTTACGAAGTATTATGACGGGCCATACCGGGTTTTTGTATGTATTACTATTTGGCTATTATTTTTCTGTTATTCGAGCTATGCTGCACATGGTCGGCAAGATGAATATATCACGCTTTACGACAGGCACTTTACGGTTCGGCCACAACTCGGTCCCTACTGTTTTGTCACGCTTTCGGAAAAGCCAAGCTCAGTCTAGAGAACGTGGTGTGTCTTTGCTAGGTATATCTCTTGGTCTAATAGTGATTACCGTCCGCGAAACTTGCATCCTCTTCGCCTCGCCGCGATATTCCGCTGCCAGCACATGGTGCCAAGTCAACCAAATGAACGTGGCAGGCATATAGAAGAAACCAAAATAGAAAAGCAGGTGTTGACACACCTTGGCTCATAAATGGCCAGAGACAAAAACTCCCTGCCGCCACAGGTCTGCAAGCCAGATGCCTGTCCGGCCCCCGAAATTGTACACCTCTATTCCCTTGGCACGAGTAAAAAGACAACGGAGCCAAGTTTTGTTCGTTTCCATGTGTGAACGCCACGCACAACACGCAAGACATTAGATGTAACATGAAGCAAGAAAAACATCATGCGAATACCCATGGTATGGTGCTCGGATATCGAGTAAAGAAAAACGCCTGTCCATGCTAGAGACAAAAGAGAGCCCATATCTTGACAAATGGGACTAGAAAGGCAAGATATGCACAAAGTATTTTGCCCGGAAAGAGAAACACAAATGTATCAGTGCTGTAGAAAGAAAGAAAAAAGGGGTCGGAGGAGTGCGCGAAAGCCTTGCTCAGGAAGCGGAGGCCATGCCGGGGTTGTCGTCTTCGATTACGTCAACCGCCGGACGAACGGATTCGTGAGATCCGTGGCCGTACCACCATTCGTCTTCGTCGGGAGAGCCATCGTCGCGGATGAGGTCCAGCATGACCTGGGCGTTTCTGCGAATATCGGACGGCTTGCTGACCGCCTTGCGCTCTAGAATCAGAGCCTCGGCGGTGACCATCCAGAGCTGCTGCAGAACGGGCAAGTCAGACAAGAGAAGGCCGAACTGTCCCTGGGGAATGGGGCCCATAGGCATTCCAGCGGCAAGACTCGTATGGAATACAGGGTTGCAGGGGCCGTCGGACATGACATCGTCTGGGGACGCGGTGGAGGTCGAGGGATCGTCGATGCTCAACCGCGCAGCTGCAGCGACAATTCCGTCGTCACCCTTCATGGCCGTGATCGACTTCTTTCGGCCCAGGCCCATGAGGCCGCGTCGTGGCTTTGCAGTGGTGGTAGGCGGCTCGACATGGTCCCTGGCGATGGAGCTGTACCACACATCGACAGCGCTTCGGCGCGAGTTGTAACCCCTGATCTCCCAAAAGCGCTCGACCTGGCGAAGACCGCCGATGCACAGTACAGCAACGTGGACCTCGTCGGCGGGCTTGTCCTTGAGGTAACCGCGGATCGACTTCTCCACGCGGCCAACGTAAGTTGGTGGCCGCAGACGGCGGCAGAATGAGGAGATCACCAAGGGAAACACCTGGTGGACTTGTAACAATGTCCTGTTGTCGTACGAGTTCATGATCTCAGCCTCGATGGGGTTGATGGTGTAAGGGGTCTGCGAGAGACCCCTGCCGCCGTGGCTGACAATGTACTGCAGATGCTTCAGACGGTAGGTCTCGAAGAAGTGGAAGATGGTGAAGAGAAGGGGGATGAGGCGGCGGCGCATCCGCTCATGCTGAGGAGCAAATTCGAGCCGGTTTGCCTCGGATTTCCGCAAAAAGATATCGCTCGTCACCCACTCGGAGATGAAGCTGGAGAGCTTGGCGGCAACGTGGAGGCGATGCCACAGGCCGCACAGGTAGTGGAGGTTGAGGTTGGAATAGTCGGGAGGGTATAGGCGCTTCGCGTAGGCGGGTATATTGTGTTTCAGGTGGTAGCGGACGATGGGCGACTCGTTTGCTGTGACCATGGCATGCCATGCTCTTGAGGCCAAGCGCAGCTTCAGGATATCAGCAAGAGGCATGGAGGCGATGACCTGGATTTGCAGCTCGACGGGCAGGCAGAGAAAGAGTTGGTCAAAGGTGCGTGATGGACGCGGCGGCACTTGTTTCAAGGCACCGACCACGGTGGACCCCAATTCCGGGGCGAAGAGCACTGACGGCAGGGCGATGGAAGAAGCGTGAGCCTGCTGGGATTTCGAATGGAGGAGGCGACCGAAACCGAAGCGCCCCCTCTTTTGGCGATGTTCGGTGGGAAGTTCGCCGGGTTGGATCTCCAGGGTGCGCGTTTGCCGCAAGGGGAGGATGAAGGGCGACTGTGGCTGGGCGTTCCAAGCGGTAGAGCTGCTGGCAGTGGCATTTTGCTGCTGCTGCTGCTGCTGCTGCTGCTGCTGCTGTTGTTGCTGCTGTTGTTGCTGCTGTTGCTGTTGGTGGTGGTGCCTCTGCTGCTGGTCGAGCTTTTCAAAGTACCGGGTTGAGGCAAACTCGGTGATATGAAGGGGGTCCATGACGATGGGCCGCGCAATTGAATGCGGCGGCGCTGCCGGTGGTGGTGACGCCATGTCGCGGTGTTGGGGAGGTGAGTCGGGGTCAAAAGAGCCCGGTAGCTGTCTGGTTTCTAGCTCGAAAGGGGCCAATAGAAGTCCCCGGATCGAGCGACGGACTCGAACTTCAGCGTGGGGAATCTAGATGAGGCGTCGAGGTTACTCATTTATGGTGCGAACATGTCGCTCGAGGGGCTCGAAAGACGGGTGCCAGCCAAGGAGCGCGTCGTCGGAATGCCGTCGGTGCTGTCGAGGCGTCGAGGCGTCGAGGCGTCGAGTGGTCGCTGGGAGGCCGTCGTGGCAGGCAGAGAGGCCCGGCGTCCGGCGTCGGTGGTGTCGGCCGGTGGAAAGAGGATCGTCGCGGATGGTGAGAGCCGGATCTCGCGGACGGCAAAACAAGCGAAGCAAATGGCCCGGCACGCAAAGTCCCAGCAAATAGTGATGCGGCTGCGTATGAATATGAGTCCCAAAAAATCGGCGAAAGCACAGTGAATCGAGATTCGAGACGACAGAAGCGCAGAGAAACGAGCAGCGCGGAGCGGGCGGGACGAGGCGGCGAGGAGACGAGCGATATCGTACGGACCGTCGGCAGTCGGCGATGAGGTCGGCGAGGTTGGAGCGGTGAATGGCGAGTGGTGAATGGTGAGAAATACGAGTATGGTTGAGGCCGGCGAAAAACAAAGCGAGAGTTGAAGAATGGCCGAGACTAATGGCGCCAAAGCAACGAGACAAGATAGGATATGGGTCGGCGCTGCGGGCGCTTATTGGGCAGTTGTCAGTCGGCCGGCCGTTCCTGCCTTGGCATCGAAAGCGAGAATAGCTCCAGGTAATAGCAACCGACGAAAGGGAGACGAGGAAGGTGCGAGACGCACGACAGAACGGGGAGCGACGAACAGCGGCGGACTTACGAAGAGTGGAAAGAGCGGATAGTGGAAGGTGGAGGTTTTACGGTGGAATGGGCGGCCTGGGTGAGACCGGTCGCAGAGCGATGGTATCTTGCAGATGTAATGTGTCTTACGGAGTCATGGCACAGAAAAGGGGGGTGTGCGCAAGGCCGCGGGGGGGGGCAGCGTGGCAGCGCCAGAGCAGGCGCTGAGGAAGGTCGAGTGGAAGGGTGTGGCTACGGCGGTTTGGCCGGCGTAATAGTGGAGTGCGTCTGGGCCAGACGGCCACAGGCGACGGTTCAGCCATGGGCGGGTCGTTTCCTGGCCGGTACCTCGATGGCGACGCGCAGTACTCTGCGGCGGCCCTGCTGTTGGCGCCGGGCGAGGTACTGGTGGTGGCAGTGGGCGTACCGTGGCGGCTGCTGAAATGAGGTGTATTCTCCGCGACTACTCGTACCCTGGTCGCTCCTGCTGGACCGGTAATAAACTCGTACGAAGTAATGCTCCGTGCAAGGCAGCGTCTCGATTTCTGGATTCGGCCCTGTTCGGCCAAGTACCGCCGCAAGTGGGGCGACATGTGCTTGTACCGGTACGCCTGTGTGCGCGCACAGGCGCCGACCGGCCGCCCGCATAAAGTACCGGTACGGCGCGGCTAGCTGCGCGCCTCTGCAGCGCCAGACGCAATGTAGCCGTGGCCAATCATCGGCAGCCAGCGCGCGCCGGCGCGGGCACTGTGCACAAGTCCGACTCCGCGCAGTAACGGGCGTCTACGCGGAGCAGGGCACAGTGCGGTGCGGCCAGCTGCCTATTCTGTCACCGCCGACGCTCCGTATTGTGCTCCGTACCGACCCGACGGCTACGAGTACGGAGTATGCAGGCCGTGCTCCGTCCCATGTACGTATTGTCGGCACTCCCTTGTACTCCGTGTGTATCTTGCACGGCTCTTTCGGCGCCGCGCTCTCCCTGGCCGCCGACCGCCCCGGAGATTGCTGATTCGGGGCGTCAGCAACACGCGTCGCAGAGTGTCTCAGCAGATCGTACGAGGCTTCGCGCCGTGACTGACTTTGTAGGAGCACTTCCGGCGATCGGCATGCGGATCGGCAGCAGTGCCGGCGAACCGCCGGGCGCGTCATGTCTTGCGTGAGGTCCCAAGGGAGGATGCGTCGTTCTGGCTTCTCCGGGGCAGCTCGGCGGGTTTGGCGGGGAAAGGCGATAGTGCAGATCCCACTGCTCGTACGGAGTATGGAGAAAGGGGAAGAGCCAGAGGGGAACACGCCACACCCCTGCTCTCATACGGAATACTCGTACGGAATATTGCAGCACGGCACGACTCTTGGCGCTGTGGCGAATGGCTTGGATGGCCAGCTTGCCCAGACCGAACACGGCTAGTTGGGCCTGGCAAGACGGACCGGCAAAGGCGGCAGTCAGCCGTGCATAACACGATAGGGACGTGGCGAGACATGACGGCAGCCGGCAGGAGTGCCGCTATGCACCAGTAAGTGCAGCCGTAGTGCAAGACAAAGTGCTCCGTAGCACGGCCTGTGAAACGACTGTTGCCAAGGCCGGCAGCGGTCACGGGACGCTCAATGCAGTGTCGATGCGACGACGCGCCCCGGCGCTGGACGGCCCGACTCCGGCCCTGCTGAAAGAAGCAGGAGGCCGCAGGTACCGGATACGAGTACTCGTACGTGCTATCAGCGTGCGTTGCACCAACATGCCGACGCCTTGCAGAGTCGATGCATGCAGGCCCGGTCGCCATCCGACCGTGTGACTCGGAGAATAGAGGCAGCGGCAAGCTTGTCGTTGCACCACAAGCAGCCTGTACGGGCGCCGTGGCTCACCGCGTCGCTATTCGCTGCTCCTCCCTTCTGTTGGCTGCCGGCACTGAACGTGCCGACGACCTGTCGCATGGCCCCCGATCCGATCTGTGGCGATACTGGCTCCGTGCTAGCCAGCGCGGACTCAAGCCTAGTCGTGTCACGCGGCACTTGCTTTTTCCACAAGCTCCCCTTCCCACTCCACGATCGGGCACGCGCACACAGCACAGCCGGAGTGCATGACGAACTCCAGACGTCGTGCCATCAGCGCATCGGCGGTCTGCCGCTCCTTTGCCTTTGGCCTTTTCCCAGGCGGCGATGCCTAATGCTGTCTAGTATCGAAAGGAGAAGCCTGTTTCGGACGGCGGGGAGACTGCCCAATTCCGCCGCCGCCTGTCTCCATCTGCGCTGAGCCGCTGGGGTCCGAGCTATGACTCGTACGGAGTATGAGTACTTTACGTTGTACGACAAAGTACGGAGTATCTTTGTACTTGTCTAATCTAAATATGAAGCCTCTGCACTGCGCTGATTGGCGCACCGTCTCGGTTATGATTGGCCAGATGTCAGTGTCACGTGGTCTGTCCCGACAGGCGCTCCCGCCCGCTCGTCCAATCAGAGGCCAGACCCCTCCGTTGAGGAGCATTGGTCTATTTTTAGACATGCCACTATCCTCGCCTCCGAAACAACGGCTACGAGCAGAGAGCGCTCGCTACTGGCTGCTGCCGAGCCGGTCTCCCGTCGAGGCACTTCTCTGCCTCGACAACCGTTGCATGAACCGCCGCAGCTGCAGCTGCCGGTCGGCGGCGGGACCGGCCGGAGGACGGCCGGCCGGCCTGGCTCTGCTCGGCGGCTGCATGATCCGCCGAAGAGGCAAGACGGAAGTTCGCGCGGCCTAATCTGAGACCCGCGTGGGTGCCAGTGAGGACAGCAAAGACATCCGCTCTTGGCGTCGTGTCTCCGTAGCATCTCGACCGGTGGGCGCGTCTTGTCTGATTGGCCGGGACCCTGGGCGGCTGTGCGCCCGTTTTGCCCTGCAAAGTATGCTCTTCTGCTCTTCCGCCCCTACGGCCTCCCACTCGTCGCCGGCCCCTCTATCCGCATCGCATCGTACTCGTGTCGCAACGTGTCGCATCGCAGCCAGACCGCCGGAACGCACTGGAAACCACAGCCTCGCCACCGACCGTCTTCGCGCGCTGCGGATGCTGTCTGCTGCCTAGTTCTCGCCTTTCGGGTGGCTTCCTGCTTGTTTGCGCTGCTCTGCTCGTTCGTCCCGCCGTCTCGCCGTCTTCCTCCTCCGCCCTCCCCTCACGCCTCTTCTCCTGCGCCCATTATCCGCCTGCTCTGCCAGTTGTGTTGGTGCTGCTTCGTGCGCCTCCCCTGCTACCTGGTGCGGCCTCGTGTTTGTGTCCGTCCAATTATCCTTTCGCCCTTTGATATACCCAGAGCGCAACAATAGCCGGCTGCTGCTGCGCGGCAATACCCCTCCTCTGCAACAGCCTCGCTCGCGTCGCCGCAGGGCCTTGAACATCTGCATCCTTTTTGCTGGCTAGTTGCTGGCTCGAGCTTGGCTCTCACTGATTCGCTGCTTCTGCTGTTGTTCCTTTTGCTGTTACTCATACGGCCTTTCTGTCTCTCGCCTGCTAGCCCTCCCTTGCATATCTGCACCGTGCCGTGTTTGCATACTCGCTAGCACGCTTATCCGCCGACTGTCCGCCGTTGCATACGAGTGCTCGTATACGAAAACGGGTGCACTTACACGTGCCCGGACGCGGTCCCCTCCCCCCTTCCATGCCCTGGCGCGCCAGAGACGACCCGAAGACGACGGTGAGTCCGGCCAGGCAGGCGGCCTGCAGACCATGGCCATGAGCACGCGCGCGGCCACGGCCGGCGACGCGCCTGAGCGCGACGTCGTCCTCGCGGCCGACGACCAGCCGCTCAATGTCATTGAGACGCCCACGTCGCCGTCGTCGGCCTTTGCGCTCTCGCGCTTCGAGTTCGAGGCCGGCAAGGGCAACGAGGGCACCAAGATCCTCATGGTCGAGTGGGACAGCGCGGCCCTCCCGCCGGCCGACGACCACGACGACTGGGACGTCACATGGGACGGCAAGACGGACGGCAGCGCGCTGCCCATGCGGGGCGTGGCCGGCAGCACCACCAGCCACGACGCCGCGTACGGCAGGCAGATGCGGCGCCTGTACTTTCTGCTGCCCCCAGGGGTGGCCATTCCGCCGCTAGTGAGCATCCGGCGCGGCGGCGCAGGCAGCGACGCCGACGGCTCTGTCCTCCGCACGAAGCCGATGCCGGCCATCTTCCCCGGCAGCAGCAGCGCCACGTACAACGCCCTGCCGCAGCAGCGCGGCGTCCTGCACACGCTGTGGGCGCAGCAGCGCCTGGCCGACCTCGCCGCCGAGATCGCCGCCGAGGCCCAGACCAACAGCGAGAGCGTCGGCCTCGAGATCGCCATCCAGGAGCACGCCTGGATCGCCGAGCACTTTGGCCTCGCGCCCGCCGACGGTGCCGACGGTGCCGACACCGCGCCGTCTGCCGACGCCGCCCGGCCCGGCTACCTGCCCAGCCCACAGAGCCCGCTGGCGCGCGAGCACGGCGCCACCACTGCCAGCGAGGCCGCTGCGCCCAGCCCGGTGACGAGTCCTCACTCGCCCACGGGAGGCAAGCTCGGCGAGAAGCTGCGCGGCCTGCGGCTGGCCACGTCGCCGGCTGAGCTGGCCGCATCCGGTTGGTTCTACCTCGTTTTTTTTCTCTTTTTTCTTTTCCTGCCCTCTGTCCTCTGCCCTCTGCCCTCTGCCTCTGCCCTCTGCCTCTGCCCTCTGCCCTCTGCCCTCTGCCCTCTGCCCTCTGCCCTCTGCCTCTGCCTCTGCCCTCTGGCCTCTACCTCTGCCTCTGCCCTCTCATTTCTCTTGTCAAGTACATGCTTCACTGCTTACTGACCGGAATAGCCGTCGCCCACCCGGCGCGTCCCCTGGGCTCTCTCAATGCTGCCTTGCACGACCCGCACTATGTCCCGGCCGACGAAGCTTCTGCTGTCGATGACGAGCTGTTTGCGTTGCCGCTGAGCCCGCGGAGCCCGGACATGGCCAAGAGCCCGTTCAGCACGATGATAGCCTAGGCCGTGGTGGACCGTCATGAAGATTACGTGATGACGCAGGGCGGCCGTCTTCGGTCTTGGAATGTCTCATGCACTTTAGACACAGCCCAGACACTGTCGACGCCCCTAGGCTATTTCGGCCTCGAACAATCATACCCATTTGGCCGTGCAGTTCTAGCGCTTTATTTTTATTTCATACACTACTTGCCATGGCCCTGTAGGACTCGTCCTGTGAAAAGACTGTATTGTCTCATCCAACTGCCTTGTAGACGCATGGATCTACCCCCAGCTAGCATTGCTGTTCCCATGTCGACCACTTATAGAGGGCAGTAAGCGAGTATCTGGGACTCATCCAACCTGCCGCCCCAGCCATTGCAGTTTCATACTGTATCGGCACAACATGGGCTGCAGTCTGTGGTGTCTCGTGGGTGTGTTATAAGACCCAAGAGGCGTCATACGCACTTACTTGACGACATACTTGTAAACACGGCGCCTCAACCTTTACGAGGTACGAGGGCACACCCCCACGCAGCGACGGCATAATGTACGAGTACGGATGCATCATCTCGCTAGGATAAGAGGCTACAGAATACCGCCGAGCGGCACTTTGCACTGCAGGGCGTCCGTCTTACATATTGCCTGCAGGCCGACGTCTGCCCTGACCCAATAGCCTCACGCCTCAGCCCAAGCCTCGCCGCGTACAGAGTAGCATCCGGCGCTGGCCAAGTGGAAGAAGACGCAGCCACGGCGGCTCTGCCTCGGCGGCTTCGTGCTCGGCATGTCGCGTCCCGCCGTGCAGCTTCGCTTCTCCTGCCCCTGGCATCTGCCGTTATCTCTGCCCGCTTTGGGCTCTTCGTCCGCCTCGACCCTCGAGCCCACCTCGCGCAGGAGTACGGGCACTCTTCCCACACTCGTACTTGTACGCAGTACAGGAAGCAGCAACACCAGGAAAGCATTCTCACTGCCTCAGCGAGCATTCCCACTGGGCCTGCCTGCGCAACTCCTATGCCAGACAAGCTCTGCTCTGGCCGTAGCCTCGGGTCTCTCCGTCATGCGACCGCAAAGAGGAAAAACAAGAGGCAACAGGAAAAACAGGGGCTCCAGACGCAGTCCCCTGCTGGTACATTTTGCATTCTGCCTAATAGGCCCCAGCAGGTCGAATCGGCCCGCCAGCTCCGGCACCAGCGACGATGGCGTCCTCTGAGACAAACAGCCCACGGGCGCCACGTGTATGGCCTGGGCGGCGCTTGGTCGCGCTTCAGCGAGTACGGACTACGTCGTACTCCGTAGCGTGCTGGGCGTCCGTGCATGCACTCTGTACGATGGGGACGGCGGTATTATTCGTAGCGGTGCTACCGGGTCGAAGAAAGGACACTTTACGAGCGATACGGAGGATCACGAAAACGTCGAGTGGAGCGGCTGACTCACCGCTGCTGACTAACGCTAAATGCGCGATAGATTGAGAGACTACTCCGTATTTCCGCGCATTCGTCACAGTTTGCGCCGAGCTCCATATCATTACGAGTACCTTTTGGCCTGTACGTAGTACTCGACTCCGTAAGCCGCGCCGACACAGCGCAATGTTCGCGCCAACGCCCGCCGAATTCGCCGGCTAATCCGCCGCTCAGCGCCAGCCCTTCTCTGCACGTCGCATTCTACTTCCGCGGTGGGCTCGCTGCCATCCTCGGTCAATCCCTGGCTTCAAACACACCTGCCTTGAGCCGACGTAAATTGCGACGTAAATTGCGACGTGCGGCGAACGCGTACGAGTAGTGTCCGCCGTCATCTGTACTCGTGCCTTGTAGTACGACGTAGCAACGAGTGGCCATGGCGTATTGGCCGAACACAGCGCCGACCCCGATTGGGAATGTCCGCCTGCTGGACGTCAGCTGTGCCGTATGATTCGCAACGCCTTCTCTTCCGCAGCCTCAGCAGACTCCATCGTTCCGCGTTCCCGTGCGCGTTGACCGTCCATCCATACTCGTGATCGTACTCGCACGCGTTCCGCAGGCGATAGGAGTTCCCTGAACGGGCACTGCCGACGAGCATCGACAATAAACTTCACGGACATCGGAGCCAAGCCGCAAGCCGGCATCTACCCTAGCCGTGCGTGGGGGTCGTTGCTCTTGTGACGTTCTGGCGGCATCTTCAGGCTGCTGCAACTGCGACCATCACCGAGGTCGTCCGCGCCACTCGGCACTTTTCTCTTTGCGATCTCGTGCCGTGCTACCGTGCTGCCGTGGTGGCATGACATGGAAGTCGTACTCGTACTCGTACGCGTAGTCCTGATGCCCTCGTTGCTTGCGGGCACGCAGCGGACGATTCGCTGTCCGCCGCTGGCTGACGGCTGACGGCTGACGGCTGTAGGCTGCCAGTTCTCCAGCCTACCGCCAGCCGCCGACACGGCCTTCGTCCCACCGCTCGCGCCGCTCCTGCCGCAGGTAGTAGAGCTTCCGGGCCTCGCGATAGCGGCGCACCCAGTCGGCCGCCTCGCGCTCCTCTGTGCTGCTGCCGTTGCCCGAGGGCGTCTCGTCGCCTCTGCCGCGGCCGCCGCCGCTGCCGCTGCCGCTGCCGCCGCCGTCGAGGAAGCTCTCCTCGAGAGCGCGACACACCTGCTCCTGCTCCGCCACGCCGGCCGCCAGCTGCTGGTACAGGCTGGCCGGCGCAAACGGCGCCAGCGCCGCGTCCATCTCCGCCTGCTTGCTGCGCCATGTGCGCTCCAGCGCGTGCGCCCCGAGAAGCTGCGCCTGCGTCGCCGCCCGCTGCTGCGCCAGCCGCGCCTCCAGCTCCTGCAGGTGCCGCGCCAGCTGCATGTTCTCGTCCAGCGCCGCCTCCAGCGCTAGCCGCGACGCACCGAGCGACGCGTGCTCCGTCGCCGTCGCGTGCACGAGCGCGTCGATCAGCGCGGGCGATGCGAGTATCTCGGCAAGGTCCTGCTTCCTGTGTCCCGGTCAGCCATCATGCCGCTTTCTTCCCTCTCCGCTTCGGGCAACCCACGACTTGTCCTGGAGCATCTTGGGCAGCCAGTTTTCCCCTGGGTCCGCCGCTCCTGCAGCTTCGGGCAAGCTCGACGATGCTTCTGCTGATGGAGATGGCGGCAGACGGGGAGACTGCGTCGCAGTCGGTGTGCTGCGCCGGCTGGCATCGTGGCTGGCCGGCTTGGGCGGCGGAATGGGCGCCGTCGCTGAATACATGGCTGATGTCGCAATGTATGCCTTGCTCGAGGTTGGCCGTTTCCGCTTCGTCTTTGCAGCTGCTGTTCGCTCGCGATTCTTGTCGGCCGTAGATGCTGTGAAGTTAGTGGGCAAAGGTCCAAGCTAGCTTAGGGCTCCGCACAGCCCGCCTTGATGCATAAGCCGACGTGGGGTTCTGATAAGTGCGTATCGCGGCGCTAAACCCCTCTTTAGCGGGTTTTCGCCATCAGTTGAGCTACTCTCGAGATATCTCCAATAGACGACTCACAGCCGGGGCTACACGTTCCCTGAGTGAAACTACAAGAAGATCTAGAACACCCGAGCTCCAGTTAGGCCACTCCGCCAAGATGTCGGGCAGGCAAGAATCAGGTTCGTCAAGCCAGTCCGGCTGGAGAAGCAAAGAGACAAAGAAGGAAAGACAGAACTGAGAGAAGATCACTGCAACACCCGTGTCTAACCAACCTCCAGTCAACCTCGACAGCCTCACCCCACAGCAGCTGAGCGCCGTCAAGAAGCAGCTGGACGAGGAGGTTGAGCACCTCTCTGCCTCCTTCTCACAGCTAGCCGCCGCCCAGAGCAAGTTCCGCGAGTGTCTGCGCTGTGTTCAGGGCAAGCCAAGAGGTATGTTTAAGCCCTGTTATATTCTAATGAAACTAGCTGCTTCCCGCCTACCTTGCTTCATTTGTTCTGACTAGGCGTAGAGGCCGGAAAGAAGGTTCTCGTTCCTCTGACAAACTCGCTTTACGTCGGCGGTGTCCTAACTGACCCTGACCGGGTCATCGTCGATGTTGGCACTGGTTTCTACGTCGAAAAGGTAATATTCTTGCCTGGACATTCATACGGCGTTGCAAAGATGTATCTATTCAGTAGATCACAGACTCACAACCAACAGGATACCAAGAGCGCGGCACAATTCTATGAGGGCAAGATCAAGGACCTCACTGGCAGCATCCAGGAGCTCGAGGCCATCGTGCAGGGCAAGACGAACAATCTCAGAGTTGTCGAAGAAGGTTAGACCGCCGGCTTCCCTTCAACATCCCTATTTTCCGTACTAACACTATATTTAGTTTTGAGACAAAAGGTTATGGCAAGCTCAGCAGCAGCATAGCTATGATAGACTGGAGTTTTTTTGCTATAGTGACAGGCCAGTGATACCATTTTCTCCTGTAGTTATTATTACATGTCCTCGACATATGAGAGCACCGGGATTTCATACACCAAATGTCCAAAAGTTAAACATCAGGTACCAGAGTGACCAAGTGCGAAATGCCGAGCCGCAATACCATGGAAATGACACACGTAACACCACTCCTTCAAAAAAGCAACAGATCGTCGTCCGATTGCTCTTGGTCCTGATAGGGACCCGGTCTCTGGGTCCGGTGGGTTTCATAGGCAGGTTGCTGGTGACTCCCATCGTCTGCAAGCTCTTGCAAAACGTCCTTGACTTTCACCAGACCACTAGTAGAGGCTGTGCTTGAGGTCGTTGCCGCCTGAATTTCCGCTGCTGATCCATTTGCAAGAGCTTCTTGAGCACCGTTTGTTGTCTCTACCAGCTCCATCGCTTTTCTTACCACGAGTAGAAAGCTACCAACTCCATCATCGAGGTTCTTTGACCCAAACAGACTGTCCCACTGTAATCCAGAGCTTTTGGGGATGTCTGTACGCAGGGAACTGTCCCAGAGCTCACTGATGATGGAAACGCCTGTTGACCACGTACCGCTTGCTTCTTGTCCTAGACTCAACCATCGACGGTATAGCGCAAGTTCCATCATGTATCGGGTCCCTTCGCATCTCACAGCAAGTGCCAGTTTTCCTGTGACGCTCTTCATCCTGCTCAGCAGTTCTGCCTTATCCGGGTATGTTGGCATCGGGAAATCCTCATTCTCCACACCCCCGGTATAGTCCGTGGTAATGCCATTGGCGATGGCCTTGATGGAGCCTGGAACATCTTTCCAGTCTAGCTGCTGAGAGGCGTTGATTCTCCAGTCCAAGCGGCTATAGGCGGATGGTCAGAGCATGCGCAAACTTGGCTCGGAGAGATAACACGTACTGACGGAGCGATACAACGTCCACTGCGGCGCTTCGTCCGAGAATCTGCTTTGGGAAGACGCGCACTCTTCTGGTTCCCTCCATGCCTGGGTCAACCACCTCAATCTCAATGCAGAATCCTTCAGTCTCTACCACGATAAACTTTTGCACCAAGACTGAACATTCTGTCCCTGCTGGCGAACCAATATGGCGTGTCGCATCGTAACATACGAGTTTCTCTTTGAGAGCTTCAAAAACAGTTCTATCTCCTAGGCTGTACAGTCAGCGCAAATCCCCAGGGGAGATGTGTGCAATCAGGTGCTTACCAGCAATCAAACATCAGATTACCTTCGGCAGAAAATGTCTCTAGTAAGTCCACCATTTTCATAGACTTGGCCTTGGTTTGTGATTCTAGTGCGTTTGCCCCCTTGACAAGTATTTGTCCCAGATCTACTTTCATATGAGCGTCCTTCAGGCTGACTTTGAGATATCGGGCCGTCTTAAAGAAATGGGCACAGAAACCCGAAATCTGGGTGCGTGGGGGTGTTTTGCTGCTTGGTTGAAGCCAGGGAACCGTGCGTGGAGTCGAATGACTGCCCTGACAGCCAAGCTTACGAACAAGGGCAATGATTTCGCGGTACGCCGCCCAGACATTGGCAGCGTTCGGCCCACTGACTGTCAGGCTGGAGTTGATACCCTGGGACCATGCAATGTTGACGTCGTACGGATGGCCGAGGAGGTCTAGCTGATCTTGCATAATCAGTTTCCTCTGCTCTACTGGAACATCAATCGAGGCCTGTGGACGGTATTAGAAGGCGCATATTCATACAATATGTGTATCTGGAGACATGCCTCGGTGTTTGGAATCGCCAGCTTGCTATGGGGCGCCGACCTGGTTTCTAGATTTGTTGCTTGATCTTCGGTGGTCTCTGCCGGCGGCTTGCCTTGTGGCCTGGCGTGCGGATTGGCTTGCGGGCTGTCTGTGGTCTTCATTTCATTGAATTTTTTGAATACAGGGGGTTTGCCAGCATTATGGGCTGTCTTTCCGAACGGCTTTACTTTCTTTTTCGCCATCTTGGGAGGAGAAAACTATTGGACTCTGGCAATTTGAGAGTAGTTGCCTCGAGTTAGATAGAAGGATAAAAAAATACTAGAGACAGCCAGACAGAGGAAGTAATCACGGCTGACAGGAGTAAAAGCGAATGATCGTGACTGGAGGCCTTGCAACGGCTTGAATTGAATGCAGCCAATGAACATCACGAGACTGGTACAATTTACTGTTGTGGTGCATAAATTACGGTGTCGTAGCTCGTCTTTTAGAACTACCAAGGAAGGAGCGACTGTCTACCAGCAAAACGCAGATTTTGATATTTTGTAGAGTCGCTCCTTCCGTTCCCAAAGCACAAAGGAGCACTGTTTTTGATAGGCTGACATGGAGCTGGTCGACAAGGGCATTGGTTGGCCTGACACCGCGCAAGGCTGCGTGACGCTAGGTTTAATTGAAACGCGAAAATTCGCGTTGCCAGCGCGTCTTGAAGATTTGTCAGCACAATGCATTGACTACTTCGTACGGAGTAGACGACTCTCAGATATGGACATTGTGGTCCGCTGGCTGTCAATCCACATAGCCACGACCGGAGGCCCTTCTGACCATGCCTCTGCTTCAATCGACGAAAAAGCCACGGACGCGAAAAGTCGTGCCTGGCATTGCCCGCGAAGACTCGGACGACGAGCTCGGAGACGACGATATCCCATGGGAATGGGTTTACGAGGATTCAACGGCAGCATCGACAACGCCTGGCCGTGAAGATGTCTCACGGAAACGGAAGCAGTCTGGCGGAGACCGGAAAATCGTGGGCGCGCGTATGGGCGAATTCGAGTGTCGTGTAGGCGACATTGTCCTGCTGAAGGCCGAGGGATCTAACGAGGCCTGGGTCGGACTGATCTGCGACTTTGTTGACGACGATGATGACGAGGATGGCAAGGCTGCCCACTTCATGTGGTTCTCGACGGAGCGCGAGATCAGGAACAAGGAAAAAAAGCGAACCGACGCATTGCCGGTACGTTGGCTCACCTTTCGGGTTGGGGTGCAATGCTTCTCTCTCTAGCCCTTCACTCCTTTTCACCCCTTTTCCCTTTTTCGTGGTATGGCCGCAGATACTGACTTGCCAAAAGAACGAGCTCTACATCTCTCCGTCTTGGGATATCAACCCGCTAGCATCGATCAACGGACGGGCACAGGTCATGTCTCTCGATGCATTCCACCAGAAATACCCGAGCGGCCGAATACCCCGGGGCTCCAAAGACTTTGGCAAGGTGTTTGTGTGCCGACGGGGCTGCAATACGCGCACAGCCAGCTATACAGACGAGTTTATCTGGGAGGACATTTACTCGGGCACCGATGAGGACATTGCACGCCTCGTGGAGATGGTGAAGACCGGCACCAAGGCGACGCGGAAGCGGCGGCAGGCCAGAGAAGTCGTGGAGGCGGAAGACCCGTACATCTTTGAGGGAGACGACGGGGACGACAAGGCGGACAAGGCGGATGGCGAGTACGATGGCAACGAGCGGTTCCGGACACCGAAGAAGAAGGTCAAGACGTACGATGCAACGGTCTTGACGACGCCAACGGGCAAGGTCCCGCGCAGCGTGTCCAAGATGACCACCCCGTCGTCGCAGCGCCGGCTCATGGTGAAGCGGCAGCTCGAGTTTACGCCGCTGGCGATGCGCACGCTGTCGCCACACCACGTGCAGGCATCGCCGTTCCAGCGGGCGCGGGCGCAGCTGCACGTGGCTTCTGTGCCGACGAGCCTGCCGTGTCGCGAGAGCGAGTTCTCGCTCGTGTACAGCCACCTGGAGGCCGCCATCACCGAGGGCACCGGCTCGTGCATCTACATTTCCGGGACGCCGGGCACGGGCAAGACGGCAACGGTGCGCGAGGTGGTGGCGCAGCTGGACTGTGCCGTGCGGGCCGACGAGCTGGACGACTTTATCTTTGTGGAGATCAACGGCATGAAGATTACCGACCCGCACCAGTCGTACACGCTGCTGTGGGAGGCGCTCAAGGGGCAGCGGGTGAGCCCCGGGCAGGCGCTGGACCTGCTGGAGCACGAGTTCAACAACCCCAGCCCGCGGCGGGTGCCGTGCGTGGTGCTGATGGACGAGCTGGACCAGCTCGTGACCAAGAACCAGGGCGTGATGTACAACTTTTTCAACTGGCCGGGGCTGCGGCACAGCCGGCTGATTGTGCTGGCCGTGGCCAACACGATGGATCTGCCCGAGCGCACACTGAGCAACAAGATCAGCAGCCGACTCGGCCTCACGCGCATCACCTTCCCCGGCTACAACCACGAGCAGCTCATGAAGATCATCCAGTCGCGCCTCGAGGGCGTCTCCGGCAGCATCGTCGACGCCGACGCCATCCAGTTTGCGAGCCGCAAGGTGGCGGCCGTCAGCGGCGACGCGCGGCGCGCGCTCGACATTTGCCGGCGGGCCGTGGAGCTGGCCGAGGGCGAGGTGCGGCAGCAGGACGGCGACCCGGCGACGCCGACGAAGCGGCGCGCGGCCGAGGAGAAGACGGCCACGGCAAAAAAGGCCGGCCGCGTGACGATCGACACGGTGCGGCGGGCGATTGCCGAGGCGACGGCCAGCCCGCTGCAGCAGTATCTGCGGGCGCTGCCCTTTGCGTCGCGGCTGCTGCTGGCCGCGCTGGTGGCCCGCACGCAGCGGACGGGGCTGGCCGAGAGCACGTTTGGCGACGTGCTGGAGGAGACGGAGCGGGCGCTGCGGCTGGCGGTGGCGGTGGCGGCCGGCACCGCCGAGGGCCGCCCCCTGGCGGCGCTGGGCGTCGGGGGACGGCCGGAGAAGACGGACAGGGACAGGCCGGACCGGCTCGACAAGACGGAGCGGGCCGACAAAGTGCACGGCGTGCGGCTGGCGGGCCTGGGCGGCGCGGCGGCGGATCTGGCGGGCGCCGGGATCGTGTACCTGGAAGCGCAGCGTGTCGAGCGACCGAGCAAGATGCGGCTGGCCGTGGGCGACGAGGACGTGCGGCTGGCCTTCCGAGACGACCCGGAGATCAAGTCGACGGGGCTGGTGAGCTGAGCATGGCGTTGGATGTCGATGGGCTTTCCTGTACGGGCATCAAGATTTCTACACTACATTGAGCCGCTGTTTGGTCACGTAGAATCGTCACATGGAATCAAACAATGTACACTGCAAGTATATGGTATGATTACTGTACATCCGTCAACGCCAGGCGCCCATTCTATATGCCAATCTGTGACGCGCCGTCCCCATCGCCGGCTGCCGCCGCAGCTAGAACCTCCGCCGCGGCGTCGGGTGCCAGTCCAGCGGGTGCGTCTGCGGCGTGGCGGTCTCGTCGGGCCGCCAGATCTTGATGGTCTTGTCGGCCTCGCCGCAGATGAGCCGCAGGCCCGAGCGGTCGTAGGTGGCGCTCATGATGCCGGACTCGGCGTCCAGCGAGCCCGGCTGGGCGATGGTGTCGAGCGCCTGGAAGCGGTGGCCCGTCTTCCAGTCCCAGAAGCTCATGGAGCCGTTGTCGGCGCCGGAGAAGAGCACGTTGTCGGCGTTGACGGCCATGGCGTTGATGATGGCGTTGTGGCCGTCAAAGTTGTGCATAAAGGCGCCCTCGGGGCACTTCCACTGCTTGATGCTGCCGGCGCTGGCGCTGGCAAAGGTGAACTCGTGGGGGTGCACGGCGAGCGCGCGCACGCCCTTTTTGTGGTGCGTCAGCACGCCCGACGACTTGCCGGCGGCGAGGTCCCAGAGGCGCACGGTGCTGTCCAGCGAGGCCGTGATGACCTGCGGGTCGGCCTCCTGGCAGCGCACGTCGGCAATGGTGCCCGTGTGGCCGGCCAGCACGTGGATGTTGCTGCGCGTGCGCATGTCCCAGACGCGCGCGACGCCGTCGCGGCCGCCGGTGACGAGCACGTCGAGCGTCGGATGCAGCGCCAGCGTGTACACGCCGCTGAGGTGGCCGTGGTAGTGCCGGATGACCTTGTTCGTCTCGAGGTCCCAGCACTTGACCATCTTGTCCTCGCCGCACGAGAAGAGGTACGGGTGGCGCGGCGACACCGCCAGCCCGCGCACCGTCGAGATGTGGCCCGTCAGCGTCAGCCGCAGCTGGCCCGACGCCATGTCCCAGATCTTGATCGTGCGGTCGCCCGCGCCGCTGGCAAACCACTTGTTGCCCGGCTCGACCGCCAGCGCGCGCACCCACCCGAGGTGGCCTGCGATCACGCGCATCAGCTTCCACGGCGCGTGCCACTCGGGCCGCAGCACCGCCTGCGCGTCCTGCATGCGCATGAGCTGCTGGCCGGGGGTGGCACCAGCTGCGCCGGCCGCGGGTGACGGTCCGACTCTGGCTCCGGCTCCGGCTCCGGCCCCGGGGGCCCGCCGGATTTGCAGCGCCGTGCTGTGTGGTCCGCCCGCCTTGGCCTGTGTGCCGGCCTCCCGGCTCTCCTGGATGCCCTCGATCAGCTTGCGGCCGGCCGCATCGTCGCCGCCTTCGCCGCCCGGCTGTTTCCGTGCTGCGGAGGCGGCCTTCTTGCGCGCGGCCGCGGCGCCGGCGGCCGCGCTCTGCTTGGCAGCCAGCGCCGGCGGCAGTGTCTGCACATCCGCATACTCCGCCTGCAGCCGCAGGGCCACGCCCGTTTCTGTCAGGTCGGCGTCGCCGCCACGCGCCGCCGATGTCGTCGCCGGGTCCAGGCGCAGCCGCTTGTGCTGGCGGCCATCGATGAACAGCGCCTTGGTCGCGTTCGCGTTGCGCTTGATGAGCGCCGACAGGTCGCTGTTGTCGGCAGCGACGGCAGAGCCGGCCGAGGCCACCTCTGCGGCCATTCTCGGGTTGGGGCGCGTGAATGGGTGGCCGATGTGGTCGTGACGTTTGTGAGGGAAGTTTGTCGTTTTCGTGGATTTCGTGGACTTTGCGAGGTTGGCGCAGTCGCTGCCAATGCCGTCGTGCCGCAGATCGATCACGTACTGTGCGTGGTACAGCTGGTCGGGCGGCGAGCTCGTCAGGATACGCAGAGTCTGACGTGCCTTTGCAGTTGGCGATGCAGTCGTGTCGTGCGTCGCGTCGTGATAAAAAGCCACTGCTCCTGGCTTTCTGCCCGGCAAAATACAGAATACAGAATTCCCAGACCGGTGGCGAGCCCCGTTTCGCGCATATGATTACATAAGCGAGCTTAGCCCAACCTCACCTCATAATCCGTCGCCTTCTCTTAGTGATGCTCGCCAACCTGCCGACGCACAAGCTCTCGAGAGCACTTTGGTCTCGTCGTATCTCTTGCATTCAAGTCCGCTGAAAACACACAGCTATGGAGCCGCAGGCCGACAAATTCGCGCTCCACGCAGCCTGCCGTGAAGGCAAGGGTAAGTCTGGACCGGAGGACAACGGCGACGGCGACGGCGACGGCGACATGATGAACAGCGGCTTACCGATGTATAGTGTCCGTTGTGGAGTCTCTGCTCAAGGTGTGTTTACTGTCGGGCGCTCGCCAATGCTGTTGGGTGCCTACAAACGTGGCTAATGGACATAGACGGACCCCAAGGCAGCCAACGTCAAGGACGACGATGGCCGGCTGCCGATTCACTGGGCGGCGTCGTCCAATCAACTTGCCATTGCGCAGATGCTGGTGCAGGTCAAGGGCTTTGACCCGAATGTGCAGGTATGTTGGGGAGCAACGGGAGCTGGCCTGCGCTGTGGTGGGACATGGCATGGCCAGATTGTGCTGACATGGCCAGGACGACAGTGGCTGGACACCGCTCATGATCGCCGTGAGCGTCAAGGAGTCCGAGCCGCTCGTGGACTTGCTACTCAGCCGGGGGGCCGATGTGGACGAGAAGAGTACGTACCTCCGAGCCCGTGGGACTGATCCATGCTGACAGTGCAGACAACAACGGCCAGGTGAGCTTTGATTTGCGTGCTGCTTACTCTCTCCATACGTTCTGGCTACGGTCTCTGGCATGCCAGAATGCGTCTACTTTTTCGGGCTTGTACGCTTCATCTGGTGCCGCCTCGCTCACATACAGACTGCTCTGCACTTTGTCGCCTCCAAGAACAACCTCGACCTCGCGCGGACGCTGCTCGGCCGCTCGCCGCCCGCGTCCGCCCGTGTGCGTGACCGCCGCGGCCAGTATGCGCTGCACCGGGCAGCGGCTGTTGGCTCGACGCCCATGGTTGCGCTCCTCCTGAAGCACCGCAGCCCGCTCAACGCGACCGACAGCGCCGGCCAGACGGCACTGCACCACGCCGTGGCCGAGGGCCACGGCGACACGGCGGTGGCGCTGCTCAAGGCCGGCGCCGAGACGGACAAGAAGGACGTCGACGGCCATCTGGCGCTCGACCTGGCCCCAGACAAGGAGGTGCGTCATCGAGGTGGTGGCGGCCGGCCGACACAGCTAACGGCTTGCAGGTGCGCAAGTACATCATACGGCTGGCCGAGGAAGAGGGCCTTCAGCTGTAGGCCACGGCTATCATATAGGGAACGGCAATGGAAAAGGTGGGCTGGGCCGCAAATTACGACTTGTACGATAGCAGGGTGGCGTAGGGCAGAGCGAGGAACGCCAGGACGCCTCACACCACCGGGAGCGCCAAACACAAATCAAAGACCAGAATGTTGCAGGGTGACCATTGGACGTTGGTCATGATTCAAGTTGACCGCTAAAAGCCGATAGCCTGCTAATAAATGCTCGCTGAATGTGTTCGCTGCATGTGCCCAAGACAGCCTTTTTTTGAAAAAGGGGTGTTGGTAGAGTCATCGCAGCTTTCGATGACGGTCGGCCGAGGTTTGCACCTCCCATGGCCCGTTTGCCGTCCGCGTCAGGAGGACGCCCCGATCGACCGTTCCACCAGGTCCCGGTACATGGCCTTGACGTCGTCCACGTCCGCCCGCAGCTCCTCCACGAGCTCGCTCTTCTCGCCCAGCAGCTCCAGCGTCGTCTCGTAGCGGCCGCGCATCTCGGCCACCTCGGCCTCGAGCTCGGCCACGCGCGCTGCCGCCGCGCGTCCGGTCTCGCCGTCTTTGAGCAGGGCGAGCACCTCGCTGCGCGCCTCGTTGCGCTGGCTCGCCACGCGCGCCAGCTCCTCGCGTGCCGTCATCTTCTCGCTCTCGAGCCGCCGGATCGCGGCGCTCATGCGCTCGACGAGCTGCACCGAGGGGCCGGCCGCGACGGTCGAGACGGACACGAGGTCCACGGGCCCGGGCATGGGCAGGGGAGACGGCGACGCCGACCGCTCGGGGTCGTCGTCCGGCGGCTCCGACTGCGGCTCGGCCACGAGCGCCGTGCCGGTCATGCTCATGCTGTGGCCGGGCGAGACCGGCAGGGGAGACGTGAGGCTGCCACCCGAGAGCGAGAGGGTGGTGGGCAGGAGCGGACGGGGCGGCTGGCCCGACGGCCGGCGCAGCACGAAGCGCTCGGCCGGGTCGTCGTGGCTCGACGGCGCCGACGGCTTGCGCAGCTTGCTCGGCAGCCCCTGCAGGCCGAGGAAGTCGGAGCTCCACGTGCGCGACGGCGGCCCCGACGTGCCCGGCGTGCCGGTCAGGCCGCCGTACTGCACCAGCGGCGAGGCCGGGCGGCTGTGGATGCTCGGCGCGCGGCCCGGCAGGTCGTCGAGCCAGTTGCGGCGGTCCGCCGGGTCGCGTTCGCGTTCGCGTTCGCGTTCGCGCTCGCGCTCACGCTCGCGCTCCTGCTCCTTGTCGCGGAGCGCCGCGCGCTGGCTCTCGAGGTCGGCCTGCGCCTGCCGCAGCGCGGCCTCGGCGACTTCGGCGCGCTTGCGCAGCGCGGCCACCTCGGCGGCGTAGTTGCTGGCCTCCTCCTCGACGCGCGGCAGCTTAAGCCGGGCCTCCTCGAGGTCCTCGTCGAGGCGTTTGGCACGCAGGGCCTGGGCGAGTCAGAACAGAAACAGAACACTGCAAAAACAAAACAAGACAGAAACAGAAAGACTGGAAGAACAAGGAAACTCACAGCCTCTCGCGCCTTCTTGCGGATGTCGGACTCGCGCTGCTGGGCCTCGTCGCGCTCCTTCTCGAGGCTGGCGACCCGCGCCATCAGCGTCGCCTCGATGCCCTGCCAGTTCGACGACGCCACCGCATACTGGCTCTGCAGCGTCTCGACCTGGCGCAGCAGCTTCGCCTGCGCGTCGCCCAGCACGCCCGTCGACGCCTCCTCGGCGCGCGCCCGCACGAGCTCGAGCTTGCTCTCGAGCACCTGCGCCTCCGTCTTGGCCTCGGCGTCGACGGCCCGCGCGCGCTCCTCGGCCTGCGCCGCCCGCGCCTGCGCCTCGGCGAGCGCCGCCGCCGCCCGCTCGGCCGCCAGCGCCTTCTCCAGGTGCAGCGTCGACACCTGCTCCTCCAGCGCCTCGATGCGCGTCCGCGCCGCCGCCAGCGCCGCCTCCTGCGCCTGGGCGGCCGCGTCATCCGCCCGCGCCTCCGCCGACGCCAGCCGCGCGCGCAGACTCGTCGCCTCGGCCCGCAGCTGTGCCGTTTCCCGCGCCGCCTCCGTCGCGCGCCGGCGTCCCTCCTCCTGCGCCGCCGCCAGCGCCTTCTCCAGCTCGGCCGCCCGTCGCGCCCGCGGCCGCAACGTCTGCACCTCGGCCTCGGCCTGCGCGCGCGCTGTCCGTGCCGCCGCCACCGCCCGCTCGTCCTCGGCCATCTTGGCGCGCATCTTCTTGAGGATCGCCCGGTGCTTCTGCTCCGTGACGCCCAGGTTCTTGCCCTCCTCCATCAGCGCCGCGATCATCTGGTCCTTCTCCGCCAGCTTCTTCTCCGCGCTGCCCGGCGCTGCCTCGGCGACAGCCTTCTTCGCCGCCTCCGCTGCCTCGCGCGATAGGTACTGCACCTTGGACTGCAGTGCGTCGACCCTTTCG